>CM067376.1:2349494-2378387 GCA_034510155.1 Eucriotettix oculatus | reverse complement strand
TCATTTTGTCATAAAAGTAAAAACGAAATGTAGTTAACGCATTGCGTCCGCCCTTGCACTTTTAAAAGCCACAATCAAACAGAACACGAGTCTGAGGAACAAGTGTGAGGGAAATACTATAATAATAATAAAATCATAAATTGTGATAAACAAGTAATACTGATGCTACTGATTGTTTTCAAGGCCATATTAATATCAGGATTATATGGCGATTTCTGGGATGTTGGGCCACGTCGTCGTTGTTGTTGTTTTGCGTCCTTGCCGACGTTTCGCTCAGAGGCACCGAGCATTTTCAAGGCTAGGCCAAGACTGTTGCTCCGTGCACACAGTGTGGCTTATATATATTGTTGGGACATGTTGTACTTCACTCAATGTTTTCCTTTACCTTCCTGGAATCTGTTTGTTTCCTCTGGCATGTTTGCCAGCTGAGTGCTAGTCTGTATCCATTTCCCTTATTGAATTGAACGCCAAACAACAACGTGGCCAAACAGCACAAAAATCACCATATAATCCTGATAGTAATACTGAAATATACAACACTAATTTAATCATTGTTGCTGGAAGACAAACTATACATAACAAATATTATTCATAATTTGTTACTGTAATATTAAATATTTATTTGTGTAATAATAGTAGATCGTGACACTTTAAAAGTAATCTTTAGTCCTGACGGCGGCATATTCGACTCTCCGTCAGCCTCAACCCCCTTCAGTCTTCATGACCGTGATGACACAAACGTCTTAGTCCGTGGCAAGATTCGTACCCGGGACCTCTGGGTCGTGAGGCAGCGACGCAGTCACCGGACCAGCAGGAGGTCGGACTTTGAGGTTGTCAGTTGGCATAATAATAGATTCCAGTACGTGTATAAACATTAAATTAATAATAAATTTACAAATTTAAAGTAGTGTATTATAATTAACATGTAGACATGGGGGTAGGTTAATCCTCTTTTTTTTGAGGTACCCGAGAGGCGTTAAGACGTTTGGTGGGCGAGGGCTGTAGTGCCATGAAGTGATTAATTGGAGGATGGTAAGGAGAATGTTCAGTGGGATCGGATTGAAGGGTCGATTTTGGGAGTTTCCTTTTGAGCTGATGGAAAGGAGTAGAGACAGGGGAGGATCGTCATGGAATTGCTGGATCATGTGTTTTTTTGGGTGGTTTTAGGGCTCTTTTTAACCAGCGGCATTATGGATTTGGAGATTACGGAGTTCACTTTAACTAGGTTTGATGTCGTGGGGATGACGGAATTTTCTGATGGTACCAGGGACAGTTTGTAATGATGCATAGGATTTTAGCTGTTGTTCACCATGCCATAAGGATGAGGCATAGAACCTGGTGGGTTGTATTATGGAGTAGGGCGCGTATAGGAGGCTGATTGCTAACAGGGGCTATAGGGTTCTAAATTTATTGTCTGATTTTGGAGAGGAGAAGACACATTCACATGGAGCATGGCATTATATGGGGTGCAAAACGTGGACAGTAGGAGTTGCGGAAGGGAAAAGAACAGAAGCCTATTGAAATGTGGTGCTGTAGGTGATATGAATGCCAAAAATCAGATGTGCCGATAGAAATCACAAATGAGGGAGTTCTTAACGGAATAGGCCATATTTATTGTAGACTTTTTCTGTCGGCCAAATATATTCCTTTTGTAAAATTAGGTTTATTAAGTTTTGTTTTGAACGCCTGCTTGTTGTATAAAGTGTAATAACTTGAAGAACAGTGTGTTGCATTAATATATTAGGAATCCAAGAAATAGGTTACGCACATTGCCGCAGCTACATAATTTGTTATTTAAGAACAAACATATGAAATTTTACTGCTAACAGCCCAACCATCAAAATAAAAATTAGAATTTTAAAAAACATTTATGCTTCCATACGTGATTATGAACACTGTAGAGAAACCTGACAAATGTGTACACTATGATGCAGCATTCCTCACAATCGACATCCGTAAGGAAAACATCAAGGATCCACACCGGTGAAAAACCCTTACAAAAATGTTGAATGCAATACAGTGTCCTCAGATTTCACAAACTCAACACGTCGCATACTAACAAACACTGGCGGGAAACCATTTAGCTGCGTTGAATGTGATAAAACATTCAGTCTATCCACACACTTGACAAAACATATGAGAACTCACACAGGCGAAAAACCATTCAAATGTGTCGACTGTGGTAATACATTCTCGCAATCTTCAATTTTATCAACCCACATGATGACTCACACTGGTGAGAAACCATACAAATGTGCTGTGTGTGATAAAACATTTGCGGAATCCTCAAACTTAATAAGGCACATGATGATTCACTCTGGTGAGAAACCATACATTTGTGTTGAATGTGATAAAGTATTCAGACTATCCTCAGACTTGACAAGACATATGAGAACTCACACTGGTGAAAAACCATACAAATGTGCCGAGTGTGATAAAATGTTTGCACAATCATCAAACTTAATTGGGCACATGGGAATTCACACTGGCGAGAAACCATACAAATGTGTAGAATGTAGCAAAGAATTCTCACTATCTGCACATTTGACACATCATATGAGAACCCACTCTGGTGAAAGACCATACAAATGTGTTGAATGTTATAAAGCATTCTCATTAGCCTCGCACTTGGTGAAACACATGAGAACCCACACTGAGGAACGACCATTCAAGTGTGTTGAGTGTGATTATACATTCTCGCAATCCTCAAATTTAGCAACCCACATGAGAACCCATACTGGTGACAAACCTTACAAATGTGTCGAGTGCGGTAAAACATTTGCACAATCCTCAAACTTGGTAAGGCACACAAGAAGTCACACTGGTGAGAAACCATATAAATGTGCCAAGTGTGATAAAATATTCTCAACATCCACAAAGTTAAAAAGACACATCACGCGAACTCACTTGTGAGAAACTTTAGAAATGTGCTGAATATAGTAAAACATTTTCAGACAGGACATGATTATATTGACTCTAGAGGTTTGTATGATGGAAAACATACAAATATCATTACTTTACATTTCATTCTGTTATTTTTCCTGTAGTGATAGTTGAAGCTTATTTCTTGTATAAATAATAATAAAGATTTGTTTTTAAATATTTGGAATTTTTTTTGATTTGTCTGTCTTTCAAATGTATTTAACAATTTTCATATGTTTCTAAATTACCTGATTCTGAGAATGACTTAAAACACTAGCCACATTGAAATTTCTTTTCACCCATATGTACTTCCAAATTACTTCCATGTGTGAATGATTTTAACACTCACCACATCAGTATCTTTCCTTGCTACAATCCTCATCACAAACCACCTTTCTTCCTTTCTCCCAGATACTACTTCTGCCATCCCTCGTGTGGTCCCATTAACCATTTCCCCATTCTAAGTGCGCATTCAACAGGGGGGATGCCACTTTGCTATTCTGAACCTCGCACTCTCGGGATTCACCATATTATTTAGTTCCTTACGCATATACATCCTTGAAGCGTTTCTTCAACATATAAAAAATTAGAAACCTCCTTCACATTTATTTACAGTTTCCAGACATGAAAACAACAAAATTAAATAATCTGAAGAATATGGAATATAATTAATATAAACTCACTTTCCAGGTATATATTTTATATCTTATTATAATAATAATGTATTTACTATCCATTTTTTTGTACTTTGCGCAATAAAAATGGGAAAACCTTATATGTTTCAAGGTCCTGAAAAAACTTTCAATATGCATATTAGTATTAATTTTCGGCGCCTTCCTGAAACAGTAGCCCCACATCTCAGGTCTGTAAAAATAACATGTAAAAAAAATCCTGAAACCTTTTAGTATTCTCATCATCCTAAGGCATTTCTGCTAAAAATTTAACAACATTTCTTTGAATTTCACTTCATCAATTTGTACATCAATGTCTTTATAGTTTGATACAAATCCAACCTCATTTAAGATTATTTTTCCAAACTGTCCACATGCCAAGCATTTGTCACAAGGACCAAAAACATTTATCCACGCATTTTTAAACACTGCAGCATCATCACTCGTGAAAATGCATGGTCTCGAGGACAGTAAAACTGACTTAATACAATTAAAAAAGTAAGAAAGATTATTTGTATCTGCAGTTGACGTGACACAAAAAGCAACAGGTGTGTTCCTTCTTCAAAATTCATCAATAGTAAAAAGTAACAAAGACACACTAGAAGAGGCAAGTAACAACAATAATGTAACTAACCTGCTAACATGGTTTAATGTGAACGGATTGACAAATAACTGTGACATGTCAAGCAATTTCACACACAACACAACTTTACAATCTATAACACTTAAATATGACTCCAAAATTTTAAATGAAACTTTCTCTGTTATATTCTCTTAGTAAATAATAAATTAAATTGGACTGATGAGATTAACTCAGCTCAGCTACATGTGATGCTGTAAGAGCAATGTCCGTCAACCTTCAGTCGTCTAAAAACAAGAAAATTAGTATACTTGATCATATGGTATTATATTTTGGGGCATAGATAAGATATTAGGGAAATATGTGAGGCAGGCAGGTTACCTCAACAACTTCTTGCAGGTATTTCCACTTTGACCTGCCAATACATATATTCATAATCACAAATAGGAGGCACTTATTTTGGAATAATTCTGATATTCATCCCTTCAATACAAGGAACAGAAAGATGTGCATTATCCATCTTCAACAGACTGCCGCAGTTGTCCTCTGATAACCAAGGTAATTTTAAGTCTGAATTATCCTCATTTTTGCTCAGTCACTGCTTCTATTCAGTAAAGGAAGAATCGGACATGAGTAATTAGTTTATAATGTTGGTATCGCCTTTCTATTTGGTTACAAAAAAATTGTTGTAAGTATATTTATTTATCTTTTATATAATAAAATAATGTAGTAAATGTACACCCTGACTCATTCCACTTCCTTGAAGCTCAGCTTCTTTACAGTATCTACAGAATATGATTATTATCAATCACCATCAAGGTAACCAGTTCAAGTTCATATTCAGAGGTACCACACGTTGAATCAACTCACACTCCATCACCACCAAAACGAGTTTGCACGTTTCTCTGAAATTTTGTCATTACAACTATCGTGAAATCTTTCTTTTCAATGGCAGAACGTTCTTCATCTTCTCATTTACAAAATAGTACAGGGGTTAACTTCCTCCTTCATTTATTCAACCCATGCACACACACACACTAGCTTCATCAGTTTTTTATCACAGATCCTTTACTGTTTAATGTAAGCCAAAACTCTTGCTCGATGTTACTTACACCTTTTTGGGTGATTAGACACACAGACGCAGGAAAATTTTCATTAGTCAATAGATCAATAGACGATTGTAAATCCTTGCCTCCTGGAGAAATACTCGTGACTTAAATCAGTTTAGGAACAGGCTAAGGAAACTAAAGTCAGCAGTTTTTAGAATCAGGCAAATGCTAATAGTGAAGTTATTTCTGTGTGACTTCTCTTTTCTTTTCCAGGTCAAAACCTCTTAAGGCACTACAAAATTGGTACCGAGTGTAAATTGTATTTCTTTTTTTTTGTAGTTGTATTACACGTGCTTACTTTGCTGCCACCGAGAAAATTCCCAATAGCAGATGAGTAGTATAACAAAATTTATGATAGTCGGAGGGACAGGAAGAGATTTAGGAATAGAAGTGTACTAAAGTGCTGCACCACGTGGGGAGAAGAATTTCTGGCAAAGGAGGAAGCGAGGAGGAAACTGAACAGAAAATTAAGACAGTTGCACTCAACTATATGCAACAAACAAGGTGAAAAGGAGAATCTACATAATGACAGTATTGCACAACGGTTCTGAGGTTCGGGCAATGCAGGAAAGATGAGAGCGACAGAGACGCAGCTGTGGCATGACAAGAATGGAAAGGATTAGAAATGGGGATTACATCAGTAAATATCGTAGATACAATAGGAGGTTGAATTGGTATGGACGGCAGCCATTAAGAATATTTCACTGGAAACCCCCAAAACAAAACAAAAAAGGAACACCTAAACTTACGTGGAATGGTGGAGTGAGGCAGGGCAGACTTTTGTGAGATGAAGGTTGGAAAGGTGAGAGGAGGTGGATGCGAGACATGCCGTATGCTTCACTTCCCACTCGCATTTGTGTATATAATATAGAGTAATTTTTGAGAGATCAGATACAGATTGATATCTTGCGTGTGCCCGACTCTCTAAAGTCATCACCATCACCAGTTGCCTCTACAGTCCAAGCTGGACCTCCATCTTGACCTGTGCAAGGATTCTTCCTTCCATCCTCGTACCTTCGTCCTCCTCGAGTCCACCTGTACATAGTCCTTGCTCCATCCACTTGTCCAATTACTACCTGCTCAACCTTTCTCTCTACCTTCATCCTATCGACACGTCCCAGCAATCCTAATCTGCATATTCTCGTGCATGTAACAATGTCCACGTGTTGATAAATTTCTTTCAGTTGATCATCGTACCTTATTCGCCATTGTTAATACCTATGTATATCCTTCTTAGTATTTTTCTTTCAAATATCCTCAGTCTGAGTAAGCATCCATGATACACTATTACAGGTCTTATACAGCTCCTATTTTTGTGTACCTGGGAGACAATTTTATTTTTTAGCAGAGGAAGTAGGGCATACTAGGCTCTATTGGTGTTTGTTATTTTCCTTTCTATTTCAAATTCAATTTCATTTCTTGAAGTCAGCAAGTTACCCAAATAAAAATAATAATTTTACAATTTTAAAATTGGCCCATACCTATTGTTTCCTTCCTTGCCACTGTCATAAGATGTGTTTTACTTTACTGATAAACAGTTTGTATAATACGGTTTCTGAAAAAAGACAAAGAACTGGGAGCCAAATTTATTTTACTTTTTACAAATCATGTAAACTATAATTCAATGTTAAAAAAATAAATGTTACAAAATATCACAGATTTTGAGGAATGTATTACAGAATGTAAAATGAAAATAATAATCTATGTATTTTGTACAGATTACATCAATATCTGAATTCTTATCACACACAACACACATAAATGGCTTTTTACTTGTATCAAACATAACATGCTTTTTTAAAAACAATTTTTGTAATAAACATCTTATTCTGAACACATTTTCATAGCTTTTCACCAGTGTGAATACACATATGATTCTTAAATATTCTCGTAGATGTAAATGTCTATAAAACTAAACACATTTAAATGGTTTTTCACCTTTATGAATCCTCATATGTAATTTTAAATGACATGATTGTCTGAATGATTTAAAACACTCGACACATTTAAATGGCATTTCCCCTGTATGAATCTTCATATGTTGTTTTAAATTACTTGATAAAGTGAATAATTTAAAACACTCAACACATTGAAATGGCTTTTCACCTGTATGAATCCTCATATGTTCTTTTAAAGTACCTGAGTATGGGAATGATTTAAAACACTCAACACATTTAAATGGCTTTTCACCTGTATGAATCCTCATATGTGCCTTTAAACTACATGACTGTGTGAATGATTTAAAACACTCAACACATTTAAATGGCTTCTCCCCTGTATGAATCTTCATATGTGCTTTTAAATTACTTGATTGTGTGAATGATTTAAAACACTCAACACATTGAAATGGCTTTTCTCCTGAATGAATCTTAATATGTTCTTTTAAATGACATGATTGTCTGAATGATTTGAAACACTCAACACATTTAAATGGCTTTTCTCCTGAATGAATCATCATATGTTCTTTTAAATGACATGATTGTGTGAATGATTTAAAACACTCAACACATTGAAATGGCTTCTCTCCTGTGTGAAACATCACATGTGTATTGAAAGCACGTAATGTTGTAAATGTCTTGTCACACTCGCCACATTTGAAAGTGTCTGAATTAGACATTTTGTGTCCGACTCAAATAATTTTTGTAATAGTGTTGTATTAAAAATTAATTACAAACTATTTGACAATCCTTTTTGTTTCTCAATTCTCTTAATGTCTCACTGGTAATATTTTTCCCCTACAGTTCACCTGAAATCAAGGAAAATAATCACAAGATAATTTTCATTCCACACAACATAAGATTTTCCAACAAGAACAAAGTTACAGTAGTGGAATTTGCAATTGTGTGTATATGTATATATACATATGAGAATAGAAAATCACTGCCAAAAATACATAAATTACTACTCGAGTATTAAGGGCAATTTGTGAAACAAATTTTAAGTAAGCCAAGAAAATGGCGGGAATAATTTTTCCCCCAGTATTAATATATACAGTGGCTAGATTATATTAATTTGTCACTGACCTTGACTGAACTGATTGCACAAGAGACGAGGCTAGGGAACGGTTTACCGTGATTGGTCAACTTCCCCACTAGGGGTGAACGCGGTAATGGGAAATCTAATAGTTCCCACTGATCCTCCAGGGCGCAGGGCTGTCTGTCCAAAGCTAACAAGTCAAAGCTATTCCACTCTCGGTGGAGTTTCTCAGTGGGGTTTTTTGAATTCCTCTTGGGATTTTCGAGCTGAGCTGAAACACACCTGATTTCCATTTAGTTGTCTGCAGATTCTGGCCAATCAGATTCACATTAACACGCGCATTCCAATTAGTTTTTCATAATTGTATTGTATTTCACGTCACTACTACAGGTGGGCCTTTGCCCGGAGGCAGTATTTTAAAATTAGAACATATTTAGAAAATTAAGTGTAAAGATAAGTTACAGAAAAAGAAAAATTAAAATTTCAATTATAAAATATTTCCCTTCCTTTTTATAAAATAAGTTCCTAACTTTTCAAGTTTTGTAAATTATTTTTGAAAATATTTATATTCTTATGGAAATCCTCTAGTAGCATTCCAGTCCCTTATCCGTTTTCTGGTCCCTTTCCTTTATTTTGTAATTATGGTCTTGTTTAAAGAAGAAATTTGGTTTAGTCAGCCGCTCCCTTATTTCTGACAAGGCCGGTTCGTCCGTGTAAGCTTTGTCTAGTCCTTTTCCTCCTATCTCCGATTGGTTCCCATTTAGTTTCGCCCCCACACAAAACCCACCCCAGCCCATTTCTGAATTTAATCCAGGGCATTGATGTGTTCAGCTCTGCCCCGTATTCTATGATAGGTCTTACTAGAGAAGTGCCTTGCTGTTCGCCCCAGTTTAATTTCTTATTTAAAGTTACTCCTATATATTTACACGTTTCTACAAGCGGCACTTTTTCGTTTCCTATTTTTTATTCCCCCCCCCTCGGGTATGACCATTTTCTTTTTTAGTAAAAGTAATTGTTTTACTCTTAGATGGATTTATTTTCATATTATTAATTTCTGTCCATTGATATATTTTATCTAAATCTGCTTGAAGAGCGATTTCATCATCCATATACTCTCTATAGTTTTATAAATTATGCAGTAATCCGCAGTGGAACAATTTAATTTTAGAATCTATTCCCGTCCTTGACAAAAGCCAAGAACATTATTGGCCCGATTACACTTCCCTGTGGTACACCAGATGTAATAGTTCTTCACTTACCCGGACTCTAAGTACGCGATTATTCAAAAATCTCCTAATCCATTCAATTAAACGATTATCTATTCCCGATTCCTTAAGTTTAGCTAAGAAAATATTGTGCGGCACTACACGGAAAAGCCTTGGAGAAATCTATAACTACGGCGTCTATTCTTCCTCCGTCCTTAATTTTCCCTTCCTACAGGCGGAGCAAAGCTGACTCTAATCAGCCCTACACGTGGATATTCTACACACGCTCAAATTATATTTCTGATAATCCTGCGTGTCCTAATGTTTGTAACTAATTCGTGCTTTGCCCTCCCCTCCCCCGTGCCTCGCGGTCCCGCTGCATAGTTACTATATATATACTATTATCATAAGATTCAACAGATTCTCAGTAAAGTAATTTTCCAATTTAGTAACAGATTTTCCTTCAACTTTATAACTTCGAAAAGATTTATTTAGGGCTCAATTCGTGAAAAAAAACCTGTAACTTAGTAAAAGATTTTCCTCCACCCTATACAGCTTAACCAATTTAAAGACTAATTAAAAGAGGTTTTAATTTAGTAGTGCATTTCCTTTCAGAACTTAGATCACAGTGGCTCCCTAATGTAGCATGAACCGTGCGGGAAATAAGGGGAAAGTGGGAGCAGGCGACTGCATCAAACTAGATTCATTTACAACAATTTAAAGTGAATGTAAGTATAATCAACGGCAGCTTTACTTCATTTGGCTTTGAAAACAAAATGGTGTCATCTAAAACAGTTGAAGAGGAATTACAGAGCAAAATACAAACTTTAGGTAATTATTTTGGCACAGAGTCTGTTTGTCACGCAAGGGTGAGGGAGAGAGGGGGAGGGGGAAGCATCCAACTGAAGTGAATTTCACCACACGTTACCAGTCGCGTGACGCTCGTTGTTTTGGCTGTTGGCTGCCCTGAAGATGACGGACGATCTGGAAGATGGCGGCAGAATTTATTCAGCAGCTAGTTCCTTCCTTCCTTCACGGACTCGTCCGAGACTGTGTGTGATACTACAAATTGAATGCCTTTCTTCTCCTTAGACATGTTGAATTACTTTTCCCAAAACAGGAAACTTTTTCTTTAACCGCATAGTGTGCAAAACGAACAACTTCAAAGTTACAACAACAGTCTTCAAAGATAAAACAGTAGTCTTCAAAGATTCAACATTAGTCTTCAAAGATTCAACAGTAGTCTTCAAAGAAGATACAACAACAGTCTTCAAAGGTATAACAATAGCCTTCAAAGATAAAACACTAGTCTTCAAAGATTCAACATTAGTCTTCAAAGATTCAACAGTAGTCTTCAAAGATACAAAAGTAGTCTGCAAAGATAAAACAACATTCTTTTCAGTATTTTCTTTGTATATAGCTGCTGCAGCCGCAGCCTCAGGGCAAATAGCAGATGAGTAAGTAATAATATTAAAATATCCCTTCCCAATCTAACAGGCTCTGTTATTCTGAGATATATATATATATATATATATATATATATATATATATATATTGTAACATAGAAAGTTACACGCAACAATGCGGGCCAGCTTGCGAGTTGCAATTGTCGCAACTCGGGCCAACAATGGAGTCTGGCGAGACTCGAGCAGTCGTCATGGGGTAGTGAAAGGAGAAGGATGTGAAGGAGAAAGACCACGCCCTGCAGAAATAATTTTTCTCATGTTCTGAAATGGATTAAAGTTATTAAAATCCACTTTTTTTGGTATTTTTATTAAAAAATACCTGGCGCCCAAAAAGCATTTAAATCCTAGAATACGGAGGAAGGCCGGATCTTCTGCAATATATACATAATAGATCTTCAATGTATCAAATTGTGGAGAGGAAATTTCGACGGAAGTGAGAAGGCGGAAATCGACAGGATCGAGGTCAGCGAACGGGGGAAGGAGATAACCAGCGCTGATATGAGATAGGCTGGAGAGATAGCTGGAGGCAGTCACGCGGCGGGATGGACCATGGTGAGAGGTAATCCAGGGGGTCAGGACTCCGCAGGTTCACCCACGCTGCTGCTGCTGGTTATGATGACGTCACTGGACGCCGCCATGGTGGGTCAGTGCGACTCGGACCCGGACGTGGGCGGCGACGTCTTGCCCGACGACGCCGACTGCGACGTCTACTGGAGGTGCAACGAGGACGGGAGCGTCGCCCGGCATCCCTGCGCCCCTGGGCTATGGTTCGACCCCGCGTACGTGGTCTGTGAACGTCCTGGAGACGTCGTGGACGCTCCTTGTCTGCGTGGAGGAACTTCCTCGACGGTCACCTGACGAGAGACTTTCACGGGCCACGGAGCTGAGGAGGGCTTGGGCCAATAAAGGCGGATGGATCTCGAAATCTGGTGGTTTCATTGACCTTTGGTTCCTTCCCCGTCCTCTGACACGCACAAGACTGTGCAGGGAGGGCCATCAGGTCCCTCCTTCCCTCCCCTTCCCCGGCTCAGAGGTTTAGGGAACCTCCCACACGAGATCTCTACGGTGGCTTCACCTCCCCCTCTCTCCATCCCTTCCTCCTCTCCCGTACTTGAGCCTTGAAGTGACCGACGTCATCGTTGGATGAAACAAACTCACACCAAGGATCATCCCCCAACCTGAAATACAATATACACTCTCTTAATCTCCTTGCGGTTTTTAAAAAACGGGGTTTGACGCCGCCACCCGATGACGTCACGATGTGACGAAATTAACGGGTGACTATGACAGCAGAACCGGAGCGCGAGGGAGAGGAAAATAATGTGACAGCGAAATAGGGTTACTCTATAAATATATTGTATCAGATCGGGCGTTTCCAGACCAAATCTTCCTCGATATTGTTTTATTGTTGTTAAACTGTGGGTCTGACTCTTTAAGCTGTCTTTCACGTCCGGATCCAGGTTTATACCGTTCCAAGAGGTTGTTAATTATTTCTTTCTTTATTTTTCATTACTTTTGGAGCGTCCAGTTTGCGTGGAACATTGGGGAACTCAGCTTCCACGGCGTTTTACCAGCTTACCTGAACATGTTACGCGATCCTCTATTCCTGTTGATGTGGTATTCACTCCTAAGACTGGTCCCATGCTACCCCTATTCCGCTTACCGTGTTCCATCCTTCTACTCCCTCTTCTGTTCTTACCCCCCACTCACACTTCCCTCTAATGCTAATTTTACAAGACCGTCGTGTCTTAAAACGCGGCCTATTAATTCTTTTCCTTCTCTTGCCGAACTACCTCCACGTTAGTTTAGTATCCCTTCCGCCTTGGCTCTACAGCGCCATTGAGGGGGCCTGGGCCTATCGAGTCGACTCCGGACTGTCATGTTGTCATGTGGTACATCCTCCAACAGTCTTAATCCCGTGACGACACAAATATGGACGCCCATTCCAAGAATTGCAGATATGTTAGCCACTGCACCACAGGAGGTCGGCTGTTTAGTCTTAGGACTGAATAACACACCAACAACAAAGACATAATTTAAAAAAAAATTAGTTAAAAATTACATACTGATTATATATGTTTGATTTTAAATTGTTGACCACAAAGGAAATTAATACTGAAGTCACAAATGGTGGAAATTACAATGAATAAACAGTAAAGGAAAACAATTGAAGTTATATTATCTTTCAACTGAACGTATTATGGATGTGTGGTTGGTTGGTGAGTTCATCACATGTACAGACGACGACGATTCATTGTATATGTATACATGTATGTAAACAATCTTTGCAATTAGTTAATTGAATAATTTTACTTAAATAATTTTAATCAGTGTTATATTCATGTAAGTCAACCGAAATTGTTGTTTTCATTGTCATAAATTACATCCATTTTCAAATGTTACATGTGCCCGTTGTTGTAACGAGTGGTATGAAACTCGTCCGTGGCTGGTGACGTCACGACCAAAGCACCAACACCAGATCCATCTTACAGCAACACCGAGGGGGAAAAACTGCTGCCAAAGATATTATACCCCATTAGGCCTGAGCTTGAGACTGCTCGCTCGTGCTTTCTCCATGCATCATTATAAAACGGTTTAACCATTTCGTTAAAAATATAATAAAAAGTTGTTTGTTCGTTCGTCTTGATACGAATATTTATTTATGTAACGTCGCACACGGCCAGGTACCAAGTAGTGACCAAGTGATGGTTGGTTACACAGAGATACAGGAATCAGGTGCAGGACTGCAAGACGTACCCAGGAGCAGGTGGGTGTAAACTCCGACCCCACAATCTGTTGGTTGTGAAATGCAGGCTGAAAGTGAAGGAACTCATGAAAGGGAATTAGAACAAAGAGATGGGAATTAGAAAAAAACTGAAACATCAGGAGCTGCTTCAGAGTTTCAAAGATGGTATCTGGACTATATTAATAGAGGAATGGAAAAATAAACAATATAGAAGAGAAATGGGGTATCTTGAAGGAAGAAATGCCTAGAGCAGCGGAAGAAAAAAAGGAAGAATAGCTCAGATCATAAGGAAAGCACGGATAACATAGGAAACAAAAATTATTAATGAAAGTCGTTAATATGAAAAGGCAATCATGCCATTTATCATGGTTTCCAAGTCTTCTTCCGACTCCCCTAACACTACATGTGCATGAAATTAAATAATATTTCTTCCTTTACATTAGTGTTTTTTTGTCTAGATTTATGCTGCTTGTTAATTCTAAAAATTAAAAGGTAATAATATTTTTTTAATTTATCGCGAATATTATGAATAACGAATTTTGTTAGATTGATTAGTCTTATTTTAAAATTTTTCTTCATAATAAATTTACTACTACATTTGTATTTGCTAATTCTTTTTTAAATAAGTTAGTTAATAAAAAGTGACGTCACTGAAGAGTTGAGTAAAATGTCACATTCCAGAGACGCAGCCCTGTCGTGACGTCACGCAGCCAGCTTGTTCAGTAGCGTCTCTGGCGAAGGTCAGAGGAAGGCGCAGCAGAGGAGGAGGAGGAGACAGAGGCAGAGGCAAGTCGGGAGACGAGACGCGCGATGGCGGAGGCCCTGGACCACGAGGCCGAGAGCCAAGAGGACGACGACGCCGACGTCCAGCAGCAGCGCCTGCGTCCAGTGGAGGTCCAGCGCCGCGCTGCGGAGGTGCGGGGCGCCGCGGTGCCTCACCACGTACTCCAGCCAGAAGACGGCCGCGTCCATGGAGGAGGACCTGGAGCCCTCGCGGTCCCCGTAGACCCCTGACAGCCTCGCCATCTCCTCCTTGTACCTGATGACGTCTCAAGAAGGTCACACACACAGTGGTCGGCCACGGGGTGAGGAAGTGTGAACTCACCTGGGGTTGCGGATCACCTCCTGGATGAGGGTGGACAACTCCTCAGCCGTGGTCTCCCTCAGGGTCAGCGACTGCGCCACTCCCTGGACCTTCATGGCGTGCATGTTGTACTTCTGCTCGTGCATGAAGGGGACGCCCAGCAGAGGCACCTGGTGGCTGACGGCCTCCTGCAGACTCTGGACGCCGCCCTGCGTCACGAACAGCTTCACCCGCGGGTCAGCTGCAACCACAGGGACAGGGGCGACTCTTAACACTAGTGCATGGCAAGTGACGTCACGACGAGGCGGTGACTCACCGAGGATGTCCTGCTGCGGGAACCACTGGGAGGTGAAGACGTTGCTGATGTTCCTGGGCAGAGGCCGCGAGTCCCACTTCCAGAGAACCCTCTGCGGGATCGCCTCGAAGGCGGCCATCATCAGCTCCACCTGGTCCTCGGTCAGGTCGTCGGTGTTGAACAGGCTCCCGAAGCTGCAGTAGACGACGCCGTGGTCGCCGGCGCCCGCCATGAACGCCTCCACGTCCTGTGGTGAACAGACAGACTAGTCACCATTTGTGGTTAACCAATGCACAGTCTAACGGGGGAAGGAAGTTTAAGGTGCAAGGATAATGCAACCCTTCCTGCAGTAAAAAGAACATATGTACTATAATGACAATCTTGAGGTCAAAAATTTTAATTAAATAATGAAATAAAATTGAATTTATTCACAAAATAAAATAAACACCAACAATTATTAAATTTAGGGTCCAATTTTTAAGAAACAAACCTCGACCAGCTCAGTTTATCTCATATGTGTCTTTTTAATGGGCTTGTCTTTGCAGCAGCAAGAGGCACAGAGACACGCACCTGCCTTCCTTCTCTTCCTTCTTCCAGCCCTGATTTCTTTCTGGCTTCACACCTGGAGTCCCTCCTTAGAATCCTGAGCCGGATTCACGAAGGATGATGGCCGCAGCCTCTGCTCCTAGCCGTCATCTTTTCCCCTTACAGTTTGTCCCAGGGTTGTATCGGATACAAAATTAGCTGCCACCTCCAGGAACCTTTCCGCTGGGCAATCCCGTTTCCGACTGCGAGTTTTTTGGGTCCCCCTTTTCTCCTACACTGTGGAATTATTCACCCAGATGGTGAAACGAGATGGCGGTGGTTGCCATGTCCACTCATCACAAACTGTTCACTTGACGGGTTTCCTTAGCCTGTTCTTTAACTGATTTCCGCTGACCGGAAAAGTCGTGAGTATTTCTGCAGGAGGCGAGGAAGGAATTACAATCCCTTATACATCTGTTAACAAATGACTTGAGGAAGGAGATTGTAGAGGCAGACACAACAAGGACGACGATGTTATCGCCTACTCAACCTTTGGAAGTGAAGAATGGAAGGCATTTGGTCCGCTTCCTTCATTACCTCGGTCAGAACACGAGTCAAGGTCACTTTCGTCCTAAACCTTTCCTGGTTGACCGCTTGATTAGGACAGTCCCGAAGATGATTTGAAACGCGCAGGCTTTAGTTCCGGTAGGCGTTGTCAGTTAGACCCCTGATATGCGTGTTGGAAGACTCAAGCGAGCTCCTGGAGACTATCAAGATTCCTCATTCATGTAATACCTGTTTAATTGTATGAGCTGACGATCCTAAACGACCAGAGTGGTGTGAGGGCGGAAGACAAGGGGAAGGAGGTTCCACGGACCAACTCGGTCATGGAAATCTACAACTGGAGTGATGAATTCCATCGTCAAGCAAGTGTCAGGGACTGGAGGCTCACCTGCGGCAGAGGCTGCCTGTGGTCCTTGAGGTGGATGCCCCTCAGCTGGACCATGTTGGGCGTCAGGGGCTGCGGGTATCCCAGGCTCCAGTGGTGGTGCTGCAGCAGGACGCTGTAGTTCCTGTCCGACTCCGCCAGGGGCGGCGGCGCCTCTCCAAAGATCTCCCTCTGCAAGTCCTCGTTGGACGTCTTGATCAGCAGCTCGTACATGCCGATGACGCCCAGCCACGCCAGCGACCCGCTCAGCCTTTCCCAGAAGGTCATCGAGTCCGTGGAGGTCGGGGTGAACATTTGCGACATGTGCGCCGGGTTGAAGTAGGCGCCCATCGACCTGTGGGCGGCGGGAGGGACCATGAAGGACAAGATGGCCGCCACGGGCGGGGATCCCGCTTGGTGGACCAGGCCGTTGACGCACGGCGTCATCAGCAGCTCCACCAGGGCGAGGTCGAAGCCGGACTCGCCGGACCTGTCCAGGTTGAACGAAATCCCTTCCTCAGCAGCTGAAGTCATCACGGACCTGAACGTCTGAACGTCTTACCTGATGAATTCCTGCACCCGGGGCGACCTGAAGACGGCGTTGCACAGCGCAATGCTCATGCCCCTGGCGACACCGAGGGTGCTGCCGACTGTCTCCTTCTCCCTCTGCGCCGGGTCCGTCAGCTGCTGGAAGTCCTCCAGGGCCATCGACGTGTCCACGTCTCTGTACTTCTCCAGCGGCTCCTGGAAAACACACACACACACACACTAAATCAGTGAGCGGCAATACGAATGGCGTACGCGGGGTCAGGTGCTGCTGGTCACATCCTCCTTGTCCTCAGAATCTAACTACCAACTGTACGTCCTAACATAAGAGGAAGATTACAGCTCAATGAACGGTCTCATACATTTCCTTACCGGTCATGGTTCATAACGATAATATCTGGGAAGATTAAATAGCTGACCAGACAATCGATGTGCCTGTAGGTAGAGCGAGAGAGAGAAGTGAGAGAGAAGATATAACAGAAAGAAGGGAGGGAGAGAGAGAAGATAGAGAGGTCTGAGAGAGAAGAGAGAAAGAAGGGAGAGAGAAGAGATAGATAAGGGAAAGAGAAGATAGAAAGAGAAGAGGAGAGAGAGAAAAGAGGTGACAGAAGAGAGAAAGAGAGAAGAGAGGAGCGTGTGAAGGGAGAGAGAGGACTGAGAGAAAAGAGAGAAAGAAGAGAGAGAAGACTGAGAGAGACGAGATAGATAAGAGAAACAGAAGATAGAAAGAGAAGAGAGAGAGAAAAGAGAGCGAGGAGACAGAAGAGAGAAAGTGAAGAAAGAGAGGAGAGAGAAGGGAGAGGGGGGAAAGTGAGGAAAGACAGGACTGAGACGGAGGATAGAGAGAAGAGAGAAAGAAGAGGGAGAAGAGATAGATAAGAGAAAGAGAATAGAGAGAAAGAAGAGAGAAAGAGAAAAGAGAGAGGAGAGAAAGAGGAGAGATAGGACTGAGAGAGAGAGAAACACGCTTTACTGCTTTATGAGGTAGACGGGACAGTAAGAGATAGCCTCTTACCGTAGTCGTAAAGCCAACGTCTGTTCAGCTGTGGATTCAAGGATGTTGATCCTTTACCTTGAGCGGCGAGGAGCTGACGACGGTGACGTCATGGCCCCTGGCGGCCATCGCCTTCATCAGCTCCTGGTAGACCATCTGGTGGCTCAGCGCCGGGTTCGGGAAGATGGCCAAGATCCTGAGGGAACTGGCAGATGGCAGCAGCAGCAGCAAGGCCGCCGTGACGTCACCGCTGATCATCTCCGGACTGGAACGTCAGTCACTGGAACTGATAGACGACACAAGTTTCATTTATTGTTGTTTCCATTATTCCTTGGTTGAGGAAATCAGATACGTCATACATTACAAATAACAAACAATTTTAACAACAAAATAAGGTACATAATTATTTACGAATAATCCTAATTTTGATTTTGTAGTAATAGGGGAGTCACGAGGAGACTTGGAAAAACCATAATAACTGTCATGAACGTGTCTTTCTTCTACCTATGTGATTTACTGAGCTTCATTCGAATCATTTCCACTTCCCTTGCCGTTGCAGCAGGACAGATCGTGAGTGTCAAGCCAGATGATTAAATTCCTGTTAAACATGAAAGGATGAAAACGGAATGTGGAAAAGTAATCATAGAATCAAACTGCAAGCAGAAGAAATAAAAACCTTACGCTTTCCCCCGACGATATTGTAGAATTAGGGAAGTCAGGAGGAGACTTGGAAAAACCATAATAAATGGCATGAACGAGGTCCTGGAGAAAGTGTTCAACATGAGGATTAATAGAGTGAAAACCAAGGTGATGGAGTGTAGTTTGGGAAACAGTGGATTATCAAAGGCTGTTAGATTGGGAAGGGATATTTTGAAAGGAAGTTTAGGAATTCTGCTACTAGAGTAGGATACTTTCCGGCAGGTATGGAGCGTGGCGTTATATGGGGTGCGAAACGTGGACGACAGGAGTTGGGGTAAAGAAGAGAATAATAGCCTTTGAAATGTGGTGGTGCTGCAGGGGAATGAGATGGACAGTGGATAGAATCACAAACGGAGAGGTTCTAAACAGAATAGCGGAAAAGAGAACAATATGGAGGATTTTGGACGGATAGATCAATAGACCACGTTTTAAGACACGAGGGTCTTGTAAAATTAGCATTAGAGGGAAGTGTGTGTGTGTGTGTGGGGTGTGAGAAGAGAAGAGGGAGGCCAAGGAAGGAATTCTGCTACTAGAGTAGAATAGCACAGGATAGCGAGGAAGAGGAATTTGCTTCAAGGCCCTGGAAGGGCTGAAGAGCCAAGGAAGAAGAAGCTTCTGAGACCCCAAATGTAGTTACTTTTTAAGAAAAAAGACTGTATCTTTCCTTCTCTATCGTAATGCATTATAATTCCCACTCTGTTTTCATTCATCCTTCTTTCCTCCCTACGTCCATTGTTTGCCAGTCAAATGTAATTAAACTTTCATTAAAATATGTTTGAAGGAGAAGAGGGAGGCCAAGGCCTCCAACTTCCCCCTTCCGTTCCTTAATTAAAATATTATAAAAATTTTACTGCTGCTCCCGGAACATCGAGGACTGACTTTTTTGTCCGTTTTTTTTCGTTCACATTGATTAAAAAATTATTTATAAATTCAACCCTAATCATTAAATTTTCGTCTATTCTTTATGAATTCAACTTCTTCGTTAAATTTCAAAGGAGTCGATCTTCACACCCGACGCACTTGGAAAGTCTGAACGAACCTGCCTCTTATCTTTCCTCACAGCCACATAAATAGACACGCAACAAGCTGGTGAATAATTAATGACTCAAGCTTTACAAAATGGGGAAAAAATAAAAAAAACAAGATTCCCTATATTGTCAATGAGAAGGCTTGCGCATGATAGGTTCAGCATGGATCAAACCAGTCTCAGGACTGAATACCACAATATATTGTCACGTTTCTGAGGGGTCGTGATATGCAATAACACACACACGCACACACACTAGAGTGCTGTACTAAGCTCGCGAGACTGACTCCGATTTGGAAATCCAATCCTATTTATACATACATGGAATATTCCAGAAGCAGAACATTCTCGAAACAGAAAATACTATAAAGTAAAGACAAACAATGTAAATAACGTAAAACAAATAAAAGTGGTTGCGTTGCGTCGAACCCCGAGTCTACGTTTCTGCAGTCCTGCTCTATGCCCCTCTGCCATCACTGCAGGTCTTCACATGTGACAATATATTTCCGCCAACGATGATAACACTATGTCATCAGCAGGCCCTTTGGGAGTTGTTTCCTCCTCTCGCAAACATTTCTCCCCAGCAGTGACCGCGGGGCTCACCTACGGGAATGCCTCGCATTCTCTCTCTGGTGTTTTTTCCCCCCAAAAGTTCTCACATGCCGAGACACCTTCACCTATTTTGGGAGGTATATATGTACTGGGGTCGAAGACCTTGGGCATATGGTAAAAGGTTCTCCGCTCATCCCATTGGATCTGTCTGACACAGAGAAGGGAATGCTGCGACCCCAGAGAAAACTCGTCTCCCATCATTCATAGGGAAGGGCGTGGGAATAGTAGCAATAATTAAGATTGTTATTGCAATAATAAATAAATTATTTGCTTGCTTTGATAAAACCAAACTTTTTGATTGGAAGTCAAATTTACTTATATACATACTAAGGAAGTTAGTTACCTCGTCAATAAATGGAAATATATAAGAATAGTCACACTACGTCGACATACACACATAAATGTGTATGACGTGGACTAATTCGCTAGCTTGTTATAAACAATGTATTATTAATATTAGTGTGTGATACACAACGCGTTGTTGTCGCCAGGGAGACAAAAACTTACTCTAGTTATTATTATGTTGTTGTCCTTGTAGCAGTCAAGGGAAAGTAGACAACTTCATCAGCCACAAGTGAGTGAGAGAGAAGAGAGAAAGGAGAGAGAGAAGAGAGAGAAGTAGTTGTTATATATTTTGATATATTTAATTTAATGTGATTTTAAAGGTGCCATTCAAACATTTTTGTGATCAATACAAAGTTGCATTGGATTTAGTAGTTTTATATATTTACAGATAGCAGAAGAATTAACTCTGGAAACAGGTTATTCACCTTGTAAAAAAAGGGGGAGGGATACTCTGCTCCACTTCAGCCAAAATGGCGAGTTTCATGAACACGCGCGTGACCAGAAATCAGTCAGAGGTTCAGCTCCAAGGTCACGAGGACAAGCAGCGCCGCCATTGTTCTCTCTCTCTCCACCAGAGATATTATTAGCCTTCCTCCAGAGGTTATTAGTAACGTATGACGTATTCCGTTTCCTCAATCGATGGAAACATGACAATAAATCTAAAATTAGTGCAACGTGAAGGAACATTGACAGAGTCACTAAGTGAGGACCTCACACCCGAAAATTTACTTCACATCCCTAGGACACCTGCACAACTATAGAGAGTCACGTAAGGGAAATATTTTTTTTAAAAAAAGAGGAAAAATCAATGATTAATACTAGATATACATTTTTAGACCCTGGGATAGTGTCTTCCGAAGATTTTCACCTGCCCTGGTAATTAAATAGAGAGAGAGGGAGAGAGACGGGGGAGACAGAAGAGAGAGACGGGAGAGAGACAAGGGAGACGGGGGAGAGAGAGAGAAGAAAAAGAGAGGGGAGTGACGGGAGAGAGAGATGAGAGACTGGGAGAGAGAGAGAAGAGAGGAGAGAGAGAGGTTGCCATGAGGCTCTGTTAGTACTAGTGTAAGATGTAACTCACGGAGGAGGATGAGAGCGCCACAGAGGCTGCAGCGCCACTGAGATAAGGAGCGTCGTCCGTCTGCTGCCCTCTGCACCCAGTACAAGGTCACACTCCTCCATCTCTCGCCCTGGACTTCCTCCTCTCAACCCAATTTAATAATAATAATAAGCTTTTCCTACCAGCGCCATCTTCACCTCCCCTTCCAGCGGTGACGAGAGACTTCCCAAAGTGTTGCCAACTTAAAAGCTGTAGCCTAAACATACATGACATTTATTCCTTGTTATTGACACGATGATATGTTAACTGTACTTAATGGTTTTAATCAATATCTGAATCTCAGTCGTTGGGGGATAATATTTTTTATCACTTTCTTAGAGTTATCTCTTTCCCGTTTACGTCATATATATATATATATATATATATATATATATATATATATATATATATATATATTGTAGCGGAACCGCGTTCCTCCGTATTCGATGATTTATAATTCCTTTAGGGTGCCAAGTAGTTTTCATAATAAACACCAAAAATGGATTTTAGTAGTTTTAATTCTAATCCGTGCATGAGAAAAAATTATATCTGCATGGATGGCCGTGGTCATTCTCTCTTCTCTCGTCGTCCCGCCGACACAACCTGCTCCTTCCACTACCCCATGACGACTCCCTAAAGTCTCGCCAGACTACATTGTTGGCCCGGGCTGCGTCAGTTCCTCAACAATTGCAACTCGCAAGCTGGCCTGCATTGTTAAGTGTAACTTCTCATGTTACATTATCCCCGCCCCCAATGAATTTAAAAAATTGTACCATTTTTTAATATTACATTCAGTGAACCACAGTCGTAAACAATATGAATGACCAACGCCCTTAATCAAAATTACAAAATATTTACAAAAATTCACTTAGAACTAATTACAATTTTCTTTGACATATTCTTTCATAAGAGCAAACATTGAGTAAATTTACAAATCACTCAATTAACCAACTTTAATTCTAATTACACATTTTATTTTTCCAAACAATTTTTCCATTTACATTTTTTTTTCTTCCCACACATTTTTTCTGATGTGTTGTTTGGGAGACTTTCTTAAAGTAAATGTAAATCAATTTAAACACTTGACATTTACATCTATTGACAGTTGGCTGAATCTGTTATTTCACAATTTAAATTTCAATCAGCTGTTTTTGACAGAACATATGTTTCTTTATAATGTGTTTACATAAAATTTTACTCATTCTCAGCTGTTTTTAATGTATCATATGACATTTATTAGTTTGACATTCAGTTCTTTGATAAACAGTCAACTGACCACATGGTTTTTACAGCCAATTACATATATATATATATATATATATATATATATATTATAATATATATATATATATATATATTTTTTAATATCTGCCATCAGCTGTTTCTTACATCTACTACAAAGTCATTTGACATCTGGCAGAACAGCTATTTTTGGCATTTAATGTAACAATTTTTTTTTTTACATTTACCAAAATACCGCATTGGGTTTTTTCCACCTGGGTTCCAAGGAAATCTATAACCACCACAATTCCTTAACACTAATTACAATAATAAACTTCAAACTTAGCCAATTTATTTAAAACCTTTGACTTTAGCTGTTCGCTGTCAATATCCACACCTGTTGCTTATCAACTAATTACATTTTTCATCCCATGCCCTATATGTTTACAATTATTCATAAAATGGTTCGTAGATACATTAATTAAATCAGTTAACCCTAAACTCAAACACTCTTTGTAATTCTAACTTAATCTCTATCTGTTTTAAATCCCCTATTTATAGACCTTAACTTTCTAGTACGCGGCCTATTCTCTTTCATAGTAGGGGTCAAGATGAGTAATATTGAACGATTTCCATGTTCGTCTATCATTGGTTTTTTCCCACTACATAATTATTACCCCTCTTCGCTCCATAATCATGAAAGGGCCTTCATAAATATTTTGCAACAAAATCTCCCTGCTCAAACTCAATATTTTTCACCCTCTGCCTTTTAGCTCTATAGCGTGCATTCTTAGATAGGGACTTGTATGCTCTCTCCTTCATGCTTTCCATCTTCTCCTCCTCTCCTCCCTCCACCTTTCAAATGGTAGTATGCAAAGTGTAGCGAATTGTAATTCATGCGGTATACACCCGGTTGCCAAACTGAAATTCTTATTCATCACCTCTTCTATTTTTGGCAGTAATGCCATCCACTTGCTGTGGTCTGCCCCGCTGAATTGTCTCAAAAATGTACTTACTTCCCGTATATATTGCTCTGTAGGATTTGATTGGGGATGCCTTATTGCTGTGAAGATAGGTTTAATTCCTTCTTGCCTCAACGTATTCACCCATTCACTACAGTTAAACTGCTTTCCATTATCGGACAACACTCTTCTTGGTTTCCCACACTCCTTGACGTATTCCCCTAATAGCTTCTTTAAACACGACCTATCAGTTGCAGCCTTGAGTCCATACACCTTGGTATGTTTAGAAAACAAATCCACAAGGACATGGACACATCCATACGCACTCTTCAGGAGCGGACCAAACAAATCCAAGGCCACCACCTCATTAACCTCCTTGGGGATAATAGACTGGTAAGGCCCCTCAAACTCTTTATTCCTAAATTTATTTAGTTGACAGTTCTGACATGTTCTAATAAAATTTTTTATATCTCTATACATGCCCTTCCATGTCACCAATCCAGACATCATTTTCATAGTTCTATTGACACCAATGTGACCATTTTCTTCATGAAAGAATTCTAATGTTTTCTGCTGCAATGTCTTTGGTATCATCACCACCCACTCTTTCCTAGCTAGACGACTTTGCACAAACAGCATTCCAAATTTTCATCTTCAGCTTGTTCCTTGTTAATTTCCGCCTTAGTGATTGATTTCCTGTCCCCCTTTTTTTTTTTTTTATGACCCCTTGCCACAGCTATCCGTTCCACCATTCCGCATTTAACCTCTTCATCTTCCTTTGCATCCCAATTTTGCCTGCTTAAGTAATCGGCCACCACATTCTCCTTTCCCTTGACATAGCGGATTTTAATGTCATATTCAGCCAACAAGATAGCCCATCTAGTTAATCAAGCATTTGTATTCTTGCTGTCCTTCAGAAAGGTAAATGCCTTATGATCCGTGTATAGTAACACCTCCCGTCCCAGAATATCATTCCTGAACTTAGATATAGCATACACGACTGCTAACAATTCTAATTCAGTCGTCGTATATGATTTCTCATATTTATTCAGGCATCTGCTTTTCATCGCAATTATACGTTCTGCCCTTCTTCATTTTCCTGACTCAACACGGCAGCAATAGACGTTTTACTGGCGTCGGTTCTCACTATGAAAGGTTTGTTCCCTATAGGTTGACCCAGCACAACACTATTCATGAAAGCTGCTTTGATTTTTTCAAACGCTTCTTCCTGTTCCCTTTCCCATTTCCACTTCTCGTTCTTCTTCAACAACTTGTACAATGGGGCGAATTTGCCTGCATAATCGTGTAGAAATCCTTGGTAGAATGCACAACATCCAATGAAACTTTGCAACATTTTCTTATTGGTTTGTGCACTCAATCTCTGTATAGACTCAATCTTTTTTGCCATGGGCCTTACTCCTTCACTGGACACTGAATGACCCACAAAATCAATTTCCGATTTGCACCAATGAGTCTTTTCCAAATTAATCGGCAGCCCTGCCTTCTTCATCTTTCCCAATATATCTCTAAGGTTGCCGAAATGTTCTTCCAAATTTGCATCGGCCAGTACTAAATCATCAAAATACACCTGCAGGTTGTCCTGCTCATCCCCCAAAATTTGCCGCAGCTGCTTGTTAAATATTTGTGAACTGGTTTTTAGTCCAAACGGTAACCTCTTAAAAGTGTAATGCTGTGTTCCCACAGTAAAGGCGGTGAGCTTCCTTGATTCCTGGTCCAACGCTATCTGGTAATATCCTTTAGTCAAATCCATAGACGTTAACCACTTCTTCCCATGAAATTGCTTAACCAGTCTTTCAATTTTTTCCGGATACCCTTGTGTGTTTCACAATCACTTCATTCAATTTCCTAGCATCTAAACTTAAACGCAGTTGACCATCTTTTTTAGGTACAATCACGATATTGTTATTGTATGGACTATCACACTGTTCAATGATATCCATTTCCATCATTTTCTTAATTACCTGGTTCACTTCCACTTTATGACATTCTGGAATGTTACCGCACTTTGTATCTACACACCGCTCTACTTCTACCCTATCTATTTCTAATTTACAAATCCGGTCAGATAAATTTTCTACCTTCTCTTCTACCTTCTGAACTCTCTTATTTACCACCTTCTCCTCCACATTTTCCTGTACACACCTTTCAGAAGATTTTAACTCATCAATTATTATATTTGTAACTTGTTGCAGTTTTTCCTCTAATCTTTCTTCTTATTGCACGTGCCTCTCATTACATTCTCCACTTAACCTACTCTCCAATTCCTCACACTTCCGACCTTGCAACTCAGGCATTCTGTCTAAATCAGACTATTATTGAAATCTTCCATCCGTTCATCAAATATCTTATTAATTACCAGGTACAATTTCATTGGTACAACTACATTGTTGGCCCAAGTTGCGTCAGTTCCTCAACAATTGCAACTCACAAGATGGCCTGCATTGTTAAGTGTAACTTTTCATGTTACGATATATATATATATAAATATGAGATCCTAACTTTCTGATGAAG
Source organism: Eucriotettix oculatus (assembly GCA_034510155.1). Lineage (NCBI taxonomy): Eukaryota > Metazoa > Arthropoda > Insecta > Orthoptera > Tetrigidae > Eucriotettix > Eucriotettix oculatus. The sequence continues at coordinate 2,351,843 of CM067376.1, read as the reverse complement.
GGGGCGGTGCCTCTGAAAATTCAAGATTCAAGTACTCTAAACCTCACAAGGTGTCTACCATCTCTGAACCTCAGGTAAGTCACCTTCTTTCTATCTCTCTGTCCTTTCCCCATTAATTGTTTTAATTAACATGGAATTAATTAACATGACATGTATGTATGTATGTATGTATGTATATATATATATATATATATATATATATAAGGATAGTAAATGAGGGAGAAAGATAGGAAATACACTTTGAAATATATTTTTGCCAGAATTATGCTCGGGGAAAGGCATATGTGAAGCGTAGAGAAGAAAGGAAGAAAGACTGAAAATATTCGGCGGCATCGGGACTCGAACCCGGATCCTCACAAAGCTTCCGCTGTAGCCGCAGAGCGCCTTGACCATTAGGCCTTTCTTCCTTCTTCCTTTCTTCTCTACACTTGACATATGTCTTTCCCTGTGCATAATTCTGTGCTAAACATGTGTTTCAAAGCGTATTTCCTATCGTTCTCCCACATTTACTATCCGAATACCCAATATTGTGACTTCATCACGTTTCAAACATTTCATTAATTTATATATATGTATACATATATACACTCACACACGCAACAATTAATAAAGCAAAAAAAGAGAGATAGAAAGTGGGTGACATTTCCAGTGATCGGTTAGTTGATGTATATAGTAACAAAAAGTATTGTTCTCGTCCTAGTTAAATATGTTCAATTTGACTCCTCGGGTGTGCCACTTGGCAGGCTGGGATGAATGGAAATGAACAATTCATAACACACAAAATGACAAAGTTTTATTAATGGACAATACAGACAACATTTAAAAAAACATTAAACAATAACGCTCGTTATTCCGGGCGGCTGGTTTGTCTCTGAGGGCAATGACTATCCTTCCCCAGTGATCAGACTAGAAGCAGCTGTCCTGGCATCTGCCCCACTAGTAACAATTCAGCTCCCCTCCACCACTACTTGGTCACAGGGGAGCTCCACTCTGCTCAGACAAGCGGCTGATGAAGAGAGCATGGTGGAACCGCGACACAAATGTTCCATCACTATATATATACTTACAGAACAGGTGATGAAGAAAGTTAAAAATGAATATGGAAAGGGAATCGAAATGCGTGTAGAAGAAATAAAAAACCAAAGGTTTGCTGATGATTTGTGCTATTACAGGAGTCTGAAGAAATATTGGAAACCGTAATAAATAACTAGAATGTGTTCATGGAGGAAGAGTACAACATAAGGATTAATAGAAGGTAAACTAAGGTGGAGGAGTGTAGTATAAGAAATAGTGGAATAACGAAGGGGGTTGGATTGGGAAAGAATATTTTAAAGGAAGTTACGGAATTCTGCAACTTGCACAGAATAATAACTTGATTTTAGAAGCATACTGCCGTCCAAAGTAGAAAGGCAGTAAATAAAAAGTTTCAACTTTTGAAAACATTTTACAGATAAATATATTACAATTAATTTATAAAGACAAATTCATATTTCTTGTTACGGATAAAACTATTTTCTAAGAGATAAGGAGTTTCTGTTAATGTTGAAGCTCGAAAAATCTTTATCCCTGGTTACTCATGAGCAATATTTTAGACTTACTGCCTTTCTCTTTTGGATGGCAGTATTTTAGGCATAAAGAGTAGATTAGCACAGGCAAGGAAGGTTTTTGCAAAACAGAGGAATTTACTTACGACTAATGTAAGTATGACTATTAGGAAGTAATTAATAAAAATGTTCATATGGAGTGTGACGTTACATGGATGTGAAACATGGACGATTGGAATTGCATCAAGGAAAAGAATGATATTAGAGGGATGTGTGTGGTGGGGTAAGAACAGAAGAGGAAGGCCCAGGATGAAATACACTTATCAGATTAGGGAGGATGTGGTAGCTATGTAGAATGGATAGTGTTGCACAGTATAGGTAAATATGGAGGGCTGCATCAGACTAGTCCCAGGACAGAATACCACAACAACAACATGAAACCTGTTTTACACATTTGCTTTTTACGGCATGCAACTGTATGAGCTTTGTAAGACCAATGTAAATTTAAAGTTTTCTGGTTGCAACTGTATGTCAATTAGATCTACCTGTCATTTTGAGTTCATCTCTTCAAAGATCATTGGCCAACCTTACAATGTCTTGGGTACTTTTTTCACAGTTCTTTTGACATCCTATTTAAAATCTCCATGGCCTATTGATAAATGTGTTTAATGAATTAGACTAAAAGTTCTTCAAAGTGCATCTATTATCCAACATTGTAACTGTCTTAACTTTGCATTCTATTACATCTTTCTTAATTTTCCAGTTCTTTCTCACAACTAATTGTAATATACTTTTTTGTATGTAA
>CM067376.1:2320615-2349394 GCA_034510155.1 Eucriotettix oculatus | reverse complement strand
TAATAACTACTTTTTAACTGCATCCCAACAATTAGTCAGGTATAAGAGTAAATCAAATACAGAAGCAGAACACTTACTTCGAGGAACTATATCTAGCGACATAAGTTATCTCTATCTTACGATGACAACTGAATTTGAAATTAAAAAAATTATAAGATCATTAAAAAATAAACATTCCTCAGGTTATGATGGAATAACAAGTATTGTCTTAAAAAACATAGCTAACACCATCACCCCCATAGTAACTTACCTATGTAATCAGTCATTGTGCAGTGGAATCTTTCCTGATAGGCTAAAATATGCAACAGCTACTCCTATCTTTAAGAAAGAAAGTTTGGACAACTTTGGTAATTACAGACCTCCTGCCAGTATTCTCTAAAATATTTGAAAAAGTAGTCTATAATAGAGTAGTCGATCACTTAAATAAATATAACCTCACAATTTGGCTTCAGGAAAAAATGTTCAACAGACATTGCTATTTTCACTCTCACTCATGAAATTTTGGAACAACTAAACAAAAAAAGATACCCATTAGGAATTTTTTGTGACCTATCCAAAGCTTTTGATTGTGTAGACCATAATATCCTTCTAAACAAAATGAAGTTTTATGGAATAACAGGAATTTCCCATAATTGGCTCTCCTCTTACCTAACAAATAGAAAACAGAGGGTTACATTAAAAGACACTAACTCTGGACAAATCTTTAACTCAGACTGGGGACAAATAAAGACTGGGGTTCCACAGGGTTCCATTCTAGGTCCATTGCTCTTCTTAATATATATAAATGACTTACCTAGATCCATAAATTCTTCTTCTAAAACTATACTTTTTGCTGATGATGCTAGTATTTTGGTTACAAATAAACAAAATAGTCTGGAAAATGTTGCCAGTGTTACATTAAGTCAGATGCTTCACTGGTTTTCAGCCAATGGCTTGTCAGTCAATTGTGATAAAACTCACTTCATGCAGTTTCAGACAAAGAATGCCAATTTGAACTCAATAAAAGTAGCAACAAATAATTGTGAAATAACTGAAGTTGAATGTACAAAATTTTTAGGTATATCCATGGACAATAAATTAAACTGGAAGGATCATATTAATATTCTCCTACGAAAATTAGGCTCGGCAGCAACCTTTGCTCTTAGAATTATGTCAACTTGTAGTGATCCTAACATAAGAAAATTAGTTTATTATGCATATTTCCACTCTATAATGACATATTATGGTATAATATTCTGGGGCAATGCATCAGGGGGAAAGATAAAATATTTACACTTCAAAAAAAGGCTGTTAGAATATTATGTCAGGTCTCACCAAAAACATCTTGTAGGGGACTTTTCAAGAAAACTGGAATACTGACACTCACTTGCCAGCATATTCAATCACTCATGTTATTTGTTATTAATAACAGTAACCTCTTCAGATATATTACATGACTTTGATACCAGAAGTAAAAACAATTTACACAAGGAAGGGAAGTCTCTAACCATAATACAAAAGGGTGTACATTACAATGCCATCTATTAGCATATTTAATAAACTTCCCACCTCCATTAAACAATTAAAAATAAATCCAAACAAGTTCAAATATGAACTTAATTGACTGACTTCTTACTAAGGCCACTCCTTCTACTCTGTTGAAGAATTTATGAAGCTGAATGTATCATAGGGTAGATACTTATAATAATGAATGATAATTATGTAAGCACATTATTAGAACACTAATTTTTTAGTATAGGATGTAAAAATATTTATCAATTTTTTATATAAGGTACAAATTGTATGTCTTCTGTTATAGAACTTAAGAAAATCTTATTATAAGTTAAAAATTAATGAATAGTTACAGTATATTCTAATATTAATAAAGCAACCTATGTAAAATCTGACTATTTCCACATCCTTGAAGCTTGTGCTTCTCTATAGGATCTATGGAATATGATTTTATACTTATACTGAACACATTTTAATAGCTTTTCACCAGTGTGAATCTTCATATGTTATCTTAAATGCTGTGAAAGTGTGAATGATTCAAAACACTCAACACATTTAAATGGTTTCTCTCCTGTGTGAATCAGCACATGTGTATTGAAAACACGTAATGTTGTAAATGTCTTGTCACACTCGCCACAGTTGAATGTGTCTGAATGAGACATTGTTCTGTCTGACTCAAATAATTTTTGTAATAGCGTTGTATTAAAAATTAATTACAAATTATTTGGTAATCCTTTTTGTTTTTCAATTCTCTTAATGTCTCACTGGTAATATTTTTTCCCACAGTTCACCTGAAATCAAGGAAAATAATTACAAGATAATTTTCATTCCACACAACATAAGATTTTCCAACAAGGACAAAGTTACAGTAGTGGAATTTGCAATATATATATATATATATATATATATATATATATATATGAAGAATTAGAATGGAAAATCACTGCAGAAAATACATAAATTACTACTCGAGTATTAAAGGCAATTTGTGAAACAAAATTTAAGAAAGCCAAGAAATATAACCCGCGCAAATGGAGGGAATAATTTTTCCCCCCGTATTAATATATACAATTGCTAGATTATATTAATTTGTCACTTACTTTGACTGAACTGATTGCACATGAGACGAGGCTAGGGAACGGTTTACCGTGATTGGTCAACTTCCCCACTAGGGGTGAAAGCGGCACTGTAAAATTTATTAGTTCCCACTGATCCTCCAGGGCGCAGGGCTGTCTGTCCAAAGCTAATAGGGCAAAGTAGTTCCACTCTCGGTGGAGTTTCTCATAGGGGTTTTGAATTGTTGTTTCCTCTTGGGATTTTCGAGCTGAACTGAAACAAACCTGATTTCCAATCGAATTCATATTAGCACACACATTCTAATTATTTTTTTTATTATTGTCCTTTCCCCCTCCCCCATTTCTACAGGCGATGCAAATCTGATTTTAATCAGCCCTACACGTGGATATTCTACATACGCTGCGCTGTTTTTTTCCCCCCCTTCAGGTTTCCTTTTATCGCGCAGAGCTGACGATGTGCTTCAACCGCCTTGCTTCCACGTGGAATTGTTGACCATCGCATTTTGGAAAAATTTCAAATTATTGTTATTTACTTTGAGGTACGCCGACATATATACATTGGCTGGTTATTCTTCCTCATGCAACATTACAAATTTCCAATGGAGAATGAAATACTTGCCAAAAAAATGGCACCAACAGGGTACCCTGAGGGGGCAGGAGATGGCCCCGGAGGAGATGTTGAGGAAGACTTGAGTCAGGAGATGGCTGGTGTAGACGGGGCTGAGAACCAAGGGACGACTGGAGCACTGGGGTGGGCGGCGGAGCAGGTAAACTATGCTACAGGGAAAGCGTGGAACAACACCTAGCACTTTGCCATGAGAACACTCGACAAGGGGAAGGAACAACAATTCTAAAGAGTTGCTATATTAGTCATTAGTACACTTGCAGCATGACCCCAGGATAGGGCAAATAGAATCCTTAGAAAGGGTGCAAAGAAGGGCCGCAAAATTCGTACAAATAGGCCCTGGGCATGGGAACGAAAAGGTAAAGCGACTAGGGTGGGACAAGAAGAGAAACAGATAGGCTACACATTTTCTACAGAGCTTTTGCAGGTCAAAAACTACCTTGGCAGGGGGAATCCGAGATATAATGAAAGAAGAATCGACTAGGGAAGGAAGGAAGAGGAGGAGGAGAGATCACCTGTTTAAATTACAAGCAAGGAACCAAAAAACACAGACGTTGAAAAATACTCATTCCTAAAATAGGACAATTAATTAATGACTGTAACAATCTGCCTGCAGGAGTGTTTTTGGGGGAGGAACTTCCTCTAACAGTTTAGCGTAGTGCAGTGACGTCATCAGTGCTGCCAAATATACTACAGTGAAATATATTTCTAGTTTTTTTTCAGGGAAAGCAATACTATTCTTTTTTTTCCTTTTTTAATAATTCATTCCTAATAATATGCTTCCACACTTATTTATTTATATTGAATATAATTATACTTTCAACTATAGGTTAAATATGGTTCCTTACGACCAGATTATTAATTATTGTTTAAGTTGTATTCGTGTATCTGCCACCGGGGAAGCGGCTACAGCATTTGGAGACTTAATAAATACATAATTTTGGAGGTCAAGGTCCTTAATGAACCGTAGAGCCGTGGAGCTATGATGTATTTTGTTTCCGTTGAACTTTCCAGTCGATCCTCGTATCTTAATGAATTCCAAGTTATTTTCTTGCAGCATGAATGTATTTTGGGCGTTGTCCTTGGTCCACCATACACACACACACTAACGAGGATGCCATTCCGATTACTAATTAACACGGGGAAAAGAGTTAATCTCTCACTCACCTAAAGGCGGTCAAAAATGCGTTTTCTTTTTTTGGAAATTTAGCGTTAGTAAATTCTTTACAGTTTCATTTCCACTGCGGTGTTTATTTCACATTGATTACTCTTTCCGTTGCCGAGTTTTAATCAAGAAACGTTTTACCTGCAACCCTGGGAACCTCATCGGTGAGTGTAAATACCATCACAGGAACCGTGACGTCATCATCATCATCACTGTGATTCACATCTACTGGAAAGGTAGGTGCATGTGTGTGTGTGTGTAGGTGGTTTAGGGCAAAATGTAAATTACATTGAAAGATACGTCCAAAGGCTTGGATTTTACGTGAAACAGATTATAAAAACAGGAGGAAATGAATCTAATATCACCTTCAGTCACAGTGTGTTTGGCAGAACAAAGATATTAGAAACGTTGGGGATACCGTAAGGGACAAATACGGTTCAGTACTTTGAAAATGATGAACTGGTTGTGTGCGAGTCGAGACAAGGGGAAATAGAAACACAACAAACACTAGGCTGGAAAACACAAGAGTCTGGGGAGGAAATTAAAAAAGTAGGAGGAAAAATTTACGCATCTGCACAGTTTTAAGGCGCAGTAATTTGCTTGTTGAATCTTTAACACTGATTTCCTCAGAACGTGATTTTTTTTAAACTGTTCCCCAAAGTAATACATAGACTTCTTTATAACTTTCACAAGAGTAGTGCAGTATATATATATATATACATGTCTCATGAACAGTAAACAATGTTTTTTGTAGTTTTCATCCTTTAAATAAATTATGAATTTAAGTTTCATACATTATTGTATATTCAATTATTTTTTTAAAAATTTAATAAGACGTAAAAATCTTCTTCACTTCACTTCATTGTTTCCCTGATAACTCAATTTGTAGTCTGAATTAGTTCACTTATATATAAGGGGGGAAAAATAGGTTATTGATGTGGGTACAACATTTTCATTTACATGTTTATTATAAATTATATTTAGTTAACAAAATAAATCATTCCGGTTCCAATAATTAAAATTATTATTAATAAGTCAAAAAATATTTACACTACTTTATGAAAAAATAATTGAAATGCCTGTGTTAATGTGAATCTGATTGGCCAGAAGCTGCAGACAACTAAACGTAAATCAGGTGTGTTTCAGCTCAGTTCGAAAGAAAATCCCAAGAGGAATTCAAGAAAAACCGCTGAGAAACTCCACCGAGTGTGGAATGACTTTGACTTATTAGCTTTGGACAGACAGCCCTGCGCCCTGGAGGATCAGTGGGAACTATTAGATTTCACCTTACCGCGTTCACCCGTAGTGGGGAAGTTGACCAATAACGGTAAACCGTTCCCTAGCCTCGTCTCTTGTGCAATCAGTTCAGTCAAGGTCAGTGACAAATTAATATAATCTAGCCACTATTAATACTGGGGGAAAATTATTCCCGCCATTTGCGCGGGTTATTTTCTTAGCTTTCTTAAAATTTATTTCACAAATTGCCTTTAATACTCAAGTAGAAATTAATGAATTTTTTGCAGTGATTTTCTATTCTCATTGTTCATATATATTATATATATATATACAATTCCAAATTCCACTACTGTAACTTTGTCCTTGTTGGAAAATCTTATGTTGTGTGGAATGAAAATTATCTTGTAATTATTTCCCTTGATTTCAGGTGAACTGTGGGGAAAAAAAATTACCAATGAGACATTAAGAGAATTGAAAAACAAAAAGGATTACCAAATAATTTTTAATTAATTTTTAATACAACGCTATTACAAAAATTATTTACGTGGGACACAACAATGTCTAATTCAGACACATTCAACTGTGGCGAGTGTGACAAGACATTTACGACATTACGTGCTTTCAATACACATGTGATGATTCACACAGGAGAGAAACCATTTAAATGTGTTGAGTGTTTTAAATCATTCACACACTCAAGTACTTTAAAAGGACATATGAGAATTCATACAGGTGAAAAGCCATTTCAATGTGTTGAGTGTTTTAAATCATTCACACACTTAAGTACTTTAAGGGGACATATGAAGGTTCATACAGGTGAAAAGCCATTTCAATGTGTTGAGTGTTTTAAATCATTCACACACTTAAGTAGTTTAAAGGGACATATGAGGATTCATACAGGTGAAAAGCCATTTCAATGTGTTGAGTGTTTTAAGTCTTTTTCATGCTCAAGTAGTTTAAAGGGACATATGAGGATTCATACAAGTGAAAAGCCATTTCAATGTGTCGAGTGTTTTGTATCATTCAGAAAATCATATCATTTAAAAGTACATATGTGGATTCATACAGGAGAGAAGCCATTTAAATGTGTCGAGTGTTTTAAATCATTCACTAAATTAAGTAATTTAAAAGTACATATGAGGATTCATACAGGTGAAAAGCAATTTCAATGTTTTGAGTGTTTTAAATCATTCACACTTTCAAAGCATTTAAAACAACATATGAAGATTCACACAGGTGAAAGGCCATTTCAATGTGACGAATGTTTTAAGTCTTTCACAGTAGCAAGTAGTTTAAAGGTTCATATGAGGATTCATACAGGTGAAAAGCCATTTCAATGTGTTTGAATTTAAGTGTGTTGAATGTGATATAGACATTCAGATGTTGATGTTATCTGTTAAATATTCACAGATTATTATTCTAGCTTTAAATTATGGTAATTCATTCCTTAAAAGCTGTGAAATATTGTAACATTAATTTTTTTAATATTGAATTATAGTTAACATGATTTGTGAAAAGTAAAATAAATTTGGCTCCCAGTTCTTTGGCAGCAAAGTAAGCACGTGTAATACAACTACAAAAAAAATACAATTTACACTCTGTAACAATTTTGTAGTGCCTTTAGAGGTTTTGACCTGAAAAAGAAAAGATAATTCACACAGAAATAACTTCACTATTAGCATTTGACTGATTCTAAAAACTGCTGACTTTAGTTTCCTTAGGCTGTTCCTAAATTGATTTAAGTCACGAGTATTTCTCCAGGAGGCAAAGAATTACAATCGCCTATTGATCTATTGACTAATGAAAATTTTCCTGCATCTGTGTGTCTAATCACCCGAAAAGATGTAAGTAAATCGAGCAAGAGTTTTGGCTTACATTAAACAGTAAAGGATCTGTGATAAAAAAAACTGATGAAGCTAGTGCATGTGTGTGCGTGGGTTGAACAAATGAAGGAGGAGGTTAACCCCTGTACTATTTTGTAAACGAGAAGATGAAGAACGTTCTGCCATTGAAAAGAAAGATTTCACGATAGTTGTAATGACAAAATTTCAGAGAAACGTGCAAACTCATTTTGGTGCTGATGGAGTGTGTGTTGATTCAACGCGTGGTACCTCTGAATATGAATTTGATCTGGTTACCTTGATGGTGATTAATAATAATCATATTCTCTAGATGCTGTAAAGAAGCTGAGCTTCAAGGATGTGGAATGAGTCAGGGTGTACGTTTATTACATTATTTTATTATATAAAAGATAAATAAATATACTTATAACAATTTTTTTGTAACCAAATAGAAAGGCGATACCAACATTATAAACTAATTACTCATCTCCGATTCTTCCTTTACTGAATAGAAGGAGTGGCTGAGCAAAAATGAGGATAATTCAGACTTAAAATTACCTTGGTTATCGAAGGACAACTGCGACAGTCTGTTGAAGATGGATAAGTGCCTCCTATTTGTGATTATGACTATATGTATTGGCAGGTCGAAGTGGAAATACCTGCAAGAATTTGTTGAGGTAACCTGCCTCACATATTTCCCTAATAACAAATCTTATCTATGCCCCAAATTATAATACCATATGATGGAAGTATGCTAATTTTCTTGTTTTTAGATGACTGAAGGTGGACGGACATTGCTCTTACAGCATCGCATGTAGCTGAGCTGAGTTAATCTCATCAGTCCAATTTAATTTATTATTTACTAAGAGAATATAACAGAGGAAGTTTCATTTAAAATTTTGGTGTCGTATTTAAGTGTTATAGATTGTAATGTTGTGTTGTGTGTGAAATTGCTTGACATGTCACAGTTATTTGTCAGTCGGTTCACATTAAACCATGTTAGCAGGTTAGTTACATTATTGTTTTTACTTGCCTCTTCTAGTGTGTCTTTGTTACTTTTTACTATTGATGAATTTTGAAGAAGGAACACACCTGTTGCTTTTTGTGTCACGTCAACTGCAGATACAAATAATCTTTCTTACTTTTTCAATTGTATTAAGTCAGTTTTACTGTCCTCGAGACCAAGCATTTTCATGAGTGATGATGCTGCAGTGTTTAAAAATGCGTGGATAAATGTTTTTGGTCCTTGTGACAAATGCTTGGCATGTGTACAGTTTGGAAAAATAATCCTAAATTAGGATGGATTTGTATCAAACTATAAAGACATTGATGTACAAATTAGATGAAGTGAAATTCAAAGAAATGTTGTTAAATTTTTAGCAGAAATGCCTTAGGATGATGAGAATACTAAAAGGTTTCAGGATTTTTTTACATGTTATGTGACGTTACCTGAGATGTGGGGCTACTGTTTCAGGAAGGCGCCGAAAATTAATACTAATATGCATATTGAAAGTTTTTTCAGGACCTTGAAACATATAAGGTTTTCCCATTTTTATTGCGCAAAGTACAAAAAAATGGATAGTAAATACATTATTATTATAATAAGATATAAAATATATACCTGGAAAGTGAGTTTATATTAATTATATTCCATATTCTTCAGATTATTTAATTTTGTTGTTTTCATGTCTGGAAACTGTAAATAAATGTGAAGGAGGTTTCTAATTTTTTATATGTTGAAGAAACGCTTCAAGGATGTATATGCGTAAGGAACTAAATAATATGGTGAGTCCCGAGAGTGCGAGGTTCAGATGCAAAGTGCATCTCACCTGTTGAATGCGCACTTAGAATGGGGAAATGGTTAATGGGACCACACGAGGGATGGCAGAAGTAGTATCTGGGAGAAAGGAAGAATGGTGGTTTGTGATCAGGATTGTAGCAAGGAAGGATACTGATGTGGTGAGTGTTAAAATCATTCACACATGGAAGTAATTTAGAAGTACATATGGGTGAAAAGCAATTTAAATGTTTTAAGTCATTCCCAGAATCAGGTAATTTAGAAACGTAAGAAAATTGTTACATACATTTGAAAGACAGACAAATCAAAACAAATTCCAAATATTTAAAAACAAATCTTTATTATTATTTATACAAGAAATAAGCTTCAACTATCACTACAGGAAAAATAACAGAATGAAATGTAAAGTAATGATATTTGTATGTTTTCCATCATACAAACCTCTAGAGTCAATATAATCATGTCCTGTCTGAAAATGTTTTACTATATTCAGCACATTTCTAAAGTTTCTCACAAGTGAGTTCGCGTGATGTGTCTTTTTAACTTTGTGGATGTTGAGAATATTTTATCACACTTGGCACATTTATATGGTTTCTCACCAGTGTGACTTCTTGTGTGCCTTACCAAGTTTGAGGATTGTGCAAATGTTTTACCGCACTCGACACATTTGTAAGGTTTGTCACCAGTATGGGTTCTCATGTGGGTTGCTAAATTTGAGGATTGCGAGAATGTATAATCACACTCAACACACTTGAATGGTCGTTCCTCAGTGTGGGTTCTCATGTGTTTCACCAAGTGCGAGGCTAATGAGAATGCTTTATAACATTCAACACATTTGTATGGTCTTTCACCAGAGTGGGTTCTCATATGATGTGTCAAATGTGCAGATAGTGAGAATTCTTTGCTACATTCTACACATTTGTATGGTTTCTCGCCAGTGTGAGTTCTCATGTGACATGCTAACTTTGAGGAATCTAAGAACTTTTTATCACATTCAACACATTTGTAAGGCTTTTCACCAGAGTGGATCCTGATGTGTGTTATTAAGGTTGATGATACTGAAAATGTTTTATAACAGTCAGGACATTTATATGGTTTCTCACCAGTGTGAGTTCTCATATGTCTTGTCAAGTCTGAGGATAGTCTAAATACTTTATCACATTCAACACAAATGTATGGTTTCTCACCAGAGTGAATCCTTGTGTGCTTTATTAAGTTTGACGATTCTGAAAATGTTTTATCACACGAGGCACATTTGAATGGTTTCTCACCAGAGTGAGTTCTCATGTGATTTTTTAATTCTGAGGAATGTGAAAATGTTTTATAACACTCAACACATTTATATGGTTTCTCACCAGTGTGAATTCTCATGTGCCCGATTAAGTTTGAAGATTGTGCAAACATTTTATCACACTCGGCACATTTGTATGGTTTTTCACCAGTGTGAGTTCTCATATGTCTTGTCAAGTCTGAGGATAGTCTGAATACTTTATCACATTCAACACAAATGTATGGTTTCTCACCAGAGTGAATCCTCATGTGGGTTGATAAATTTGAAGATTGTAAGAATGTATTACCACAGTCGACACATTTGAATGGTCTTTCGCCTGTGTGAGTTCTCATATGTTTTGTCAAGTGTGTGGATAGCCTGAATGTTTTATCACATTCAACACAGCTAAATGGTTTCCCGCCAGTGTTTGTTAGTATGCGACGTGTTGAGTTTGTGAAATGTGAGGACACTGTATTGCATTCAACATTTTTGTAAGGGTTTTCACCGGTGTGGATCCTTGAGTGTTTCCTTAAGGATGTCGATTGTGAGAATGCTGCATCACAGTCTACACATTTGTCAGGTTTCTCTACAGTGTTCATAATCACGTATGAAGCATAAATGTTTTTAAAATTCTAATTTATTTTGATGGTTGTGCTGTAGCAGTAAAATTTCATACGTTTGTCTTAAATAACAAATTATGTAGCTGCGGCAATGTGCGTACCTGTTGTTTGACTGATGAATCTGAAAAAAAAAACTTTGTGAAAAGAAGGGGTAGAATAAAGTCTGTATCTTAGGCAGTTATGTCATTACTATTACAGAAACTTAAAAATGGCATTCGCAAATCCATTTGTTACTTAAATATGATTATAATTTTTTATAGAACTGTCACTTTTTATACCAGTAGTTGTATATATAGAACACCTACCAAAAATTTTAATTGCACTGTCAGAAAAAAAAGGGTTGCATTTTAGAGCTATAGGGAAAAATAATTTTGTTTGGACTTGCAATTAGATGCCCTAGGATTGAAATGGAATGATAAGCTGTAAAAGCGTCAAGTGAGCAAAGGTCATGTGAAATTGTGGCCATTAAATGAAGAAATTATATAGAACATCCAAAAAAGCTTTTAAAAACAAAGTCATATGCTCACAAACAAAGTTGTAGTCATCAGATTGTTTACAAGGTGGTCCAAAAGAAGAAACTAAATAATTTTATTAGGTCACTTTTACGTAAATAATTGAAAAAATTGGGATATTCCTGGGCCTTTAGTCCAATGACTGTAGTTGATAATCAGTGTGACACTTTGTGGCAAAATGAACGTCATTCATTAACCTCATTTTTCATTAAGAAGTAGTAAAAGTCAGCTCCACCTAGACTTAATAACATTATCGACAATACAAAAAGCACTACTAACATAACAAATAAACTTTTGAAACAATCCCCCTTTATACAATTACTTCTATAAAATAAAAATGTAGGAGAAATATTAGAACAAATCTTATAAAAATAGAGGGTATCAAGTCCATAACCACTGCAATTAAAATCACAGAAGAATTTAAAGAATAAACCTCCCTCCCACTTAAACATATAAGATAAATCAAACATTAAAATATAAATAATAATAATAATCCTGCTATTAAAAACATGAAAGAAGAAATACAAAAATTTCTTAACATAGACTTAAAACAAAGATTGTGTCATTAATTCCACAAATTAAAGTTTCAATTAAACTATCTAAGTTAAATAAAATAATTGCAGCAAAAAGGAAACTAACATTTGAAGGAAATCAATGAAGAAAAATTAAATGAAACTCGGCTACATGACAAGGAGAAATTCTATATAATCCAGAATACATTATCCCGTATTGACTCTATATATATATATATATATACAATCTATAAGCACAACTCAAGGAAGACAATGCAAATAAAATAAATATAAAAATATATTAGTAACTAATAATACTATTCAATAAACTAATCTCACCGATTTAATTAAGGGGGTACATACAGCTTAAAAAAATTAAAAAATAAAATTATTTATTTTATTTTATAGAGTGATTATTATTTTTTATTAATTATTATTTATATGAAAATCTCATTTAGTTTTGGAGTTACGATTTAAAGGGTAGAATGCTGCAACGTAATATAAAAGTCAGAGCAATAAATACACTTACTAAATACCATTAGAGAAAATTCTAGTTGAGTAAGTGAGATGAGGAATGGCCATAATGGGGCTCAACAGATGCTAACCCAATGCATTATTTATGCCCTAAAGGTACCAACTCTTGGTGCCCATACATCAGTGAGCAACAACTACAGGGCCGCTGGCCAGGTACCAACAAAAAAAAATACTTTGCCAGAATCAGTAATGCATGCAATGAAACCAGTGTTCAAAAGATTAGTTACCACAAAGCTTCTGAAAGGGTGTGTAGGAGCATACACACACACACACAACGTGAAAGAGTCCTTGACCTCAAAAATTTGGAAAATTTGTTTTGATACTGGATTTTGTGGAAAGACAAATTTGCAACAAATGGTGCTGTAATTACTTTTAATTAGGGCACACAAGGGTAGATTGGAAGTAATTTCAGAATTAGAAATGGAGCCTGTCAAGAAGTATTGTGAGCACGCTCTCAACTTGAGGATGAGGACTGCAGAGAAAAGGAAACTGCAAACCACGAAAGAGGCCAGAAAATGCAGAAAGAAACTTAGATTGCAAGAATTAAGCATTAGAAAAGAAAACTTATGCTGCATGAAAATACGCTCTTCCGCGTCTATCGAAACAATTTATTATTCCGTACAAAAAGAGAAACCATTTAGCTAGGAATAACGTTTGATTCAATACTATCTGGGAAATTTCACATTAATCTCGTCTCATGGTATTAATCAGTCCTATCTAGTGCAAGCCTTTTCTGTTTCCTTATAATTACCACAACCCTCATCTTGCCAAATAAGCCTAGTGTATTTCATCCTTGGCCTGACTCTTTTGTTCTTACCCCCACACACTTACCCTCTATTCCTAATTTTACAAGACACTTGTGTCTTAAAACGTGGCGTATTAATCTATCCCTTCTCTCAGTCAACGTCCTCCATATTGTTCGCTTTCCCCCCTATTCCGTTAAGAACTTCCTCGTTTGTGATTCTA
Source organism: Eucriotettix oculatus (assembly GCA_034510155.1). NCBI lineage: Eukaryota > Metazoa > Arthropoda > Insecta > Orthoptera > Tetrigidae > Eucriotettix > Eucriotettix oculatus. Next base: position 2,335,748 of record CM067376.1, on the reverse strand, counting down.
TCGACACATCTGATTTTTGGCATTCATTCACCTACAGCACCACATTTCAAAGGCTTCTGTTCTTTTCCCTTCCGCAACTCCTACTGTCCACGTTTTGCACCCCGTATAATGCCACGCTCCGTGTGAATTGATCTTCTCCTCTCCAAAATCAACAATAAATTCAGAACCCTATAGCCCCTGTAACCATCAGCGTCCTATATGTCCGTCTCCATAATACAACCCACCAAGTCCTATGCCTCATCCTTATGGCATGGGGAACAACAGCTAAAATCCTACACACCAGTAAAAACTCTTCCTGGTACCTCAGAAATTCCGTCATCCTCCACGACATCAAACCTCGTAAAGTGAACTCCGTTATCTCCAAATCCATAATGTTACTGGTTAAAAGAGCCCTGAACCACCCAAAACCCCCATGATCCGGCAATTCCATGACGATCCTCCCCTGTCTCTACTCTTCCATCAGCTCAAAAGGAAACTCCCACAATTGACCTCATCCATCGCCCGGAACATTCTCCTTACCATCCTCCTATAACCACTTCATGGCACATCAGCCCTCGCCTGCCAACGTAGTACGCCTCTCAACTACGCTCAAAAAAAAGGATTAACCTACCTCCATGTCTACATGTTAATTATATACACTATTTTAATATTGTAAATTTATTATTTTAATGTTATACGTACTGGAATCTATTATTACACCAACTGATAACCGTAAAGGCCGACCTCCTGCTGGTCCGGTGACTGCGTCGCTGCCTCACCACCCAGAGGTCCCGGGTATGAATCTTGGCACGGGCTCAGACGTTAGTGTCATCACGGTCACGAAGACTGAAGGGGGTTAAGGCTGATGGAGAGTCGATATGCCACTGATCACGCACGTGTCACTCCACATTCGGACGACAGTTCACAGCCATCCTGGTAGGCCGAGGCCTGCAGAGACAACATAAAAGAAGGTGAAATGTTTCCACAACTGCAATAACCTTGGGTGTGTGTATATATATTTCTGCATAGCTACCACACCCTCCCTAATCTGATTAGTGTTTTCCCATCCTCGGCCTCCCTCTTCCGTTGTTTCCCCAAACACTTCCCCCTAATGTTAATTTCATAAGGCCCTCGTGTCTCAAATCTACCCCTCCCCTTGGTCAACATCTTCCATATTGTTCTCTCTTCACCTATTCAGCTTGGAATGTCCTCGTTACTTACCCTATCCATCTCATTCTCCTGTAGCACCACATTTCTCAAAGGCTTCTATTCTATTCCTTTGTGCAACTCCCATTGTCCAAGTTTCGCACCCCATGTAACAACGCCACGCTCCATGCCAACATTCCTAATATTCATACTTAATCTATACATACAACAGTCAGTCTCCCGGAAGCAATAAAAGCTTTATAGGTTCAAAAATTATTTATAAAGAATTGTAAATCTCTGTTAATGAATGGAGCGTGTGTTAAAGAGTTGATAGACAGGAAGGACTAAAACAGTTTCCTGGTGTCCTATCAAATTCTCCTATTATTTTAGAACTATACTCTACTAGAATTTAACAGCTGACTTATTTTCCTTTTCATGTTCGACGGGTACGATCTTCTGCTGTTTCCTCCTCCGTCCACTGAAAAGTGAAGATTTAATTTTATCTTTCCTGTTTTTGTCATTCAATTCTTAGTTGTAAAATTTTGTATATTTCCTGTAATATTCATATTTGACGTATCCTATTTCCTCAACCGAGGACCAATGGATTGAATAATAATAAATCTAAATATACTACCCGTAAGTTTATTATGGTTTCCAAGTTTATTAATATAAACATTTAGAGATTTACAGAATTTTATATATATAATTGATGGGGAAAGGACAGAGAGATAGAAAGAAGGTGACTTACCTGAGGTTCATAGATGGTAGACAACTTCTTGTGAGGTCTAGAGTATTTGAATTTTCGGAGGCACCAGAGGCCCCCTCCATCAGAAAATATATACCTATATATGGTTAACAGGCCACATGAGGGCGATCCCTTAAATAGCACAGGAAGGGAATTGAAAAGGAAGGAGGGGGGATGTGGAAGGTAACTAAGGGTTGACTAGGGCTATAGTCTAAGGATCCTACCTAAAGAGAAGCCAGGGGAAAATCCCCAGAAAACAACCTGCATCAGATTACTTCTTATTTGATATTTTTACTCTTTATAACGAAGCTGCAAGTTTAAGAAATAAGATACAGATGTGGACGAATAAAGAGGAATCACCGCAACTCTCCCTTTAGTGTGTGTGTTTTGCTGTAATAGGATTATTCCTAGTTGTAAAAACTGACCTGTGTCCAGTTAGTTTAAAAAATCCAGACGAACGCTGGTGTTTTTTTAATACAACTTTAATCATAAGTTAACAGCAGTTACCAAGAGTCAGCTGGGAAAAGTGTTGCCAACGTTGGCGAATGAAACTAACTAAGGCTAGGTTTACACAGGCAGTGATGTCAGTGGCGTGTCAACATACGTCAGTGCTGCACTGACAACTGCCTATACATCGCTGACACGAGAGCACTGCCTCACTTTTCTTGGAGCGTGTCAACAGTATGTCAGTCATGACTGACGCTGCCCTCATGGGAGGCCAGTTAGTGGCAGTTACGGTTGTCAATTATCGATTGTGAATGGTGAGGCAAGGTTGACTATCGATTGCGCAATGGTAAACAGTTTGTATTTAGCATTTTCAATACTCGTTCAGTTTGGTTTAGTGTCAATTGGAGTAAGTGGACTTTTGTTGTGAACAGCGACCAGAATTTTGGTTCAGAAATAATTTAGGATAGAGTTCGTTTGTTGCACCTAATCGCCTATAAATTTTTAGGTTAACTTTCCAAAAATAAATATTGTCCAGCCTCCAACGGCACAAACTTTAACTGGAAAAAAATACCCAAAAGAATGATGTATAGCTATAAACATGCTACTTACTATCACACGTAATGAAAAATAATTCATTTCGTTTTATTCAGTAATGGACAACTTTAAGGGGAATAAAACAACAAGTAATAGAAACTCGAGCCAATTAAAGACTGAAAAGCAGCTTCAAAGAACAGGCGCTGGCTGTTTTTATTATTGCTTGATTTCTGTAGTAATAATGTAAAGCAATGTTACTAAACAACTGTTTTCATTTTTATGTATCTATAGCACAGTAGCGTAATACTGAATTTGACTTTCCTCGTTACGTCTATCCTGTCACAAATACAAAGTGATTAGTTCTTGTTTATAGATATTATGCGTACGCGAAAACACAAAGGGGAAAAAATATTCAACTTTATATAAACAATATACAGATACTATGCAACATCAACATTCCAACCTGACGTAGTTGCCAAGCAATGGCAGAGAAGTATAAACATGCATCAAAGTTCTCTGCCGGTTCGGTAGTGAGGGCAGCAACAGAGTTGTCAGTGAAGAAGTGGGCAGTTATCTGCCCAATATGTAAACGGTAGGCAGTGCACAGCCAACCCAACTTGGATGAACATCACTGCCCGTGTAAACCTAGCTTTAATTGATTTACTTAAAATAAGTTATTAACTAATTAAACTGGTAATAGTTGGACCACGTGGCGGCTCTGTTACACAATTCCAAATTCCTCTGCTTAGAAGTTTTACTAGGAATTATTTCAGAGCATTATATTTCTGTAGAGTTGGTCAGCTTGCTCGTGTACTTCCTGCTAAAGCAAGATCCGTCGGAGAAACGCCGTGTGGTATGTAGTTATCTATATATTATAACTTAATATTGTCTCATTTTATTACCTGTTTCTTCTTTATCTAATTATCACAGTTTAAAATGGACGTTTGTTATTATGATATAATATTTCTTTGTAAAAAAAGTCACTGTGGCAATTGTAAAGGTGAAAAACCCATTTTCTGTATTTGTGCATCAAGTTTTATACTCCTTAAACTATTCATAATAAATTAAATTATTTTTTTCAATATTGCAATAACAGAACAATACATGTTGTAGTCTGTTTTGCAATGATTCTTTTATTCAAGTCTTGGCATATTACAAGTAGATATAGGCGAGTAGGTGCAACATCCAAACTCTAACCTTTATTTGAAATATAAAAACATTTATCTGATAATTCTACATATTAATATAGGGAAGGAAATATCAGTATTAATTAGGGAACTGGTGGCTACTTATTCCCCATCCTCTGGTTGGTTGGTGCTGCAAAAGGAAGGGAAAACTAATACTTGATTACAAATTTTTAATTAATGGATTATAAAGGGAAGGGAAAACTTTCACTATATTACAAGTGTTCATGAAAAATGCTATAAATTAATTACAAATTCGGGAGGGCTTTATCATGACATATTAAGTTTGGGGGATAAGTTTCCTCTTTAGCCTCAATTAGTAATCTGTGGGACTTGCTTTTGTGGATTAATCTCAGTAAAGGGTAGTTATTAGAATGTGTAAAGTGATGTAATGGTAAATAAGACAGAGCAAAACTTCAGTGACTGAATTGACTCTGAATTCATTGCAAATAGAAATCCACATGTTCTGTTCCTAATTAGGGACTTTAGTCAGGTGAACTTAATAGTAGTCAACAATGACGAGACCTTACCAATTAATCATTGGAAAATTCTTAATTGAATGTTGTATTATTGTGTGTTTTTTTTAATATTAATTTGCATTACCAACCAATCAATTGCAGTTTAATCTTGTGCGAGGTTTAAATGGCGCTTGTACTGATGTCTTGCAGAATGCTGTGAAGGTCCAATAACACTATTATTTAATCTAGTGTTGAGTGTTCTGTAGTGATGGCTCTAGCAGTGTACGGATGGGTTTTTGGACTATGACTGTTGTTTATGTACTCTATCTTTTATTATACATATATGTTCATATGTTCAGGTCAGTATGTAAAGTAAGGTTGGATGTGTACCGGAGCACATTTATTATGGTACAGATGGTCTTGGTTGTACTTGATGAACGACTTGGCCGCACATCCCCAGAGTTCAAGTTTGACTTTAATAGGCTGAAGTGTTTGGCCAGGCAGACTTCCACTTTGTGAACCTGAGTGACGAGCCTTATCAAAGGCTTTCATAGCAACTAAAAATGTCTTGCTGTGCAGTATTGCTGATTCGCCATCTCATTCTTCACCAATTCCGCATTCCTATCACATTGTTGAATTGTAGGTGAGTGACTTACAGGCATCCAGTCTTGATCGCTGGTGTTTGCTCTGATCCTCTCAAGTCTTCATCAGTTTAGATAATGTTGATAGCAGGAACAGACATTGCGAGCCTGAGGTAACATAATTATTTCTGCAATCTTAAAGCTTTAATTTAGCCCTTACCTGTGCCATTAAATTCACACAAAACTAACCTTAAACCTTCACCTGGCAATTCTTCATACATCTTAACTGTAATGATATAAATCCTATTGATGTTTATGGATTCATTCTCTATATTTCCTGTTTGGACTTCATCTAAGCAGGTTATTATAATGTGTTGTCCCACATGAATTCTTTCTTTGATCCAGTTCTTGCTCCATGTCCTTGTTGTCAGGACTAAAGATTACTTTTAAAGTGTCACGATGTACTATTACAAAAATAAATATTTAATATTACAGTAACAAATTATGAATAATATTTGTTATCTATGGTTTGTCTTCCAGCAACAATCGTTATAATTTAATTAGTGCTGTATATTTCAGTATTACTTTCAGGATTATCTGGTGATTTTTGTGCTGTTTTGGCCACGGGGCAATATATAAAGCTTATAAGGGAGAACCACACACACAGGGGCCTGGAAAAGAAATAACAAACCACCTTACGGTGGTGCCCAATTATAATTCTGAAAATGACCACTCGTTAAAAATTAAAGAAAAAGGGCAACAACGCACAGACGTAGGAAAATTTTCATTTGTAAATAGATCTATACGCTGTTGTAATTCCTTCCTTGCATCCTACAGAAATATTCTCGACTTCCCCGGCTAGCGTAAAGCAGTTTAGGAATAGGCTGAGAAACCGTGAGTAGTTGTATTTTTTTTTAGAATGAGTGAAGTGGAGTGATTTCTGTGTGGCTCCTTTGTTTTCTTTTTCAGATAAAAACTACACTTCAAAATTCTTCCTGAGTGTAAACTTTTTGTAATTTTATTTGTATTTTCTTTGTATATAGCTTCTGCAGCCACAGCCTCGGGGCAAATAGCAGCCAAGTAAGGAATAATAATAATGAATCGCGCCCACGATTCAAGGCCTTCTGCAGGTTCCTCGTATTGTCGAGACAATGAATGCGATAGAAAAGTCTGGATAATAGTTAATGTAGGAAAAAAATATATAGAAATGTGTTTACAGGACCACGGAAGCAACGGTCTAAATCATGGTGTTACGCCACGTTTGAAGTTTTTGTTTAAATCTAAAGTTAGAAGAGTTTTAAGTTCCCGAGTCATTATTATTAATGGCGTATTATTAGACTTAGATTTTATTAATAACAAGATTTATTCGAGTAACAATCGCTAAATATATAGAAATCTGTGAGGAAATGAAGAAATAGTTCTTAATATGGATCGGGCGGTTACAATAATAACTTTGGCGTTGCCCCAGCCTTCTATTCATTCCCAGACCTATCCCAGCCTTTCCTCTATTCGCTTTTGTGCTAATCATCCTATATTGATCCACCATAAATCTTGCTCCTCGTTCCATCTAACTTCACTAATTCCTTAAATATCTAAGTTTAAACCTTTACACTTCGCTTTTACATTTTCTAACCTACGGTTTGAACTCCTGATATCCCACGCTCCGATTCGTTAGAAACGTCACTCTGATGGCTTCCTCGCCGGAGATGCGAATGGGAGACTATTTTACGTCCGGAATATTTTACCCGAGAGGCTGCCATCATATTTTTATGCATTGAGCGTTGCGTGTCTCAATACCCACATAGATATATATCAAATCAACCACTCAGTGCGCACTCCCTTACCTCACATGTAACTCTCCCTGCCGCTCCCCCTTAAGAGGTTGATTCGCAACTTAACCGGAATTTTCGTTGATGATTTTTTTTCTTTCAACAGGTCACAACCGAAACGTGTTTTTGCGGAATCAGTCATGGGATCCGCTTTTCGGAAAATGAGTGGCAGCAAAGGCTACTACGAGGACCTCTGCTATAATGACGTCAACACAAAGAGGGTGAAGCTCGTGTGGAAGATCACAGATTTTTCAGAAAGAACGGACCCGATGACATCGGCTGTGTTTCCAAGCTCAGCCCCGTTGGACGTGGGAAGGTGGAGACTCGAGTTGACGCCATATTATGATATCAACGTCGCCATTTACCAAAAATCGTCTACAGTGAAAGAGGCGAAAGTGATATTATCCTTGATCAACGATAAAGGCGCTGTGGCGAAACGTGAAGTCACAGAGTATCGGAAAGGATGTACCGTGTCTTTGGTAGATTGGAGTTTTGTCCGCGACAAGGACAATGGCGTCTTGCCCAATGACGAATTGACGATTGTTTGTGAAATAGATATCCCAGTATCCAAATAATGAAATTAATATATGGATGAGTTGCTGAGAAGTAGTGGCAGCCGTTGCTACGTTTCCTACGCTTGCTACATAAACTGTAATATTGGCTATTTTCAATAAAGAAATTTGGCAACCAAAATCAGTTGTTGTTTACCGAAGTTTAATTCGCTGAGACCTTGTGCTGGATCACTCCGGCGGAGCAAGATGGCGGATCGGCGTAACGCCAACGGAGCGAATGCGTTTGGGATTCATTGGTGAGTAGCATCTGCTCACAACTGTTCCTTCTCCGCTTGTGACGTCCACGCGCCTCCGCGCGGCACCTGTTGCTGGTGACGTCATCATCGTAACCTCGCCACTCGGGAATCATTGCCATGAAATTTCCTCGCATCCTCGGGAGAAATCTGTTTCTGCTGGGGAAAGAAGAATCATCTTGCTTCTAGCTTACGATTCCGAAATAATATAAATTCACTTTATCCACCTCTCGACACTACCTTATAAGAAGTTGCAGGAAATTACGGAAAGTCGCCATCTTAAAGACAATTTTAAACTGCGGTGAAAACAAAGCTGTTAATAACGCAGGTGAATAGGAACCAGAAATCACTAGCAAAGGGAACCTGCAGGATAATAAACGATTGAGAAAAAATTTTTTTAGTTGCCAGAGGGAATAGGTAATGAAAGGAGATTAAAAGTATGGCTTTAGTAAAGATAATGTTGTTCTAAATACCAAATATTAGCATAATGAGCCGTTATAATTGAAGGAATAGATACGCTGAGTATAATTTTTTTCTTTACTTTGAACATTTTGGTTCAATTAAAGGAACTTGATTTGCTAAATTTACGTATTATTTATATATTTTTTAAGTAAATTTATTTTTTCAAGGTTTAGCAGCAGCCCTTTTCCTGAACAGATTAAAAATTAGGCATGTGTTAGTTGACGTACTTTTGAGTACTGCTAAGAGAATGGCGGACTTGATGACGGCAAGAAAGTACCATAGGCAAAATCCCTCACCCTTTTAGCGTATTTCATCCTTGGCCTCCCTCTTCACACTTCCCATAATGCTAATTTTACGAGACCCTCGTGTCTTAAAACGTGGTCTATTAGTCTATCCCTTCTCTTGGTCAACGTCCTCCATGTTGTCCGCTCTTCCCCTATTCTCTTTTAATTTCCTGGTTACTGATTCTATCCACGCATCTCATTCTCCTTTGGCACTACATTTCAAAGGCTTCTATTCTTTTCCTTTCCCAACTCCTACCGTTCACGTTTCTCTCTTTTATTGGACCTCCTATAAACTATTCTTTGTGTATTCATTAACTGAAATAAGGAGGAAGACTTTGAAGAGTTCTGTGAAGCCTGAGCTTCATTTATTTGCTCGACGTAAAATTCGGCCGTCATTAACTTCCCATTGTATTTATCTTCCGTCTGTAGGTAAGAGGACCAAACCGCGATTGCGTCAGAAAATGTTGTTGATTTTTTTCCGGGCCTCTCAACCTTGAGACGTCCCGAATAAATATTTTAACGTGGATACCAACGCTGTGACCATTCAAGTCGGTGTGTGGAGACTTGACGGAAATCCTCTGGTGGGTCAGTTCCAGTGACTTGCCCCCGGGGCTATGAGGATCCTCCGTCCTGGTGGTGACGTTGCCATGATGACGATGGCAGCGTGACGAGGGGCGGGCAAGGCTCGTGGGGCGGCGGAAACCTTCTGCTCTTGCTAATGCACGGCTGATCCTCATCACCACCGAAAATTTCCACGTCCGGTCGCAAAGTGATCTTCCGCTCACCTGACGTCCAAATCGCAAGTGAACCTCCGTTCCCCTGACATCACGTCAACAATAGATACAGGCTGAAAATCTGATACAATCATTTCGATTAAATATTGTCTATTTCGCCTGTCATTTCGGATATATAGTTACCTTTTGACTTGCTTAAAGTTTCAATTGGCGCTTTCGTTTTGGTTATGTGTGGTAGGGGGAGAAGAAGCACAATCAGCAGTAACACAAGACGGTGTCCATGGCAACGCAACAGGCACATTTCGGATCACTTCACCTGATATCATCAATAGGTGCATGGATCTCAAGTAGGGTTTAATAATAAGAAAGGATGCAGTCTTTTAAGGTGTTCATGCAAGTTTGTGGTATTACGAAAATACTTGAGTGCTCTTTTACACTTAATGCACATAACAGTACCATCGGCTTTCTTTTCGATTGATCGTTTAGCACTTAGCCTAGGCATTTTCAATAATAAAATATAGGAAACGCTGAGAACTGAAGGTAACACTTAACGCTCAAAGAATTGATTATCGTCCAACACTGGAAGAGAAGTTGCACTGTAAAAGTTAGTTCACTCTAGAACGCACTAATGCAAACTATTTTCTGAAAACCAAGTACAGATCGGGCGGGCACTTGGCAAATGTTGAAACTCGCGCCTGATTGGATCATCTCCATAACATCTTCCTCCCAGCCCCAGCCACACCACACATAGGCTTACTTAAACCTGTAGTTCAATCCCGTATTGAAATTAATTACTTAATATTTTAATACTTCTCTTTATAAATTATAATTAACAATGTAGTCATGTTTAAGTTCACTTCTTCTTCCCCGTAGGTACGATCATCTTTCTTTTCCGATAAATCTTAATTTTACCTTGTCCTCAAATAATTGCCTGAGCTGCAATTAAGATTACTTGGGTGACAGCCATTAAATATAAAGAATAATATATACACACTTTATTTAAGCATATTAGATTTTGTCTAATCATTTTTATTTAAAGTCATATTACCTTTTATGGTGACTATGTATTTACAATTGATCAATGATGTTTACAATTCATTACAAAATGAAGTTAGCATTTATCTTGGTATTTATAACGACAGTCTATTGTTTTCATGAATTCCAATATTTTCGTCTTGTTTAGTACGTTTCTTTCATGCTGCTCGTACATTGAATATATGTGCTGCAGTGTGATTGGGACGTTGGTTGCACTGATTGCAGATTGTCGGAATTATTTTTCTATAAGATGAATGTGAGAATATTATATTTGCAGCGTTAACCTTCTAATATTAACGGCGGTAAAAAAATTGCAGCATTTTTCTTGTAGTAATAATTGGGCAAACAATGTTGGGACATTGTACACGAGTACAATTTACGTAGCTCGACATATTTTTCTATACTTGAATATATATCTTCAAACTCTGATTGAGGAGAGATACTATAATATTTCTGTGTAGGAAAATCCAAATGTGTCTCCCCTACGACTTTTTTTTTTGGGGGGGGGGGGGGTAACAGGCTACATGAGGGTGATCCTGAAGCAGGCAACTCCCTTTAATCAGTAGGAAGGGACCTTGGGAAAAGGGGGGATGTGGAAGGTAGAGCAAGGTAGCCCAGGGTTGACTGGGGCCCCCAGGCTGTAGTGTAAGGATCCTACCCGGTGTTACAGCGCTGTGTTACAGATGCTGTTACAGCGCCCTGGGTGGCAGAAACTAACAACAGGCACAATCAAAATGTCTACGGTCAAGAACTTTGACCGTATGTACTGTGTTAAATGACTGAGGTTGAATAATCGTGTATTTTTGTGATTAAAATATATTGTTTTTCATCCGAAATCATGCCAAATGTGTGTTCAGCGTACAATTGTACTAATCGTAGTTCAAAAACAACTGGAATATCGTATTTTAAGTAAATATCGTCATCATATTTTCACTTTTGACAGCACGTGTTTGTAATTTCTGATCTTCTAGAATATGCAAGCCAGCTCTTGTTGTTCTTTTTATGAAAGTAGTTCTCTGTACTGTAATTAATGAATGTGTTTTATGTCGTTTAACCTTGATCCCTATCAACTTTCAACTATATTTAATGTCAGTCTAGATGCATTTAGATGTTACTTGTACAACGTAAAATTAAAATTTTAGATATTGGGAGTAATCTTTATTATAGACTGATGCTTCATCCATATTCATCTAATTATCGGCATTAATATCAGAAATGACTGATTTAAAACAAAAATTATAAATTAACTATTATAAAGTTAACTGTCAATGTTTACATGTTGTATTGAGATGATGTTAATATTGACACTAATATCGTGTTAACTTTCCTTGTGTGACAACAGAAATAATTGACAATTTTTAAGTGATGTGTTATATATATTAATTGTAATGAAAACCTATTAGCTGGTTTCGTCATTTCGTAACTTTAATACATACGTAGATATAGTTTTTAAATATTGATTTACGAGATACGCTTCCTGCACGTATTCCTAAGTCCACCTCATTTCAATGCCAGCAGACGACAGGACACGCCATCTTGACCCTCCAAAGAATGGCGCCTGAGCCTTCAATTTGCTTCAAATATGGCGGCGCCTTGTCCAGTCTATGTTGTTTATATATGTCTTTGTTCATTACAAACAATGTGAAACAGCGATATGAAAAACATGAAATGAAAGTGCTAAAACAATGCTTTTTAAGCCTATTGTTAATAGCTAAAATTAACAATGAAAATTGTCAAGTTTATGTACAATAATGTCATAAACGCTACTCAATTTATTCGTATTTATTTTTAAATGTATGGCCGAATTATTACATTTTATGTTAGCATTTGATTTATCAATCTTGAATAATATATACATTCATCGTTTTGTCAAACCAAATGATATATATATATATATATGGCAGCTGAGCTAATTCGTCCTTTCGTGATATCCAACATTTGAATGCATCTCTTCTTGAATGAATAATTTTGAAAGTTGAAATTCAAATTATTTTATTGGCACGATATAACGCATTATAATTGCACGAATTAAAGATAAAAATATTCTGACGGAGTTTCCTTTTTTTGCTTATTTTAGCGATAATTCCTGTTTAGACCATATTTATAATTTTGCTATAATTCTTGAATTTTATAATATATATTTTTCAGACTCTTTGAAGATAAACGAATAAATCATTTTTATTTTACTAATAAAATCACAAACGCTGTTAATTTCCAGTTTGAAGTATTCATTCGTGTGGAGCCAAGTCTCGCTTTCTTGTTCAAATCTCGATTCTCCATCAGGAATAATAATCAAAAATGTCGTTGGGAACTTGAACGGAGTCGATAACCCTGATTTCCGCTACCATTATTATCATACCGTACTAGATGCTCGTCCAGGAATGTAATGGTAAATGACTCACACAAAAGAATAGGCGCAGCGTTAATATTTTTTTACAATGAAAAATGGACAGTGTAGGCCCGTAATTGTTACCTCAGAGTGCTTCTAGAGCAGGGATGATGATGATAATTCCAATTTAAAAATTAGTGGTGGCATTGTTACATTAATAGACTCCCCCCCCCTCACCAACTCTCACACTGTTATTCCATCAGTAACGAATGGTACGTTGCCGAATGAATGAATCATTCGATTATGAATCAAACGATTATTAAATTCATTCGACTTATGCCCATCACTAACAACACAACAAGTAAGATGAATGTTATAGTAACGCCTAATAGGACTTTAACCTCACAGTTGATTGTTTACCCGTCTTTCGCCCGGACAATTCAGTGGATTTTATAATAATTTTACGTTAATGTCTTCTGAACTGTGCAAGATGTCGAAATGAAACATATTCGAAATTTATGTTTAAAATTCCTGTTTCGTCTGACAACAAGGAACAACAACAAACAACACAACAAAAATGATCCAATTTTTTGCAATCGTTCGGCAGTGTAACGTTACATGTTTAACGTCACCGCGCATTTCTTTCCTTTTCAAATATAGCAATAATTGCATGTAAGCAACGTCCTCTGGTACGTTAGCAATCTCTCTGGTTGTAAACAGAAATATCTTTGGGTCGCGAATATGTCATTTTACATTTTTTATTTTATTTTTGCGTGATATAAATTAATTAAAAGGGTAACGTTTAAAATACGTTTGATGTTAAATTGTTGACACAAAGGAAATTAATACTGAAGTCCAAACGGTGAAAAATTACAACGAATAAACAGTAAAGGAAAACAAATTGAAGTTATATTTTCTTTGAACTGAAGGTATTATTAATTGATCTTCCGTGTTGCTTGGCTTGGAGTGGATGTGTGTGTGTGTGGGTGGTGAGATCATCAACATATACAGACGAGGTTCATTGTATATGTATATATATTCTATTCGATTAGTTAATTGTATAATTTTACTTACATCAATCTTACTCATCAGCTAGTTTTATTCACTACAAAGTCAAGAACCGAAATTGTTGTTTTCATCTGTCATATTTAATTACAGGGTCGTCTGCTAACGTAGATGGTTTGCAAACTCGTTCCGTGGGTTGGTGACCGTCAACGCACCAGAAGCGCACCACCAGATCCATGCTTTCAGCAACCCAAGGGGGTAACGAGAGAAAATCTACTGGCCAAAGATATTATTACACCCATCTAGGCGCTGAGAGCTTGAGACTGCTCGACTCTTGCTTTCCTTCAGTGCATTATTACAATCACGCGATTTAAACCATTTTTGTTTAAAATCATCACTCATTAAAATGTTGTTTGTTTGTTCGTTTCGATACGAATAATTTATTCATGTGGCCAGTATGAGTTATGCGCGTCATACTTACATCGGGGCGTTTTCCATCTATATCTATTTAATATATATTGATTAGTATATATATATATAATGCTGGCCAAGGGATTTTTTATATCATCTTCCTGCGTACAATCTATATTAATTTCTTGGTTCACAAGATGATTTCAACCGCACGAATACGTTCATAATACTGAAACTCTCAAATACAGTCAGTCCAGTATCATCGAAAGATTCAAAAAAATACCCACGGTACAACAACGGGGCAAATATTATTGTCAGCACTCTAAAATCTCCATTTAAGGGATGAATTTTCGCTCAAATCATACATTAAGAGTCCAGTGTAACCGCGCGACTCGCATATGCACGGCTTCGACACCAAATTGGTCAGTTTATATTTTCAAGTGACTGATTTTACCCTCACACGCTGCCAAAGAGGGGGGTTGAAATTATTGACCTCAAATAATTTTTTCGGGTCACGTGTCACCTAGGGGTCTCGGCCGTGTCTCTCATTTTGGGTAGAGAGACAAATTTTTTGTTCTATCCCTTAAACGTATTATGCAGAACGTGTGCGTTTCACCCGTCCAATATCTCTCTGTTAGGGGGTTGGACTGCAATTTAATTACCATTCATAAAGATAGAATGAAGAACCCTGTAGGACCTATGTCGATATCAAACTTCACTATTTTATCTTAGTATGACCGACCCTTAACACCACGGTAAACAAGGGTTGAAAATTATATCAAAAAAGAAAAATTAACCGAAACGCTAACAATAAGCGAAATAACGCTAAGTTATAGGTGGCCCGCATTCAAATTTTTGAAAATTCAAACTCGCAGGAAGAAAAGTAGCCTAATAGTAGTTACATTTTCTTGAAAATTTCCTATTTTCCGCGCAATTTTCTTAATTTTTCTTTCCGTAAGATCCATCGCCGATAATCATCATCTATTCGCACGTCCCTTTCGTGTTCCGGGAGTTTCTCCTCCGGGACCTCGTGGTTTGTCCACAATGGGAAGCAGCGGAGTGTCTTTCTTCGCACTTTCCTTTGTGTCTGCTCAGCTTCTTGTTGTGAACTTTGGCCGGAGTGGAACGTCTTCCTCGTGGATCTAGGTTTGCACTTCTCAGAATC
>CM067376.1:2316765-2320515 GCA_034510155.1 Eucriotettix oculatus | reverse complement strand
CCCCTCCCCCCCATATTTCTCTTCTATGTTGTCTGTTCCTTCTTTCCCCTACCGTTTACACCTTGGGGCAGAGATAACTGCCAAGTGCTGCCCTCACTACAGAACGGGCAGAGAACTCTGACGCGTGTTTACACTTCTCTGCTATTTTTTGGCAACTACGACCGGTTGTAATGTTGTTGATGTTGCATAGAGTCGATATATTGTTTATATCAAGTTGAATATTTTTCCTCCCTTTGTGCACGACGCATAATGTCCATAAACAGGAACTAATCACTTTGTATTTGTGATAGAATAGACGTGACGAGGAGGAAAGGTTCCTGAAAAAGTCAAACTCAGCATCACGCTACTGTGCTATAGATACGTGACAATGAAAACAGTTGTTTAGTTAATATTGCTTTATATTATTATTACTACAGAAATCAAGCAATAATAATAACAACAGCCAGCGCCTGTTCTTTGAAGCTGGTTTTCAGTGTTTAATTGGCTCGGGTTTCTATTACTTGTTGTTTTATTCCCCTTAAAGTTGTCAATTACTCAACAAAACGAAATAATGAATTATTTTCCATCACGTGTGATAGTAAGTAGTATGTTTATAGCTATACATCATCATTCTTTCCCGTAATCTTTTTTTCCCCTCAGTTAAAGTTTGTGCCGTTGGAGGCTGGACAATAATTATTTTTGGAAAGTTAACCTAAAAATTTATAGGCTCATACACAGGTGCAACAAACGAACTCTATCCTAAATGCTTTCTGAACCAAACTACTCGCCGCTGTTCACAACAGAAAGGATCCACTTACTCCAATCGCGCACTAAACCAAGCTGCACGCGTATTGAAGAAACGCAAAATACAAAGTTGTTTACCATCGCGCAATCGATAGTCAGCCCCTGAGACACAATCGATAATTGACAACGGGTAACTGCCACTAACTGGAGGGGGAAGGGAACACGTGGGCCAGTCATCACTGACCGACACACGCTGTCCACACGCTCCAAGAAGACTGAGGCAGTGCTCAGCGATGCATTGGACAGTTGTCAGAGCAGCACTGACGCGTGTGTTGACACGCCACTGACATCGTCACTGCGCCTAGCCCTTACTGTATGCGTAACTGCTCTGTCCCTCACGCCATACTAAAGAAAGGCGGGGAGGAGGTGGGGAAACCTGACGTAAGAGTGTCATCAATCCGCGGAGGCGACGCAGCTGTCCGTCCCAGGAGAAGGGGGGGATGTGATGACGCAACAAGCAAACTCGCACAGATGCAGTTTGTATGGAAATGACGGTAGGAGTCGAGTAAATCTCAGGGAAACCCGCATAAGAGGGAACCTGGCTGCTCTGCTACGGGAAGGTAAGGGGAGGGGAGGAGGGGAGCGTGTGACACCATCATGGATTTTGGACCCACTTTTCGCTTGAGGTGAAGGAACCATTGTAGCCACTTCCTGTGGCGCCGCAGACTCTCTACCTGTTGTTGTTTGTTTGTTTAAGACGTGGCGAGGGGCGGGGGAGATGGAGGGGGGGAGGGGAGGGGAGAGGGAGCCACACGTGTGGAGGTTAGGGATCGTGGGAATCTAGAGTAACATCACAGTACATGCCCCCTGCGTGTGCGTGTCACTGGTCCTGGCCAACTACACTTCACCCCCCTCCTCTCTCTCTCTCTCTCTCTACTAATATTACTATTATTATTACAAACTCGTGGTGTACAGCTAAACTTTAATCCTGAGGAAGTCCCAAAATGGAGAGATGAAACGTCGCTTTCGTGAATAAACGCTTGCATAATTCATCGATCACTTTTTTTCGGCCGGCTTTTTATTTGTTAAAAATGTTGGTATGGTGTGTGTGCGTGTGCGTGGCGTCGTATAGAGGGCGCTGAATAGGAGTTGCGGGAAAGGAAAAGAATAGAAGCATTTGAAATGTGGTGCCACAGGAGAATCAGGTGGATAGGATAACTGACGAGGAAAATTCTAAACGGAATGGGGCGCGGGGAACCGAACAATATGGAGGACCAAGTATGAAAAAGGCATAAAAAAATACGCCGAAACGTTGTTACAAGTAAATTTCAGAATAGAGGTCTCTCGCCCCCCCCCCACTCTCTCCCTCCCTCTTTGCTAAATTTTAATCCTGAGGAAGTCTCAGAATGGAAACGAAACGTCGCTATTGTGAACAAATACTTACATATGCATTGCTCACTTTTTTTCGGTCGCCATTTTTATTTATTGTGACATTATTATTATTATTATTTTTATTAATGTGTAGTCATTTGTGGGGTTTGTAAAGCGGCTTAGTCCGAGGGTTCAAGGATGATGCGACAGAGAGAAAAGGGGTGGGGGAGTGGAGAACATCAGCAGGGTCCTGAACCCCCTTTCCTGGTGTGAACACAGTTCACAACTAGAGAGAGAAGGAGACAGGGGGGGGAAGAGGAGGGAGAAACAGAGGAAAAAATTCCCGAAGCCAAATAAAACTAACCAACCTCTGTCCACTTTAGAAACGAGGCGAGACAGACAGTTAATAATAACAACCGGGGTTACTTTACCTCACATTAGATAATGGTGAGAGCCTTGGCGAAGAGAAACATCACTGGTTAGAATTTTCCAATGCGTACTGTGCAAGGAATCACCCTACGCCTTGCAGACGACACAGTGTAGTATTAGAGGGAGTCAGAAGGAGACTCGGGAACCATAATACATGGCGTGAACGTGGTCCTGGAGGAAGGAGTACAACATGAGGATTAATAGAGAGGGGGAAAACCCAAGGTGATGGAGTGTAGCATGGGGAAACAGATTGGGAAGGGAGATTTTGAAAGGAAGTCTGCTATTTGGGAAAGCGTAATGACTAGAGCAGGATGGCAAGGAACAGTTATTTACTTACGGGGTAATACAAGTGTGAACGTTAGAAAATATTTGCTTAAAAAAAAACGTTGGTAATGGAGCGCGGCGTTACACGGAGTGCGAAACGTGGACGACAGGAGTTGCGGAAAGGAAAAGAATAGAAACCTTCGAAACGTGTGGCAGTAAGTAGTATGTTTATAGCTATACGTCATTCTTTTGCGTATTTTTTTTCTCTCAGTTAAAGTTTGTGCCGTTGGAGGCTGGACAATAATTATTTTTGGAAAGTTAACCACAAAAATTTATAGGCTCATACACAGGTGCAACAAACGAACTCTATCCTAAATGCTTGCTGAGCCAAACTACTCGCCTTTCTTCACAACAAAAATGATCCACTTACTCCAATCATGGCACACTAAACCAAACTGCACGTGTATTTAAAATACAAACTGTTTACCATGGCGCAATCGATAGTCAACCCCTGACACACAATCGATAATTGACAACCGTAACTGCCACTAACTGCAGGTGGAGGGGGAAGGGAATGCGGCCACCAGTCATGACTGACACACACTGTCCACACGCTCCAAGAAAAGTGAGGCAGTGCTGCTCCAGTCGTGTCGGTCATTGATTGGCAGTTGTCAGTGCGGCACTGACATCGTCACTGCCCCTGCCTGCGTGTAAGTCTAGCCTAAGGACTGGATACGCAGAACGACGACGACAACAACAACAACAACGAGATAACGAAGTTCCGGGCAATTAAGGCCGTGCATCTGAATTAATTATCACTTTCAGTTATCTGCCTTTGACCTTATCCATAACTCAACCCGCCCCAAGCTAAATCCACGACGACATTCGTGGGGGGGAGGGGGGGGGCAGTTGGTCATGTTGGCAGCCCTGCGGGTCGCTCACACCGTGGCCGGCCGCAAGTGG
>CM067376.1:2216765-2309265 GCA_034510155.1 Eucriotettix oculatus | reverse complement strand
CGAGCGCGTGGCGGGCACGACGCTGTCGCTGCGGCGTTGCAACGTCTCCCGCCTGGACAGCGCCGCCGTGCGCGGGCGTCTGGACGAGGTGGAGCTGCGGGACTGCCACGTGGGCGGCGTCGCCCCCTACGCCTTCGCGAGCCTGGAAGGCACCGAGCGCCTGCGACTCGTCAACTGCACCTTCCGCTCCGTCGAGGCCATGGCGTTCCGGCGCTTCGCCGTCGCCCACTTGCTCGTGCGGGGCGGCGCCTTCCCCGACGGCCTCCCCGGCCGCGCCTTCACGGACATCGACGCCAGGCGCTCCTTCCGCCTCGAGGGCGTCACCATGGGGCGCCTCGACACGTGGGCCTTCGTGGTGGGCGACGCGGTGGCCGACTTCGCGGTCGTCGACTGCCGCGTGGAGCGCGTCGAGACCCACGCCTTCAACGTGACCGTGGCCGGCGCCGCCCGCGTCGCGGGGAACTCCTTCGCGCACCTCGCCGACCAGGCCTTCGGGGCCGTCGCGGCCGACCGGCGCTCCCGCGTGGCCGGCGACGCCCGCGAGATCCTCTTCGAGGACAACGCCGTCGCGGACTTCGCCCGCGGCGCCCTCGACGTCGGCGAGGGCGGCGGCGTCCTCCTCGCGGTGAGCCGCCTCCGCGTGGGGCGGCCCTGCCACTGCGACGCCCTGGCCGAGTGGGCGGCGGTGCTGGGGAGGTACCGGCCGCTCCCGCTCGCCCCCGAAGAGCTCCTGTGCGGCGGGCGAGGAGGGGGCGGCGAAGAGAGGTTCGTGGACTTCCGCGAGGCCCACTGCGGGGGCGGCGCCGCCTCCGGCGACCTCTGGCTCGTGCTGGGCGTCGCCGTGCCTCTGGGGACGCTGCTGCTCGCCGCCCCTTGCGTCTGCCTCCTGCTGCTGCGGAGGCGGCGGCGGCGGCGACGAGGGAAGCTGAGCTTGAGACCCGTGCTGCCGGAGGCCAAGACCTACCGCGAGACGGAGCTCCACGTGATGCTGGAGAAGGCGGAGCCTCTGGTCGACGACAGAGACCCCAAGTGACTCTAGTCCGCACTGCACTTTACCAACAGTATTATCGCCATCGCCAATATTTAATTTAAGTGTCGTTAAATGGAGGAGAATCCTTCCACAAGACTGAATGTGCGCGCGCATCTCCAACATGGCGGCTTGTTTACAAAACAAACGTGACGTCACTGCACGTTTCCGCCGGGTCTATATCCAAAGAACGTGTGAAGGGAGTGTGTTCTGGATCGGCTGGGTGCTCCCTCAGTTCCCAATCCTCCTTTCTGATGTGAACTTGGTTCTCCCTGTCCACGTGCCATCACTTCAACGTACTCCAGAATTAATTCCACCAAACTTGAGTCTGCAACTTCCCTCAGGTCCTGGTCACCTTCCCAGGCCTGGCTGACACTTGTCACTGCACTAACCTAGCCAGTAATACTAACGTGCCACTTAATCTAACAATACAGACAAAAGCTCTTACACTAAAAAGTCATCATTTTACCCACAATAGAGAAGAACAGGAACATTCACATGCTAATAGAAAGACCAAAGGCCTAAGTTATTCAAAAGTAACAGACTGTTTGCTGTCAACGTCTGCATTAACAGACACGCTAACAGAAAACAAACTGACCGGACTCGTAAGGTTTACATGTGCGGCGGAGCCAAAAAATTATCTGCCGTTAAAAAAAAAATACTTTTGAGAAGTTATTATTATTATTATTACTATTATTATTATTAATGGTTACCTGGTAACACTGTGATATGTTGTCTGTGTTAATGTACAGAGAGAGAGAGACAAATTAAATGGGCGACTGTGCCTGCCTTCGACACAGAGCGAAAAGCCGAGGTGCGTAGTTTGTATAGTTGACGGAAATATTGTACGCAGCTCTGTTAAAGGCAACTTTTTTGTTTTTGTCGAAAAAGAAATTAGTTCCTATATGTATCTGTATGTGTGCATGTGTGTTTGTGTATATATAGACACACACACACACGTGCTTGAAGAAAATATAATTGGGGATTTTAATTTAATAAAGTGCTTTCAAACAAAACTGACAACTCTGCCTGTATTTCCATTTTCCCTTGTGTGTGTGTGTGTGTGTCGGCGTAATGTTTGTAAGGTAATCGTTAAGTGTTCCAAATTGTAGGACACAACTGGTGCTATGATTTAAAGCGGCAACGTGCAACCCGATATATCGTCACATTCTATTGATCAGTTTAAACATCCTGGGCAAACAAGTTGTAGTGAGGTCGCTCATGCCTGACAAGATTGGCACATAGAAGAAAAGAACATCCAGTCTAAAAGTTTTACTTTTTTTACAACGGGCAGGACGCTTATACAGTCAAGTGATTTCCCCTGAGTGCTAAAGTCGTCACGATTCAGCCGAAGGACACAAAAGTCTTTACGAAAGCATGTTTCCAAGAAGACTGAATTAAACTGATCACAATTTTCTGGCACTTTCTCAAAATCTACCCCACAAGAAGACAAGACCTCGGGTGACCAACATCTGACGTGATCAACATTTATTAAAAGGTTTACATGCCTCACGCTAAGCAAAGTTGGCAACGTCACCCGTAACTAATGAGCCAAAGTGAACAAACGGCGGCCCTTACCTGAACGGCAGGATCCCGTCGAGGGCCTGGCTGATGGTGGGCGGGCTGGCCAGCGCGAAGCCCTTCCCGAGCAAAACGGCGTTGTTCTTGTAGACCAACTGCGCAAACTCCTCCACCATGTCCATGTCTTCATTCATCTCCTCCACTGTCGGAGGGAAAAGTAAACAGGCTTATCAGCACCAGATGTCACACACACAATTTACAGAAATATTCACTAGAATTTAAGGCCCTCAGTGCTACTTATCACCCGTCCCCTTCTTACTCACACACCCACACACACCTGCCACCCCAAAAACAACAAATTGAATAACACTAAAGGGGGTATCATTAAAATTTCATTTATAAACATACGTGTGAATTAGCCTCATTGAAATAATTAATAAACATTTTCAGGTTCTCAGCTTGTAGGAACCTGCACAACGTTTAGCCATCAAAATTATGAATAGCTAATGGAACACAACGTAATTGCATTTATTAACTGTGGAGCTGTATTTCTCCAAAGTTTGAACATTCAGATCTAAAAATGCCTGACAAAAGTTGGGAAAATCCAGCTAGTCATTCGCCATGGACCGATAATTTGAAACTAACCTCGTCCAAAAAGAAAAAGAAGCGTTTTTCATTCATTAATTCAGACAGTTGATATGAAAACAAACTTCTGGTGGTGGAAAATATCAGACGAGGCAATGTCCCAGTACCTGAAGTCGGAGGGAGCAGCAAGTCTTTCTTCATGAGTGAAGCGGCGCACATGCCCCCGAGGAATGCCAGCTCCGTTTCCAGGTGCTTGAGGCCGTCGCCCGGCCCCACGTGCCATTCGTAGCCTATCACAAGACAGCGGAACCCATAGAAGCAAGCCTTCTCATCCTTGACATAGTCCGACGCAGTCTCCAAGGAGAAAATCACCTCATTTCCTGGAACAAAGAAAATTTGTCCATGGTATTTTTTTTTACTAATTATTTGTTTTAATACTGATACTTAAATTAATAATGAAGACAATTTTCCCCTTCTTTTTATCAGTCGCGCAATAAAAACTTTTTCATTTTTGATTTCCAAATTTTATTCGGAGCTTTCGGCAATTGCCATTATCGTCTATAAAATACAAATTTTGAAACATGACAATTTTTTAAAATACATAAATATGAAACATAGTTTAGTTGATTTTATTGTACATACCTTCCTATAATTTGAAGCTAAATTTCTTCAGGGAAAAGTATGCGATTCCAGGCTGCTGCTGGCTGTACACAGGGCATTTTTTTTTTTAACTTCCGTGTTCTAGAAGTTTTTGCTCATGTGCTCACCGAGCACAACCGGCGAACATTACTTCCACGAATTGTCGAAAAACTTTCAACGAGTCTTATATATATATTTAGCCTCGTCCAAATAATTTGTCGAAAGTCAATCGTAATTTTTAAATAGACTTTTCGAATCTTGTAGAACGAGATTCGATAAGTCTACGTCCAAAATATATGAAATTCTTTTTTATTCTAACACTTGGGAATAATGTTTTGATATTTGTTCGCTTTCTCGGTGAGCACATGAGCGTAAACTTCTTGAACACCGAAGTTAAAAAAAAAATTTCTGTGTAAGCCAGCAACAGCCTGGAATCGCATACTTTTCTGTGAAGAAATTTAGAAATATTGCTTCAAATTATAGGAAGGTATGTACAAAAAAATCAACTAAACAAAGTTTCGTATTCATGTATTTTATATATAAAAAATTTAATAATTGTAATGTTTCAAAATTTGTATTTTATAGATGATTAGGCAATCGCCGAAAGCTCCAAATAAAATTTGGAAATCAAAAATTAATAAGTTTTTATTGCGTGACTGATAAAAACAGGGGGAAAGTTATTATCATTAGAAAATTTGTGCTAAGGAGGTGGGCACAACTACTAATTAGCGTTGGTTACCTTACCTGTGCTCGCACCCAGACTGACAAACTGCAAGACTCACCTGGCAGGACGACTGCGGTCTGCGGCCAGTTGCCGCCGCTCCTGCTGAACTTGTGCAGAATCGGCCAGTAGGGGACGGGTATCGTGTCGTTGTCAGCGTCCTCCTGCCCCGAGGAGGAGGACGCGGGGGCGCTGGACTTCTTGGAGAGCGGCGACGTGGTCAACGCGACGCTGGGGACGTACAGCTGCAGCGTGTCCTCGGCCTGCGCCGTCCCGCACTTGGGGTCAAACTCTATGCACAGCCATTTCACACTCTCCGGGAAAGAAACCCTGCGAACACGAAAATTATATTGCGTTGGCAATGAAACCCAATGCAGCTGCCAAGAGACTGTGAGAAAAGGTTTTTAATCAGCCGACGGGCTTCTGTAACGCTGAACTTCTTTTACATTTAAGGATGGAAAGATAAACCGATTTATTACATTAAATTATCCGATGTCTTGTTGCAAATTACGACAAAACAAACTATGTGAACTCTACAGCAGAACACAAACCAAATATTATTTTCTACAGCATAAGTTTATTTCAAGAAATTAAAACTGCTTATTTCTTACTTGAATTTGACATACGTCTAAGCCCGAGTTTGAAATTTCTACAGTCAACCACAAAAAAAGACATGTAGGCATACCAGGGCTGAAACGAGTCAATCCATTTCTATACTTTTGTGTCTATGTCTCAAATAAATACTGATTATTAGTTCAATGTGTTCGGCGATAAGTACTTAGTGTCTTCAAATTATCCGAAAGGTTTAAATTTAATGTCTTTTATATATAACTAAAGAAATTATGACCTTTATTCAATAAGCTTATTTGTAACGCCGTTTCAGCACGTTTTTATGCCTCCTTCTTCCAGTTTTTTTCCCCTCCCACAACAGTGTCAAAATATAACCAAAAAAAAATCACATCAGAAGTCCAACAGTAGCGGTAGAGATCCGAGGCAACACACGACACTTCAACTCCTTTTCCGCAAGTAGTTATCGCCAGGCTGAATGTTGGCCAGGATCGGATCTCTATCGCAGTTGTTGAACTACTGAGGTGTGATTTTTTTGTTATATTCGACACTGTTGTGGGAGGAAAAAGCCTACAGAAGGCTAAAAAAAACATGTGCCGAAATGTTGTTACGAATACATTTACAGAATAAAGTCCGACACAAGGTCATCAAATGTTTAATTACTTCAAATTATTGTTCGTTCTTCGCCTAGTTCCCAGGCTTGTTATAAGTCCGTGATCAGGCAACAGAACGTCTAAATGATCCTAACGCCCTTATAATGGTATCTCTCTCGCCCTCTCCCTCTCTCTCTTCTCAACTTTGAGCGTTGTGACACGTGTAATGGCAACTCAAGACTTCTTCGAACAGTGGTACATTTACCTCGGCTAGAAATCTAAATTTTATGGATAAGTAACTCGTAGATGGTAAATATACTAAGGACTCGTGAAAATTTCCTCAATAATTCTCAGAGTTCATTGGCACCACATTTAGATTGGTGAACGTCGTATTTGCTAAATATTATGTAACAACACGAACTGATACGGCAGTTGGCAGAAACTAAGCAGTCTTTTAGCCAAAGGTCCAAATGAAATCAATATATTCCTATACTTTTGACACAAATAGCCTAGGCTACGCAAGGAAACTGCGGTAATGATTTTCGAGCGTGTGTGTAATGGCACTTTAGATACGTGGAAGGTTAAAGGAATGGCTGGTGATAAGGCAATGCTGTGTCTCGGGAGTTCCGCCAGCTCGTGACCACTCGCCTGTAGTTGGAGACGGTCGCCGGTTTGTACGGGTGGTCGCTCTCCACCCAGGCGTAGTGGTGGGACGTGGTGCTGACGGAAGAAGGTATGCCGCCGTAACCCTGTAACTCGTGGCCCAGGCTGTCCAGCGAGCTCGTGGAGTGCTGCATGGCAGAGCCCAGAAGGTTCAAGGCCGCCACATGCGGGAGCAAATCGTGTATAAGGTTCAGAACCTGGACTGCGCTCTGGAAAAAACCCAAGTTGACGCTTTATTAACGAGAAAATTCCAAAGACACATAGATTGTTAGATAAAGTGAGTAAGGACACTGAGCATAAAGTCTGCCAATGATAATGCCACAGAAAATACAGACTTCACCAAAAAAAAAAAAAAGTGATCTTACAACACAAAAATATTGTCACGTCGTTTCTATAGGAATGTGAGATTCAATAACGTGCGCACACACACGTAGATGTTACAGACATTTTACTTAATGACGACATGCTGTACAAAGGCTCATGCTGACTCCGACTCGGAATCCAGTACAATTTATACATGGAATATCCCAGAAACAGAACATTCTCGAAACAGAAAATACTAGAAATGAAAGGTAAACAAAGTGAACGATAAAGTAAAGAAATTAAAAAACGGTTGCATCGAGTGGGGCTCGAAACCAGAGGCCGCATCGCTGCAGTCCGGCTCGATACACTCCAGCCGCCACCGCCAGGGGTTTTGAAGCGTGACAATATTCAATAACATATAATAATTAATGATAACAATTATATTAAATTTTGAATAAGACGCAAAGGAGTCAGTTACCACAATACATTATTATTATTACTACTACTAAGCTGCTATTTGCCCTGAGGCTGTGGCTGCAGCAGCTATATACAAAGAAAATACAAATAAAACACAAATACAATTACGAAAAGTTTACACTAAGGAAGAATTTTGAAGTGTAGTTATTTTATCTGAAAAAGAAAACAAAGGAGTACACAAAAATCACTTCACTGCACTTCACTATTATCACTTCACTCATTTTAAAAATAAAAAAACTAAAACTACTCACTTAAGTTTCCTTAGCCTATTCCTAAACTGCTTTACGCTACCCGGAAAAGTCGTGAGTATTTCTGCAGGAGGCAAGGAAGGAATTACAATCGCCTATTATGACCTATTTACAAATGAAAATTTTCCTACGTCTGTGCGTTGTTGCCCTTTTTCTTTAATTTTGAACGAGTGGTCATTTTTAGAAATATAATTTGGCGCCGCCGTAGTAAGATGGTTTGTTATTTCTTTTCCAGGCCCCTGTGTGTGTGGTTCACCCTTATAAGCTTTATATATTGCGCACAACCTGGCATGTTTCCTTCTATTACTGAGACCTTCTAAATTCTCGTGAGGAGGATTCATGGCGAATCACCTGACCCCCAAACATTTTTTCAGCCCGTTTTTGTATTTTTTCCAACGCTTAAGTGTTTTCATTTCGATACGGATCCCAGCCACGTTACCCCCCCATATTCTAAAATTGGCCCTGACCAGCCCCTGTTTTGTAAGCAGAAATCTTGGTTTTTCTCGTGCTTTCCCTCAAGATACTCCTTAATCTAATGCTTTGACTGACAGAATGCTTGAGTTTAAGAAACAGAATTTAGCTAGCCTTAAACTGTATAAATGGTTCCTGTGGCAACTTGTCAGAACGCCGGAACAGACTATACCAGGTTAGCTCATCTTTGAAGAATACCAGAACCGAGTAGTCTCGACAACATCCATCGAGTCCAATACCAGCTGCTGGTAACATGGCAGACATCTGGTGCCTCTTTGGCCATACTTTTATTTATTGTAAATTTTAAAATCACAAAACTATGTTGTAACAACTGTAATTGAGGCTTGATGGATGGAAAAAAAAATGTTTCTTGTGAGAATTCCAAGTTCATAAAACAGTATTTGGAAGTTTTAAAGACATAAGCATAAACGCTCACCCTGGGGTCCATAGTTGCCAGAGGGCTTATGTGCGCCAGCATGAGCGGCAGCAGGGTGGTGACCACGCAGGCGGACCCGAGGACTTCGGTGGCCAGCACGTCCTCCGCTCGCTCCCTGCCCAAGGCCATGAGCTGGTTGCAGCGCTGGACGATGGACGCGGACATTGACAGCGTGCACTTGCATGCCTGCAGCTCCGCCCAGACCCTGCTCGTCTGCTGTATCTCGGACTCCAACGGGTTACTGGTGGGGAGAAAAAGAGTTTAGTACAATGAAGAAGGATGAATGATTAGATGCATTATGATCAAATTAAAGGTATTTCTGCGATTTTTTTTCCTCGAAATTGCCAACCTAAAAATCTGTGGGTATATTAAAAACTTTTTCAAAACATAAAAAGAATATTAAAAGCAGTTCACTCAATTATTCCGTTCTGTCCAGGCACAATAACCACGCCAAACAGTTTGGAATCACATTGAAATTTTGATGAAAAAAATTTATTTTACAATATTAAAGAGTGAAATGTTACTGATCTGGGTGAATAATCATTCCTTTAATATTATAAGTACCAGGAACGTTCCCGGTGTAACTGCTGGATAAAGTTATATCGCGATTCCAACCGGGTAGCGTCATTCATTTGCCACAACGTTTCGGTGGCTTGCACCGCCATCTTCTTCAGGTGAAGTGCCGTTCGATGTAGGAGTGGTGGCTTATATAGCCTGGTTTGTGGTACCAGAACATGAGACGAGCAAGCCATCAAAAAATTGTGGCAAATGAATGACGCCACCCGGCTGGAATCCCGATAAAACTTTATCCATTACAAATACCGTTAATAGATTTTAAATTTATTGTTTAAATTATTACTTTTATAATTTTTAACATCTGCCTGGTGAAGTCCCAAAAAAAAAGGAGACAAAAACTTGCACAGTATTATAAATTCTCGAGGTCAATAATATTTGTAGTGTTTCCCCCGACAATATTTGTGTACAATTTCAACCCCTTGCAGCATGTGAGGGGTGGGGTTGGAAATGGGTCATAAGAAAATAACAAGGTAACTGTCAAGTTTAGTGTCAAAACTGGTGTAATGCGACTCGCTGTGTTACGTTATGACTTTTCATATGCGATTTAAGTAAAAGTTCATCCCTTAAATTGGTGGAGCAGTTATATTCTGCCAGAGTACTGAAAATACTTTTAGCCCTGTTACTGTACCGGGCCTATTTTTTTATTAATCTCTCGAGATACTGGGTGCATATATTTGAGGTTCATGTTGATGTGTTTTTGATGCCGAGTGAATCACGTGTTGACCAAGAATTAAATAATGTTCCAGGATAATACAAATAAAAACCCCGGGCAACACCGGGGTTTCCAGCTAGTGACCAATGAAGTTTCTGAAAATTACACTTGTTACCATTAATTGAAGTGTGAACTTTATTACGTAAGGTAAAGACTTAGGAGTACGCAAAACTGTTGAAACACAACTATGAAATTTATATTATACGTTTTAGAATTTACTTTCATGTCTATAATGATTTTATTTATATTCTTTTTATCAAAAACCAAAAAAAAGTAAGGTTAAATGTCATAGAGGGTTGTTCTCTTTTTCAAAGATACTATAATTTTTCTGATATTATTTAGCTTCTGTGCTTTCTTTACAATTTCAAAGAGCATTTGAGAATAAGGTCCAACTCATGCAATAATACTGCACTTTCAAGCCTATTTTACTGTAATTTTACCTGTCGAAGTTTCAATCATTGATGAAAGGTTACGTCCGCTATTGGACCAATTGACTGTTTGAGTAAGGGAACTCCTGGATAGTTGGAACATAACACTTAGGGTGGAAAGAGTAACCAGAATTGACGGTTACCGCTGTAGTGGCCGCAGAACACTAGCGATGTGAGACATCAGCTTACCTGAAGTAAAGGATCTGAGGTATCTGCCCCCTGTTCTGAGTCGTCCCGTTGAAGCTGAGCGAGCAGGTGGAGAAGGCGAAAGTGGTTCCGTCCGGGCCCTTTATGGAGTTCAGCCCGCCGTCTCCGTTGCTCGTCCTGCCGCCGTGGTTCCTCAACCTAACGGCATATTTCACGTTTTCCTTTATAGGGACCGGCTTGTCAAACTTTATCTCCGCGACATCGGCGACGCAGTCGTCGGGGCCGAAGGTGCCTCTGGCAACCTCGAGGCTGTTCCAACGCTGCGTGTGTGACGGGTCGTTCCCAGAGCTGTTTTGCTGGAAAGGGACAAGTTAAATGTTGTAATTGTGAAATTCATTAATTATTTATTTATGAAAATTATTAACTCAATTTGTTTTCAATTACAAGTGTACACAAAAAGGAGATTATGATTACAGTGTCTAACTGCCAATCTAAAGCAACTAACCTGAAAGTATTCATTCTCAGGGAAATTTCAACCTTTAATCCCTTTCTTTTGGCGAGTCTGAAGATGTTCTTTAACCCAATCAACTCTGATTTAAATACCGCATATGTAAACACATTGTGTTCTCGACTGAATAGGAATGCATTTTCACTCTCCCAATGTCACAATAAATCAAGCGAGATAACATGAGTGTCACCTGTTCACGTCAACGGATTTAGAAACCCAGTTCCGAATGACGAGAACGTCACGTCATTCGAGTTGAATGGGTTTAAACGTACTACGTAGCCACCTTGTTCATGGAATATAACGTGTTTCTTAGAACTTGTAGGGCAGTAGAACCCGCGTCCAATTTTTATTTACGGGAATTTAAATAACAAATATTTCGGCATGAGCAAGTCGCTGGCCAGGAAGAAGGGGTTTTTCCGCGAGCCGTCTTCACGGCTCAGAATCAAAACAAAGGTACTGCGGCTGACACTTGGACCATAAAGCTCAGACACCTCGTCGCCGGTTTCGGAATGTCCTAATCTGCCTGAGAATTTGGTGACTGGGAAAAAGCGGAGTTTCCTCAATTCCGGCAGCACGACTTTCTGCTGTATTCAAACGGCAGCTTCAAGTTCCACAACACAGAAGTTACAGCGAGACGCATATGAAAATAGCTCAGGTTCGTCAACGAATGGAAAATCTGCTACACATGGCCACCACCCAAACCATAATTACGCCATTTTAATTTATTATTTTTGTACATAATATATACACGCACGAACCCATTTAAAAATTATTGTGTTTTCATCTAATAAATGTATATATTTAAACCCAAATATTAAATTCATTAATTAATATTCCCCCCCCCCCCATCCCTGCCCCATCATTTACAACCTTAATTACCTATTTAATAGTATATCAATATTTCTTCAAAAGATTTTCTTTCTTTTCAAATAGAGAAGAAATGTTTCATATGCAGAAGAATTTAGAAGAAGAGGTTGGAAAAAAATCTCGACCTAACACAGGAATTAAACCCGGGAACTCAATTGAAGCATTTCTTCACCATTTGAAAATAAAATTTTGCACTTTTGATCAATTTCCACAATATCCATTCTTCACCGATTCATACAGATCTCACATTGGATCCTGCCGTTGAACTGTTAGTGGTAGAGCAACTGCTCTGTGAGTGTGAGGCCCAAAGTTTAATTCCCGGGTCCAGTCTAGATTTTTCCATTCCATTCTAGTAAATTCTATTTCATTATTATTATTTTTTTTAAAAGAAGAGAGAACAGAATTGCGTGTGTCACAGTAGATTCAAACGACTGCTCCAGTTGAGAAAAATAAAACCGATTGCAATGCCTTTATTTGTTATCCTCGTTGAGCTCGACCATTGACAGATACAGATCTTCGAGTTATTGAGACAGTGCAATATTCTTTTTGTGCAATCATCGTTTGTATTTTTAGATATGTTATCTCCAATGTCTGCATAAAATATTGTCTGCACCGAGTCTCTCGTCGCAACTTTTCTTCCCTTTTCTCTTGTGCTGCGTTAGTAGACAACTTGTTGCGGCTGCTTTGAGCAGAGGCCCCCAAATACACGCGGAGAATTTCCTGGAGGATCCTCAAGGATGCCCGTGTGTGGAGGAGCCTTGATGCCGGTTGCAGTCTGTACAGTAGATTTCGGAGTGTTTGTGCGCGCGCACTGTGTACTCCAGTACTAAAACCTCAAGGCTTCTGTTCAAACTCGATGAAGATGAGCCACGCCTGTCAGCCAATCAGCTCAAAAGATTACCGTGATTGAGTGAAAAGAGAAGATAAAATGAAAGACCAAAACCCAATCACCTCAAAAGATGACATTATTAAGAAAATTAATAATTTGAGAAGTGCTTTCTGAAGTGGAAATGTAAAATAAAAAATTAAGTCAGGAGCATCTGCTGAAACAGTTTACAAGCCAAAGTTGTGGTACTGAGGGAAATCCCCCGAGCATATCCTTTGAGTATTTCCTACGCATGTGTGTGTGTGCGCGCAAGGGTTCAGTTGAGGAAATCCTCGAGGACCGTAACTTGAGGATTTCCTCCACAGGTACGGAGGACTTAATATGATGATGTAATGGTACCATTGGAGATATTTACACAAGGGGCACTTTGTAACTTCACCGCTGCACAATTTATCCTGGAAGGGATATATTACTTTTCGTTTCCGTAAAACTATTAATATTGTATAATTTTAAGGAAGGAGCAGTGATAAGTCATCATCGTTCTAAGTCGCTGTATTTATATTTGCAATCACGATTTCACTTGCATTAGTCATAAAAACTGTTACCACGTTGGTCAACACATTTACTCATGCAGCACATCATCACATTTATATTGTAGCTGGAGGCCACAACACTGCGCAAAATGTAGACAGGCTACTTTTCCATGCAGTCAATAGCCTCTATTCCTTTTATTATAGAAGTAGTCCAGTCACACGATACCTTACTGATGTCGTCCAGCAGTTCCAGCTCGTACTCGTATGTTCCGGCTCCACCAAAGACGCACACACCGGCGACGACGATGCCAGGTCTGTCTACGCTGAAGCAGATGGCGTCCGGCGAACCGTTACCAGTGTTCCACGTGCGGCTCTGGTTCGTACGGTTGAAACGTGACGGCGAAGTGTGCAGGACTCGTCCACACGCCCCCTGAATGTCCTCCTGTGGCCAAATACACCGCTGTTAGTTTAAACTGTCCTGAATACAAATAAAAAAATGCGGGGGGAGGGGAGGGAAACGTACGTCTGTGCCACTGGATTGTGACGCCAACTCGGCGATGATGCGAGCCAGCAGGTGGCAGCAGTTCTTCACAAGGTCGGGGGACCGGGTCACCTTCTCCTGACACAGAGCCTGCTTCACGGGCACGGTCACTATGTCCAGCAGTTTCTCCAGGACGTCTCGGAAGATCCAGTTGTTGCTGATGTTGTTTCCTTCCAACTGTAATGGAAACCGGTCTGCAGATATCTGATCACTTGAGAAAATCTTTTGAGTTAGTTTACTTATTTATTTACACTAATTAATTAACTTTTTGAGTTTGTCACTCTTTTTCATTTGACAGCACAGTGTCGATAAAAATATGCTGTTAACGTTAGTAAATTTTCGGTGTGAATTTGTTGTTAAGTTATATATATGAACATTGTAATAACTTTAATAGTCCCAAGAAAATCATTATGAGAGTACTAACTGGCGTTTCTATGTTGTGTTGTGCAATATTTTCACTTCATTTTCTCAGCTCCTGAACAATTTCTATATTGAATGGCTATCCTGTTAACTTCTAAAGTACAAGCCTCTATGAAGCTTTGGTAATGGGCTTTTATTGACCATTCCCCCCCAACTATATGTGGAAACAATTTATACATATCAGCATTTTTAATTTAAATAGAAACAATGAATAAACAATTCTTGGGTTTCCACCCGGGTTAAATGGAGTTTAAGCCAGAGTACGCCATCGAAACGTCGTGGCTTAAACTCCATTTAACCCGGGTGGAAACCCAAGAATTGTTTATTCAGAATATACACCGGGAAAACCTTCAATCTTTAATAGTAACAATAGTCATGCACCTATGGTCAGTCATGCATTACAAAGATTATCCTACCTACATTATATTTTGTATCCTTCCACACCCTTTTAAAGCCAGATTCTCCACTAAATATCATCTGACAACCCTCACCTGACTCCGGTAGCTCATCTGCTCCACGAGTATGGGGTAATGGTGGCCGTCGGCACACGGCACCATTGGCAGGCCCGTGTTGTCCGATGGGCTGAGCTGCCTCTTGAGGGACGTGTCTGGGGCATCCAGGACGCTGCACAGAATGGGAAACGTCGAACGCAGCCGCACGGTGGGGCTGCACAGGGCGGCTATGACTGCGCTCAGGAGCTGGTCGAGGTTGGACTGCAACTCCTCCGAGGGACTCTGCAGCATCAAGTGCAAATTTTCGCAAGTAAGAAACAACTTTATCCACAGATAGTCACCAATTAAGTAAAATTGCAGGTAAAAGGCTAAGAGGAAAATGTATATTTATCTCTATATTACTGTAGACATATGCAAAATTTTTACAAAATGGAGAGTTTTTAGAGCATGTATTTTTCATTAATTAATTTATTTCATTGAACAGATTTTTTTCCCTTGGGAGGCTGGACACCAGAAAAATAGAGAGAAAAAAAAGGAAGTCTTGGGGTAGCAGTTCTCCAAGAAAAAGGGACAGATGGCCCTGAGGGGAGGAGAACAAAAGATTGATCACTGGCCGAAGAGAAAATTTGGGCGACATAAGAAAAAAAGGCTAGGCAGTTGGAGTGAGAATGTCATGTAGAGCCCGAGCTGAGCTTGTGTCCAAGATAAGGGCACGTCTGAGCGGGAGTGAATGTTCGTGGCTCCGACTTGATGCGAGGGCGTGAGCGGGGAAGTCGCTCCGGAGGAAAGCAAACGTTTACGTCTCCGACTAGTTTTTTGTATGCGACCGAGGACAGTGAACGAGTGGATAAGTGTCTGAGCCTGTGGACCCTGTTTTCAATTTACAACAGACTCCGTGGGCCTTCCCAGCGGAGGCGATGAGTCGACAAAGGGCAAGTGTATCCACGTTTGATCCTTCGTTCATCTGTAAGCCACATTTTTGCTTTAATCAGTCTGCCTGTGTCCCACAAGAGAAGGAGATTCCTCAGAATTATTAATATTTATAATAGAACCTATTGAAAATTATCTAAATGCTACAAGTTCCCCCAGTTAGTTTCTACCTTATGGAGGTATGGGGGCAAAGGAGAATCCGTCCAAACTGCAAATATGGCCCTTCACATAAAAGTTTGACCACTTTAAACTCTTAATTAGAAATGGAAACTCATTCCTCACCTGATCCATGGTGGAGAGGAGGTCGCACAGGCAAGTCCACTTGAGGTAGGCCGTGGGGTAGAAGGCGTGGAAACACGAAACAAATGTCTCGTGACATTCGTCCAAGATGCTGTTGGTCAGTTTGATGAAGGGGGCCACACCTGGAAAACGAGTAGATCCTTCCCAACACTTCTCCCTTGACACGTCTCGATGATAACTTCCAGTCTCTGTGTCGTACTCACTCTTGTGGCTCCTGACTTTGCCGCTTTTCCTCGTACCGTAGATGTTGGGAAGTTGGTCGGACAGTATCTGCCGCAGCAGCGCCCTCACGTCGCCCACGCACTCGGCCAGACGGACAGACTCCTGGGGCAATTTCTTGACGCCCACTGTACAAAGAGACGCGTGAAATGTGAGCCGTTCATTCAAAAACTTTGCCGGCTGATTTAAACTGAATTTGTCGTTACTTGTTATCATCGCACATACTCTCAACAATATCCAAATCAAAAAGTAAATGTTACAACAGTGTACAACTATATATTAACACACATGACCCACAAGGTATATGTATAATTGCATATATTAAAAAAAAAGTAGAACCTTTTTTTATCTGATGAAGTATGAAAATTGTGGATGAAATGTCGTCGTAGTTAAATAAAACTTTGTAAACTGCATGTAAAATGGTCGTTTAATTTACCTTTAAATAATTCATTAAGAAAAACGCACACACACACAATGTAAAGATATAAGAATCGTGTTCTTAATAGCTGAATATTTCCAAAGACAGAAAATGTGTGTAGTTTATAAATTAACAAAGTTTGTCGTCGATCCTAGTGTTTCGATGCACCTACAACTTGAGAAAGGTGGCGCAGAATTTATGCTCGCAGATAAATATTGTAGTAAAAGTGATAAGACATCCAAAAATGAAAATTAAAACAAGCATGTGCGTGATCTTGAAAAAATGAAAATAAAGAGAACAAAGAAGTATTAAACAGGAAAGGCTAATGGAAAATATATAATCTTTATTAGATAAAAAAAAATAGTCGTCCTTATAACTCTTGCATTTTTAATCACCTGACAAAATCACCAAAGATTGTCATATGGATTTCAGATTTAACACCTAACAGGCTACTTCATCATCTTCATGATAATAGGACCATTTAACTAAGTGTACAAAAAGAGAACGGAAATTTCTCGACATTGCCGCAATTCTTTTTGGCGGCCTGGTTAAATAGGTATTTGCTAGGTACGTGGCATTTGTGGATTTAGAAAAAAGTATTTGTTAATGTGAACCGGAATACAGCATTGAGGATTTTGAAAGATCACGGGAATAAATTATTGAGAAAGGAGGCTTACACATAACCCCTGCAGAAGGCAGTCAGCAGTAATTAGAGTAGAAGATCAAGAAAAGAAAGCGGAAATCAAGAAAGGAGTAAGACAAGGATGCAGCAGCCTGTCGCCCATGCTGTTTAAGTTACATATAGAACAGGCGATGAAGAAAATGGAATACGGAAAAGGAATCATACTGCAAGGAAAAGAAATAAAAACCCTATGGTTTTCCTGTGATATTTTAGTATTAGTGGAGTTAGAAGAAATCTTGGAAACCATAATGGGTGGCATGAACGTGGTCCTGGAGAAAGAGATCAATACGAGGATAAATAGAGGAAAAACGAGGGTGATTGAGTGAAGTACAGGAAACGGTGGAACAACAAAGGGTGTTAGAATGGGAAAGGATATTTTGATGGAAGTTAAGGAATTCTACTACTTTGGAAGTGTAATAACTAGAGTAGGGATGCGCTAGTTGAAAAGGCTTGCACAAGGTAGGCCAGCGTGGTCTTGGGACTGAATACCAAAAGACTGGCACATGAAGATAATGGGAACTTGAAACAACTGTCTGCCAACCTTCCTTATTTGCTGTCGACTGCACAACTTATCTACAACAAGATGTCCAGTGCTGCCAACTGTTCACCAATGTCTCTGTGTATTTCAAAAGCTTCCTCCCTCCTCTTTTCGCCATCCTGCACAGGACCGCGTCACACCCCTCTCGTCAAATACTCGGCAAAGATATTCGGCAAACGCTCACCTTGGTTGGGGTAAACCTCGTTGGTGTAAGTGCGCAGGAGCCTGAGGCTTGCCCTGCTGATGTAAACCAGCTTGTGAAGCTCGAGGAGCACCGCGTGGTGACCCGACGAGCTGTTGCTGACTTCCACCAGGCCAGCTTTGAAGGTGTTCCAGCTCCACTGCAGGAGCGCTATGAGAGACTGGAAACACTCCTGAGAAGCGATCGTCATGGGCAGTCAGTAACACAAAACACTCAACCACAATACGTACATTACAATACTTATTGGTTCACCTAACTATTCCTCACCTTCGACACAGTACGAGAAAACTCTCTGCTGAGGATGTAAACTGGCTCCGTCTGGTCAGCCTGGCGGTTGGGCGTCTGGTTCTCTGGGGTGACGACTCGGTACAGCAGCTGTGGGATCTGACCCGCGTTCACGTCGGTCCCGTTGTTGGACTTCTTCGACGACTTGAAGTAGAAGACGACTCTGGAAATTTGGGAACAAGGAAAAAGACTGTTACTAAAGATAATAACTATTCGAATCGGGGCAGGAGTTTTGATCAGAGTGACAAAGACAGCCGAGACATTTAGAGCATGCCTTGATAATCATATACAGCAGGCTCTCGATTACCCACGGTAACGGCGGAAAGAATTGGCGAGGGTAATAAAAAGCATTGGATAAACCAAAGTGTGCATGTATATTAACAAAGTTAAATTATAACACCAAAGAACCCCTAACCATTTGTGATGCAGGCCGATGTTCTTCATTACAAAGCTTCTGAAGTGCAGTACATGGTCTATTCAATTTTAAACGGTTCCGTTGTAGATGAAGTGCACCGTAATTTAACCACACTATTATTTGAATGGCAGAACACTGAACGACCAGTCATGATGACGATAAAGTAATTCGGTAATTTCTCACACAAACACTTAAATTTTTTTTCCGCAAAACCGGACAAAACCATACAGCCTACTAAATATTAACCCTATTAACTCTTATTTAAATACCGCATATGTAAACACTAGACTCAGGATTAAAAGCCGACACTGAGCTCTCTACCCAAAAAAAGAATCTATTTTCACACGTTAATAAAATTTGAACTAGTGAAGATATTTTCTTTGAACTTTCAGAATAGTCAATTCAATGTACTCACTCAAATAGATTGACGTGTTTATGTAGTTTGGTTTGAAACATTTTTGTATACCAAGAGAAAGTTTACACTTAGATGCACTGCCAATGCGTCTCGCTTCTCGTGTTATTTTTTTAAGCATTCTGTACACCTTTTTTACATTGCTTTTCCTTATTTTCTGTACTGATAATATTTATCGTATAATCATCCCAGTTTTTTTGCTTGCAGCCCAACAGGGGTAGCAGAAGATGAAGGTCGGCCGCCGCTGGCATTGTAAGAGGTCAGGAAACCTGTACCAATGGTCAAGAACCATCTGTGTGACCTCCGTATGGTTCACACATGCCTATAACAACTTTACAATCAGCCATATTCTTTCCTAGTACATTTGTTGCGTTGGACCTTTCAGAGGCAGTCAGCAAAGTCAGTTTCCGAAAAATTCACTTCTCCTAACGTTGCATCACCAGTTTCCAAAAATAAAGTCTTCCCCCTAATATTACGACGTCAGTTTTGTCATATTCAATACATGAAATGCTATTTAATAATGTAATTATTTCATTGTGATCGAAACCGCTGACTTTCCAAGATGCCATTTTGGATCCACTGGGAAAGCCTACATTCTCTAATATACATTACTTCTACAGCAGAATCAAAAAGGATCAAGGTAATATGCAACTCGAAAGAATTTCGAAGGTACAAACCGACAAGAACTTATCTATGAGAGGGAGGAAGGCGTTTGCACAACTCCTCAGAACTGCGTACGCTTGTGAGGAAATTATTTACAGGCTGTAGTCGAACTTACTGATCCTCGGTGGTGACCATTCCTTGGCCACTAGAACCGCAGTCACTCGAAGGTCCGCTCACCCTCGCCCACGACACATACCACCGGTTAGCCTGGGGAAATATAAACCGCAAGTCACGCATACGTGTAATAAATCGAGAACAAAATATATTGCAGGACACTTCATCCTCTAAATTGAAAATAAAATTATGGCAAGGCTGTTAACATTGCAATAAGTTTTTTTTTTTAAATTGTGCATTTTATTTTTATAAAGGAACCAATACCAAAGAGAATGATATGAAAACAAATGTTCTGTAGTGTAAATATATTTTTAATAAATTAGAAAATGTAAACGAGCAAAACTTCATTAACACATTCACTGCCACCGACGTAATACAAAATGGCTGCGAGTGCCATCTCGCTTTATACTGCGTAGAACACCGTGATCGGAAAATGCTCAAAAGCGACGGCGGCACGGTGCAAGACTGAACTTGATGCTTTAAAGCGTCATCGGCAGTGAACGTGTGTGTTAAGTTGAATGGAAAATTCACACTACAATAACTGACACAAAAATGGGTTTCATTAAAAACAATAAAGATATACATCACGAAGCTGCGTCGGACCAAATTACCTATAACACAATCTATCACTACACACGAAATGAAGTGAGAGCACACCTGGAGAGGTATAGGTTCCTCGAAGAGCATCGGGTACTTCTGACGGGGTCCACACTCGTAGGGAACTTCCTCGGTCTCTGCCAACATTTCCCCGTCGGTTTCCTGCTCGCCTCCGTCCATGCCAATATCGAACAACTGCGACAGAAACAAGTGGGTACAGAACGTGGGCCACACGGAATCTGGGAAACGCTGGACTGCCCAACAAATACCTTAATCTTTCCCGTGTACTCGCCGCGCCCACCGAATAAGCCAAAGCCACCGAGTAAGATGTCGGTGTCAGCCATGAAACGGATGGCTTCGATGGAGTGGCCCGAGTAGCCCCAACCTCCGCCATGACCTGAATAAAAAAGTTGATAAACATTAGTACATTACTTTCACTTGCAATATAGGGGCCTCGACGCAGACAGGATAGATGTAGCCCTAAGATGTAAGGAAAATAAATTAAGATTCATTAAAAGGAATTCAAGCATAAGTAATGTGAATAACCCTATTTAAGGAACAAAATTTCCGATCCTCGGAGATTCGTTGAAAAGAGGTCCTACTGTATATATGCTATTTAGCTCATCATCTATCTGATTCACTACTCCCGACATTATACCTGACAAAGTACGGTATATTTAGAAATTTAACAAGGCTTACTCTCAAAGCGGGTGACAGCCGAGAAGTCCTCGCGGCTGTACACCTTGCCGCACCCCGGTTGTCGCTCGTCGGTGTCTTCGCGGACCACCATGTTCCTGTCCTGGGCCTGAGTCAGCGTGTCCAGGCAGCCCAGGAGGTGTAACGCCGCCTGCGAGCGAGTCACGAAGCAAGAGGGCACCACGGGCAGCGCCAACTCTGGGCTCAGGACGGACGAGGGCAAGCCCGTGGCGGCTGTTTCCGCGGCGACCACGTTGTAGCAAGAAATCTCGTGACTGCCTGGGTGATAGCTGCAGGTCAAAGAACAAAGGTACTTAGAAATCATACAGGTCAAAAGTGATTAATAGCAGCCTATTATAAGGTGGAATTAACATCCAGCAGGATTGTCACTATTTGCCCTCGGCCCTAATTCTGCAGACAAATTTTGTGAAATGCAGAAATTGGGTACACAGGGACATCCTGGATTGTGTTAATTGGAAAGGGATAAAAAGCTTCAACATGTTTGATTGTGGGCCTCACACAAGAGAAACATAAACTTGAGACAACCCAAGCAAATACTTTCGTATAACGTGACATTCACATCATTCAGAACTGGGCTTTTAAATCTTTTGACGGGAACCGAGGACACGCAAATCGTTCAGCTCTAGGGTCATGTCGGACAAGCAACGCCTTACTCTCCACCAGAAAAGTATTCACAACACCTCCAGAGGTTAAAAACAATGACTACAAAAGTTTCGTGAAGCAGAAATGGTTATTCTGTACACGATTTTATTAATCGTCCCTCTAATATTTAAAATTAAGGTTCCTGCAGGTGACCCTGCAAGTCTACACCGCATTAGCTTGAAAACTTCCATTTTGCCTTTGTTCGTGCATTCTGGTCTGCACGCCTCCGAGTTGTGTGTGTTTTTGTGTTTCTCAGTGTGTGTGCGCGCGCTTGTAAGTGCATGCAGCGTTTTTAACGAGTTTAGACTATACACTTTTTATTTTATTTTAGATTACTTGTAATTAATTATGTATGTACCTTATGTTCCCAAAATTATTTGTTATTTGATAATGTGCGCCGTATCCTATGTCCTCAATCGAGGCATAATGGAAACAACAATAAATCTAAATCTTGTGTTAGCTTGCTTGATTTCTTCAGATATTGGGAGAGTGACTTTCCTTCTTTAGTTTACTTTCCATAAACATTGGGAGAGTGATTAAAGATGGAAGACTTTCCCGGTGTAGCTGTTGGAAGAATAGTTCTCGGGTTTCCACTCTGGTAACAAAGTTCTCCAGGCGGATATGACGACAGTGATGACGGTCGTCGAAACGTCGCGGCTAAAGAACTTTGTTACCCGAGTGGAAACCCAAGAACTATTCTTCCATTGGGAGAGTGACTTTCCTTCATTAGTTTGAAAATACATTCTTATTCAGTTAAGAGCACAACGTGTTTTACACACACGGTATTTAAATCGGAGTTGATTGGGTTAATCTACTGCAAAAATTCTGAACTGGAGACACATTTTCAGGTCAGAATATCCAACAACTGTGCTGTTAGTCCATTGCGCCGCTACACGAATTGTGTTTGTACATGCCAAAAAGAAAAAAAGGAAAGAAAAAAAATCACGATTCTGGGTTGTGTCATTTAGGCTCACGTTCGGCCTTGTAAAAAGTTGTCTGCATCCAACTCGGTGGTCATCTCTCCGCTCACCTCCAGAGCACGTTGTACAAGGGATCGAGGCAGACGGCCGTGTTGGAGAAGTCCACCTGGTCGGCAGTGCTGAAGCTGCTGCAGATACCGTCTCTCTTGTTGATGACAAGGCACTTGAAGGCACTGGAGTGGTCGGCCTGGGTTGGAAGAAGAACTGCAGAGAAAAAAAAAACAGAAAACATTACAATCAGCCACTGCAGAGGATGGATTTGAAGAGCCGCTTCAAACAACATTTTACAATTAAAAAAAAAGACAGCCTGAGGTATGATGTTGACTTTCGATTACAAAGAGTTGTTCTCCGATTCCCTTGCAATTTTTAACCCTCTGAAATATCGTATCTTTTCAAGTGTGATGTGCACCATTTTACTTAAGAGTTTAATGATAAACGGGGCACATGCAATACACACGGGTTTCCCAAACTGTGTTCCACGGGGCCTGAATATGTGTACTGCAAAAATTTGGACCAACTTTAATTTGAAACAAAACTACAAAGGTCAGCCCACACGTGATACTAGGGCGAGTTTCCCAGAAAAGTACCCCAATGTTTCAAAGCAAGCTATTATTGTTTTACTTCGGTTTTCTGCAACCTACTCATATGAAGCGGTTAGGCCGAAATGATGTAGTAACAAATAACTGCCTTCGGAAGTTAAATTTTAACAGCGGAGAAGAATATAAAAACGTTAAACTTCTAGTGGCAAATTTATACACCGGTTTATTGGCAGTCTTTTTATTTATCATAAATTTTAAAGTCAGATAACTATGTTGCAAATATGGAAATTACCACTGTTCTTATACACGATAAAGAAGTCTAAAAGATTTTTCCACTTTTCTCTGTTCTGTTTTGAGATACGTTTTTGATTAAGGGTCATTTTACTAATGAAAATTAATGCCATCTTTACAACTATAGGAGGTGAGAATACAAAAATACACCTCAAATAGCATAAGCGACTCAAATTATTTGTCAATCAGATATGAATTTTTAAGTTTGTTGATAACAACGTTGAGGTAACAAACAAATATGTTTCAAAGTTAAATATGAGGGACAGTAAAAGAAATTTATTTTGAAAAGTAGGAAAATAGGTAAGATTAAGAGTTAATATTTTTATACGTAGGAGTCGGGGCACCTGAACAACCACACAATAGCTTGATTGCGAGGCTGGAAATGCATACAACGTGCACGGGGAGAGAGAGACTTACTGACGCTGCTCTTGTTGGCCAGCACGGTGGAGCGCATCAGGCTGAGCGAGTTGATGAGGCTCTCGTCTATTTTGAGGAAGGTCTGCTCGCCAGAGGCCCCGACCCACGTGGCTTTCCTCCCGTGTCGTGGGCCCACGTTGGGCACAGGTCCCGGGGCGGAGTACCACGGGCTGTCCCTACTCAAAGAGTGGCCATCCTTTTTCGAGCTGCTGCCGCCGCCACCTCCTCCTCCTCCTCCGCCGCCGCTGCTGTTGCCGGCGGTGTTGATCTCGTGGTTAACTGAGGGGGCAGGTCGGCCAAGCTGGCCTTTCTGTTAAAAATATTCACAGTTTCTTGACAAAGCGATTAAGGATTTGCTTACTTTCAGGAATAGGCTGATTTGTAAGTTTACTTGTGTGCCCTCATTTGTTTGTTTCTTTAACTTTGTTTTCCTGAAGACAAACACACTTCTTTACTGTTCAAAAGGACTGATTTCTTCTTTCATACAGGTATGTTAACAACTATGGTGCGTAAAAATGAATAACAATGCAATATATTTTGCTGAAAGGATTATTTAAACGGAATAATTCCATATAAATAAACACAACATCCCACTATTCTCACTTTCGGATAAAATCTTCATCACGTTTAACCAACCGGGTCAGGCTTGTAACAAAACGCAATGTTTCTGCTGTCATTTTCCTTTGCCGTCATCAGGCTGCGTTTTTACAAGCCCGACCCGGTTGGTTAACGGTGAAGGTTTTACCCAAATTATTGACTAGGAAAGTCTACATTTGTTATTCTCACTTTATTTGCAAAGTGTTCGTCCTACATAAACTGCAGAAGTCTTCAACTAATGTAATAATGATCGTGTAGAATTTTTAAGAAATATATGTATTCTAACTTTCAAAATTAAGAACATCTGTTGAAGAATTATTATTTTATAATATATTTTTTATAAACATTCCAGGTGAATATGACTACATTAGTGAAAGGCTTCTGAAGTTTATGTCAGACAAGTACTTACAAATAATGTGAGAATAAAACATAAAAGATGATGGGAATATTTATTTCTAATTAAAAGGAATGGATATTATTAAAGAGACTGAAATGTAATGAATGGGCTATATGGCAGATGATATAATGTGTACAAATTCTGTCTGATAAATGGACATTCCAGACGTTGTCCAACAGGAAATATAAAATTTTGAATTAATTCTATTCTAAAAGGGCTTATATTATGTCAGATAACGTCAAAAGGTTGTTTGAAATTCAGCTATTCACAAGGCAGCCCGACGCAGATCCCGTACGGCAGCCAAAAGCGCGTTCACTTGCCTGGTAGTTGCCAAAGGTGTAGACCTCGCCCCTGGTTGTGAGCACGACGGTGTGGCTGCACCCCGCCGCCACCTGCGAGGCGTGGGGCAACTTGACGAGGGTCGGGGTCCCGCGGGGCAGGAGGTCGCCGGTGCCCAACTGGCCCGCAGTGTTGCTGCCGAAAGTGAGCACCTCGCCGCTCTGCAGCAGCAACACCGAGTGGTGCAGCCCGCACGCCACCTGCACCACCGTGCTGGAGCCCGGGGGCAGGACGACGCGGGCCGGGGAAAGCGACGTCATGCGGCTCGTGTCGCGCTCCACGTCGCTGCCCATGGGCTCGTCACCTAGGAGGGAGAAACGTTCATTGGTGTCTCTCTCTCTCTCTCTTCAATGTTGTTGCTTTCCTTAACCAGTCACATGTGGAACTGTAACTTCGGTACAAGTGATAAGCGGTAAATACCAGCCAGGTTGTGAGCAGCTCTCACGACTGCCACGGAAGGTTTGTTGGCGGGTATCGAAGGCCCCGGCGCTGCCCTCGAGCTGGCACTCTTGGATCGCCCCCCGCAGTGCTTGGCCGCTATCTTGCCTCGCCTCTGACGGCGCTCGTCCAGGCGTCGCTGCAGGTGGTCTTGTATCCTTGCGCCGTGTCGCATAGCTGAAATAGACGAGGAGGTTTTTGATTATGCAGCTTTACGTCTCGGGAC
Organism: Eucriotettix oculatus; assembly: GCA_034510155.1. Classification (NCBI taxonomy): domain Eukaryota; kingdom Metazoa; phylum Arthropoda; class Insecta; order Orthoptera; family Tetrigidae; genus Eucriotettix; species Eucriotettix oculatus. The sequence continues at coordinate 2,283,646 of CM067376.1, read as the reverse complement.
CCGGCACAATGAATCTGGATCAGATAAGTTTGACGATATCTCATAGTAGCTGAGTAGGAAGAGGAGACAGACTCATTCTGCAGGGGTCCTGTAGGAGACTAACGTTTGCATTCACAGCGGCGCTTCATACCGAGAACTGGAATTGAGAGCAAGCGGGATACCTGCAAAAATACCTCACGGTGATGATGAGATGGCACTGCAATACACCCTGCAGTGTTAAAAGATGGCACTAGAGTGAAAATATGGGAATGGATCGGATGAAATCTTCACGGTTAACCAACCGGGTCAGGTATTTAAAAGAACACAACGTTTCTGGGGCCATCTTCTGCCGCCGCCGTCTCCATGCAGAAGGTGGCCGCAGAAACATTGTGTGTTCTTTTAAATACCTGACCCGGTTGTTTAACCGTGAAGATTTCATCCGAATTATTCACCGGGAAAGTCTACGTTGATTATGAGAATGGAATACATTTTCTTTGATTAAATAATTTTAACAATTGGTTTAGAATGAGAAATCCAGCGATTGCGCTGCAAAAGTCTAATAACATACTGTAGCTGAATGAGATACATGGAATTGCTGCAATTGATGAACTAACCCACAGGATCCCTTGTTCTGAACCAGAAACGAGGCCAACCGGGTAATTCTGGAAGAAACCCATCTGCTTGTCAATGATTCATAAATACCAGGCAAGGAAAAATGATTAGATTCCGTCTTTGGTGAAGCCAAATTAAACCACCAACGGATGGATGGCAATTGTTGAAAGGGAAGACAACGATGTAAAACTTGGTGTGTCAGAAAAGTGAAGGGGGAAAGAGGGGGGGGGGGGGTTATTAACTAAAAGAAAGTAGCAGAGTATAGACAGTGTTAGTTACTGGAAACACTCGGAGCTGTTATCAGAAACAATTACACTGCCAATGAAGGAAATTATATGATATAGATTTAGAAAAAGCTTTCGATAATATGAACTGGTAAACACTATCAAGGATTTTGAAGAGCACGGGAATAAAATATCAATAAAGGAAGCTAATACGTAACATCTGCAGAAGACAGGCAGCAGTAATTACAATAGAAGATGAAGAAAAGAAAGCCGTAATCAAGAAAGGAGCAAGACAAGGATGCAGCATTATGTCGCCCATGGCTGTTTAACTCATATACAGAACAGGCAATGAAGAAAGTTGGAATGTAATATGGAAAAAGAATCATACTGCAAGGAGAAGAAATAATAAAAAACCTTCACTTTGCTGACGATATTGTAGTATTAGGGGAGTCAGAAGAAGACTTGGAAATAATAATAAATGGGATGAAATGGGTCCTGGAGAAAGAGTTCAACACGAGGATTAATAGAGTGAAAACCAAGGTGATGGAGCGTAGTATGGGAAAAACAGTGGAATGACAAAGGCCGTTAGATTGGTAAGGGATATTATGAAGGAAGTTCTGCTACTTGGGAAGCGTAATAACTACAGTCGGACAGCAAAGGCAGGGAAAGGTTTTGCGAAAAAGAGGAATTTACAAACAGCTAATATAAGTGTGAATATTAGGAAATCATTGCTAAAAATGTTGGCGTGGAGCGCGGACTTGTATGGGTGTGTGCGAAACGTCGACGATAGGAGCTGCGGTAAGGAAAAGGTTAGTAGTAGCCTTTGAATCGTGGTGCTATAGGAGAATGAGATGGATAGTGGATAGAATCACCAACGAGGAAGTTCTAAATAGAATAGGGGAAAAGAGAACAATATGGAAAACGTTGATCAAGAGAAGGGATAGACTAATAGGCCACGTTTTAAGGCACGAGGGTCTTGTAAAATTAGCAATAGAGGGAAGAGTGTGTGTCGGGGGTAAGAACAGAAGATGGAAGAGGGATGGAATACACTTAACTAGATTAGGGAGGGATGTGGTATTAGTCATGTGGAAATGAAAAGGATTCTTCTGCAAGATAGATAAAAAAATAACTGCCATTTCTATGCTTCCTTAGCTCTTGGGCTTCCAACCGGGTGAAAGTAGGCATTGGCCATGACGTTTTGAAGGCAGTCACTGCCCTCGTAAACACTTAAAAACGATGGCATTGACCGCCTTCGAAACGTCACACTTGAAAACGATGGCAGTGGCCGCCTTCGAAACGTCACGGCCAATACCTACTTTCATCCGGCTGGAAGCCCAATAACTAAGGAAGCAGCAGATACACCGGGAAAACCTTCGCTCTTTGCCATTTCTATATTTATTTGCCTCTTAATTATTCTGACCCGGTGTTTATGTCAACATTAAATTATTATACAATCAGAATTGTGTAACATAAAAGCAATATATTGACAGCAGGGTGACATTATTTACAATGATTTTTTTTAAAAAAAATAGTAATCATTTCTATTATATTTTTATCACAATATTCTACAAAATGTCTAAAAAGAGAATACCTCATCTCATTTCGGTTTTCCCAAACTGAATAAATATTCCAACTTGGCGTCAGATATCGAGCCAGTTGAGCCAGAAGGCTTAATATCTTATGCCAAATTTAATGATCAACAATAGTCAAACATAAAACGTGCCAAAGTGAGAGAGAAAGAGTAGATTGTACATGCACATGCTCTTGACCAGGAAGCATTAAAATCATGTTAATGTGATCATCACCTTATGGATGTCTTAATCTGGAATTTAAGACGCATCAGAATGGCGTGCGAAACTTGTAACAACATTACAGAAGCATTTTACTGGCAACGTCGTGAAGAAGTGTAGAGACTCGGTCAGCTGCCTGAACGTCAGGAAGACTCGGGAACAGACGAAATTTAAAATATTTATTTCTCTAAGGCACGCGCTCTCTCGTTTGCCCACCTATGGTTCTCGGGCATTTCTTCCCCAGAAGACAAACAGAAATTGACTATTCGAAACATTTCCACTATTCTATTTATTTAGAAAAACTTCAACCACTTACTTACAGTATTTATACTTCATTTTTCCATTTAACTGTGCAGTTGCCACAAAATAAAAAAAAATTGGAATGTATTCACAAGTTTTACCACAACGTTAACAAATACAGAACAGTACGATACCACAAGAAAAAAAATTGCTTTCTTTCAAAATTGGAGTAACTAACAGCGACAACAATACTACATTGAGAAATTAAATGTCCTATTAACAGAATAAAAATGATAACAGGCAAACCAAAATCAGTTGCCGATTTAGGAACTAAAAAAACTACGGGTTCTACTTTTGACTTTAAAAATCCTATACAACGGTTGCGGAATTGACAATACTAAATAAAAATAAGAATTGCAAGAAAAAGAACAGCAGGCACTTGTCAACTTTTAGTAGACACAAACAGAAATACTTAAGTGTGTACTAAAAAACTACTGACAGACAGTGTTGCCAATCTTTCCTCATTCCAGGTAATAATTTCACACATTTATACTACTTCTAATTGTCGTAATTTGTTATTTCACTTAATAAAATTAGTCCTGTTTTTGAAAAGTCATACCATCCAACTTGGCAAGATTCATAAACATAAGCAAAATGCCATCAAAACTAAGGAAGCATGCCTACAGTCTTCACCAACGATATTCAAGAAGACTTACTTGATTCCTCTTCCTCCGTCCACAGGGCCGAAATGAAAGAAAAATGCCCGCTTAAACTATGTTACAGCAGAGGTGAAATTAGTGTCCCTTCACTAGTTCATTCAGTCAATATAATAATATTCCAAAAGATATGTATTTCCAGCCAAATTAGAACAGAAAAAAAAAAGAAAAAAAATGGACAGTGCACATGATTTGATTACTGTACAACATGCGTCCGTTTGCGTGGCGACGCGCGCGCACACACAAACGGAGAATTTGTGCCCTTCATCGTTTACCGCTAGTTGCCACGTCTGAAATACAATTTCCTCCCTTTTTTGAGAAAATTTCAGTGGAAACCATCAGTTCTTCCAGTTTTTTTTTTTTTGGTGTACATTGATTGAATGACTACAAGAAAAATATTGTTCACCTCCGAATATTAGATCTAGCCTCATCATACCAGCCAGATCGCCTGCTCCGCTGGGTCCAAGTATCGCCAGCTCGGAGTTGTCCACGTTCTCGCGGGCGCAGATGCGACAGCAGCCACACTCTGCGCAGCCCGAGTCACCTTCTCCGCAGCCACATTCCCTGTAAGAGAGACGGATAATACTGTAACCTAGGAATGATAAATATAGTTTATTGTACCACATTACAGTATATATATAAATATGTATATCGGCTAGCCAATCACGGGAAATGTCTTCCTAACTTTCTGATGAAGGGGGAGGTGACTCCGAAAATTCAAGTACTCTAAACCTCACAAGGTGTCTACCATCCGTGAACCTCAGGTAAGTCACCTTCTTTCTATCTCTCTGTCCTTTCCCCATTAATTGTTTTAATTAACATGACAATGTCATTTCCTGACATATATATATACCTCACAGAACCTCTGCTGTAGACTCGGAAGGAAACCGTGTTATTTCTAAGCCGAGTTACGGTATCTTTACTAAATCAAACTTAAACAGTTTTTTAATTAACTGTGTCATGTTTGTCTTTGATTTACAATCACAGTCGATGGTAGGAAACTGAAAAATTAAGTACCCATTTTACTTTGGCACCATTAGAGACAGAGCATTTACAAATGAATGGTTAAACAACCCTTCCACCCCGTTAGCTAGCAGGGAAACAAGTGTAATGGTAGAAGAAAAAATTAATTGGTTCAACCCTAATTCTAAGTATATTTAAATAAAAAGGAAATATATATTTTTGGTTAGATTCGGTCAAGTAGATCTACATGTAAAACAAACAGGTGAGGGGGGAAAAGTCTTTGGAAACATGCTAGCAAGAAGATTAATCAAGATGGTAGGACGGTGTTTGGTCAAAAATGTCAAAAAAAATGACAGGAGAGAAAGGTGCAATATATATATATAGACTTTGATTCTTTAAAAGCCATTGACTCTCATATAGGGAAGGATATAACAATTCCTGAGGGAATATTGTAGGAAAGTGGAGTAACTACAGTATACCAAGCAATAAAGTAGGAAGTACCGAGAACTGAAGGGGAGGGCTCGGAAGAGACCTGCAAGAGCCAAAACGATTCTGACATTAAGCGTACAGAAGATAGGCCGTTGCCGTCGGTACTCACTGTCCCGGGTTCCTGTCCGGCCGGATACTGCTGAGGCAGCTAATGCTGTAGCCCGTGCACTCACGACAAACGGTGCAGACCATGCACAGGTCGTGCTTCCACTTGTGCTTGCCCGGCGAGCACATCACCTCCAAGGCATCTTCCCATTCCAGCTCCTCGTCCTCGCCGTCTTCCTCCACCGTCGTCTCCATCGCAGTCACCGTCGGCGCTGCGAAAGGTAAACGACACTGAAATGTGGTGGTGACACAAACTTTGATGTACGTTGAAAAATTTACTTGCACAACATACACCGATTGTCATCATTCATTCATTCATAAAATTAATTATCTTCCAAGGAAGTATAAATGCTTTCACTTGAAGCTGAAGCCTTCTAAGGGAGAAAAATTTCCAATCCCCAGAGATTCGATAAAAAGGGGTTTTACTGTATCACTATACGTTTCCAGAAAATAATAAGCCCTCAAACGGCAACGGCGTACCTTCCTTGACTTGCACCACGAAGTCTCTACCGCACTGGCCCTTGTTGTTTATTCCAAAGGTGTACACGAGACCCTTGTTGGTGAGAGCGACCGCGTGGGCCTTCCCCAGCGCGACCTGCGCCATGTGCACATCCTTCAGGTCAGTAACAAGACCTGAAAAATTAAAAGTACAATATTACATAGGCAGCATTACAAATTAAACAAATTTAAAGAAACGTTGTCTACGATCTGAACTAAGATCACATCTGTGTCTGACAATCAGGAAGTTAGGTTCAAAGCAAATTATACAAAATACAGGCAATTGCCAATACATAAAAAAAAACTTCACATAATAGATATACAGTCTGCCAAGATCTGTCGGACGGGGGTTGACAAGGGAGCCTGGAGGGAGAATAGACGACGCTATAATTATTGATTTTTCTAAAGCCTTTGACGTCCGGCCGCATGATCTGTTATTAAGTAAGTTAAAAAACACTGGTATAGATTTTCAGGTACTGAAGCGGATTCGGGAATTTTAAAAGATCGTTCATTCAGAGTTCACGTGAATGACAAATTGTCCGACTCGGTGAAAATCACGTCAGGGGTCCCGCAGGGAAGTGTGATCACGTTCCTTGTGTTCATAAATGATTTAACAATCAGTATAAAATCACACATCAAACTTTTTGCTGATGATTGTATGGTTTATAGGGAAATCGTAAACGTTGATGATGAAGCACAGATTCTGCAGACTGATTTGGACAAAATTTACCAATGGTCAGTTAGAAAGAAAATGCAAATAAATGCAATGAAGAGTAAAGCAGTCGTTTTTACAAAAAAGAGAAATGTCCCTCCCACTAAATATAAAATGGGGAACGAAGTTGTAACAGAATCAAATAACTGCAAATATCTTGGGATCATGATTAGTAAAGATTTAAATTGGGGTAATGAGGTGTGCGAGGTAAAGGCGCTGCTGCTGCTGCTTCACTTTGTAATCAGGGTCTTGAGGAAAAGCACGCGTAAAACCAAGAGTTCTGCTTACAAAACAGGGGCTGGTCAGGGCCAATTATAGAATATGGGATCCATATGGAAATGAACACACACTAGCGTTGGTAAAAATACAAAAACGGGCTGAAAAAAGGTTTGAAGGTCGATTCGCGAACAATCCTCACGAGAATTTAGAAGGTCTCAGTAATAGAAGGCAACATGCCAGATTGTGCGCAATACATAAAGCTTATAAGAGAGAACCATAGGGCCTGGAAAGAAATAAAAAACCATCTTACGGCGGCGCCAAATTATATTTCTAAAAATGACCGGTCATTCAAAATTGAAGAAAAAGGGCAACAACGCATATATATGTATGAAAATTTTCATTTGTAAATAGGTCAATAGGCGATTGTAATTCCTTCCTTGCCTCCTGCAGAAATACGTTTTGGGCAGCATAAATCAGTTTAGAAATAGGCTAAGAAAACTTAAGTGAGTAGTTTTATTTTTTTATAATGAGTGAAGTGCAGTAAAGTGATTTTTGTGGGGCTCCTGTTTTTATTTTTCAGATAAAAAAGTACACTTCAAAATTCTTCCTTAGTTTAAACTTTTTGTAATTGTATTTGTGTTTTATTTGTATTTTCTGTGTATATAACTGCTGCAGCCACAGCCTCGGGGCAAATATCAGCTAAGTAAGTAATAATAATACAGAGAATATAGAAGGGTTATGAGGCATTGGGAATGCAGTACAAATAGAGAAGAAAGCACATTGGAGATGGTTAACAGCAGTCAAAAGTCACAAGTCAACGCTTAGCCCTCAATATGCCACAATTTTCTAATTCACAAGGCCAGAGTCAATTAGCGAAATGATTGATGCTCTCACCCGTGGCTGCGTCACAGTGCGATGTGTCCTTCCCAAACATGAGCAGCTCCCCTTCCTTTGTGACCAGCGCCGTTGTTCCGTTGTTACACGCCACGTGAACAATGTGCTGACCATCCACCTTCACCATTTTCTTCGGTTTCACTGCTTTAGGTTGACGGCGGGCCTTATCTAGAAATCGGAAAATATTATTACGATCGTAATCGAAAAACATTTGGCACAGGCAATAGTAAGCCCAAATAATGAAGAGGCACCAGAAACAAAAAATTTTCCAACCACGCTAAAACTCCACACGGCTCGTAAAAGCGTTGATTGCGAATTAGTGACAAAACTCACTCTGATCGCCATCTTCGCCGCGCCTTGCTGTACCCACGAAGAAGACCGAGCCATCATCTGCCAGCAGGACGGCGTGCAGGCCCTCGTGGCCCACGGCAAACTGGGTTACTTTGGGCGACTTGGTGATGGGAAGTTCGGCCCACTTGCCGTTACGCAGCCCGCCTTGCTTTATCCCCAGACTCGAGGATTTCCCACAGTACATCACCTTGAAATAAGAGTTAGGTCACCGTTATTCATTTCTGTAATTCAACAAACAATTAAGTGACAAGGTAGCATAATGAAAAAAGACAGTTTAATAACATAAAAATTAAGAACAAAAAATACAAAAAAAAATAGAATAAAATTATCAACAAAATAAAAATTAGCCTTTTTGTCCAGTCCTTGTCAATATTTAAGTCAGACTGAAATATTATGAAAAAAAAATATGCCAAAGATAAGACTAAAAACACTATTTAATACGTCATCATACATTGAATTTAACGGAGAAGTGTCTTCTTTTATATTTGCTGAAAATTTATTAGATTTGACAAAGAACCTCGGAAATTGACCATTACCTAAAATGACAGTATAATCAAAATTAAAAGAATGATCAAGTTCCAGACAGTGTTTTATAAGATGGAAAATTTAAATTAGATTTATGGGCCTTAATTCTACTCTACAGAAATCAAACTTGGTCTGCACAAATTTCAATTACAATCAATGTATGACGGGTTCATAAACTAGTCTTTGGTATTAGAGAATGTAGGCTTTCCCGGTGGATAGACTGAATCATAAGTTCTCAGGACTTCACCCAGGTTACGTCATCTATAAGATACGACGCTTCGAAGGCTAACTCCGCCGTTGTCTTCAGGTAACCGACGATGGCGGAGTTAGCCTTCGAAACGTCGTATCTTATAAATGGCATAACCCGGGTGAAATCCCGAGAACTTCTTATATAGTCTTTGGTAGTCATAACTTTGGATTAATGTTTATTTTGTTCTTTATGGTTTACATTAGGTTCTGCCATTATTTATTTGCTCAGTAGAAAACTTAAAAAGAAGTACTATGTTAACATTTCCACAAATTAATTTGGAATTCAAATTTCAGACACATGAATGTGTTATTTTTCAATGAGCTTGGTCCTTTACAAGTTATTAGCTGTTCTCTGAAGTCAACCGCTCATTTTCCAATGCTCATTATATCACTGTACATTACAATACTATTTATTCTGTCATTTCTTTTATATGATAACATACTTATGTAAGTAAACACCAACGCTAACGAAGAAAATGTTTCCAAGTTTCCACCCGGGCCAAACAGACATTGTAGTGCGGCATTTCGACAGACGTAAACACGGCCCGCCGTCTTCGCCAGAAGATTACGACGGTGCTTTCGTACATCGAAATGTTGAGCAACGATTGCCGTTTGACCAGGTTGGAAACCCAAGAACGGTTCTTTTGACAAATACACTGGGAAAACCTTTGTTCTTTGATAATTCACCACTAAAGGTTAATCCTTGCACCTAATTGGCCTGGTTCCCAATTCCTATAGGTAAACGAGTAGGGTCCTAGAAGTTGATGTGTTTAGAAAGTAATGAATGTGCGTGTGAGTACAAATATAAAACTCTGTCAATGTGAATCATATTACTATATATTATATATACAGAAGTAAACATGTCCATTCCTTCTTTTAACTTTCGACAATTCCATGAAAATGGTGAGAAAAAAAAATGAACAGAAAATAGAGGCGAGAGTTACACAATTCTACAGACCTTCCCTGAATTGGTCCGTATGAGGCCAAAGTCTTTCCCCGCAGCTATCGAGGCGGTTTCCTCGTCGCTGCCCGTCAAGATGGTGTGAATCCCAGGTTCGTCGTCGAAGAGCGATGTGCCGAAGGTGTCGACGCACTTGCGAGTCAACTTCAGGGGAAGTTCGTTGACGGAAACTATGGGCGTGCTGGTGGGGTTTATGGAGCTTACAACAAAACCATCCTGCGACAGAGAGGCATGACAATTTTCCGCCGCCTACAAATTTGGCTTCCTGGATGTCAAAGGAAACTGAAACATAACTTACATCTTTGGCAGCTTTTATCATCCCCAGGTTCTCTCCGTCTGTGAAGATGACCCAGGAACCAGAAGCCCTCCCTTCCAGAGAAATCGTGTCCTTCAGTTTGAACGTTTCCCTGTCGATCACAAGAAGTTCGCAGCCACTCTTCCCGAAATATTGAAAGTACAGCATGCCCTGCAGGATGAAATACAAATTGAAATTAAATAATCAAAGTTGGGTACTTGTAACATCGTTATGGAAGATCAGGGGAAGGAAAGCCCGCGCAACTGGAACAACTAAACATAAGCCTGTATGCAAAGCAAGTGGTATCTTCGCCCATACGTATGTTATTCACAAAGCCCAGTCAAAATCATAAGTGTGATGATTTTCTTCAGGAAGGGTAAGACTTTTATGCCTGATAATACAGATTTACTCTTCGATTGTTATGGAATAAATATTTTCCTGCGACATAAATATATTAAGAAAAACACTGTAAGAAGTATTGTCGACCAAAGTAGAACAGAAACCAAATTCCAAATACGGGTCTTTGCGGGTGGGGTTGGTTGTGGTGTGGTGTGTGGTTGTGGGTTTGGGTGGTGGGTTTGGTTGTTTGTGTGTGTTGGTTGTGTGTTGGGGTGGTGTTTTGGGTGTGTTGTGGTTTGGGTGGTGTGTTGTTGGTGTTGGTTGGTGTGTTGGGTTGTGGTGGGGGGGTGTGTGTTGGTGGGTGTGGTGGGGGTGGTTGGTGTGTGTGGTGTGTTTTGTGTGGTGGTGGGTGTGGGTGGTTGTGGTGTGGTTGGGGTGGTGTGTTGTTGGGGTTGGTGGTGGGGTGTGTTTGGGTTTGGGTGGGGTGTGTTTGGGGTGTGTGTGGGTATGTGTGTTGGTGGTGTTGTAGTTTGGTGTGTGTTGTGTTGGTGGGTGGGGGTGTTGGTTTGGTGGTGTGGGGGTTGTGGGGGTGGGGGTGTGGGGTGGTTGTGGTTGGTGGGTTGGTGTGGTGGGTGTGTGGGGGTGGTTGTGGGTGTTGGTGTGGTGGGGTGTTGGGTGGGGTGGTGTGGTGGGGGTGTGGTGGGTGTTGTGGGGGTTGGGGTGTGTTGTGTTGGTGGGGGTGGGTGTGGGGTTGTGTGGGTTTGGTTGGTGGTGTTGGGTGGGTGGGGTTGTGTGGTGGTGGTGTTGGGTTGTGGGGGTGGGGTGGTGGGTGTGTGGGTGGTTGTGTTGTGGGGTGTGTTGGGTGTTGTGGTGTTGGTGGGTGTGGTTGGGGTGGTGGGTGGGGGTGTGGGTTGGTTGGTGGTGGGGGTGTGGGTTGGGTGGTGTTGGTGGGGTGTGTTGGGTTGTGTGGGGGTGTGGTTGTGGGGTGTGGGTGTTGGTGGGTGTTGGTGGGGTGGGGTGGGTGTTGTGGGTGTGGTGGGTGGGTGGGGGTTGTGTGGTGTTGGGTGGGTGTGGGTGTGTGGTGGGGGTGGTGGTGGGTGGGTGGGTGGGTGTTGGGTGTGTGGTGGTGTTGTGGGGTGGGTTGGTGGGTGGTTGGTGGGGTGGGTGGTTGTGGGGGTGGTGGGTGGTGTTGGGGGTTGTGGTGGTGGGGTGTTGGGTGGGTGTGTTGTGGTGGGTGGGGTGTGGGTGGTTGGGTGTTGTTGGTGGGGGGGTGGTGTGGGGTGTGGTGGTGTGGGTGTTGTGGTTGTGGGGGGTTGGGGTGGTGGTTGTGGTTGTTGGGGGTGTGGTTGTGGTGGTGTGGTTGGGTGGTGGGGTGTGTTGTGTGGTGGTTGGGTGTGGTGGTTGGGGTGGGTGTGGTGTGTTTGGTGGGTTGGGGGTGGTTGTGTTGGGTGTTGGTTGGGTGGGGGTTGTGGGTGGTTGGTTTGGGTGGGTGGGTGTGGTGGGGTGTTTGGTGTGGTGGTGGGTGTGTTGTGGGTGTGGTTGGGGTTGGGGGTGGTGTTTGGTGGGTGTTGGTGGGGTGTGGTTGGTGGGTTGTGTGGGTGGTTGGGGTGTGTGTTGGGTGGTGGTGTGGGGGGTGGTGTTGGTGGGTGGTGGTGTTGGGTGTGGGTGTGGGTGGGTGTGGGGGTGTGTGGTGTGGTGGGGTTGTGTTGTGGTGGTGGGGGTGTGTGGGGTGGGTGTGGGTGTTGGTTTGTGGGTGTGGTTGGTTGTGGGTGGTGGGTGGGTTGTTGTGGGGTTGTGGTGGGTGGGTTGGTTGTGGGTGGTGTTGTGGTTGGGTTGTGGGTGTGTGGTTGGGGGTGTTGTGGTGTTTGGTGTGGGGTGGGGGTTGGGGTGGTGTGGTGTGTTGGGGGGGTGTGGTGGTGTTGGGTGGTGTTGGGTTGGTGTGGGTGGGGGTGGGTGTGTGGGGTGTTGTGGGGTTGTGGTTTGGTGGGTGTGGTGGGGTTGGGTGTGTGGTGGGTTGGTTGGGGGTTGGTTGTGTGGGTGGGTGGTGTGTGGTGTGGGGTGGTGTGGGGTGGGTGTTGGGTTTGGTGGTTGGTGGTGTTTGTGGTTGTTTGGTTGGTGGGTGGGTGTTTGGTGTGGGTGTTGTGGTGGTGGTGGGGGTGTTGGTGGGGTGGTTGTGGGTTGGTGTGGGTGTGGGTGGTGTTGGTGGTTGGGGTGGGTGTTGGGGGGTGTGGGGTTGGGTGTGGTTTGGTGGTGTTGGGTGGTTGGTGGGGTTGGGTGGTGTGTGGGGTGGTGGTTGTGTGGTGGGGTGTGGTTGTGTTGTGGTGTGGTTGGTGGGTTGGGGTGGTGTTGGGGGTGGGTTGGTGTTGGTTGGTTGGGTGGGGGTGGGTGTGGGGTTGGTGTGTGGGTGGGGTGTTTGGTGTGGGGTGGTGGTTGTGTGGTGGGTTGTGGTGTGTTGGTGTGGGTGGGTGGGTGGGTGTGTTGGGGGTGGGTGTTGGGTGTTTGGGGGTGGGTGGTGGGGGGTGGGGTGTGTTGGTGTGTGTGGGTTTGGTTGGTGGTGGGGTGGTGGGTGGTTGTGGTGGTGTGGGTGTGGTTGGGTGTGGTGGGTGTGTTGGTGTTGGGGTGTGTTGTGGGTGTGGTTGTGGGGTGGGTGGGTGTGGTGGGTTGGGTGGGTGTGTGGGTGTTTGGGTGTGGGTGGGGTGTTGTGGGTGTGTGTGGTTGGTGGTGGTGTGGTTGGGGTGTGTGGTGGGGGGTTTGGGTTGGGGTGTGGGGTGGGTGGTTTGGTGTGTGGTGGTTGTGGGGGTTGTTGGGTTGTGGGGTGGTGTTGTGTGGGTGTGTGTTGGGGTGGGGTGGTTGGGTTGGTGGGTGTTGGGTGGTGGTGGGGGGTGGTTGTGGGTGGTTGTGGGGTGGTTGTGTGTGGGGTGTGGTGTGGGGTGGGGGGTGGGTGGTTGGTGGTGGGTGTGGGTGTTGTGGGTGGTGGTGGGGGGTGTTGTGGGTGGGTGTGGTGGGTGTTGGGGTGGTGGGTGTGGGGGTGTTTGTGTTGGTGTGGGGTGGGTGTTGGTGTGTGTGGTGTGGGTGGGGTTGTGGTGGTGGGTGGGGTGTGGTGTGGGTGTTGGTGTTGTGGGTGGTGGTTGGGGTGGTGGTTGGGTGTGTTGGGTGGTGTGGGGTGTGGGGTTGGTGTGGTTGTGGTGTTGTGGGGGTTGGTTGGTGTTGTGGGTGTTGGGGGGGGGTGGGTGGGTGGTGGGGTGGTTGTGTGGTGGGGTGTGGTGGGTTGGGGTGTTGTGGGGTGTGGGTGTTGGTGGGTGGTTGGTGGTTGGGTGTGTGTGGGTGTTGGGTGGTTGGGGGTGTGGTGTGGTGGGGTGGTGGGTTGTGGTGGTGTTTGGTGGGTGGGGTGTGGGTGTGGGGTGTGGTGGGGGTGGTGTTGTGGTGGGTGTGTTGTGGTTGTGTGGGGTGGGGGTGGGTTGGTGTGGGGTTGGTGGGTTGTGGTGGTGGGGGGTGGGTTGTGTGGTTGTGGGTGGTGGTTGGTGGTGTGGGGGTGGTTGGGTTGGGGTGTGGTTGGGGTGTGGTGTTGGGTGGTGTGGTGTTGGGGGTGTGGGTTGTGGGTGGGTGTGTTTGTGGGTGGTGGGTGGGTTGTGGTGTTGTGGGGTGGTTGGGGGTGGGTGTGGTGTGGGGTGGGTTGGTGGTTGTGTGGGGGTTGGTGGTGGGTGGTGGGTGTTTGTGTGGGTGGTTGGGGGGTGGTGGGTTTGGTGGTGGGTTGTGGGGGTGTGGTGGGGTGGTTGGTGGGTTGGTGTGGGGTGGGGTTGTGGGTGGTGTTGTGGGTGGGGGTGGGTTGTGGTGTTGTGGGGTGGTTGGGTGGGTGGGGGGTTGGGTGTGGTGGGGTGTGTTGTTGGGTGGTTGTTGTGGTGGTGGGTTGGGGTTGGTGGTGGGTGTGTTGGGTGTGGGTGGTGTGTGGTTGGGGTGGTGTGGGTGGTGGGGTGGGGGTGGGTGTTGGTGGGGTGGTTGGTGTTGGTTGGTGTTGGGTGGGGTGGTGGGTGGGTTTGTGGGGTGGGGTGTGGGTTGTGGTGTTGGGTGGTGGGTGTTGGTGGGGGTTGTGGTGTGGTTTGGGGTTGGGGGGTGTGGTGTTTGGGTGGGTGTTGGTGTTGTGGTGTTGGGTGTGGTGGGGTTGTGTGGGTGGGGGGTGGTGGTTGGTGGTTGTGGGGTGTGGTTGTGGGTGTTGGGGTGGGTGGTTGGGTGGTGTTGGTGGGTGGGTGGGTGGTGGGGTTGGGGGTGGGGTGTTGGGTGTGGTGGGTGTGTGGTGGGGTGGTTGGGGGTGTTGGTGTGTGTTGGTGTTGGTGGGGGGTTGGTTGTGGGTGTGGTGGGTGGGTGGGGGTTGTGGGGGTGGTGTGTGTTGGGTGTTGTGGGGGTTGGGTGGTGTGGGGGTGGGTTGGGTGGTGTGGTGGGGTGGGTTGTGGGGTGGTGGGGTTGGGGTGTGGGGGTGGGTTGTGGTTTGGTGGGGGTGGGGGTTGGTGGTTGGTGGTGGTTGGTTGTGGGTGGTGGGTTGTGGTGGTGGTGGGGGTTGTGTGGTTGTTGTGGGGTGGGTGTGTGGTTGGGTGGTTGGGGTGGGGGTGTTGGTTGGTGTGTTGGGTTTGTGGGTGTGTTGGTGGTTGGGTGTGGGGTGGGGTGTTGTTGTGGTGGGGTGTGGGTGGTTGGGGGTGGGTGGGTTGTGGTGGGGGGGTGGTGTTGGTGTTGGGGGGTGGGTTGGTGGGGGTTGTGGGTGTGGTTGGTTGTGTGGTGGGGGGGTGGGGTTGGTGGGTGGGTTGTGTTGGTTGGGGTTGGTGTGTGGTGGGTTGGGGTGGTTGGGGTGGTGTTGTGTGTGGTGGTGGGGTGGTGGGTGTGGGTTGTGGTTTGGGTGGGTGGGTGTGGTGTGGGGTGGGTGTGTTGGTTGGGGTGTGGGGTTGTGTGGTGGTGTGTTGGGTGGGGGTGTGGTGGGTGGGTGTGGTGTGGGGGGGTGGTTGGGTGGTGGGGTGGTTGTGGTGGGTTGTGGGGGGTGTGTTGGGTTGGGTGGTGTTGGGGTGGTGGGTTTGGTGTTGTGGGGTGGGTGTTGTGTTGGGTGGTGGTGTTGTGGTGTGTTTGTGGGGTGTGGTGTTGGTGGGGTGTGGGGGGGGGTGGTGGGGTGGGTGGGTGGTTGTGTGTGGGGTGGGGTGGGGGGTGGGGGGTGTGGTGTGGGTGGTGGGGGTTGGGTGGTGTGTGGGTGGGGTGGGTGTGGGTGGGGTGGTGGTGGTGGGGGGTGTGGGGGTGTGGGGTGGTGGGTTTGGGTGGGGTTGTGGTGGGTGGGGTGTGTGTGGGGGGGTTGGTGTGGGTGGGTTGGTGGGGGGTGGGTGGGGTGGTGGTGTGTGGGGTGTTGGGGGGTTGGGTGGGGGTGTGGGTTGGGGGGTGGGGGGTGGTTGGTGTTGGGGGTTGGTGGGGTGTGGGGTGGGTGTGGTGTGGGTGGTGTGGGGTGGGGTGGGTGTTGTGGTGGGTGGGTGTTGTGGGGGGTGGTTGGTGGTTGTGTGGTGTGGTGGGGGTTGGGTGGGGGGGGGGTGGGTGGTGGTGTGGGGGTGTGTGGGGTGGGTTTGTGGGTGGGTTGGTGTGTTGGGGGGGTGGGTTGTGTGGTGGGTGGGGTTGTTGTGGGGTGGGGGTGGGTGTGGGTGGTTGGGGTGTGGGTGGTGTGGGGTGGGGGGGTGGGTGGGGGGTGGTGGGGTGTGGTTTGGGTGTGGGTGGTGGGGTGGGTGTTGGGTGGGGGTTGGGGTGTGGGTGGTTGTGGGGTGGGGTGGTGGGTGGTGTGGTGGGTGGTGTGGTTTGTGGGGTGGGTTGGGGTGGTGTTTGGGTTGGTGGTGGGTGGGGTGGGTGGTGTGTTGGTGTGTGGGTGGTGGGTTGTGGTGGGGGGTGTGGGTGTGTGGTGGTGGTTGGTTTGGGTTGGGGGTGTGTGGGTGTGGTGGGTGTTGGGTTGGGGTGGTGGTGTGGGGTGTGGGTTGTGGGGGTGGTTGGTGGTGGTGGGTGTTGTGGGTGGGTGGGTGGGTTTGTGGTTGGTGTTGTGGGTGTGGGTGGTGGTTGGTGTTGTGGTGTGGTGGGTGGGTGGTTGTGGGGGTGGTTGGGTGGGTGGGGTGTGGGTGGTGTGGGTGGTGGGGTGGTGGTTGTGGGGTGTGTTGTGGGTGTGTGGGGGGGGGGGTTGTGGTTGGTGGGTGTGGGTGGTGTGGGTGTTGGGGTGGGTGTGGGTGGTGTGGTTGGGTGTTGTGTTGGGGGGTGTTGGTGGTGGGTGTGTGTGGTGGTGGGGTTTGGTGGGGTGTGGTTGTGTGGGTGTGTGGGTGGGTGGGGGGGTGTTTGGTGGGGTTGTGGGGTGGTGTGGTTGGTGTGGTTGTGGGTGGTTGTGTGGTGGGGTGTTGTTGGGGTGTGTGGTGTGGTTGGGTGGTTTGTGGTGTGTGGGGTGGGGGTTGGGGTGGGTTGGTGGGTGTGGGGTTGGTGGTTTGGTGTGGGTGTGGGTTGGGGTGGTTGGGTGGGTGGGGTGGTGGGTGGTGTTTGTGGGTGGTGTTGTGGTTGTTGGGTGGTTGGTGTGGTGGGTGTGGTTGTTGTAGGGGTGGTGTGAGGTGTGGGTGGTGTATTTATTATATTTTTAATATTATATTATTATAATAATTTAATTATTTATTTGTTTAATTTTATATAAATTATATATCTTTAATTATTATATATATTATATTATTAATTTATATTTATTAATTTTATATATAATAATTTATATTTAATATTAATTTATTTTATTTATTTATTAATTTATTTAATTATTTTAATTTTATTATTAAATATATATAATATTTAATATATTTTTATATATTATTATTTTAATTATAATTTTTTAATATTATTATATTTTTATTTATATTTATATATTATTATTATATTTAATATTATATTATTATATTTATATATTTTTATATTTATATTATAAATATTTATTATTATTTTATATTAATATTTTTTTATTTATATATATATTTTAATATTATTATTAATTTTTAATATTATTTATATATAATTATTATTTTATTTAATAATTATATATTATTAATTATTATTTTTATATATATTAATATAATTATATAATTTAATTATTATTTTATTTTTTATAATTTTATTATTAATTATATTTAATTTTAAATTTAATATTTTAATTATATATTTATATTAATATATATTTATTATATTTTATTATATATTTATTATTTAAATATATATTTATTTTTTATTAATAATATTTTATTATATATAATTATAATATATTTTATATTTATTATATTATATTAATTATTTTTAATATATTATATTAATTTATATATTTTTATTAATATTATATATTTTTTTATTAATTATATTTATAAATTATAATTTTATTTATATATTATTTAATTATTTTTATATTTATTAATATATATTTTATTATTATTATTATAAATTTATTTATTATATTTTATTTATTAATTATTATAATATTATTTTTATATTATTATATATTTTATTTTATTAATAATTATTAATTATTTTTAATTATATTATATATTTTATATATATTATTATTATTTATTTAATATTTTATATAATATTATTTTATTATTTATTTATAAATATTTTTATTATTTTATTTAATTTTATATATTTTATTTTATATATTTTTATTAATTATATTATATTTATTATTTTTATTATATTTATATATATTTATATATTTTATTATTATAATTTTATTTAATATATTATATTTTATTATTTAATTATATTTAATTATTTATATAAATATATATTTAATTAATATATTATTATTATATTATATATTTTTATTTTATTTTAATTTTATATATTATTAATATTTATTTATATTTATATATAATTATATATTTTTATATTAATATTTATATTTATATATTAATTATAATTTTATTAATATAATTTATTTTATAATTTATTATTATTTTATAATATATTATAATTTATTAATTATTATATATTTTTTTAATTTTTAATATATATTTATTATATAATTATATTTTTATTATTTTATTAAATATTATTAATATTATATTTTATATTTTTATATTTTTTTATAAATATATTTAATATAATATTATATTTATTATTATTAATATATTTATTTTTTTTTATTATTATTTTAATTAATTTTATATTTTTATTATTATTTTTAATTTATATATATTATTAATATTAAATTTTATTATTATTTATTAAAATTATTATATAATTATTTAATATTTATTATTTATATATTTATATATAATTATTTTTTATATATATTTTATTTTATATTTTTTATATTTATTATTTTATTTTTATATTTTATTTAATTAATATTAATATATTATTATATTTATTATTATATTTTAATTATTATTATATTATTATATTATTTTATTTTAATATAATTATTATTATATATTTATATATAATATTATTATTAATTTATTTTTTATTTATTTTAATTTAATTTTTATTTATTTAATTTTTATTATTATATTTATATTATTATTTTTTTATTTTAAATATAATTATATAATATTTTATTATATTATATTTATATTTTATTTATTTTATATATATTTTTAATTATATTAATATTAATATTATTTAATTTTTAAATATTTTTATATATAATTATTATTATTAATATTTATTTATATTTATATTATATATATTATATATATTTATATTTATATTATATTATATAATTTTTTATTTTAATTATATTTTTTTTTATAATTATTATTAATTATTATATTTTAATTAATTATTATATATTTTATTTTATATTTATTATTATTATATTTTATTTATATTATTTATATTATTTTATTAAATTTATATATATATTTATTATTTATATTATATTTTATATATATATTTATATATTTTTATATATTTATATTATATTATTATATTTTATATATAATATTTTATATTATTATATATATAATTATTAATTTTTATTTATTATTTTATATTAATATTTATTATTTTATTTATTTTTATATTTATTTATTATTATATTAATATTTTAATATTTATATTATATTATTAATATATATTTATTTATTTTATTATTATATTATATTATTTATATTATATTATATTTAATATATATTATATTATATTTATATTATTATATTTTAATATATTATATATTATTATATTTATATTATTATATATTTTATATATATTATATTATTATATATTATTATTTATATTATATATTTATATTATAATTATATTATATATTATTATTATTTATATATATTATTATATTATTATATTTATATTTTATTTATTATTATATTATTTATTATATTATATATAATTATATATTATTTATATTATAATATATTATTATATTATTTATTATATATTATTTATATATATTATTTATATATTAATTATATATATTATATTATATTATTATATTATTATATTTATATATTATATTATTTATATTATTTATATTATTATTATTATATATTTATTATAATATTATTATTTATTATTATATTTATATTATATTATATTATATATTTATTATATATTATATTATTTATATATTATATATTTATATATTATATTATTATATATTTATTATATTATATATTATTATTTATATTAATTTTATTATATATTATATTATTTATTATATTTTAATATATATATTATTTATTATATTATTATTATAATATTATATTATTATTTATTTATATTATAATATTATATATTTATATTATTATATTATATTATATTATTATATTTATATTATATATTATTTATTATATATATTTATTATATTTATATTATATTTATTAATATATATTTATATTTATTATTATTATATATTATTATATTATATTTATATATTATTTATTATAATATATTTATATTATTTATATATTATATTTATTATTATTATATTTATATATATTTTATTATAATATTATATTATATTATTATATATTTATAATTATATTTATTATTTTATATATTATTTATATTATATTATATTTTATTATATTATTTATATATAATTTATATTATATTATTAATTTATATTATATTTTATTATTATATTATTTATATTATTATTAATATTTATTTAATTATATATTATATTATTTATATTAATATTATTATATTTATATATTTATTTATTATATATTTATATTTAATATATTATATTATTTTATTATATTAATATTTTATATATTTATAATTTATTATTAATATATTATTTATTATATTATTTTATATATATTTATATTATATTTATTATATATTTATATTAATTATTTATATTTATTATATATTTATATATTATATTATTTATAATATTATATATTATTATATTATAATTTATTATATTAATATTTATTATTTTATATATTTTATATTTATATTATTTTATATTATATATTTTATATTATATTATATTATATTATTTATATATTTTATTATATTTATTATATATAATTATTATATATTTATATTTATATTATTTATATATTATATTATATATTATATATTTATATTATTATATTTATTATTATTATATATTTATTATATTATATATTATATTTTATTAATTATTATTTATATTTATATATATTATTTATATATTTATATTTATTATATAATTATTATTTATATTATATATTATTATATATTATATTTTATATAATTATTATATATTATTAATTTATATATTATTATTATTATATTATAATTATTATTATTATATTTATTATATTATTATATTTTATTTAATATATTATATTATATATTTATATATTATTATATTATTATTAATATTATATATTTAATATTTATATTATATATATTTTATATTTTATTATTTATTATATTATATTATATTTATATTATTAATATTATATTATTTTATATTATATATATTTATTATATATTATTATTATATTATATAATATTATTATATTATATTTATTATTATTTATTATAATATATTATTATATTATTTATATTATTTATAATTATATTATATTATATTATTATATATTTATTTATATTATTAATATTATTATTATAATTATATTTATTATTATTATAATTTATATTATTATTTATATATATATTTATATTATAATTATTTATATTATTATTATATTTATTATTATATATAATTATTATTTATATTATTATATTTTAATTATATTAATTATTTATATTATTTATATTTATATATTATATATTTAATATATTTATATATTAATTATATATTATTATAATTATATATTATTTATTATATTATTATATATTATATAATATTATTATTATTATATATTATTATTTTATATTATATATATTATATTATATTTATATTATATTATTAATATATTATATTTATATATTTTATATTTATATATTTTATTATTATATTATAATAATATATATTTATATTATTTATATTTATTATATAATTATATTATTATATTAATATTATATTATTATATATATTATTTATATTATTTATTATTTATTATATAATATATTTATTAATATTATATATTATATTATTATTATAATTATATTTATATTATATTTTATATTATTAATATTATATTATTATTTATTATATTTATATATTATATTATTATATTATATATTATATTATATTAATTTATATTTATTTATATTTATATATTATTTATTTTATATATTATAATAATTTATTATATATATATTTATATTATTATATTATATTATATATTATATTATTTTATTATATTATATAATTATTATTATATTTATATATTATATATTTTATTATTATATTTATATAATATTTATATTATTTATATATTATATATTATTTATTTATATTATTATATATATTTATTTATATATATTATATTATAATTATTATATATTTATATATTATATTTATTAATATTATTATTATTTATTAATATTATTTATATTATATATTATATTATATTATAATATTTATATTTATTATTTATATTTATAATATTATATTATATTATATATTTATTATTTATATATTATTATATTATATAATTATATTTATTATATTATATTTTATATATTTATTATTATATTTATATTATATATTATATTTATATATTTATTATATATTATTATATAATATTTATATTATATATTATTTATTTAATTATATATTTATATATTTTATATTATATTATATTATATATTATTATATATTTATTTTATTATATTATTTATATATTATTATTTATTTATATTATTATATTTTATATTTATAATATTATTATATTATATATTATAATATTATATATATATTATTTATATATTATTTAATTATATTATATATTATATATTATTATTAATATTTATATATTTATTATTATTTATATTATTATATTATATATTAATATATTATATTTTTATATTATTATATATTTATATTTATAATATTATATTTATTATTTATATAAATTATTTATTATATTTATATTATTTATATATTTTTATATATTATATTATATATTATTATAATATTATATATTTATTATAATTATATATTATATATTTATATTATTATTATTTATATAATATTTATTATTATATTATTATATTTATATATTATATATTATTATATTTATATATAATATATTATTATATTATTTATATTATTATAATTATATTTATATATATTTATTATTATATTATTTATATATTTATTATATTATATTATAATTATTAAATTATATATTATATTATATATTTTAATTATTTATATATTATATATATTTATTATATTATTATATTATATATATATTTATTATATATTTATATTATATATTAATTATTTTATATTTATATATATATTTTATATAATTATATTATTATTATATTATTATTTATATTATATTATTATAATTTATTTATATATTTATATATTATTTATATTATTATTATATTATATTATTTATTTATTATATATTATATAATTATTATATTTATTATATTATATTTATATATTATATTTTATATTATATTATTTTATATTATAATATTATATTATTATATTTATTATATTTATTATATTTATATTATATAATTATATATTTATATTATATTATATATTATATTATTATTATATAATTTATATTATATATTATATATATTATTATATTATATTTATTTATATATTATAATTATATATTTATTATTTATATATTTATTATTATATTTATATATTATATATTATTTATATTATATTTATTATATAATTATTATATATTTATTTATATATTATATATTTATATTATATTATATTATATTATTATATTATTATATATTTAATATATTATTTATATTATTATTATATATTTATTATATTATAATTATTATTATATTATTATTAATTTTTATTATTAATATATTATATTATATATTTATTATATATATTATATATTATATTATATTTATTATAATATTATTATATATTTATATTATTATTATAATATTTATATTATTTATTATATTTATATATTAATATATATATATATTTATTATATTATATATTTTAATATTTATTATTATATATTATTATATTATATTATATTAATTTTATTATATTTATTATATATTTATTATATATTATTTATATATATTTATTATATATTATTATTTATATTATATTTATTATATATTATATTATTTATATTATATATATTTATTATTTATATATATTTATATTATATATTATATTATTATATATTATTTATATTTATTATATATTTATATTATATTTTATATTATTTATTATTATATTTTATATTATATATATTATATATATATAATTTTTAATTTTATTATTATATTAATATATTATTTATTATATTTATTATAATATATTATATTATAATTTATATTAATATATTATTTATATTATTTATATTTATTATATATATTTATATATTATATTATATATTTATATATTAATATTATTTTATTATATTATTATATATTTATATATATTATATATTTATATATTATTTATATATATTTATTATTTATATTTATTATATTATTATTATTTATTTATATTATTTATTATTTTATTAATATATATATATTATATATATATTTATTATTATATTATTATATTATATATTATTTATATTATTTATATATTATATATTATATATATTTATTAATTTATATATTATTATATATATTTATTATAATATTTATTATATTATTATATATTATATATATTTTATTATATATTATATTTATATATTATATTATATTAATATATATATTATATTATTATTTATTTTATATTATAATTATATTATATTAATTATTATATTATATATTTTATATATTTATTATATTATTATTAATATATATATTATTTTATATATATTAATTATTAATATTATATTTATTATATATTATTTATATATTATATTTATATATTATATTTATTATATAATAATATATTATTATATTATATTATTTATTATATAT
Source organism: Eucriotettix oculatus (assembly GCA_034510155.1). NCBI lineage: Eukaryota > Metazoa > Arthropoda > Insecta > Orthoptera > Tetrigidae > Eucriotettix > Eucriotettix oculatus. The sequence goes on along the minus strand of CM067376.1, from coordinate 2,258,905 downwards.
TTATAATATATTTATTTATTTATATAATTTTTTATACTTTATTTTCCATAATTTTCATGAAAGTACGTTATATATATATATATATCCAAACATATGTTTCATAAAGCGTATTTCCTATCTTTTTCCCTCATTTACTATACTTACTTACTATCCTAATATCCAAAAACCTGTGACTTCATCACGTTACAAACATTTCATTAATTTATATATATATATATATATATATATATATATATTATATATATATATATATATAGGAGATAGAAAGAAAGATAGAACTATTTGGGAGAAAGGCAGGAAGTTCGCTCTTTGAATCATATATATGGCATGGAATCATGCACAAGGAAATACATATGTTAAGCGTAGAAGGGAATGGAAGAAGGAAGAAAGACTGAAAAAATTCAATGTGGCCAGGACTCGAACCTGGTAATCCTATATAATATCATGTAATCTGTATGAAATGTTAAATTTTAATATAAATCTGCCAATCACATGCAAATGACCAACTTGTGACTGAGAAACAAAATCAATCATAACAGAGTTTGTAAACCTTTTTCCTCTTTTCCTAAGAGGAAAATTTACATTTATTGGAGGAATATCAAAGTTGAGAGTTAAAACTAGAACTCCATATAAGCGTCAACACCTAGAGCAGCCGCAGGCAGTAAATTTCACACCCGTACACTTGTGGGCTTGTCCTGAAAGTAAGCTTTACAGACGCCCATCGTACATCCCTGTCTGGCCTACATAAATCACATATATTCATTCAAGTACTGTGATAAGTTCTTATTGTAAAACTGTGCTCTATTTGTTTTTCCCCGGCAAGTGAGAGCAATATTTTGTATACCTTCGTACACGTTTCCAAATCACGGGCGACTTGGTATGATCTTACATAATGCACTGATGTTATATTTATTATTTAAATGATAAATTAAGAAAAAGACACAAAATTGTGATACAAATATAGGATCAAAATAACCTCACCAGGTTAACAACTGTTCCTTTGCCTCGTGACAAACATGACTTAAAATAAAGCTACTTCGTGGCCATATTAATATCAGGATTATATGGCGATTTTTGAGCTGTTGGGCCACGTTGCTGTTTGGCGGAACACGCCACGGTTACAAACCGCAAAATTGACCTGCAGAATACGCAAATACTAGCTAAGGAAAGTCCGAGAAGGCACTGAAATATTTAAGTATCCTAACAATTTCAATAAGGAAAACGGTTACCGGCTAGCACGCAGCTGGCAAACATGCCTGAGGAAACAAACAGATTCCGGGAAGGTAACGGAAAACAATGAGAGAACTACAACGTCCCAACGATATATATAAGCCACACTGTGTGCACAGAGCAACAGTCTTGGCCTAGTCTCGACAACGCTCGGTGCCTCTGAGCAAAACGTCGGCGAGAACGCCAAACAACAACGTGGCCCAACAGCCCAAAAATCGCCATATAATCCTGATATAACTTAAAATGGCTGACCTGTTTCAACAGTCGAGTCTGATACAGAAAGCCTGAGGAGCTGCATAACAATTTTCTGTGAAAATTACTGCCACACAAGAACCAAGCTAGTCGTGTATTTATACAAATTAATAGCGGCACTTTGTCTGAAAAAGTGGGAATATTAAGGAGATAAAGCTGAAGCGTGAGACTGCAAGGTACTTACATGTGCGAAACCTAGCCAGCCCTTGTCGTCGACAAAGAAGTCGTGCTTGTGGAGGTAGATGTTTCCTGTGATGGTGCCGCCGTAACCTGAGCCGATCTTGAAGAGTCCTCTGGACGTGTACAAGTAAAGGTACTGGCCGTCACTGGCGAGGGACTTTATGTTCTGCACGTTGTGGAAATCTGAAACCAACAAAGTTACAAGATTACGAAGCAAGCCCAAAACATCGGTACACAGTAGTTCCGCATCAAACTGCACTCACCCGCGGTCATCTTGATGTGGAAGCAGTCGATGCGAGATGTCTTAGGAACACCGTGCGTGATCCAGTCTGGACGGATAACTTTGCCGAGGAGGACCCCGTGCACACTCCTCTGGAGAGCGGTCAGGACAGCCGGCATCTGGAAGGGGCGAAGGGGTTCGATATACAGGAGCTCTTGCGCAATTAAATACAAAATAAAGGTAATGTCCGCAGACTGACAAAAACAAAACTCAACAGTTTCACAGAACAAGGAGGTGTGTGCGTGTGTAGTTGTTAAATAAATTTACCCAAAATGTATAAAAATTATTTTCTCACGTGTATGTTCTGAGTGGCAAGGGCCCTCGGGCACATGAGGAGAGCTGCTGTGGCATTGAGCAGCTTCCCCGTGTCACCTCGGACAACCACGAGACTGAGGAGGCAGGCGCAGGCCACCGCGGTGAGGTGGCTGCCGTCGTTGGCTGCGGCAGACTCCGGCCCGTGAGACGTCGCCAAATCCAGCAGGAGGTCAAACAAGGGATCTGAAGAGCAAAGCAATTAGTGATATCATGTTTCGTTACTGGGGGAAAATATGTACAGTGCTTTCACGTGGAAAGCAACACAAGCTTTAGGAGATTGAGACACCGTGTATCCAGCCAGGCTCCACTAATTTTACCCATTTTGTCTAGTACTCAACAGAGACTTTTTAAGAAATTGCATACCATATTTAGACACAATGAGTCCACACTTTAATTAATTACAAATATACATCCCTTTTCATTACATAAATTACGACGACGTGCAAGTAAGCACTTTCTTCTTTCCTGTACTATTTTTTTCTCTCCATATAATCTTGCAAGCACGTTCTCAATTACCATAAACCCTTCCACACGCCCGCTGTATTTAGACTGCCATACCTATCACTTCTGCCGGTTCATTCTTCAGACCCTCTGGCTGCTGTCCCTGCACAACATCCAACAGTGCCTTTAGCGCCTTGGTGCATAGCGAAGGGTGTGGAGAGCGACTCTCTCTAATCAGCTCAAACACGCTGCGGAGTCCCACGCCAACTATCTGCAAGTTAAATATTACAGCTTACACCACGCACTGATCGATCCAAAGCACAGATTGTAAATACGGATAGAAAAGAAGAAGAAAAAGAGCAACCGCATCATTCTAAAAACACTCAACATAAGTTAAAATTTTTTTTAACTTACAAACAGGAAGAGGTATAGAACAAAGAAAGCTGGTAATAAGCCATGTCTGCCCTTTTTCGAAGACTACGACTTAGGCAATAAGTTTTCTAGTAAGGAAGACTTTGTGCGTTCTGTGAAGAGGGATGATGGAGATTTACCAAAGCATGAATAGAAGCCTCGGCTAACAACCACTTTGACACAGTCATGCCCCCACTTCCACCACCAAGTTCCTCCACAAGCTCTGGCCCATTATCATTTAAGGATTCAATACATTCTCAGTCAAATGTTTGTAATTTAGTTGCGGATTTCCCTTCATTTTATACAGGTTTGATAATCATTTTCAGAACTTAATCACATTGGTTCCGTAGCGTCAGATAGGTTAGAAAGATCATATAAACGGTGCGGCAAGGAGGGGAAGTGGGAGGAGCGACAGGGAAACGTGGCGACTGAATCAAACTTGTCCAGTTCTGAAGCCTCCGTTTTTGTTTTGACGGCCCAACTAATTCCTGTAGATTCCATTCATAACTTTAAATTTTGTGATAGAGAAGGTGAGCAAATAAAAACGCACAGCCAGTGAGAATGCGGTGGAGAAACAAATAATTGTAGAAAAACATAACATATATTTTGATTTTATTTATGAGGAATGGTAAAAGCAGCCTTAATCTATGGCAAGATAAGGTGCAACTAGCATACAGAAATAAACAGTGTTCCAATGCCCAATTTTCATAAAGCAGGAAAGCTAATTTGATTAGAGGAAAGAGTAATGTACCTAAAGTTACTTAAGCAGAAAGAAACTATACATCATTGTGGTGAAAGGATTGGTTTAGGACTTGGGCACTACATTAGCAACCTCAGTTAGAAAGTGAACAACTTTCTTTACAAAACCTATTTGTACGCTTGCACTAAGCCATTTAACAGCCATCAGAATTCAGTATAAATTGAGCAATATGTATAATGGCTGTAATATGAGCAATATATATATTTTTTAAATGCACGCAACACAAGTAACACATTCTTGTGGCAACGGGACAAAACATATTTGTAGTTTACGTACCTTGGGAACTCGCAAGAGGTTGTCCTTGGTCTTGTCGGTGTTTTCTTCGCTGTCACTTTCCAAGTCGTTCCCGACATCTGTTGGTGGAGTGCTTGACGAGGAGGACAAATAAATCTGACAGGCTTGTTTCAGCCACCGCTCCAGAACAGTCTGGCGCACGTACGAGAACACGGCGAAGCTCGAGGCGTTGGTGGAGAGCTCAACCTCAGGAGGGATGGACAAGTTGGCAACATCCCCGCCGCCACACGAGTCAGATTTGGACTTTCGTTTCTCCTTCCCCTTGACTATTTTGTTAATCTTTGACTTCTTCCAGTCGCCTTTCCTTCTGAAACAAATCCCCCCCAAAAATATATATATAAGTAGACAATAACATGATACTCAAAAAAGAATGTTTTTTTTCCCCAAAAATATATTGTGTATAGTAGGAGTAACAGATACTCAACAGATTTTTATAAGGCTTGGGAAAAATATATACATCATTGCAGACAAGAGTACGTTATACTAGTACTTTGAATTGAACTATTCACCACCAAACTCTCAAAAGGAAATAAGTTCTGTATGAAACCAACATTTATAAAGATGCACAAGCCATAACTGCCTGTGTAACATTAAATTAACTGAATACATACAAAATACATTTTCTGATATTTTAAAATTATTAATTAGGAATATTGTTTCTTGCCAGAAAGATAATAAAATACAGTTTTTATCCATAACACATTAGTATACAAGAACTGCCATATATTTTACTAAAATAGAGATTTAACATACAGACTTAACAGGGAATAAGTATGGATGTAGCATATCAAGTCGGGCAATGTCGATCAATTGGAACTACCAAAGTGATGACGTGTGTGGAAAGCAACCTGGAATTTCCAGCAAGTCAGCACGATTGCCCATTCATCACAACTGTTGTGGTCTTCATATAACAATGTTCAAAAAGCAAGAAAACTGACCCAATAAAGCAGGAAATTTTAGACGTGTTTGAGCAGCAGGGCAGGAAACAAATATGGGATATTCCATCGACCAGGTTATTAAAGGCGAGGGCAAATAGCAGATAATGATCTAGATCAAGTCAGTAACACAGACTGTGCCCCACTGTGGTGGCAAATGATACAACTGCAAGAAAATGGGATGGTGACAGGAAGGGATGGTAATGTGTGGACTCGAAGGCCGGCCAATGTACAGCAAGATTGATCGGCTAAAGGTGCACAGGTTCATCCTTCGACAGCCAGCCACATCGGAAACGAAAAATGCAGCTGTAGACCCCATAAATTCCGATCTGTCACCCAAGTAACATAACAGTGAACGTGCGTTCCTCGATGTACCCTCACCTCTGGTGCTCGGGCAGGATCTTGAACTGCTCGTGGAAGTACCTGCCGAGCAACTCCGGCTCTGGCAGCATCTTGTCCCAGTCTCCGGCTCCCATTCTCCGGCGTTAAGGGTCAGCAGGCAACGTCATGACAGTCACAGCAAACCTAACCTACGCGGCCAACGTTCCAGCCGCGAAGTGGACGGAATTTGGCAACCTCAGGCAGCAATTATGCTAAAATACATGTAACGGCGCACTTGCTGATTGCTCTGACGCGGTCCTGGCGTAAATTCGGCGACTTTCAAAGTTTGGCTTCAGCTAACAGCAGTTCCAAAGGCCAATCCTGGGAAGAAACCCCGAGGGCAACGATCCTCCGCCGAAGATATCCACACCGACGGGGAAATCAATACTCGACTACTCTAATGTAGTCTTTGTCTTTCGGAAGAATCGCTTGAATCCAACTGTTCATCCTTGACAGAACTTGTGAAAGTATATATATATATATATATTACTGCGCGCGTCCGAGGTGCAACTCCAGAAAAAGAGTGTAATAGGAAATTTGTAAACTAAATTATTGAAATAAAGTATTAAGCATTCAAAATATTGACCTTCGATTCTCAAGTTTCACTATCGAGCATCCCGTAAATTACAATCGGAAATACCCCCGTGAATCCCTCCTTGCGCATCACCTTTAGGTTTGCCAGACTGGGGCTGTCGTCACTGTCAAAATAGTAGAGCCCCGGGTTTGAAGCCTCGCTGTGCCGATTCTACCTACGTTATTGTGAGAACCTCTCATTTTACACGTAATTTCATGCCATTTTTTAATATGTAAATGAAAAAAAAATCAAAAAATACATTTTATACATGCGGGTTTTCGGAGAAAAAAAACTGGAAAAAAAGTCAGGGTTTTTTATGTGCCTTTCTTTCATATAGCTCGACTTTTTATCACTCATAGATTTCAAATTGTTGCAATAAACGGTCTGAAATTTTACCAAAGGACAAGTGCAATACCTCCCGACCCCATCCACAAATCTTGAATCCATTTGTGTGACCTTTAAGTTTTTTCTAAATTAATTAATTAATTAGTGGAGCTCTATTTCTTTTGACCAGGCGCGTCGCAGGAGAAAAAGGGGACAAAGCTTTCCTTGTAGTCATGACTGAAAGCCCATAGATATAAAATACAAGCTTTACTGATGATGTAGCAGCGACGCTAAATGAAAAATAATTGTGTACGATTATTTTTTTAAAAAAAAAATAAAGTAGTGCGTAGGGAGAAAGGAAATGTTTACCGCCGGAGCGGCGGGAAGGGTGAAGCAGGGTGGCAGACCCTTTTTTTTCCCCACCGCCGCCCTTCCTGGTCGTTATCCTTTAAGTTGACGTTACTCGAACAAGACTTCAAATAAAGCTAATTAGTGATCGCTCCTTAATCTCTTGTCCGTGCATTCTTCCTGGCAAGGGAACTCATCACCTCCTGACTTCGCATCCTGTTTGACGTTCCATACTCTTACAACACTATTTTAGTTAATTTACATGTAATATATATTGTGTGTGTGTCAGAACTTTCCTTTATGAGTTCCTCGTTGCACAAACACTTTGGCAGTAACAAAAAATATTTTTTTTTAAAAAAAAAAGACGGGTAAAGTCGCAGTAAATTGTCAATGACGGGCCTTGCTTGAAGACGAAGAAGAAGAAAAAAAAGACACTGTGAAATGTGAAGTTGCCTTTGGAAGTAAATCCAAAAGAAGTGTATCGTGGTCTATAGATGAGTGTGGACGATGGTTCGCTAGAAAAGGCAAACACACACATGCGCGCGCACGCGGACGGAACGGGAAAGGAAAACTGACTCCATTTTTTATTTTTTCTGCGTTTGTATACAATACTGTGGATAGGGAGGAAGGGGGGAGTAAAATAGTAATATGGCTGACGTGTTGAGATGAACGTCCAGAGTGAGTTTGGCTTCACCCTCCACCAGGGGCGCTCCTGATCCCGCTCTGGCGCACGATCCCGACGTCTCGTCCCTCCCCGTCTCCCAGGGTCTGAATGAAGAAGGTTCGTGGCCCAGCAGCTGATCCTCTCTGTGGCCAACTCGGGCGGAGACTTTAGCGTCATGGCCGCCGATGATCCCCGCCTCTATATAAATATGAAACAGTTCTGCGCGAGAGGAGGAAAAACTACTTCCAATCGATCTTGAGCTGATCCTGACAAAGTGCAACAAAGTCGTCATCTGCATGAACTGATAAGAGGGGTGGGGGTGTGTGTGGGGGGGGGGAGAGGCGATGCCTGAGGGACGCCCCCCCCCAAAAAAAAACAAAGTGTGTGCGCGCGGAAGAAATCTACTATTGGGTCGAGTTTGGAGTCGATCCCAGAGAGAGAGAGAGAGAGAAAACTCGCCCCCTTGCGAGATAAACTCGGAAGCAGGGGGATGGATCCGTCAAAGGCGAGTCCAGTCGAGAGAGAGAGAGAGAGAGAGAGAGATTGGCGCTATGGTGATTAAACCAACAACAGACGGGATGGGGGCCCAAAAAACGTAAGGGTGGCCTCAAGGTGACGTCACGTAGTGAAACGCCACTTCATCAATTTTTTGATTCGAGGAAGTGAGGGGGACAGGAACATTAAGAGAGAGAGAGAGAGATAGAGAGAGAGAGATTGACGATGATCACTAAACCAACCACAGACGTAATGGAAAAGATAACAACAGGGAGGAGGCAGAATGGGAGCCAAAAAACGTAATCGAGACCGCAAAGTGACGTCACGGACTGAAACGTCGCGTAATTAATTTTTAATCCCAGGGGAAAGAAGGGACAGGAAAAGAAAAGACAGACAGAGGACGGAGGGAGGCAGAGAGAGAGAGAGACAAAGACGTAATGGAAAAGACAACAGAGAGAGAAGGGGGGTGTTGGGGGTGGGGGGTGGAGTTGTCAATAGTGATTACACTAACAACAGGAGGAGGCAGAATGGGGGCCAAAAAACCTGGGAGATCAAGGCGACTCAAATTTTCTGATTTATTTCCTTCCCCTTCCTCAAGAAGATTCGGTTGGGTCAGAGTCCCCTCTGCAGGACCAACCAGAGAAGTGGAGTTCTCTTCTAAGAACAGCACATGACGTGTGGACAGCAGGCCAAAACCATCTTCAGACAAGTAAAAAAAAACGACGATGAAGTTGGAGGACCTGGGAGATCAAGGCGACTCCTCACACTTTCTGATGTATTACTCCCGTTCCTCAAGGAGATTAGGTTGGGTCGGAGTCTACTCTGCAGGACCGACCAGAGTACTGGGGTTCTCTTGTAAGGACAGGAACTGGCGTGGACAGCAGGCCAGAGTTGGGGGACTTGGGAGACCAAGGCGACTGACACTTTCTGATTTATTTCCCCCCCCCCCGCTCATGGAAATTCGTTGGGTTAGAATCTTCTCTGCAGGACCGACCAGAGTACTGGAACCCTCTTCTAAGGACAAGAGCTGATCTGTGGACAGCAGGCCAGAACCATCTTCAGACAAGTAAAAAAAATACGTCGAAGAAGTTGGAGGACCTGGGAGACCAAGACGACTCACCACACTTTATGATTTATTCCGCCCCCCCTCCATCGAGGAAATTCGTTGGGTACAGAGTCTTCTCTGCAGGTCTGACCAGAGTACTGAGGCCCTTTTCTTAGGACAGCTGCTGACGTATGGTGGACAGCAGGCCACAACTATGGAGTTGGACGACCTGAGGGATCAAGTCGACTGGCCTGAGAGACCAAGGCGACTCCTCACACTTTCTGATTTATTTCCCCCCGTCAAGGAGATTCGGTTGGGACAGAGTCTTCTCTGCAGGACCGACCAGATTACTCAGGCCCTTCTCTAAGGACAGGAACTGGCAGGCTACAACCATGGAGACTCCTCACACTTTCTTGATTTATCGCCCCCCGCATCGGCCCGGGTCAAGGAGGACGCAGTGTTTTCTTTTTCAGACGTCGAGGATCCTGACGGAGCCGCGGCCGTGACGCACGACGGACAGGCTGACGCTCTGGTCGCCGTGCAGCACGCGGATGACGAAGTGGCTCTGCCACCACTGGAACCAGACGAGGCCGTGGAAGCGCACCGTGACGTACATCCAGAGGAAGTAGCCGAGCACGAGCATGAGCGCGACGAGCAGCAGCGCCACGGCCGTCCAGTTGGCGGGCGACAGGTCCGTGTAGGGCGCGCGCGCGTAGTAGTCGGCCGCCAGGAGGCAGCTGTAGGCGCCGGCCGTCGTCACGGGCGTCAGCACGCCGCACAGCACGGCGTCGGTGCGCAGCCCCTTGGCCACGCCCCCGTCGCGCAGCCACGCCCACAGCGCCGCGGGGACGCTGCCGTGACGCAGCTCGCGCACCGTGCGGTAGCGCGCGCCACACAGCTCGCACGCGTCGCGCCACGACTCGAGCAGCCAGCGCGCCAGGCACGACAGGTGCAGCGCCCCCATGCTGCCCTAAAAACACATCATTAAGAAATGGCGATAAAAAAATTAAAGAATAAAGGTTTTCCCGGCGTATATTCTGAATAAACAATTCTTGGGTTGTATAAATTCTTCTCGAGTTTCCAACCGGGTCAAAGATTTTAACAGTGACGTTTCGATGGTTTGCTCTGCCATCATCTTCATAAATTCTTCTCGAGTTTCCAACCGGGTCAAAGATTTTAACAGTGACGTTTCGATGGCTTGCTCTGCCATCATCTTCAGTCTGAAGATGATGGCAGAGCAAACCATCGAAACGTCACTGTTAAAATCTTTGACCCGGTTGGAAACTCGAGAAGAATTTATACATGCCATTCACCGGGAAAGACCTCGTACTTTAATTCTTGGGTTTCCACCCGGGGGGGTTAAATGGAGTTTAAGCCACGACGTTTCTATGGCGTACTCTGTCATCGTTCTCAAGTGAAAGTGCCGTCCTGTGGTTTGTGCGTCGACTTTATAGTCCCATGCCTAGGTGGCGTGTCCCCTTTCCTGATTGGTTCTTGGTCTCAGTAGGTAACGCACGCCTCTGCCTTCTCCTCTGCTGGCTCAGGGGGAGACTCTCTGTGGTCGATTTCAAGCAATCGCTTGTGTTGATGGAGTTATTATGGTACTTGGAAGAGAGAGGACAAACAAAGTCCAAGTACCATAATAATTTATGTTATGACATAAAAATAAATCTGAAAATATCTAATGTTGTTGAACTGACAGACGCGCGTTGAACTTTGTAACAGTTCCGTAAGATTAAAAATGGCGGACGGCCCTGCCTGCCTTGGCTCTAGTTTGAACGTATGACGTCACCAGATTACGTCGCATCGTGACGTGTGACGTAATAGGGGGGATACAAGTCCACCAGCTGCAAACGACAGGCTTGCTTGGAAGTGTGTGACGTCACTGAACTTGTCTTTTGCCCCGAAAACGGTAACTGTATTCGTCCTACCGAGATTAACTGACCTTGCAGTTGCAGGGGAAGACGAGAGGCTCCTTGACTTCCTCGTTGTAGCAGATGCGGCACATGATCTCATCCTCGTAGTCTTCGTACGGCACTAGTCCATCCATGGGTGGGCCTGGACATCACCGCAAGCTCTAGCCCTTCACGCCGCGCGGACAACGGACGTGACGCGTCAACCAGAGATGAGATATGATGCTTGCGCGTGCCTGCGTGTAACAGTCATCTCTGGCGTCTCCTCTGCTTTAAGCTAGGTTTACACGTAAGGTCAGTGATGTCAGTGGCGTGTCAACGTACGTCAGCGCTGCACTGACAACTGCCTATACATCACCTGTGGCCCGTCACTATTTTTCGGGACATGTTAGTTAATTTCACAACTAATATCAGTTGCCGTGCACTTCTTTCCTCACATTTAATGATATTTTCCGTGTATTTAGCCGTATAGTACATTATGACGACACATTTATTGTTATTTTCTGTGTATTTTGTCCTCAACATGATGTCACGTTACGCTCTACCGACAGCTATGACGTCACAGCCTCACGGCAAGGCATATATATATATAATGTGATAAAAAAGGGGATTTTGGTAAGGTTGTGGCGTTATGAGGCGCAGTTCGGCCAACAACAATGGATAGTCGGCCGAAAGATGTTTTTCCCCGCGGGGAAGGCCCGGCTTGCCTGAACGATGGTGAACCCCCGCGGGAAAGATGAGGGCGGGGAACCCCGAAATGTTAAGAAATAGGGGAAGTCCCGCCAGAAGCTTTATAAGGGAAGCCGATGGGTGGCTCGAGATCAGAGTGCGTCAGAGAGTGGGGAGAGGAGACATCAGAGTAGATCAGACGGTAGCAGAGAGTGCATCAGATCGTGGTAGAGACCTCAGAGTGGCAGACCAGACGAGAGCAGACCCGAGAAGGGAGGCGACCAGACCAGATCAGACCCGAGAGGACGTGGCTCGACCCCAGTAGGCAGGCGAGTGATCAGACCGCAGAAGGGAGGCGAGTGGAGCAGATATCCAGAGACGCACAAACATTCGAGAGGTGGATGTTTGTTGGGCCAGTAATTGTGGGTAAGCGATCTAAAATTTGTGAAACTTGCTCATTGCTCTGAATAAAATTAACATTCAATTATTTTCTTTCTATTTTCAGCTGATGCATACTCCATCTCTTGAGAGACCCAAAATCCCCTGGGATTAAGCCCGTGTCTTCACGTAAATTAATAAACAAAATTATTAAAATTGATCAAATATTTGTAATTTAAATTAATAAATGTTTTATACACAAAAAAGTATATTACAATATATATGGGGATATTGATGTTGAGGGATGGGATCCTGATGGGAAATGAGTGGACGCTGACTTCCTCCTCGGCCAAGGTAATTAATCTAAGACTGAGACACGACCTTGAGCAGTTTGAGAGGTGCATGTACGGGGGTCAAAGACCTTGGGGCATACCAGGGTAAGAGTTGTACGCTGAAAATTTAAGGGCCAAAAACTTTAGAAAAAAAAAATTCTAATTTTTTTTCTTGTTTTAATATGCTTATAAATTCAGCAAACTGCCAAACGAAAGAAGGAAGGTGTAACAATTTTAATTTAATATTTTTTGGTTCTAATTTAATGATTTATTACTGTCTTCCTCTGCGGCACTCGTGGGCGTATGAACTTGAATGACCAGTCGGCCAGCCAGCTGCCTCTCGATACTGATCTTGGCACGTATGGAGGAGGCGGGTTTCTTGAGTTGTTCCCACAGAACAATCCAGTCTCTGAATCCGTCGTCGTCATCTGAAGGACGCAGGAGTAGGAGTAGTACCATACTAGCCCCCGACCTACCTGATGCAGGTTTTCTAGGGTTTTCCCCCACCCCCTGCATAACCTTTAGGTGAAACACCGTGAGGGTAGGATCCTTACACTACAGCCTGGGGGGATGGGCCCTAGTCAACCCTGATTTGCCATGGAGTCAATGACCTCATACTGAAAATAAATAAATAAATGGGGGGTGGGATTGTTCCATGAAGTGTATACAAATCAAAGAGACTGCCGTCATGTAATGTACCACAACATTAGTGAACATGACATTGTTGTTTTTTTCCTGAATTATTGACAATTCTAAATTTATTTGTTCCCAGTTGTGGATATTTTCATCTCACAGTCTGTTGTCATTCATTGCAGTGTCAGTTCAGGGGAATTTGTGAAAGTTGCTGATCGGCAACTCGAGTAATGTGACAGAATGAAAAAGATTTACAATTGATATTTTCATTCAAGTATTTGACTTCAGTACAAAAAAGAGAGTACATTTTATTTGGCCACTTCAATTTTAGGCTGTAAGTTGTGTGTTTTTTTTTGTAACAAAACAGTATTACGAGGTAAATGCACCTTAACTATGCAAAGCGCTCATACTTATTTTTATAAGAGGGCGGGTAGCTGTTTTTTGGCGCGTTAGCTCCACAGACCGCCTCCTCATAGGAAGGCGGCGGCAATTCCGCAGGCAAGGGAGGTGCCGAAGGCTCTCCGACGACCGGGAAGGGAGCCATCTCCGTGAAGGGTACGGTTCCCACAACGACCGGGATCTCCATGGTGGGGTTGATGTGCGGGCCAGACAGCTCAGCTTTCACCTGCCACAGAATACAACAGGGTTAGGCGGTAGGAACAGCTGACTGGGTGGTGAAGGAAGTTAAAGAGAAAATGGAATAAGCAGTCAAGAAAAAGAGATTAAAGACACTAAGGTTTGGTGATGACATTGTAACGTTATCAGTCAGTATGGCTGAAAGCAGGGGGAAACTACAGCTGTGTCTTTGATTTCCCACGCTCAATGCATAACAATGTGATGGCAGCTTCTCGGGTAAAATATTTCAGAAGTAAAATAGTTCCCCCCCATTTAGATCTCTGGATGGGAATTAATCAGGAGGATGTCATCAGAAAGAAAAAGAAGTGATGTAATACAAATCGGAGTGTGGGATGTCAGAAGTTTAAACCATACTGGTAGATTGGAAAAGGGAAAATGGAATAATTAGTGCAGTTAAATGGCAGGAAGAGCAAGATTTTTGGTTGGATTAGCACAAAAGCAAAATAGATGGAATGGAGGAGCAGGTCTTGTAATTAATAAAACACTGGGATAAGTTATTATAAAAATATAATAAAGGGTCAATTATGATAACGTTACAAACAAAGCATCAGACCTTACTAAGAAAACAACACAAGTCAGTACAAAATCAGAAAAGTTTGTTAAACCATCTTGGAAGCTTCGTACTATAGGAACATAAATAAAGTAATGGAATTTAGTAAAAAAAAAAAGAGTATATCAGATTGGGAAACGAAACTTTTAGGGAAGGAGAGCTATTGTAGCAGATAAAAAATGATAAGCAGAGTTGGTCAGCACAAGCGAGGACAGAAATGAAACTTCTGTCATCAGTTTGGAGACTAGGACCATGCATTTCATGAACAATCGTCATTGCAGAACAGACAGTGACTCATTTAAAAGTTGTGCTCAAGGTTGGTCCTTTCCAGTAAACAAATCTGAAGTTGAGTGTTCCACATGGACACAGGTTCAGGACCATTAAAAGGGTTAGTTGAGAACAAATTTTCTATAAATTTCGAGGTATTGGCAGAGGATCGGTGTTTAGGCAGCTGAGAGGAAGAGAAGTAAGGTCGTGGCTCACCGAGAGGCAGTAGGAGACGTGGATGTTGGTGCAGCCTGGCAGTCCTGAGGGGGTCAGGTCCTGAGGGAGCGTGAGGTAGCGCGCCCTCGTGTCGGAATTGCGAGCTTCCACGGCGCCGAAGCCGACGGTGGCCATCTTGGTCTCGACCTTCTTCACCTTGCCCCCGTCCGCAGTGTACTCCACTCTCTGCAAATAAAATGTGACGATGAAACATCTATAAGACTATAAGACTACACGAGGGGTGATCCAGAAACTGGCAACTTCTCCTGAAGGCAGCAAAGGGTTGACTAGGAACCTCGGGTAATCGCCAGAAAGGGAATTCATTTCATGTTACCAAAGAAGATAAAAGGAAAGACTTACTAACACGTCAGAAATAATCTCTACCCCGTTTAGGAATGGAATAAAAGGAAAAGAACAAATGGAAAAGAGAAAAGCGAAGGCAAAGACTGAAAGCATATAAAATAAAGCCATTAAACGATACACAGAAGAAGGTGACAGGAGAAACCGTCAGCAAAGGGATAATCTCTACCCCGTTTAGGAATGGAATAGAAGGAAAAGAACAAATGGAAAAGAGAAAAGCGAAGGCAAAGACTGAAAGCATATAAAATAAAGCCATTAAACGATACACAGAAGAAGGTGACAGGAGAAACCGTCAGCAAAAGGAGCAAGTGGCCATTGCTGTTACCCTTATAGGAGTGAATGACATTTTTTCTTAAAATATTTTTAATGTCAAGCTTGTTTGTTGTAATCTTACCTTGACGAGCCTGCAGAGGACGCTGGCGACGGGCGTATTGGTGGCGTTGTCGACCTCGACGGTGACGCAGACGCTCTGTCCGGGCACGAAGCCCGCGGAGGAGACGTGCGCCACCAGCGTCAGCGGCCCCGACCTGCACCAGCAGCAGCACAGCGTCTTCTCCCTGAGCGCCCTGGCCGGCTCCCTGAGCGCGGGCTGCAGGTTCAGGTCCACGTGGGGCAGCACCGCCAGCGCGGACTCGACCACGTCGTCCATCCTCCAGGGCCTGTCCACCTCCGCCTTGACGCGGTAGCGCACGTGGCCGTGGTCGCCCTCGAAGGACGGGGGGATCCCCGCGGGCAGGCGCGTCTGGAAGGGGTAGACGTGTTCGCCAGAGGGCAGCAGCTGCTCGTGGCCGGCGCCGCCCAGCAGGGTGACGCGGGAGTCCACGTGGGTCTGCCTGCTGCTGTACGTGACCCACACGGTCTCGCTCTTGCCGTCGCTGTCCGTGCGGCTCTCGGACTCGGACCAACTCACCTCGCTCAGGCCTTTCAGCTTCACGCAGATCCCTGGAGGTGCAAAAACCTTGGCGATATGAACTACACAAGTGGGAAGGCTTGCAGAGAGATTGGAATTTAGTCAAGAGAGATTGTGGATGATCCAGGAGCCAGGAAGAATAGCGACTGCGACTGTGACGCTGTCCATCATGACGATGGTTTTTCCGAGTACATTTTGTATGCATGGGAAGGCCCATAACACACGGCCCTCAGTTTAGAGATAGACAATTGTTAGTTTTAGTATAAATATGTATGTACTGTTAATTAAGAAAGAATTGCCGGCCAAAGGTATGAAAATGTTAACATTGTTATATTGATGTAAACTTGTTTTCGATCAAGTAATTTGTTTTCTTTTTTTTTTAGATCATTATTAATACATTAATTTTTCCGTTTAAAATAATTAATATCTCCCCTCGAGTCATTTCAATACCCCATCAAAATGTGTGGCTTTGTGGTTGTTCCTGCAGGACTTTTTGACAAACGAAGTGTTATCCCACTGTTCCCCATGCTACACTCCATCACCTTGGATTAATCCTCATATTGAACTCTCTCTCTCTCTCTCAATCTCTCTCTCTCAATCTCTCTCTCTCAATCTCTCTCTCTCAATCTCTCTCTCTCTCTCAATCTCTCCCTCCCCTCTCCCCCCCCCCACGTTCACGCCATTTATTATGGTTTCCAAGTCTTTATCTGACTCCCCCTCATCGGCAAACCGTAGGTTTTTTTTTACAAAAATTCTTCTCCTTGCAGTATGATTCCTTTTCCATATTCCGTTTTAACTTTCTTCCTCGCCTGTTCTAAATATAAGTTAAACAGCTTGGACTGCATCCTTCTCTTACTCCTTTCTTGATTATATATATCATATAAGATGATAATAGTACGGACAATTACTCTGGATCTCTGTACGTAATTTTATAGTTATTATAAACTAATCGGGGTGTTTATTTATATTACATTATTCAATTATTGGTCAACACACAACTAAATCGTCGCAAAATGAACCGTAAATATCACGAGAGTCCAAAATACCCCTGGGTCAATAGCAGGAATAAGTATATTTTTAGGATTCTAACAGAATAAAAATTCCCCCCCCCCCCACACACACACTTAAATGACATATTAATGTGACATAGCGACTTGCTTTGCCCCAAACTCGATAGTTTTATTTTTATTTTCATATTAGCAATTACTGTATTTTTAAATTTACCTGACGCTAGAAATAAAACCAATCTATCCATTTATGTATACATCGTATCGACGATCCAAAGAAGTCAATTCCCTATCATCTGCTGCAACAATAGATACTAAGTGGAATGAATGATGTAGGACTTACAACTCGCAGTCGGTTTAAACGCCGGGCGGAAATTCCAAGAAATCATCCTTTACAATTAATATTTTTATTTATATTCATATTATATTAATATCTTCTGCAATATATTGTGCAATTAAATCTGCACGAATATTTAAATTAAATCTTCTTTTTTTTAAAAAAAAACCCAAACAAATTTTCATTGAAATCCGTTGAGACGTTTCGGAGACAAACATATGGACAGACACTTCAATTTTATTTATCGGTATAGATCAGGGTTTCCCAAACTTTCTCTGCAACGGAACTTTTTCCCAAAATCAGACGTTTTAACGGAACACTTACTTAGCTTAAATTTTACGTTAGATACTTGTAAAAATTGAAAAAAGTTAATTTTTTATTTAGTAATTATTTTTTTAAATATAAAAGTGTCATATAATATAAACATAGAAACATGAATAAATAAAGCAGTTAATGACTTTGATGATTGGTCCTTGAATTGAAAATCGCGTTGATATCAGGCGCAATATTTGTAATTTGAATTATAATATGTGACTTCATTGCAGCATAAATAAAGAAAATCCCAACTTCATATAATATAATAGTTATTAATGTCTGTAAGTTTAACATAAGTTTAAGTGAGGCCAAAAACAGACAAAAATCAGTGAAACATCAAATATAATTTAAGGGACACGGGGACTGAAAATTCGGCCAAAATATGAAAAAAATAGATTTTCTGATTTTTTTTCTTCATATTAACATGCATATAAATTCCGTAAACTATAAAAAGAAGTTGCCAAATAAAAGAAGAAGAGACAATTTTAATTAATATGCTTGATTCTAAATTAATAAATTATTCCTTTTTTTATATAAAAAAATGTGTTTTTCTCAGCTTCATGATTTCTGGTACCAAAAACCTTCTATCAGTTACAAATATTAAGATATTCTCTTTATAATCTTTTTGTACATAATCTACATGCTAACATCTTCCAATAGAAGTATTAGTTTTTTTAATTGTGCAAGTGGTTTAGGGGGGAAATAATTTTCAACTTGCTGAAAAGTGCCAATTTTTAAGTAACGGTATGAAGCTCTTAGTAAAAAAAAATATTATTTACTCCCTACAATTTTAATCAATTTCAAAAATAACCCTGACAATTGATGAAAATGGTCAGCCCTACATAAAAAAAATGTGAAGAAAAAAAAGCTAAAAAATATATTCAAGTATTGTAACGCAAGAAACATTTTTCAAAACTGCCAAATTTTGAAAAAAGTTTTCAAAACATCTCAACAAAAAACAAGTTTGCAAGAATAAATTTTTTTGTACATTGCTACACATGTGCGCGTTGTTGTTGTTAAAATTTCAGGTCAGTAGGCAATTCGTTTACAGGAAATTCAAATTTCAGTCCTCGTGTCCCTTAAAAAGCAACTGTGTGTTTCGGTCCGGATATGGACTCTCTTCAGCTTGAAGAGGCTTTTCAATTATATTTCATGTTTCAGTAATTTTTGTCTCTTTTTGGCGTTATCTAAATCCCACAGGTTGAAGAAAACGGAAGTACCCAGCAATGCCCGACCTATCTGATGCAGGTTTTCTAGGGTTTTCCCTGCATCTCTTTAGGTGAAACAACACTGCGAGGAGGGTAGGATCCTTAAACCATAGCCCGGGGGCTAGGCTACCTTGCTCTACCTTCCGCCTCATCCCCCCTTTTTTCAATTCCCTTCCTATGCTATTAAAGGGGAGTTGCCCTGTTTCAGGATCACCCTCGTGTAGCCTGTTAACAGAAATCGTTCAGCTCTAAGCTCCTGAGGACAAGCATCGCCTTGCTCTACACCAGAAAAGTATTCACAATACACTCCCCGGGGATAATTTTATACAACAGCCTTCCTTCCTTCCGCCCAGAGGTTAAAAATAGTAACTACAAAAGCTTCGTGAAGCAGAGTAAAAGTATTCTTTTAAATGGCGCGTTTTACTCTGTGGTACAGGATTTTCTTAATCGTCCTTCTAGTATTTAAATCAAGGTTCCTGCAAAAAGTGTTGAATGAGCTGCTGCTGCCAACCTTGTAAAATTTCTATTCAGTTTTTTCTGCTCTTTTGTTTGTTTGTTTCATGTATTGCCTGGAGCTACTCCAGAGGCAAGGACAGTTTCCTGGTCCAAGTAGTTAAAACTCCATTGCGTGTTCCTCAGTGTGTGCTTGTTTATGTTTCCCAGTGTGTCTGTGTTGTGTTTATATTGACTTTTGTCTATATACATTTTCTTTTATTAATTTATTTTAAGATTATTTGTCTTTAATTATGTACTTTATTTTGTTCATTTTTTAATTTTTAATGTATGACGTATCCTCCTCACGATGATATTCCGCTTCGCGTCGATAGTGATATTTCATTAAAAAAAATTCATTTCACCACTTCAGAATTTTTTTCAGACCACTTGCAGATAGTTTATAGATACTATATTTTTTCTCTAGCTTCCTTTCCTTTTGAAGTATTCCCATAAGAAATTTCATCAACATCGGTTGGTAAATAAGGAAGATATAATGTATTTTCTATGGGAGAACAAATTTCATTTCATCCGCATATCGAAAAAAAACACGCGATTTCAAAAATTTTAGCAGGCTGTAAAACAAAAACCATTTGTGATAGAGCAGAAATATTTTATATCATTCCTTATATCCATGAAAGGAACAAACATGCCAAAATTCTGAGACCATGGGTGTCGAATCGTATTTTTTTTTGGTTGGTTTGACGTGGAATGACCCTCCTATTTCCTCAATCGAGGATTAATGGAAACAACAAGGGGAGTTGCCTGTCTCAGGATCACCCTCATGCAGCCTGTTAACCCCCCCAAATAAAAAAAGAAGAAGTAAAACAATAATAGCTTGTTGTCAAATGTACCCTTCTGACATAATTACCCGGATATCACCTGAAGGCTGAGCAGTGTATTTTAGTTGCAAATTGATATCGCTGTAAGTGTTTGCTGAACACAGTTTGGGGAAACCCGGGCATAGGTGATGGAAATCTCATTACGGATGATTTCGACCAAAGAGATATATAAACATGATAAGAGATGCTGTTACAGCGCTCTGGGTGGCAGCAACTAACAACAGGGGGGACAATCACAATGTCTACGGTCAAGAACTTTGACCTTATGTATGTACTGTGTTAAATGACTGAGGTTGAATAATCGTGTATTTTTGTGATTAAAATATATTGTTTTTCATCCGAAATCATGCCAAATGTGTGTTCAGCGTACAATTGTACTAATCGTAGTTCAAAAACAACTGGAATATCGTATTTTAAGTAAATATCATCATCATATTTTTCACTTTTGACAGCACGTGTTTGTAATTTCTGATCTTCTAGAATATGCAAGCCCATGCTCTTGTTCTTATTATGAAAGTAGTTCCCTGTACTGTAATTAATGAATGTGCGTTTAACCTTGATCCCTATCAACTATATTTAATGTCAGTCTAGATGCATTTAGATGTTACTTGTACAACGTAAAATTAAAATTTTAGATATTGGGAGTAATCTTTATTATAGACTGATGCTTCATCTAATCTCATCTAATAATTCGGCATTAATATCAGAAATTATAAATTAACTATTATAAAGTTTCCTGTCAATGTTTACATGTTGTATTGAGATGATGTTAATAATGAGCCTCTTTTATCCGTGTTAACTTTCCTTGTGTGACAACAGAAATAATTTACAATTTTTAAGTGATGTGTTATATATATTATATGTAATGAAACACTTTCTAGCTGGTTTCCGCTCATTTGTAACTTTAATACATATGTATATATAGTTTTTAAATATTGATTTACGAGATACGCTTCCTGCACGTATTCCAGCAGACGACAGGACACGCCCACCTTTCCATTCAAAAAATGGCGCCTGAGCCTTCAATTTGCTTCAAATATGGCGGCGCCTTGTGTCCAGCCAGTCTATGTTGTTTATATATGTCTTTGATTTCGACACAAGTGGCTGCGGCGACTGTGTTAAGAAGAATGTGCGAGGGAGTTAAGTTGGCAACGCCGAGCGAGTGGGTGACCTTGGCCCTGGGCCCGAGCACTCACCGCGTACTTGCTTCTCCCTGCTGAGGCCGACGACGACTTTCCCCGAGACGACGTCTCCAGGCCTGTACGTGGCTCCTGGAGCGTCCAGCACCAGCACGAACTTGTCCAGACCCATGCCGAGGCAGCACTGCGCGCGTCTCCTCTCCTCTCCACCCTACGTGCGTCGCAGACTCGGATGTTGGCAGCCCTTCCTCCCTCTCCCTCTCGGGCGGCGGAGCTAGGTTGGCGACCCTGCCTAAACTTTCTCAGTTACATTACATTAAATATTATTATGATAACGGATACAGAAAAGGCAGACCACAACCATCATATTTACTATAGGAGCATAGCAGTGGAATGGCGGCCCCTTATAAAATATGTGTGTGTTGACTTGGCCTCCACTTCTCCCAATCCAAAAAAACTCCACTCACTATTCCTACTATGCAGTACATTCAGAAGAAAGGGAAAGTTATTTTCATCATCTATAAACAGTATCAGACAGGATACATCTCAAGCGAAAAATTATACAAATAAGAAATAATAAAAGTGACGGTCCACAGTCGTCCTCGTAGGCCGAGGCCCTTAATGGGCTGCAGAGCCAACGAAGAAGATGCAGAAAGTTGAAACAGTATATGGAAAAGGACTCGCAGTGCAAGGAGAAGAAATAAAGACCCTAAATAATAAATTTGACAACTTTTATTTAAACAGTTGTTCTACAGACAGCAATCCGGTCTAAATATAGACAAAATGACAGCTCATTTTACATGGAAAAAATCCTAGACGGGAACCTTTATGGCAATGAGTTTAGAAATTCTTTTTTATTCGATCGGAGAAATTTAATTTTTTGGCCCATAGCATTTTCTATGTACAAAATTCCATGACAGGATTTTTCCAACATGGACTTTTCAGGGAAATATTTTTGTTGTTGTCGTGGTATTCAATCCTAAGACTAGTCTCATCCACTCTAACCTACCTTCCGCAAGCCTTTTCATTTCCTGATAACAACCACATACTATCTAATTCACTTAGAGTATTCCATCCTTCGCCTCCCTCTTCTGTTCTTACCCCCCAACACACTTCCCTTTTACAAGAGCCTCATCTCTTCAAACGTGGACTATTAATCTATCCCTGCAAAGTCCCTCCATATCGTTCTGCCTTCCGCTAATCTGCTTACAACTTCCTTCTTCTAAAATTAGTCGATAAGTTAGTATTGCTTCTCTCTGTCCCTCCCTGCATTCTTCTTAAAACCAAATTGATCTTCTCCTAATCCGCATTCTATTTGTTATATATTATTTTGGATAATATTTTGTGTGCATGAGCTACTAAACTAACTTCCCTGCATCTATCAGCCCCAGTCTTCTTCGGTATGGGTATAATTATGGTTTTTACTAAGACTAATTACTAATGAAATGAAAATTCAAGCTAAATAAACTTATCTTGACATCATCAATATCAATCACTTCATACAGGCGCCACAGATAAATAAGGAGCATGTAAACTAACTAAGTTCTTACTAAGCCACTCCTCCTACTCTGTTGAAGAATTTATGAAGCTGAATGTATCATAGGGTAGATATTTATAATTATGTAAGAACATAATAAAAAAAAATAGAACACAAATTTTTTATTATAGGATGTAAAAATATTTATCAATTTTATATATAAGGTACAAATTGTATGTCTCCTGTATAGAACTTAAGAAAATCTTATTATAAGTTAAAAGTAATCAATAGTTACAGTATATTCTAATATTAATAAAGCAACCTAACTATGTAAAATCTCTGACTCGTTCCACATCCTTGAAGCTTGTGCTTCTCTATAGGATTTATGGAATATGATTTTATACTTATACTAATGGGATTGTCATCATGAAGATGACTGACATCCATGGCAAATTTCTGAACAAGATCAAACATACAGGATGCAGGAAATGCTTAACTTGACTAAGCAAATACTTTAATAATTAACAGGGTTTCTGGTGTAAGGGAAACTAAGAAATTATTAGTAATTTACTTGAGTATTACAATTTTTAGACCTATGTAAAGCTTACAGATTTCCCAATTTCACAAAATCACACCAGGAAACATGAAGTATGTTATAGAAAAAGTTAATATTAATATAACTTCACTGAAAATAAATGAGCAAGCATCCTGGTTGGAACGAAATAAAATAAGTTGCTTATCATTCACTCTTCAGGTCCAATAATAAAAAACTATTAATAAATTTACTATTAACATAACCTCAAATATAGCAATAATAATAATAATATGTAACGATTCTATTGAAAGTATATTTATTATGTGACAAATTTTAGGCACCAAAACGTGTAATATTCTCCTTTTCATTTCGACGCAGTAGCTAGAAAGACTGTGTAATGGGGAAGGAAAGTGGACTATTCGACAGCCCCCATTCCATGTGACGTCAGTACTTCTCTAACAACAACAACAACATACTTTCCCTAACACAAAAAGGTGGGCCATTAGACACATCCATCCCTCAACCGACCTGAAAAATTAACAGGTCAAATAATAACCTGTTGTGGAGCTTAATAACGATTATTCCCTTCTTTTAATGTGCGTTAGTCACTCCACTGTACAAACAGGGGAATAAAGAAGATATATCAAATTATCGCCCCATATCACTGTTGCCAGTATTATCAAAAATTTTTGAAAGAGTAGTATACAACAGAGTTATAAAACATCTGAACAAACATAATTTACTCACCGATTCACAGTTTGGGTTTAGAAAAGGATATTCAACCGAGAAAGCGATCTTTACTCTTTTAGATGACATAATAGAAGAATTAAATAAAAAAAATCGCCCATTAGGTATATTCTGTGACTTAAGTAAAGCTTTTGATTGTGTAGACCATAGCATATTGCTAGAAAAACTGAGGTACTATGGAATAACAGGAACTTCATTTTCTTGGTTTAATTCATACTTACAAAATAGAATGCAAAGAGTAGTATTAAAAGACTCGTGCACATGTGAAATACATAAATCAGATTGGGGAATTATTAAAACTGGGGTCGCACAGGGATCAGTATTAGGGCCATTATTATTCCTTATATATATATATATATATATATATATATATATGAATGAATATATATAAATGATCTTCCTAATACCATAGATTCAACTTCTAAAGCTATCCTCTTTGCAGATGATACTAGTGTAATAGTAAAAAGTAACAAAGACACACTAGAAGAGGCAAGTAACAATAATTTAACTAACCTGCTAACATGGTTTAATGCGAACGGACTAACAAATAACTGTGACAAAACACATTTCATGCAATTTCACACACTCAACACAACTTTACAATCTATAACACTTAAATACGACAGCAAAAATGTAAATGAAACTTCCTCTGTTAAATTCTTAGGTCTCTTAGTAAATAATAAATTAAATTGGACTGATGAGATTAATCAATTACTTAAGAAACTCAGCTCAGCTACATGTGATGCAATGTCCTTCCACCTTCAGTGATTTAAAAACAAGAAAATTAGTATACTTTGCATATTTTCATTCTATTTTATCATATGGTATTATATTTTGGGGCAACTCAGTAGCAGGCGTAGATAAGATTTTTATTAGTCAAAAACGTGTTATTAGAGCAATATGTGAGGCAGGTTTCCTCACCAACTTCTTGCAGAAATCTGTTCAAAAAGTTAGGTATTTTCACTTTGACGTGCCAATACATTTATTCATTGATGTTATTTTTAATCACAAATAGGCACTTATTTTTGAATAATTCTGATATTCATCCCTTCAATACAAGGAACAAAAATAATCTGTATAAAAAATGTAAAACATTGTCAATTGCACAGAAAGAAAGGTGTGTATTATCCATCTTCAACACGTGACTGCAGTCAGCACAGAATTAAACAGTTGTCCGATAATCAAGGTAAATTTAACACTGAATTACGCTCATTTTTGCTTAGCCACTCCCCCTTCTATTCAATAAAGGAATTTATAGAAGAATCGGAGAAGAGTAATTTATAATAGTTTATAATACAAAAATTTGTTATAAGTATATTTTTCTTTTATACAATAAAATAATGTAATAAATGTACACAGCCCTGACCCATTCCACATCCTTGAAGCTTAGCTTCTTTACAGGAATATGATTAATATTATTATATTATTATTATTATTATTAATGTAGACTCAATGTAAAACTTTAATCAGGTTGAACATTTAATTGGTTAAAGGCGAATTTCGAAGCAGCAATGACGTCATAGCATCCCCCCCCACACACACGCTAATTTATTTTTGGCCCAATATTCAAAATATTATTTCCATCATTTCTTCATCAATGGTATTTATTTCTCCGAACATGTATTTTTTCCCCCCTTAATCATGTGGAAAGGTATTCTCAATAATGCAAAGAAACATGGAGATGAGGCTATGACGTCACTGGTGCTACTAAACGCGTCTCGTCCCACAAACTTTCCGGCTGAAATCAATCGGCCCGGGCCGTGGGAACAATTCGCCGCCTTCTTATTTTAAGCTATTTAAATATAAAATTTCGGTGAGGGCAAATTTGTTATTGAGTATTGTTGACTTCACGAGATATTTAAAGGTTGTATTTTAACGTCTGATTTAGTAATAATAGGTAAAAATATCCGACCAACTTCAGACTTAATTTTTAACAATTTCCAAAGAAGTCAAAAAAAAACGTTTCGGTACTTATTTGTACCTTTTTTCAGTTTATTATCCTCATAATCAATTGTCACATTTTAGATACAACAATATTTATGAACAATGACCACAAATTTTTACAATATTTTGTAAAACGTCCCCCTCGAGGCTATACGACAATTTGTGAAAGAAAAAAAAAAGAATTGTTTAAAAGACATCACGTTAAACAATGAACAAACAATATTACAGCGAGAAATAACATTTGGGCTGTTATTTGTTGATGTAAAACTGAATAAGCTACTTTTGTGACTAAAATCGACAATAATTTTACTATTTAGAATTATGAAAATAACACACTTGCTCGGTTGTGGATAATAACCTGAAGAAGGTACAAATAAGTTCGGAAACGTCTTTTTTTCCTCTTTTGAAATTGTTAAAAATAAAAGTCGGATATTGGTTGGAAATTTTTACGGATTCTTACTATTTTCAATATTGCCGCCCCCAATTTTACGTACGCTCCAAATAATTATCATCACAATCGTTAATTTTACACACAAAAAAAAATTAAGAGTCCCATCTTGTCTGAAGTTTGTTTTGAAACGTAAAAATACTTGAGATTTTCAAATTTAAATAAAGCTGATAAAAAATAGGTAACCGAAAACACGCTTTTATACCGTATAAGAACAAGATCCGATTCTTACCTTGGAAAATCTGCAAGGTCAGCAAACAGCAGCGATGCGACCGACACAACATAAAAACACCAGGTTTGAAGTCGGCTACAGACGGCGAGCGTCAACACGAACGTTCCAAAAAGACGACGGATAAAAATACTCTACGTGAAACTTGCGACCACGACGTGGAATTCCTCTTACAACGAGATAATCCACGGAGAGACTTTAAACCGGCGCGCCATATTGGACTGTTGACTGTGGCGCCGAAGATGTGCAACGGGGCAAAGAGAAAACACAAATGAATAAATAGCAAAGGCGATGGGACGAGTAAAGCTAGGTTTACACGCAGGGGCAGTGATGTTCGTCGAAGTTGGGTTGGCTGTGCACTGCCTACCGTTCACATCTTAGGCAGATAACTGCCCACTTCTTCACTGACAACTCTGTTGCTGCTTTCCTCACTACAGAACGGGCAGAGAACTCTGATGCATGTTTATACTTCTCTGCTATTTTTTGGCAACTACGACCGGTTGGAATGTTGATGTTGCATAGACACAAAATACTAAAAAAAAAAAATCATCACATCGTGCAGTACAGGGTTCAAAATATCAGTTCAGATCGTTGTTGTGGTATTCAGTCCTAAGAATGGTCTGTTGCAACCGTCCATGCTAACCTATCTTGTACAAATAATAAATGGCATGAACGAAGAGTACAGCATGAGGAATGAATAATAGAGGGGGAAAACCAAAGACATATATAAACAACATAGACTGGCTGGACACAAGGCGCCGCCATATTTGAAGCAAATTGAATGCTCAGGCGCCATTTTTTGAATGGAAAGGTGGGGGGCGTGTCTGTCCTGTCGTCTGCTGCATGGCATTGAATTGAGGTGGACTTAGGAATACGTGCAGGAAGCGTATCTCGTAAATCAATATTTAAAAACTATATATATACATATGTATTAAAGTTACAAATGAGCGGAAACCAGCTAGAAAGTGTTTCATTACATATAATATATATAACACATCACTTAAAAATTGTAAATTATTTCTGTTGTCACACAAGGAAAGTTAACACGGATAAAAGGGCTCATTAACATCATCTCAATGCTAAATACAACATGTAAACATTGACAGTTAACTTTATAATAGTTAATTTATCATTTTTGTTTTAAATCAGTCATTTCTGATATTAATGCCGAATTATTAGATGAGATATGAAGCATCAGTCTATAATAAAGATTACTCCCAATATCTAAAATTTTAATTTTTTTACAGTTATACAATTTTACGTTGTACAAGTAACATCTAAATGCATCTAGACTGACATTAAATATAGTTGAAAGTTGATAGGGATCAAGGTTAAACGAAATAAAACACATTCATTAATTACAGTACAGAGAACTACTTTCATAAAAAGAGAGCTGGCTTGACTTCTAGAGCACCACGAAGATCAGAAATTTGGTAAATATCGAAGTTACAAACACGTGCTTTCAAAAGTGAAAATATGATGATATTTACTTAAAATACGATATTCCAGTTGTTTTTGAACTACGATTAGTACAATTGTACGCTGAACACACATTTGGCATGATTTCGGATGAAAAACAATATATTTTAATCACTAAATACACGATTATTCAATCTCAGTCATTTAACACAGTACATACGGTCAAAGTTCTTGACCGTAGACATTGTAATTGTCCCTGTTGTTAGTTGCTGCCACCCAGGGAGCTGTAACAGCATCTCTATGATGTTTATATATCTCTTTGGTCAAGACAGCAATATTAATTTCTTTGACGAGTTTCGTCTATTCTGACGTTGGCTATACTATTGTTGGGGGAAATACGCAGATGTTGGTAGCTCCGATAACAACAGCTGACAATCACCGGTCAATATGAAGGAATTTTGAGTCGTCGTATCTCCGAAAATAATAAGTTACGTGCAATTTTTCTTTTCATTCGCCGTCACAAAACGGTCACTTCCGTCTCCGATGTGAAACAAATTCCAAAAAGACGCTGTTTACGCGTCACCCAATCTTGCGGAACAGAGCCATTTGAAGGTTGATTGGGTAAAGTCGTGTGTCTGGTGTTATTCAGATACTGAACAATGTTTCAGAAATCAGTGGAATGTAACTTAAATCGAAATTTAACATCGAGGAGATTGTTGAGGAATAAAAGTATGGAAAGGCAATTGCAAATTAGAAGGTAAGAACTAATAATGTACTTTTAGTTATTCTTGTTTTACCCTTCTAAGTACCTTCAGGTTGAACCTATCAAACTTTAGGCAATAGTGATTAAATTTATGTTAAACTCTATTGGAAAGTGGTGGTGGGTCGAGTGACGTGCTTGGCAATCTTTGCACATAATTATTAGATTCTATGTAGTAGCTAGTAAATATTGTGTCAATAATTGTTTGTAACATTCTTAGATTATCTTTTCTTGCAACCATTTTGTGCTTCTTGTTATGTAAGCAAACTTATTGTCATACATTCAACATAATTGTCAATTTCTGTTATTCCCGTTGGAACATAGGGAATCAATGAAATATATCCATCTGGTCCTGTTGACAGCCAGCACCTTAATTTCTCTCCAGGTTTGACCTTCTCCTGCCATGGCTTCCGTGCCAACATCTTTGCCATGTTTGCTTTGTTCGGGCCTCCCTCTCTTTCTTTTACACACCAGTTCCCAGTCCAGTGCCCCCCAGTGGCTTAATTTCCCTTCCTCAGTGTATGGCCGATCCATTACCATCGCAGTTTCTCTCGTCCTTCTCAATAGTTTGTGGTTGGAGATTATTTCTGGCCAACAGATGTTCAGAATATTTTTTAACCATCAGTTGACAAAGGTCTGTTGACTTGGAGGTAATTTCTTTAGTCTCTTTCCACGTCTTGGACCCATATGATAGAACAGACTTGACGCTACTTGGTTCTGGTAGACATTTTGTTGTTCCTCCACAATGGGTAGAGGCTTTCAAAGGCACCATTTGCCTTTTAAATGTGTTGCGGGATATATTTTGAAACATTAGTACATAAGATTTTCTTCCATTACATTTAGATACAAGTCTCATGTAAACATGTTGTATTTAATCTAGTATATTTTCATAGACATAATTTCGGACTTTTTCACATTTTGTACAATGCATACTATGAAAAAATAAAAACATTATTTTGTATCATGCATTGAGTGCAGCTGTTAGGCAAGTAATTAAGCATGATCTCTCTTTATAAACACTTTTTGATGGAATTATTTCAGGCATGGGGTCCTTTTGAGGTGGGTGGTAATATGAACCAAAGCACCAATGGCTACAGTCTACATCTCTCCCTGAGGATTATCTTGCCTTGAGAGCACAAAGGTCTCATTGTTATGAGCATGTGAAATTCAAATTGTTGACAACAAATGTTTCACAGTATTTTTTTTTATTTGGTCTGATGATAACAGCTGCATCTAGCGATTGAGGTACTATGTTTACTATTCCTGCTCTTAATTTTTTTGTACATTAAATCATTCAGAGAAAGTTTCCAATTCAACAGACACAGAAAGCAAAATAAACAGGAGTAGTAAATTCTCTGACATCATATGAAACACATTTTTACAAATTATTGAGATATATTTAATGTAAAATAATGTAATAAAACAAATTTGAAGTTACAATTTAATGTAAAGAATTTAATGTTACTTATTAACACACAAGAATTAAAAAATTTTAAATAGTATAATAAAATCATATTTCACAATTATACAAATGCTTCCTTGTTCATTTAATAAAAATTATATTTCATT
This sequence comes from Eucriotettix oculatus, assembly GCA_034510155.1. Classification (NCBI taxonomy): domain Eukaryota; kingdom Metazoa; phylum Arthropoda; class Insecta; order Orthoptera; family Tetrigidae; genus Eucriotettix; species Eucriotettix oculatus. The sequence goes on along the minus strand of CM067376.1, from coordinate 2,228,644 downwards.
GTAGGTATCAGATTAACATATTTGCCAAACCCCAAAAAGAAATCATCTGTAATTCAAGTAAAATATAAAAATTATGACATCATTTGAAAAGATTAATGATGGACAAAAACCATACCAATGTGTAGAGTGTGATACAACTTTCTCACAGAAAGGTAATTTAATTGCACACATGAGGGTTCACACAGGAGAAAAACCATACAAATGTGCTGTGTGTGGTAAAACATTTTCTAACCATAGTAATTTAATAAATCACAATCGGGTCCATACTGGAGAGAAGCCATACACATGTGATGAGTGCGATAAAAAGTTCTCAGAATCAGGTGCTTTAGCAAGACATAAGCTGATTCATACTGGTGGAAAACCTTACAAATGTGCTGTATGTGGTAAAACATTCATAGAGTCAAGTTCATTGCGCAAGCACAATCGGATTCACACTGGAGAAAGGCCATATAAATGTGTGCAGTGTGATGCAACTTTCTCACTTAAAGGACATTTAATAAGACACATGAGGATTCACACTGGTGATAAACCATTCAAATGTGCAGTTTGTGGTAAAACATTTTCTGACCATAGCAATTTAATCATTCATAATAGGATTCACACTGGTGAAAAGCCATTCAAGTGTGAGAAGTGTGGTAAAACATTCACTCAATCAAATACTTTAAGGAACCACTTAAAGATGCATGATAGAAAAACAATGCAATTTACCTTTGCAATGTAGTTAATTATTAGAGGGAGCAGGAATAGGCAATAATAGAGTATAAAGTGTCTAGAATTATGAAATTACAATCACATTAAATATGTTACTTCCATTAAGAAACTATTTTTTGCAATAATTTCTTTATTTAAATTTGAAGCAACAGCTATGGAAATTGATATTTTGTTTCATTGAATGTAATGAGTTGAATATAATTCTACCTTAGTGCTTAAGTTATCTCCAAGGTTGTGTTCAGGAAACTTAAGTATTTTTTATTGCTGAAGTTGCAACTCTGTTAATAATTGTGTGTCAAGGAAAACTATAATTAGGCTGAATGTAAAATTTGTTCTGTGAAGAATCTTTCAGAAAATATTGTGTGCCATTTTTGTAACAATATTGTTCTGAAGGTAGTGGCATTGTTAACCCAAAACATTTAAGGGCGTCACACCTGACTGTCTAAACATCTGCTTGTGCAGTTTGCTCAACAGCCTTCATGTACTTGAGGAGTTCAAATTAATGTATTTTGTAATGTTTTCAGCCATAATTGAGAAAGCTAGAAATGAGGATTCATGTAGTGGGTGGTTTCAAAGAATCTAAAGACGGGGAAACAAAGTAACTCTAGTCATAGTCATATGGATTTTTATTTCATGTCAGGCTCTGAACAAAGCTTGAAGTGAAATGAAATATCTTTTTCAGTATTTGTGCAATAATTGAATATTCTAGTCATAGAATTTTGTAGATTGTAAAATCAACAAATGAGTGATAATTTTGTAATCATTTGGGAATTGATTCACAAATGATTTTAACAGTATTGAGTTCATGTGATTGTTCTTTTTTCACAATAAAAGGTGACTTCATTTTCAAGGTTTCGAAGTTTTATTGTTCAGTATTTTACAAAATTCTGACCACTTTTTCATTAAATGAGAACGACGGCAGAGTACGCCATCGAAACGTCGTGGCTTGAACTCCATTTATCCTGGGTGGAAACCCAAGAATTGTTTATTCAGAATATACACCGGGAAAACTAACTAAACATGCATACTTAAAATATCACAGGGTTAATTAATGTGAAAGTATTTATTATTCTCGATTGATGGGCGAAGCGCTTCACATACGGTAAAATATAAATGTGACAAACACAAATATGTTCATGGTGGGAGTCGCAGGACGGGAAAAGAATAGGAGCTTTAGGAATGTGGTGCTATAGGTGAATGAGATGGATAGTGGATTGGGTAACTAACCAGGAAGCTATAAGCAGAATAAGAGAAGAGAGAACAAAATGGAGGACTTTGAAGGGATACATAGATTAAAAGGCCACGTTTTGAGACGTGAGGGATTAGGCATTGGAGGGAACTGGAACAGAAGAGTTAGGCCATGGATTAAATAGGCTAAGCAGATTTTGTGGGGTTGTGGTAGTTATGTAGAAACGAAAAGGTTTGCACAGAATAGTTTATCCATAGAGGGTTGCATCAGGCCAGTGTAAGGACTGAAAAGTATAGAAGTTCGTATTATCATGATTTATTTGTGCATTCTTGAAAGTGAAATTCTTATAGTTTGGAAAAATTCGGTTACAACAATCTAATTTTACTGTTGCTTGTTTGTCAGCGTTTTATGTCCTGGATGTTGCCCTCGGAACAAGAAATTCCTATAAGATTTTAATTGTAAGTAACTATGTCATACAAGGATTATTTATTTGCTTGATTTTTTTTTGTAATTTGTGTAAAATAAAAGTATAACTCTTTTACTTTCTATTGTAAAAAAATGCATATAAAACCATTTACCCCCCTAACCACAATAATAATATTTCTGCTCACAAAATCATAGAATCCATAGTGAGATTTATTTTGAAAATACTTCACATAATGAGGCAATTTTCCTTGTTACTTTAATTGTCATGGCATGAAGTATGGATGTTAATCCTAAATTTCTTTCATATATAAGTAAAAACATTTTAAAATATGTATTACACGTGTTTAATTTTTTACAATTATCTAAAAAAGGACGAAAGCTTGCAAAATATGGATTACTCTAATTGTATTTCAACCGCTGCTGCTAGACCACAATTTGTAAATGTAACAATAGTTAAAAGAAATACATAAGAATATTTGTATCATTAAGGCAGGTGTAATTATCCCCTAAATAAATTAACAATAAAAGATGTGAAATTATCCTTCCATATAGAAGAAACACAGCAGCAGCTCGTGACAAATAATTGTAAGAACACTAAACACTAAAAGGTGTGGTTTTATTAACATCAGTATTATTAAATGAAATGAATTTCGAAATTGTAAAAAAGTTATAATTAAGTTTTCATTTAAAAAAAATATTAAAAGTTGTTTTCTATTACATGACATCGCAATATGTTCGTGCTCGCAAGTGTGGACGGGGCTTTATGTTTGTTATTTGGGGTCTTTAACTTCTGGATGTTGGCAAGACGCGCCTCGGAAAGAAAAAAAAAGGCTCCGCTGGTTGTTAGATGCTTTAGTACCTGATGAAAGTAACTTTTTGGAGTGGCATTTCTGTAAAAATTTAAGTGCTCTTTCGCGCCTGTTTGGTAACAACAACAAAAAATATTACACGACGGAAAGTCATTTTCGTGAGTAAAATTTAATTTGTTATTATCAACGTTTATCTATTTAAAGTAACTATGTACAGGAAATAACAGGACTTAATTGATGATCAGCGTGACTCCTGCATGTGTGTGTGTGTGTGTGGATTTAGTTGTTTTGATTCATTTTCATAGAATTAAACGTTTTAAGAGTAAATTGTGTAAATACAGTTGAGGTTATGCATGATGTTTCTTAGGGTGAATAACGAGGTTGGTAGTCAAACACAAATTGGGGAGCAGACACATACAGCCAGTTATATATATAATATTAGGGAGTCCTCTGGCAATGTTGTTATGATCCAGCAATGACTAGGTTGGATATAATTTCCCTTGAATCACACCACTAGGCAACTGGCTGTTGCGTTGAACTCCTTGAGGTAACATGAATATTAAACCGTAATAAGTTAACAACCACCAGATACTTGGTAAGTTTTTATTTTAGTTCATTCAACATTTCTGGTGCACATTCGCACCTTCTTCGGGTTCTCCTTACTGAAGGGGAGATATTTTTACATAGAGTGTTAAATTCACAACTTGTGCAAATTAAACAAAGAGAATAAAAGGAAGAAGTTGGACCAAACAGCATACAACGTTATTGTAATATCTAAGTCATTGAAAACATTTCACATGTTGTTGTGGTGTTCAGTCCCAAGGCTGGTCTGATTCTAACCTGTCTTGCGCAAGCCTTTACATTTTTCCGCATAACTATCACACCCCACTTCCTTCCTAATCTGCGTATTCCACCCATGGCTGCCTCTTCTGTTCTTACACACACACACACACACTTCCCTCTTATCGCTTATTTTACAAGACCCTCGTGCCTTAAAACGTGGCCCATTAACACATCCCTTTTCTTGGTCAACGTCCTCCTTATAGTTCGCCCTTCCCCCCTGTTCTGTTTAGAATTCCTTAACTTTCTTAAAAATATCCCTTTTCCCAACCTAACAGCCTTTGTTATTCCACTTTTTTCCCCCATAGTGAACTGTTTCTCCGTTTATTCTTCTGACTTCCCAAATACTGCAAGGTTTTAATTTCTTCTCCTTGCAGTATGAGTCCTTTTCCATATTTCATTTTAACTTTCTTCATCACCTGTTCTATATATAAGTTAAACAGCATGGACTACATCCTTGTCTTACACCTTTTTTGATTACGGCTTTCTTTTCTTGATCTTCTATTCTAATTACTGCTGCCCGTCTCCTGTAGAGGTTATGTATAAGCCTCCTTTCTTGATATTTTATTCCACTGATCTTCAAAATCCTTAATAGTGTGTTCCGGTTCACATTATCAAAGGCTTTTTCTAAATCTATGAATGCCGTGAACGTGGGCCAGTTTTTTCTTATCCTGCCTTCTAAAATTAATCCCAAAGTCAAAGGTACACATATGCACCTATGTGTCGATTGAACTATTTATAAACTTTGTATCTGGTGGTTACTTTATTTTTCTTTTAATTTGGAAATATGTTTCTATTTTATATTAACATGGATATTGTACAAATTTGGCGTTATCAGACGTCACGAATTTCTATAAGGGAAACTCATTTTCATTTTGAGCAATAATTTATGTATATAATGGAATAATGCGGGTGAACAAATATTGAACATTATTTTTTCATAAGAGAGGATTTAGTATTGTCACTTTGCAGGCCTGTGTTATATAAAAAATTTGAATGTAATTATAAATATTTGCATTCAGTAACTGGGGCGCATTATCATCACATGATGATTTCCTATCACTTTTGTAGCCCTTTAATTGGAATGTAACAATCAGAACAGCCAGGTGTAACACGCTTCTGACATAAACTGTGAGTGATGGCTTCTCCCAATATGACAATTTGCCTTGTCACTGTCCTTGAAAGAGTGACTTCAGAAACACGAGGAAGACTTAAATTTCCTTCTTCAGCACCAGCAGTCACCAGATTTCAATCCCTTTGACTTTCTGGGTAGCAAAAGTAAGGAGAGCTGCTGGATTCATAATAATAGTGACAACTGGAAATTGTTCGCGAGGCAGTTTCACATTTCTCACCATTTTCAACACGTTGTGCAGTCAGAGCCAAAGTAAATCCTTACATTATTATAGTATAAAAATATGATCCAAAAAAGAAATAATAGGAGGTTATAGTTACATATACCCAGTCAGTGTAACATAAGGTGTAAATAAACTATATTATAAATTTTTACATATTTAATTTGACACATCCTTCTCTTATTTTAGGTATTGCAGAGTTGGAACCAGAGGAATTTGCACTTCACCACATAAAAAAATAAGAAGCTGCATAAAATTAACAATTGCCATAAGCCATTCCAATGTATTGAGTGTGATACAACGTCTTCAGTTAAATCTACCGTAACATCTCAAATGAGGACACACACTGGTGAAAAACCATACAAATGTGTTGAGTGTGATACAAGTTTCTCACAAAATGGCCATTTGACTTCACACATGAGGATACACACTGGTGAAAAACCATACAAATGTGTCGAGTGTGATACAAGTTTCTCACATAATGGCAATTTAACTTCACACATGAGGATACACACTGGTGAAACACCATACAAGTGTGTTGAATGTGAAAGAACTTTCTCACATAAGGGTAGTTTAATCAGACACACGAGAATTCACACTGGTGAAAAACCATTCAAGTGTGCACTGTGTACTAAAACATTTGTTGACCTAAGCACATTAAAGAAACATAAAAGAACCCACACTGGTGAAAAGCCATACAAATGCATGGAGTGTGAAACAAATTTCTCACGTAGCGCTCACTTAATTAGACACATGATGATTCACACCGGGGAAAAACCATACAGATGTGTTGAGTGTGGAATAAGTTTCTCACAGAATAATAATTTAACTCAGCACATGAGAATTCACACTGGTGAAAAGCCATACAAATGTAAAGTGTGTGCTAAGACATTCACTCAATCAAATACTTTAAGGAACCACTTAAAGATGCATGATAGAAAAATAGGCAATAATAGAGAATAAAGTGTCTATAATTATGAAATTACAATCATATTAAATATGTAACTTCCATTAAGAAACTATTTTTTGCAATAATTTTGTATTTCTTTATTTAAATTTGAAGCAACAGTTATGGAATTTGAATTTTGTTTCATTGAATGTGATTAGTTGGATATAATTCTACCTTAGTGCTTAAGTTATCTCTAAGGTTGTGTTCAGGAAACTCAAGTATTTTTCATTGCTGAATTTGCAAATCTGTTAATAATTGTGTGTCATGGAAAACTATAACTAGGCTGAATGTAAAATTTGTTCTGTGAAGAATCTTTCTGAAGGTATTGTGTGTCATTTTTTGTAACAATATTGTTCAAATGTGTTGAGTGTGGAATAAGTTTCTCAAAGAGTAATAATTTAACTCGGCACATGAGAATTCACACTGGTGAAAGGCCATATAAATGTGAAGTGTGTGGTAAGACATTCACTCAGTTTCGACATTTAAATTGCCACTTAACAATTCTTAATAATAATAATAAAAACATTAAATTGTCATGAATATTTTAGGATATCATCACAGTCTTCAGAAATAGATATTAGTAAGAGTAGCTGATATTTACTGTCTGGCGTTGTATTTTCCGCTGAAATGCATAAAATGTAACTTTTTGAAATGAAGTTATTTAATTTTTTATGTTGTGTTTTTTAACTTCTCATGGAAATTGTGTATTTACAACATATTTCATTGTAATTCCTTAAATTTTGAGCCAGAATTGCTGTATGAATCACTTTAGTATTGTTTTATTTATTAAACTGAATAAAATTATTGTTTGAAATTGTGAATTTTCTGATATCATAGGAATTTGCAAAAATATTTTCCGATTGTCTGTAAATTATACACTTATAAAATTTGAAATTGTTGATAGAAAATAGTTGAAAATTTTTATAATATTTCAGCTTTACCGTGTACTTTTTAACTCTTAAAGTCCCATATCATGGATGAAACTCTTGTCTGTGATTAAATTACAATTCTTTTTAATATTATTATTTCTATTAGTGTTTTCCTTGACCTAATTGTTATATAGAAAATGAGTCATGTAAGGTTTTAATCATAATGATATTTAACATTATTACAGATAGATTTTGGGCATAATTTGAAGTACAATCCCAATTACATCAGGTAAATAAAATTGTCAGGTGTTTCACATCGGTAGTGTTGTGGTTAGTGTTCGGTGTATTGTGGGGATATTTACAGAAAATCTATGTTCTAAATTTTCAGACATTATTATTTTTCTTTGCTTGTTGCAGAATAAATTTATTATTAAATCCATCGGATGAGGAAATAGGATACGTCAGTTATAAAATTCAAGAAAAGGATAACATTTTACAATTAGAAAGTTGAAAGAAAACTTTTTTGTTGTATATGTGGAGTTGTTTGTTTTCATCTCTGTTCTCTCTCACACATGCCAAATGCCTGTTTTGTTTCCATTTGACAAAGACTGTAGCGTTTGAGACGCTGACCTGTGTGTGTTTGCGCAGCCCGTCACGTGCTGAATTTTATTTTATTTTCATTAATTGCCTTTCTCTTTAACTTATGTATAGAACGGGTCTCATCTCTGGAAACAGAAACACTAATATATTTATCACTAATGAGGCCAATTTGGAATCACTCTTGTGCACCCTGGTCTACTCTTCACAAGAACACGGTCCAAACAATGATCCATCCCACGGGTGTGTATGTCCCTTCAAAAGGGAACGTTTTGGGTTCACGGTAACCCCGTCGTTTCTTCAATCGTGGAAGATTCAGTCGTCCGTTCACAAAATAGAAGACTAAAGCGTAAGAGACTTCATGGTTCAATTGGCTAAAGAAAGAGGGGGAGCGGTGCCTCCAAAAATTTAAAGAGCTCCAAAACTTACAAACTGCATGCCATCTGTTAACCTCAGGTAAGGCACCTACTTTCTAGCTCTTTCCTGTCCTTATTGTTTTTATCAACTTGACAATGCAATTTCCTGACACACACACATATATATAATAATATGGCAGGAAAGAGAGAGAGAGTAAGTTGGTGACTTACCTGAAGTTCACAGATGGAAGGCACCAAGTAGGGTTTGAGGTTCTTGAATTTTCAGAGGCACCAGAGGCCCCCTTAATCAGAAGGTTAGGAAGACATTTCCGGTGATGCCGCAGTAGTAGACGGCGGCTATTATTTTCCAGTGCAATAACGTTGTTTTCAAAAAGTTTCATCTTATTTTCATGGTCAAATTAGTCGAGGTATCTTCTCTTCCATGCTACAGTACACATTTTAGTATTACTTCAATCTTCCTTCATCAGCTACCTGAAGACGATGGCGGAGATAGCCTTCGAAATGTCGCATCTTATGAATGACATGACCCGGGTGAAATCCCGGGAACTTCTTATTCAGTCTATCCTCCGGGAAAGCCTACATTCTCTAATACTTCAATCTTGTCTACTCACTCGGGGTTATGACGTCACACTTCCAGCTGTGTAATGCCACTACGGTGGCTGAAGACATTCAGACTAATAGAGAAGTTGTAATTAACTCATAAGATGTATTCCTAGGTGAGCCTCGTTACTCAAACGGAAAAGTTCACTAGTTGAACACCGTTTCTTCAATGTATGGAATGGTTCACCCTCCCCCTCCCCCCCCAAAAATCAGTAAATTCCAAGAGGAAAAGCCACTATTCAATTTTTAACAGTTACTTCAATGAAGACTGATTATGGAAAGCACAGTGGCTTTTTCTGGTTCTTCAAAAGTTTCAATCATGCACCTTATTTTCTGCAGGCAATTTAGTTCTTCCAGAGTCAGAGTGCACCATTTTAAATTTATTGTCACCAGGTGTATGTATTCACTACAAATGATCAGTTTAAGTCCAAACAAAAGTGAAGATTCTATAGAATAAAGACTCACTCTTTTTAAAACGAAAATATACCTCTTGAAACACAATACAATATCAGCGAACCAAATAATTAAACCTGCTTCCCAATAGCAGTAACTGCAGGCCGTTACCTCTAGTAGTTAAAGTATAGGTAGGAGATAAGAAGTAATTCTCTTGAGAATATATACTCGTGTTTTCTTATATTAATATAATATTAGATTAACATTGGACAGGAGTCACTAACAATGGTGCTGGGTTAATTTATATTGAGAGTGGAGGAGTATATAGAGACAAATACCCTTTAATTAAGTAAGACGGGGCAAAAGAGGTGCTAATATTTTTAAATCAACAGTACAAACATGTAACCCAACTTTTCATATAGTTAACAAATTACTTTTTCAATATGTGTGTTTATTATTCTACCACATTCACTTACTTTATGTAATAATCTTATGAAAGCACAAAGTATATTTCAATAATAATCATCCCAAAATAAAGGAATTATAATAAAAACAAGAATTTTGTGTAGTTTTTAATGCATATTAGTTAAAAATAAATTAAAAATAATATATGACAAATTTACATTTTGTTTGCATTTCAATAACAAATGCAATTTCACTATGATCATCTCCTAAAACACACACAACTTTAATGTTTTTCTATTATGCATTCTTATGTGGTATTTTAAAGATTGGGATTGAATGAATGTCTTCCCACACATACCACATTTGTATGGTTTTTCACCTGTGTGAATTCGTTTGTGTTTTGTTAGAGTACTTGAATCAGAAAAAGTTTTACTTCACACTGCACACTTGTATGGCTTTTTTCCAGTGTGTATCCTCATATGCGATTTTAATTTTCCTTGATCTGAAAACAATCTATCACACTCAACACATTTGTATGGCTTCTCACCCGTGTGAATTAGTTTGTGTATCATGAAAGGACTTGAATTAGAAAAAGTTTTACTACACATTGCACATTTGTACGGTTTTTCACCAGTGTGAATTCTCATGTGTCTAATTAAATTACTGTTTTGTAAGAAACTTGATTCACACTCAACACATTTGTATGGTTTCTCTCCTGTGTGAATTCTCATATGTCTTATTAAATGACTATTTAGTGAGAAACCTGTATCGCACTCAACACATATGTATGGTTTCTCTCCTGTGTGAATTCTCATATGTCTAATTAAATGACTATTTAGTGAGAAACCTGTATCGCACTCAACACATTTGTATGGTTTCTCTCCTGTGTGAATCCTCATGTGTCTCATTAAATGATCATTTCGTGAGAAACTTGTATAACACTCATCACACTTGTATGGCTTTTCTCCAGTGTGTATCCTCATATGCGATTTTAATTTTCCTTGATCTGAAAACAATCTATCACACTCAACACATTTGTATGGCTTCTCTCCGGTGTGAATCCTCATATGTAAATATAAATGATTGCGGAGTGAGAACATTCTGTCACACTCAATACACACATATGTCTTTTCTCCAGTGTGAATTCTCATGTGTGTAATTAAATGACTGTTTTGTGAAAAACTTTTATCACACTCCATACATTTGTAAGCTTTTTCAGCAGTGTGCGTCCTCATGTGTACTTTTAAATTCCATTTATCTAAAAACATTCTATCACACTCTACACATTTGTGTGTGGCTTTACCAGTATGAATTTGTTTGTGTCTGTTTAAAGAGCTTGCATTAGAAAATTTTTTATCACAAAATTCACATTTGTATGGTTTTTCTCCAGTGTGAGTTCTCATGTGTCTAATTAAACTACAATTTCGCAAGAAACTTGTATAACACTCATCACATTTATATGAGTTTTCACCTGTGTGAATTCGTGTGTGTGCCCTTAAATAACTTGGATCAGTAAAAGCTTTATTACACACAGCACATTTGTATGGCTTTTCGCCAGTATGAATTTTCACGTGTCTAAGCAAATGACTGTTTTGTGAGAAACTTGATTCACACTCAACACATTTGAATGTCCTTTCACCAGTGTGAAATCTCATGTGTCTGATTAAATGATCATTTCGCGAGAAACTTGTATAACACTCATCACATTTATATGGCTTTTCACCTGTGTGAATTCTTGTGTGTGCCCTTAAATAACTTGGAACAGTAAAAGCTTTATTACACACAGCACATTTGTATGGCTTTTCGCCAGTATGAATTTTCATGTGTGTAAGCAAATGACTGTTTTGTGAGAAACTTGATTCACACTCAACACATTTGAATGTCCTTTCACCAGTGTGAATTCTCATGTGTCTGATTAAATGATCATTTCGTGAGAAACTTGTATAACACTCATCACATTTATATGGGTTTTCACCTGTGTGAATTCGTGTGTGTCTGATTAAATGATCATTTCGCAAGAAACTTGTATAACACTCATCACATTTATATGAGTTTTCACCTGTGTGAATTCGTGTGCTAATACTTGTCGTAAAGCTTTATTACACACACATTTATGGCTTTTCCAGTTGAATTCTCATGTGTCTAAAAATGACTGTTTTGTGAGAAACTTGTTCACACTCAACACATTTGAATGTCTTTCACCAGTGTGAATTCTCATGTGTCTATTAAATGACATTTCGTGAGAAACTTGTATACACTCACACATTTTATGGTTTTCACGTGTGATTCTGTGTGTCCTTAAATACTTGGTAGTAAAAGCTTTATTACACACAGCACATTTGTATGGCTTTTCGCCAGTATG
>CM067376.1:2173542-2216665 GCA_034510155.1 Eucriotettix oculatus | reverse complement strand
GGTGGGTGGTAGGTGGCGGGTTTTGGGGTATCGTGTGTTTGTGAGCGATCCCCAGTAGACCTGTGTTGCGTGCGTGGGTGTGTTCGTGGGGGGACATATTTATTTCATTTCCAAATTCCCCCCTACAATCACCTTGTCACAATACACATACACTTTATGCCCCCGTAGTAAAGAGTCAATTTGAAGTACAATCCCAATGACATCAGGTAAATAAAATTGTCAGGTACTTCACATCGGTAGTGTTGTGGTTAGTGTTCGGTGTATTGTGGGGATATTTACAGAATGTTCTAAATTTTCAGACATTATTATTTTCTTTGCTTGTTGCAGAATAAATTTATTATTAAATCCATCGGATGAGGAAATAGGATATGTCAAATATAAAATTCAAGAAAAGGATAACATTTTACAATTAGAAAGTTGAAAGAAAAAAAAATTGTTGTATATGTGGAGTATATGTGTTTGTTTTCATCTCTGTTCTCTCTCACACATGCCAAATGCCTATTTTGTTTCCATTTGACGAAGGCTGTAGCATTTGAGACGCTGACCTGCGTGTGTTTGCGCAGCCCGTCATGTGACGAATTTTCTTTTATTTTCATTAATTGCCTTTCTCTTTAACTTGCGTATAGAACGGGTCTCATCTCTGGAAACAGAAACACTAATATATTTATCACTAATAAGGCCAATTTGGAATCACTCTTGTGCACCCTGGTCTACTCTTCACAAGAACACGGTCCAAACAATGATCCATCCCACGGGTGTGTATGTCCCTTCAAAAGGGAACGTTTTGGGTTCACGGTAACCCCGTCGTTTCTTCAATCGTGGAAGATTCAGTCGTCCGTTCACAAATTAGAAGACTAAAGCGTAAGAGACTTCATGGTTCAATTGGCTAAAGAAAGAGGGGGAGTGGTGCCTCCAAAAATTTAAAGAGCTCCAAAACTTACAAACTGCATGCCATCTGTCAACCTCAGGTAAGGCACCTACTTTCTAGCTCTTTCCTGTCCTTATTGTTTTTATCAACTTGACAATGCAATTTCCTGACACACACACATATATATAATAATATGGCAGGAAAGAGAGAGAGAGTAAGTTGGTGACTTACCTGAAGTTCACAGATGGAAGGCACCAAGTAGGGTTTGAGGTTCTTGAATTTTCAGAGGCGCCCTTAATCAGAAGGTTAGGAAGACATTTCCGGTGATGCCGCAGTAGTAGACGGCGGCTATTATTTTCCAGCGCAATAACGTTGTTTTCAAAAAGTTTCATCTTATTTTCATGGTCAAATTAGTCGAGGTATCTTCTCTTCCATGCCACAGTACACATTTTAGTATTACTTCAATCTTACTTCATCAGTTACCTGAAGACGATGGCGGAGGTAGCCTTCGAAATGTCGCATCTTATGAATGACATGACCCGGGTGATATCCTGAGCACTTCTTATTCAGTGCATCCTCTTTAATACTTCAATCTTGTCTACTCACTCGGGGTTATGACGTCACACTTCCAGCTGTGTGTAATGCCACTACGGTGGCTGAAGACATTCAGACTAATAGAGAAGTTGTAATTAACTCATAAGATGTATTCCTAGGTGAGCCTCGTTACTCAAACGGAAAAGTTCACTAGTTTAACACCGTTTCTTCAATGCATGGAATGGTTCACCCTCACCCTCCCCCCCCCAAAAAAAAAATCAGTAAAGGCGTAACAAAATTCCAAGAGGAAAAGCCACTCTTCAATTTTTAACAGTTACTTCAATGAAGACTGATTATGGAAAGCACAGTGGCTTTTTCTGGTTCTTCAAAAGTTTCAATCATGCACCTTATTTTCTGCAGGCAATTTAGTTCTTCCAGAGTCAGAGTGCACCATTTTAAATTTATTGTCACCAGGTGTATGTATTCACTGCAAATGATCAGTTTAAGTCCAAACAAAAGTGAAGATTCTATAGAATAAAGACTCACTCTTTTTAAAACGAAAATATACCTCTTGAAACACAATACAATATCAGCGAACCAAATAATTAAACCTGCTTCCCAATAGCAGTAATTGCAGGCCGTTACCTCTAGTAGTTAAAGAATAGATAGGAGAGAAGAAGTAATTCTCTTGAGAATATATACTCGTGTTTTCTTATATTAATATAATATTATATTAACATTGGACATGAGTCACTAACAATGGTGCTGGGTTAATTTATATTGAGAGTGGAGGAGTATATAGAGACAAATACCCTTTAATTAAGTAAAGAGGTGCTAATATTTTTAAATCAACAGTACAAACATGTAACCCAACTTTTCATATAGTTAACAAATGACTTTTTCAATATGTGTGTTTATTATTCTACCACATTCACTTACATTAGGTAATAATCTTATGAAAGCACAAAGTATATTTCAATAATAATCATCCCAAAATAAAGGAATTATAATAAAAACAAGAGTTTTGTGTAGTTTTTAATGCATATTAGTTAAAAATAAATTAAAAATAATATATGACAAATTTACATTTTGTTTGCATTTCAATAACAAATGCAATTTCACTATGATCATCTCCTAAAACACACACAACTTTAATGTTTTTCTATTATGCATTCTTATGTGGTATTTTAAAGATTGGGATTGAATGAATGTCTTCCCACACATACCACATTTGTATGGTTTTTCACCTGTGTGAATTCGTTTGTGTTTTGTTAGAGTACTTGAATCAGAAAAAGTTTTACTACACACTGCACACTTGTATGGCTTTTATCCAGTGTGTATCCTCATATGCGATTTTAATTTTCCTTGATCTGAAAACAATCTATCACACTCAACACATTTGTACGGTTTTTCACCAGTGTGAATTCTCATGTGTGTAGTTAAATGACTGTTTTGTGAAAAACTTTTATCACACTCCATACATTTGTAAGGTTTTTCACCAGTGTGCGTCCTCATGTGTACTTTTAAATTCCATTTATCTAAAAACATTCTATCACACTCTACACATTTGTGTGTGGCTTTACCAGTATGAATTTGTTTGTGTCTCGTTAAAGAGCTTGAATTAGAAAATTTTTTATCACAAAATTCACATTTGTATGGTTTTTCTCCAGTGTGAGTTCTCATGTGTCTAATTAAACTACAATTTCGCAAGAAACTTGTATAACACTCATCACATTTATATGAGTTTTCACCTGTGTGAATTCGTGTGTGTGCCCTTAAATAACTTGGATCAGTAAAAGCTTTATTACACACAGCACATTTGTATGGCTTTTCGCCAGTATGAATTCTCATGTGTCTAAGCAAATGACTGTTTTGTGAGAAACTTGATTCACACTCAACACATTTGAATGTCCTTTCACCAGTGTGAATTCTCATGTGTCTGATTAAATGATCATTTCGTGAGAAACTTGTATAACACTCATCACATTTGTAAGGTTTCTCTCCTGTGTGAATCCTCATGTGTCTCATTAAATGATCATTTCGTGAGAAACTTGTATGACACTCATCACATTTATATGGGTTTTCACCTGTGTGAATTCGTGTGTGTGCCCTTAAAGAACTTGGATCAGTAAAAGCTTTATTACACACAGCACATTTGTATGGCTTTTCGCCAGTATGAATTCTCATGTGTCTAAGCAAATGACTGTTTTGTGAGAAACTTGATTCACACTCAACACATTTGAATGTCCTTTCACCAGTGTGAATTCTCATGTGTCTGATTAAATGATCATTTCGTGAGAAACTTGTATAACACTCATCACATTTATATGGGTTTTCACCTGTGTGTGCCCTTAAAGAACTTGGATAAGTAAAAGCTTTATTACACACAGCACATTTGTATGGCTTTTCGCCAGTATGAATTCTCATGTGTCTAAGCAAATGACTGTTTTGTGAGAAACTTGATTCACACTCAACACATTTGAATGTCCTTTCACCAGTGTGAATTCTCATGTGTCTGATTAAATGATCATTTCGTGAGAAACTGATATCACACTCAACACATTTAAATGGCTTCTCTCCAGTGTGAATCCTCATATGTAAATATAAATGATTGCGGAGTGAGAACATTCTGTCACACTCAATACACACATATGTCTTTTCTCTAGTGTGAATTCTCATGTGTGTAATTAAATGACTGTTTTGTGAGAAACCTGTATCGCACTCAACACATTTGTAAGTTTTTTCACCAGTGTGAGTTCTCATGTGTCTAATTAAAGTACCATTTCGTGAGAAACTTGTATTACACACAGCACATTTGTATGGTTTTTCGCCAGTGTGAATTCTCATGTGTCTGATTAAATGATCATTTCGTGAGAAACTGATATCACACTCAACACATTTAAATGGCTTCTCTCCAGTGTGAATCCTCATATGTAAATATAAATGATTGCGGAGTGAGAACATTCTGTCACACTCAATACACACATATGTCTTTTCTCTAGTGTGAATTCTCATGTGTGTAATTAAATGACTGTTTTGTGAGAAACCTGTATCGCACTCAACACATTTGTAAGTTTTTTCACCAGTGTGAGTTCTCATGTGTCTAATTAAAGTACCATTTCGTGAGAAACTTGTATTACACACAGCACATTTGTATGGTTTTTCGCCAGTATGAATTCTCATGTGTCTAAGCAAATGACTGTTTTGTGAGAAACTTGATTCACACTCAACACATTTGAATGTCCTTTCACCAGTGTGAATTCTCATGTGTCTGTTTAAATGACCATTTTGGGAGAACGTTGTATGACATTCGTCACACTTGTATGGCTTTTCTGCAGTGTGTAACCTCATATGCATACTTAAACCTTTATTATGTAGAAAGGTTTTATCACACTCAAGACATTTGAATGGCTTGTGTCCAATTTTTAATCTTATAGAGTGTCATATTTGTGACAATGGCTGCAATTTATTCCCATTCAGACTCCTTAGTTATATGAATATGGAACCTGAAACAGATTTATGAAATATTATTTTACATAGATTGGGTATTAAATATGTTACTATATATAATTAGAGATAAAAACTAGTATACAGATCAAGTTCCTAAATAATATGGATGTTATGCAGAAGTGCTTATCCTCTCGAAGCAAATCCTGACCAAGGTAATGAAGAAAAGGGGAGGTGGGTTTATAGTGTGGTAAGAGTCCCATACTTATGTGTGGGGCAGGCTACATGAATCCTTTTGTAGATATGGAACATCATCTTCAAAAGTTTTGATACAAATATCCATACGCATGGCTTCTTCAAATATTATCAGACTTGAGGAAAATGTCGCTTGGTCTCCACGGTTTTTCTGTTTTGGTTTCTGAACAATATGAAGTTAGCCCCACGCACCTACCCCCAACCTGGAGGGCCAGGGTATCCCACTTAGTCTGGATCATCACCTTTGACCTGTCCGGCAAGGGAGGCCCTACCAGTAGCAACGCTACAGCCGGTATAGCTCTTAGGATCATTTGACTACGCAAGCCCCACCACCACTTCAAGGTGAGGAAGGAAATATTAGAGCAGCAAACCAAACCAAGTACCTGAATTGATTAAAGCAGCAGTTCTTATCAGAATTATCTGCAGCAAAATAAAGTTTACTAATATTAAATGTACAACAACTCTATATAATTAATATAGTGTGAATAAAACCACAGAAAAGTTGTCTCAATGTATTTATTCTCAGAACATTTCGGCCATAGCCATTATCAACTGTAATTATAATACATATACAAGATTATTTATAACATGAAGGATAATTTTCACAATAGGCAACACCACATTATTCCATTTTCACATCTTTTACCTGGATTTTTCCTCTTAGCGTCTTCTTTGCTTATACTATCATACAACCATTACGCTTGCGGTTGTCTTCCGAACTGAACCACGTGTCGTCATCTGAACTTTTACCGGTACCTACTACATTAGTCAGCGCAGCTACTACGCTAGTCAACTTATAATAATTATATTAATACAGTTTACATTTACTCTTAATATTTATTAAATCTATTTAATAATTGCATACAATTGCTGTAATGTGTCCCCACATTACCTATTTCGCTCCTTTTGTTTATCACTTGATTTATGTTTTCATATATATATATATATTCCTTCTATCAAACCTCTCTTATATTTAGATTTTTCTCTGTGTAGGATTTCAAAATCTTCCCACTCAGCTACGTGCCCTAGTTCTTTCAGATGTTCTGATAATGCTGTATTAGTTTTAGAGCCTAATTTGGCATTACTCTTATGATTGTATATTCTTTTTTGCATAGTCGTGCCAGTCATACCTATATAACTTAGATTACAATTTTTACAGTTAATCTTATATATACAGTCTCTTATGTCTAATTTATTTACCTTGTCCTTCATATTATCTAAATTGTTATTTATTTTATTTATAGGTTTCATCGCTAATTTCACTTCATTGAAACCATTATTTTTTAATAAACCTGCTAATTTCTCAGATAGTCCGTTTATATAACCAATACTATAATAGCTATACTTATTTTTACTTGTAATTACATTGTTGTTACAAATGTCCTCTTTTTCTATATCTTCATTTTGATTCGCTATTTTACAGGATTGAAAATATTTATACAATCCTATTCTTCTTTGTGATTTCGTATCACTTAATTCTGTTTGTTCCTTATTTATATGTACATTGCTTATTCCTAGATTATCATTATATTTTATTATATCAATATTCTCTATTGTATTAAATTTGTCATTCATATAACTATACCAAATTTTATCAATATATAGAAAGATCAGGAACTCTCCTGGAAAAGAGCTTTGTAAAAATGTAACTAAATATTTAGAGAAACTAGTAAAATATAAGTTTATAGACAAAAAAACTCCCACTCTAGATGTGCTTCGACCAGAGAACTCAATCTTCATAGATAAGTCGAACCGCCACTTCCAGGCAACCTGTTTACTTAGCACTCATTTACGACCAATAGTATAGACTCGCTAATCACTACTCCACGTCCCAACAATAAAAATAATCCAAATTTTATGAAAAAAATCCTTTAGATTTCCTGTGCTGATCTCTGCTAGGCCAGCGCTCACGAATTGTTAAAAATAGTCTCCCATAGTCAATTCATACCTTTAATCTATTTAATAACCAATCCTTCGTAGCCAATTCTAACGACGACTCCGATCATGTTCTAATTGTCTCTTCGACTGTCTATCACAAATCATTGTTTCAATGTCCCACTAAAATTGTTATGAATGAAATCAATGCTTATTGGCAGCAGCCAATTAACCCCGCGGCTTAAACTTCCCCTCCTATACAAATAAAAAAGTTTATAAGATATTTTAAGTTTGAAAACTGCAATACTACAACACAAAAGTTTTTCTGGCACCCACCTCACCAGCCTACTCGGCCGCTCCCGGTGGCCACTCTCGTACCACTGCATGCCTCTGCAACTTAGCTGGGATTTTTCATCGGCACACTTGTTTCGAATAAATGTATAACTGATGTGGATATCAAATACCATTGTTATATTTAAATATGTAGATGATATATTTTAGGTATTATAAGTGATCAATCTCTACTTGCGAGGCACCTTAAACCCTCGTAGCGACATGGTACATGCAAAGTTTCTTCGCGCACTTCCTACCTTTCTACTCATGCGCCTACCGACCACACAAAACTGTCGTAGCGCTCACTTCAGTCCGTTCCCCGTCTTCTCACCAGGTATTTACGCTGCTCCCTATATCTTATCCGCCTTACCTTCCATCACCTCCCTATCCCGCCGTCGTCCCCACATCCCTAACTCACCAATATCATCTTCTCCTCTACTCCCTACAAGGTAACACTCCTTCTGATCAATCTCCCACACAAACACCTCTCTGTCTACTCTCGACTGAAAGCTCATAACATCCACAAATACCTCCCCTGCCCATATATACAGAGACGCCACCCCATCACAAAATGACCACCAACATTTTGGGTAGCGCCGGAAACCTTCCATCATTCTCCTCTTAGCCCATCCTCCCCCCCCCCCCCACCCTACGCTACCCGTTACCATTTATCACCGACCCGCACGTGTATTCAATTAATACAATTGCTCCATACATTACACTCGACCCGAACATCAAAGGTCCACGGCGAAAAAAATTAATATAACCTTAATCTCTTTTCCCCCCTCACAACGCAGCCCGCCTCTTTCGTTTCAAATATCGCGCGGATCACCCTCCACCCATACACAGTAATAGATTCTCTAACCTGTCCAGCACGAGCCGCAATTCTTCTCCCTTGGTCGTACGTCCCCCCCCTTCAAACCTCGAATAAGATCAGTTTGAATCGCCGCCAACCCCCCATCTGTTCCTCCACCTCGTGCATCATACCCACACATCGTCCACTCCCCCGTAACTCGCGCGTTCGACCCACGTAAGCACTACACAACAACCACTTTTCCCCCCCCCCCCCCCCCCCGGCCCCCCCCCCCCCCCCCCCCCCCCCACCCCCTGCACCCGCTCTGCTACCCCCTCATATTATATCCCTATACCCCCTTCTCCGCAACGTAACTCAGGCGCCGCTATGATTTAACAACGACTTGGGGTCTTCTTTTCGCCGCTCCGACCCACCCTCTATTTATGGAAAAATATGTGCGCTCTGTTACCGACATGGATCTAAAAAATACAGTGCTACGGCGTCCGTTCGATAATTCTTCTAAGACAGCATCAGTTAAGCCTGCTAAATTCGCTTCCCCCCCCTCGCGCCCCCCCTGCTCGGTATCCCCCTTACCTATTTCCTCGGGGCCTCATTATACGCTCCCTGTGAATGTCTGGCCCCGAACCTTCAATAATTGCCGTATAGGTCGACTCTCTACCGAAACGTTGTGACTGTGGAATTTATATACGCTATCTTGACAAATGAAATACATGCAACCATTCAAAAGTCATTTCCACGCATCCTTCAATTCATTTTTCATATATGCTGAACCTCATCAGAAATTAATTTAATATTTATATTTCTATCCATTTCTAAAATTTAGTTCCCACCCACTTTTCCCAAAATTTTTCAACATAATGCAATCGGACACGCTCAACAATGCTTTATTCTTACTGACTTGTATATTTCCCTTCTATCTTTAATAATATCAAAAGACCTTGGATTTGTTATTAGTGGAGTCTGACGGGGAAGGGGGGAAAACGAAGTGCTGGGAGCACGTGGGACAGCTGAGATAGTGGTGGGGGGGGGCGACGATGACGACGAGATAGCATAATAGTATAATTTGGGGGGTTGGGTATTGCTCGGAACCAGTCTTGTTGAAAGATCTCACAAACTCATATTGATCATTGCAGTACATCGACAGTGACCATGTAATTTATAGGAACTCTATGTAATCCGACCACTTAACGTCTCCAAGCTTACACTCTCCGACCTGGAATCTATTTCCTATCCCCCCGCCCCGCCCCCCTCAAGACCATCACAGTATCTATCAACTGCCGCCCGCATTGTATCCGTCATTCCAAACACGTCCTAGGAATTGATTTAACTCCGTAGATCGATATATGTACAACTACATCGCTACGATAGGACACTGTAATCTGACACGACTCAAGGTAATCGTGATTACGAATATACTACTCCTACTACGGATGACATAGATGTGTCCTTCATTCACTTTTTAACAAATAAATACATGTTATTCTCCCTCACCTTCAGTCCTCTGCTCGGAGATGTTCTTACCATTCGCACTGAATTCAGTATACACTTCTTAACTCCAATCTCTCAATATCAGCCATACTGCCCAGGTTCTACAAATATCATTTACCTTGACTTCCTCTCCCTTTTTCTTGACTCTGTTTAACTAGCGTACAAATAACACATCTATTTATCGCAATCGAAATAGTGAAAGCGCAGACGATAGTTCAACCTGTTAGGAATCCTGATACCTCGTACTTATGGTCTAGTCGCTTCGACCTCAACATCATACTTATGCAGTGGTGACCTAGCCTCCATGGTTACCTAACGATGGCCCGAGGTGTCTACATGAAGAAGTCTTCAAATGCAGTCGATCGTACCCCTCCCACTTCTGTCGCGCTATATTTAAATTCACTCGTTAACTTCTCGATCACATAGCAGCCGCGCTGCTCCTCTCCTCTCTCCTAACTTTTATAGTTCTATCTGTACTTCTGCTAGGCCAGTATTATCCTATCACCCCCCTAAAGTCCTTTCAGTCCCTCTTGGATATCTCGCACAAAGCACAGCCACAATAGACGTCCTTAGCATCGGATAATTCCTTCGTTCTTTTCAGGGACGGGGATAACTATGACATCTTTCTGCAACACACCTCAACACTCAAAGGTTCGCTCCCCCCCGGCACAATCTGTATATGGAGTTATGAATCTCAATACCGCAAACCAATTCCCGTGAGTACCTAGCTCTCTCCCCCCTCGGGGCCCCGTATCCTGTATGGTTATTCCCCCATTTTTTCAACGATCTTATTCATAAAAGTTACAAAAATTATCTCGTAGCTTTACGCACTTACTGTTGTCCGCATCCCACGTATATTATTGAAGCAAAGGAACAATAATGAGTCAAAATGTAAGCCCTGTCACGTCCTGAAACTGTCATGTCTTAGTCTTTTCATGTATCCCTCTAGAATAAATTCGCACCTCACGTGCTCACAACCCAAATCGCTTTATCATTTCTACACATAAACTTAACGCTAACCCCACCAATATCTCCTACTAATTCACATATTATGTTATCAATTCATATTTAATGCTTCGACACAAATAAGCGAATCACGATATATTGTACATGCTATTCCAGTGACTCTTTGGTCGTGGTTGTCTGCTGTGAGTTACTACAGCTCACATGCATACTACGAAGGGATTTGTCGATAAAACTATCACCACATACATCCCCCCACCTACGTACTCTGTGACAAGCCCTTGTCCCACTTCTGACAGCTACTCCCTACACCCTCCTTCACCTCCCAATCCTCCCACCCCATATCCCTATCCAGTCCACAACCAGCTTTCAGATAATTAATCGACTCCCGATTCCAAACCCTTGGACACCCCTCTTCAGTTACTCTACCCAACACACATCCTCTTCTCTTCACCACCTACTAATGCCTAACTCTTGCATGATCATCGTGCTCTTATAAACACCTCCGTCGCCGTCCATTCAATCCTATACCACCTTACTTTGAGTACAACAGATACAATCTCCAACTCATTGTTCGCATGTTAAACCCTCGTCCTGAGCGCTAACGGAAACATTAACTCGTTAGTGATTTTGCCCAAACGCATTACACAATCTAATTCCCACACAAACGTCCACACTCTCTCAAAAGGCCTTCTCTATTCGTCATATAATTCACCACAAACACAATCCCCCATCCACTCATCAAACATTCTCGACAAACCGATGTAACGCCCTCGATCCACTGTCCATCGCACACCCGCCGCTAGTTAGCCGAAACACTTTCACCAAAAATACCCTGTCAACAGTTAACGAATGTCTCTTTTCTAAAGGACAGTTATTTACTATAAAATGATCCTAGATATTAATCAGCGCAATTTCTCGCTTCTCACTCTAAAACTCCTGCATAAACTCTGATCTTCTTCTAACTGCCTCGTCCTTCTGCTGACTTCTAGTATCTGAGGGAGTACCCTCCTTCTATATTCTAAAGTCAATGCATTTACAACTGAATCAAAAATCCAATGTGAGGGATTGTGGACGTGTCCTATTTAGCATCCACTTCTTCATACCGCTATTCACCGCCCTCGCTGCCGCCCCTCCCTGCTCAACCGCAAATACAATCCACTTCCATATCTATAAATTAACTCCTCTCACTGCGGCCCCAGCACTGTCCCCATCCTCCCCTCCCTCCTTCGCTACCTTCGCTCCTAAGCACCCACAACCACAACTCAACACATACCCTTGCAGCTTTGGACGATGACATAAATCAAGAACAACTAAACATCCTGCTAACTCTCGCTCCTCCTTTCGACCCAAATTCTTCTCAGCCCTATTACCTACCTATAAAACTTCTAAGGCCATACACCTTTCACAATTACCTCAAACATGATCTCTAATCTACAACTACACACATGCAGCAGCCTCACTGAGTTTTAATTCTTTTTTTCCCCCAGCCATTTAATTTTAATTCTAGCACGATTAAACATGGGTAAATTTTACTCACGAAAATAACTTTACGTTGTGGAAAATTTTCATGTTGTTAACAACAGACACGAATGAGCTCTTAAATTTACAGAATGTGGCCTATTGATCCATCCCTTCTCTTACTCAATGTTCTCAATATTGTTCTCTGTTCCCCTATTCTGTTTAGAACTTCCTGGTTAGTGATTCTATCCACCCATTCACCTCATTCTCCTACAGCACCACATTTCAAAGGCTTCTATTCGTTTCCTTTCCCCAACTCCTATCGTCCACGTTTCGCACCCCCATATATAACACCACGTTCCATATCAACATTTTTAGCAATGATTTACTAATATTCCAAGCATTTACACGGGAAGAATTTTAGTGCCACAGACTATCTCCGGCGACAGTTACGGCCGAAAATTTATTCCAAGACCCTCATGTTTCAACATATGGCCTATTCCCTTATTCAGCTTAGAACCATTTAATTCTTCTGCAACACCACATTTCAAATACTTATATTAGCTATAATTAAATCCCTCCTCTAGTTTTTTTTTTTGCAATAGCCTTTATTACCTTATACTCATTTTTAACGATACTGAACATTGAGCATTTCATTTCTCAATTTGAAACCTCATCTGGTGTGATTTAATCTCTTAAAATTAGGGGCATCAGGGGGGAGGGGATAGGGTTGTAAATAGTGCAGGTGAAGAGACTAAAGAAACAGCCATTGTTAGATTACAAAATGATTGAAACAGAAAACTTATATAAGAGCAGGGAATCATAACATTTGTTTAAATTACTTGTGTTATTTTTATATATAAATGGCCGATTTGTATTATTCCTTGTGAAGCATCTCACTAAAAAGTCAAGATTTAATGCAGCATTGGTATTAAAATATAGTCCGCTGTTTCCATAGAGAAGGATGTGGAAGAAGTCAAAGATAGTAACGACAGAATTAGTTAAAATATTACATTATATCTAATCTAAAAAGTATGAAGAATAATTTAAGGATATTATTATTTTGAGTATAATTATGACTCGCCCCACATTTTAAAGCTCGGCTGATATAAAGGGTCTACTAATTGCCATCCAATATGTTCACCTTTTAATTCACACAACGGGACGTCCCACCTTCTATGTGCTTCTTATTCTTCACAAGTTTCAATTATGGACCTTATTTTCTGCAGACAATTAATTTAGTACTTCAAAAATCATTTTCACCCATTATAAAATTTCTGCCGTCTGCTGTCATTAACCCTTTAGCGGACGGAACTGAATATGCAGTCAATTTTACGTTGATAAATAGGGGACATGGCTGCAAAAGGGTTCAGTTTAAAGGATCTGTATGGCAATGGAAATTGCTGACAGACTCAGAGGTTAAGAATTGTTGGGAAAGAAGAATAGCAAATTAATAAGACTATGCTCCATCTTTGATGACAATTTATTTCTTAAAACAACTGCAGTACGGTTCTTAATAACCTTAGAAGGGGGTACCTAAGAATGGTTTTGGTATATTTCATATTGAGAGTGAAAGATTTTATAAGGGAAGAACCCATGTGGTGCACAACTTCCATTTAAATAATAAGGAAAGGAATGGAAGAGGCACAGAACTAAATAACGTTGTACAAAAAGTACTTTCTCGACATGTAAGATTATTGTTCTTAAAAGTACATCCAATTTAATTTAAATAATATTACGAAAGCTGAAATCACGTTTACAATGGAACATTATTCCAATTGAAAGGAATTACACTATATACAATTTTGTTTACCTTCTTTAAGAAACATTACAAAAAAATAAATTCTATATTTTTTAATGGGAAATGCAATTTAACACATTTCTTTTCCCTAAGATGATATTCTATAATACTCATTACAATTTCATTGCTTTTATATTATTCATTCTAATGTGATGCTTAAAATATTTGCATTGAACAACTGTATGGCCACACACGGCACATGTGTATGGTGTTTCTCCCGTGTGAACTCGTTCATGTTTTATGAAAGTAATTGGATCGGAAAATTTTTTACTACACACTTGTATGGCTTTTTCCATTGTGAATCCTCATATGGCCAATTAAATGACCATTACGAGAGAAACTTGAATCGCACTCAACACATTTGTAAGGTTTCTCCCCAGTGTGAATCCTCATGTGCCTAGTTAAATGATAATTTCGTAAGAAACTTGCATCACACTCAACACAGTTATAAGTCTTTTCTCCAGTGTGTATTTTCATGTGTTTTTGTAAATGGCCGATAAGTGAGAAACGTTTATCACAATTCACACATTTGTATGGCTTTTCACCAGTGTGTGTGCACATATGTACTTTTAAGTTTCCTTTATCTGAAAACGTTCTGTCACAAACAACACATTTGTATTGGTTTTCACTAGCATGCATTAGTTTATGTCGCATAAAAGTACTTGAATTAGAAAAAAATTTATTACACATCACACATTTGTATGGTTTTTCACCAGTATGAATTCTCATGTGTTTAATTAAATGACCATTTTGTGAGAAACTTATATCACATTCAACACATTTGTATGGCTTTTCACCAGTGTGAATTCTCATGTGTCTCATTAAATAACTATTTCGTGCAAAACTTGCATCACACTCAACACACTTGTATGGCTTTTCTCGAGTGTGTATACTCATGTGTCTCAACAAATGAATGTTTTGTGAGAAGCTTGCATCACATTCAACACACCTGTATGGCTTTTCTCCGGTGTGAATTCTCATGTGTATAATCAAATTATTCTTTTGCGAGAAACTTGTATCACATTCAACACATTTGTATGACACTTCACCAGTGTGAGTTTTCTTGTGTATATTTAAATTGCCTTTCTGGGAGAAACATTTATCACACTTGACACATTTGTATGGTTTTTCTCCAGTGTGTATCCTCATGTGTTTAATTAGACTATTCTTACGTAAAAAAGTTGTATTACACTCAAGGCATTGAAATGGCTTCTGTCCATTGTGAATCTTATACAGTGTCATATTTTTATGTTGGCAAAAGTAACTGCAAATTATCACATTGGATTTGTACCTAAAATATAAAAAAAAACAGTGCCATGAAACATCATTTTATGCGGACAGGGTATAATATTAAAAGACAAAACATTTTTTTTTATTGTGGCACCAATTCACACTTTAATACTAAAGGGATTTTCCATGGCAGGGACTCCACAATATTTTGATATTTTATGTGAGAAATCAGACAATGCCTGATTGGATATTGTTAAGCATCTGTAAGTACTTTAAGGTTAAGTACCATTGTTATTCCCATAAATCTTGCATTTATTTTGTCATTAATCTAGAGGCTAAAGGACTTGTGCATACACACAGACAATTCTGGGAGTCATTAACCTATCAGTGAAGAATAAAATTATTAATGTATCTGACAAGAGAGAAGAAACCATTCATGGCGATGTTGAGTGTCAGGTTTGTTACATAGGTTTATACCATGCAGGTTATACTGTAAAAAGGTCATGGGGCAGTGTACGGCATAGAGGAGAATAGAGTAGAATATTTTACACTCCCGACATCAATTGTTTGATACACGAGTATTACAATCTTCTCGAAAATGTCAGTCAGCCTACATGCTAGGCTAGTCCTATACCTAGAAAGTAGAACAATGCAATTTCTAAATTTATGTAATATTTACAAAAACTACAAGCTCTAAAATTAAACATTTTTAAACTATAGTTATTTTAACCTGTATGATTGTAGTATTCATCAATTTAATAGAAAGGGTTTTTGAGTCAGCCAGGTTTTTTTTAATTTGTATTTTAGCTGACGTGGTTAATAGTTTTATCCAAGGTCCTTTGCCAGGCATACTTGTTCTAAATTGTACCACATGGCCCTTACTTTTACTTCTTGTGCCATGTTCATGAACGTTTCTATTACAAGGTTTTCCCAGTAGTTAAGGTTAATATTATAGTTTATACACATATAAGTTTACTACAGTTAATATTTCTAGTTCTGCAAAATATTTTCTGCATGACTGATTGGTTTCAACTTTTCTACGCATCTAATGATCTTTTTTTTTAAAAAAAATTATTAATAATTTGTTTACATTGCGTTTTGTACTTCTATACCATAGCTTAGTATAGACTCGAAAATGGCTTGTCAAGTTACCTCAAGTGTTCTATTCATTTAAAAAAAACTGTTTTGGATAATTTGTTACAAAGGTTATCTATATGTCTAACGCAGCTCAGCGTAAGACTATATGTCAAATGAATTATTTAAAGTAATAGTTGGCAAATGGACTTGGTTATATTCAGGGAGTGGTTTTTGTTGTTGTATTCAGTCCTGAGACTGGCCTGAAGCAACCCTCCATTGCTAACATATCTCGTGCAAGCCTTTTCATTTTTGCATAACCAGCCCATCCCGCTTAGTGCATTCCATTCTTGGCCTCCCTTGTCTCTTCTTACCCCACACACACACACTCTTCCCTCTAATGCTAATTTTACGAGACCCTTGTGTCTTAAAACCAACGTGGCCTATTAATCTATCCCTTCAATATCCTCCATATTGTTCTCTATTCCCCTATTCTGGCTTAGAACTTCCTGGTTTGTCCTGTACCCATCTCATTCCCCTATAGCACCACATTTCAAAGGCTTCTATTCTTTTCCTTTCCCCAACCTCCTATCGTCCACGTCCCATATAACGCCACGCTCCAGGAAGCGGTAAGTCAGGAAATTTTCATGAAACTGTCCAGTAAAGAAGACTTTTTAAAGAAGTTATCTAAATGATCAAGATATTCATCGGGCAATATGTCAATTCAAATCGCCCTAAATTGATATTTTCTGGCAGTTTTGCTGATTTATAATACTGAGGCAAGACCCTTTTATATTAACATAATGAATTTACAATAAATAAACAGTGAGGGAATGTTTCTTACCCTATTATGCTCGTGTGTCCTAATCCACACTTCCTATTCTAAATTCCTCTTCTGCCGCTTTCCAATTTTGATTCCTAAAAGACAAAATAAAACCTGCATTAGAGAGAGAGAAAAACACAGAACATAACCTAAACTGTATTTACGCAATTTACTCTCAACATTTAATTCTATGAAACTAAATTCAAATGATTTAATTAAATCCACACATGCAGCAGCCTCACTGATATTCAATTAATTTTGGTTTTTTTTCCCCCGGCCGATTAATTTTAATTCTAGCACGATTAAACATGGGTAAATAACTAATTAAATTTTACTCACGAAAATAACTTTACGTCGTGTAAAATTTTCATGTTGTTAACATCAGACGCGAACGAGCTCTAAAAATTTACGGAATGCCACATTAAAAATTTGCTTCCTTTAAGTACTAAATTTGTTTAGCAATCAATGTTACCTTTTCCAATGCTTCATGCCAACATTCCGGACTTAAAAGACCCCAAAGAATCATCACATGTACCATACTACAAGATTGTCCGAATCCCGTAATGGCTCTGTTTTAAAAATAAATTAGTGATAATTTTAATAAATGTAAGTAAATAGATAAGCTACGTAAGCTGAGTAATGATATAAAAGAAAACTATATGTTTTTATAATTTCCAGTAATACTGTTGGCTGCACTGATATCGCATGTAAGCTGTTCACGTAGCTATATTGACAAAATAGAAAAAAATCTTCATCGTGCAGATTTAAACGCGTGAACGTATTGCATCGAAAAGTTGTATGGACATTCTTAAAACCCCGAACGAGTAGGAAAATAAGTTGGAAGGGTGGGAAAGGGGAGTGACTCCCTATGTCCAACATAGGAATAGATTGGGGAACAGAGTCTAATCCATTAATAAAGCCCAACATATTAGCAAAAAAAAACCATGCACAGCCAAAAACCTTTAGTCTAGTTCTAGTTCATGGGTGAAAAAATTAATACATCATGGGCCAAGTTGTATGTGATGGAGCATTTGGAGTGTTCAGGACAGTTAGTTACTGGTGAAGGGAAAGCATGGCAATTTTTTTTTTTGGGGGGGGGGGGGGTAAACAGGCAACATGAGGGTGATCCTGAAACAGGAAACTCCTCTTTAACAGCATAAGAAGGGAATTGAAAAGTTGGGATATGGAAGGTAGAGCAAGGAAGGGTTGCCTAGGGTCCCCAAGCTATAGTTTAAGCATCACCTAAAGAGATGCAGGGAAAACACTAAATATCCTGCATAAGGTAGGCCAGGGAATTGGCTACTATTCTCACGCCCTTCCCTATGAATGACGGAAGACAAGTTTGCTGTGGGGATGCAGCATTCCCTTCTCCGTGTTTTCACAAGTTTTAGGAAGGCAGTTGGCCGACTGATCCAATGGGATAAGTGGACAGCTCTTGCCTGATACCCAAGGTCTTCGACCCCAGTACATACACCTCCTTAAATAGGTGAAGGTGTCTCCAAAACATGTGAGAACTTAGAAGAAAAAACCCAGAAAGAGTACGAGGCATTCCAAAAAGGGGAGCCCCACAGTCACTATGGGGAGAAATTCCTGCGAGATAAAACTCCCACAGGCAAACTGTAAAGTTTTTACAGTTGTTATGTGAAGTAGTTGCGTTTTCCACTAGTTTATCTGGAAGTGAACTAACTTGAATATTTATTCAAATTTTATTGAATATGTACACTACGGTACTAAACTCCCTTAATTCGTTCACCATCAACATATTCATTGCTGCCTCTGGTACCATTTACACTTTGGGCTGTGAGGGACTGCAATTGGTATGTCTACTGTCACCTGCGTGACTAAATGTTCATTTTGGTATAAAAATTCTCTGGCAGTCAAAACTACTTGCATGGTTTTTCACCAGTGTGCATCCTGATATGAGTTATTAAATTAGATTTAACCCAAAAAGCTGTATCAAACCCGAGACTTTGGCAAGGTTTTTGTTCGTTGTTAATATCATATGGCATTACGCTCCATTTTATTTAGATATTTACTTAAATATTAAGTGTTCTTTGGTAGCAAAAATTGCGGTTTTGGTTAGGATAAATGGTTTTATTTATTTTACAATAAAACTTAGGCAAAGATTTATAGGTTTATTTTACTCAAATTTTTAAAGAAAAATAATCCACGGAATCCTAAAAATTAGGGATTGGAGACTTAGTTGGAAGCCATTATGGGACAAGATCCAGATGAATTATTAGTATTCATTGAACAAGCAGCAGGTCTACCTCGGGTGCTTACTTCTTGTCCCGAGGATAAGATCCTGGCTGGTCCTGATTGCATTTTCTCCAGCAACTGCTAATATCCAGTTCATTATAAATGCGAGTGTCTCTGCACCTTAACGACTCATTCAAACTGATTCGAGACTCGCCCCTGTAGTCCCCCCCTTTGAAG
This sequence comes from Eucriotettix oculatus, assembly GCA_034510155.1. Taxonomy (NCBI): domain Eukaryota; kingdom Metazoa; phylum Arthropoda; class Insecta; order Orthoptera; family Tetrigidae; genus Eucriotettix; species Eucriotettix oculatus. The sequence continues at coordinate 2,197,263 of CM067376.1, read as the reverse complement.
TTATTTTCCACCTCGTTTTTGAAACTTGTACAAATGATACTTTTTTGAATTTTTTGACGAGTGTCAGCCCATTTTCATGACTGCACGACAACTTGCAGGGTTCGTCGTCTGCACGTCCACATTATTCCGGTAGAACAAACTGTAATTTGTTATTTTCTGGTGCTACTGTGCCTGTGTCCAGACTTGAATTGCCATGCAGCCATAAAACTCCAGGCCTATGGCACCAAAATGGCTTGGAAATCCCACGCACTCTACCTGATAACGTCGTCCACAGCCTTGTCTCTGTATCTTATAAAATAAAAATGCAACCAGAATTTATAAATACATGTGTAAATATTAGCGCTTATCCTTTGTCCCATTCTATCCATTGAGAAACAGGGTTCGACTAGTGTACTTTTGAAGAACCAGAAATATATAAGTTGGATGCCCCATTGTGTGAATTACATGGTTTAGAAAAAAAAGGCGAAGGCACATTATAGAAAACTGGTGTTTTTCAGGAGAGAAACACTTATTAACAGTATACAAAATATTGCAGTACTAATTGGGATCTTTGTTTTATTTGTGGGACTAATTGATCAATAAGTATAGTATATTGTTATAAATAAAGTAATTGAATTATATGATGTGTTACCATAAATAAAACAGCGAGAATGGCCAAAATTTGTAAAATAAACCTCTTGAAACACAATACAATAAACAGTGAACAAAGTAATTATACCTGCTTCCCAACAGTGATAATTGCAGACCATTGCCTCCAGTAGTTAAAGTGTATGTAGGAGGAAAGAAGAAATTCACTTGACAACTCATATACACATTCAGTTTCTGTATTCAGCCTGCACAACAGTTTATGTTAACGTTGGAAAGGGAGTCATTAAGAATGGTGCTTGTTTATTTTACATTGAGAGTGGCAAAGAAAATACATGGTGGCTAACACCCTTTAATTAAGTAAGAAGGGACAAAAGATAAGCACTAATATTTTTAAGTCAACAACTTTACATACAGTTTAAACAGCACTTTCTTAATATACATAATTTTTAATCAGACACATTCCCTTACCTTACTCTATTATGGAAATATGATTTCAATAGTCACTGTTCCAAATTAAAGGAATTACAATAAAAACAAGAATTCTCTGTACTCAATTTTTAATAGATAATAGTAAAAAATAAATTCAATTAAAAACAGTATTTCAATGGCACGTGTAATTTCACACTTTTTTCACTATGATGATTTACTAAAATACTCATAATTTAACTGTTTTTTTATTATGCATTCTTACGTGGTACCTTAAAGATTGGGATTGAATGAATGCCTTTCCACACAAACCACATTTGTATGGTTTTTCACCTGTGTGAATTCGTTTGTGTTTTGCAAAAGTACTTGAATCTGAAAAAGATTTACTACACACTGCACACTTGTATGGCTTTTCACCAGTGTGTTTCCTCATGTGTAATTTTAATTGTCCGTGATCTGCAAATAGTTTATCACACTCACGACATTTGTATGGCTTTTCACCTGTGTGAATTCGTTTGTGTATTATCAAATGGCTTGAGTTAGAAAAGGTTTTACTACATACTGCACATTTGTAAGGTTTTTCACCAGTGTGAATTCTCATGTGTTTAATTAAATGGCCGTTTCGTGAGAAGCTTGTATCACACTCAACACATTTGTATGGTTTCTCTCCAGTGTGTATCCTCATGTGCCTAATTAAATGGAAATTTCGTAAGAAACTTGTATCACACTCGACACATTTATATGGCTTCTCTCCAGTGTGAATCTGCATGTGTAAATATAAATTGTTACTGAGTGAAAACATTCTGTCACACTCAATACACACGTATGTTCTCTCTCCAGTGTGAATTCTCATGTGTCTAGTTAAATTACCATTTCGTGAGAAACTTTTATCACACTCGACACATTTGTATGGTTTTTTCCCAGTGTGAATTCTCATGTGTGTATATAAATTACTCTTTTGTGTGAAACTTGTATCACACTCAATACATTTATATGACTTTTCACTAGTGTGAATGTTCATGTGTCTAGTTAAAAGATAATTTTCAGTGAAACATTTATTACATTCAGCACATTTGTATGACCTTTCATCAGTGTGAACTGCCATGTGCCTAATTAAATCACCATTTTGAGAGAATGTTGCATGACATGTATCACACTTGTATGGCTTTTCTTCAGTGTGTAACCTCGTGTGCAAAATTAAACCTTTATTATTTAAAAATGTTGTATCGCCCTCAAGACATTGGAATGTCTTTTCTCCGTTGTTAACCTTATAGTGTTTCAGATTTGTGAAATTAACTGCATTTTTTTCTCTTTCAGACTTCAGAATTGTATTAATATGGTATCTAAAACAGATTCATGAAACATTATTTTACATACATAAGAATTAAATATTTTACTGTATATACAAGTAGAGATACAAACCATTAAACAAATCAAGTTTCTAAGTAATAAGGATATTGTTCAGAAGCGGTTTCCTTAAGACCGTGGTGACTTGAGCAGCTATGAGGAAAAGAGGAGGTGGGTTCAGTGTGGTAAAAGTCCCATACTTCTGTATGGAACAGGCTACACGTTTTCAATATTTTATGCAAATATCATCCAAGGTAGATGAAATGTCAGTTTACCCCTAGGATCACCAGATTTCTATCCTTTTTTGTACTTACATGACAAGATTTAGTCAATTAGCTGCTAGATTAACAACATAAAAAACTCTTACAACTGCATAGCAGTATCCAATCGAGCTCCTTTAACAGAGTATCCATGTAACCATTATTTATTTATTTTTAAATGTCATGTGATAAATCTGAAAATGCCCGATTGTTCATATTTATGTTAATTCGTGAGAAATATACTGAGTGGCAAAATTATTATGACCACTTGATAGCGTCATGATGTTTCTGCAAGAGGGCGAGGTAGTTATAAAAGTGGAACGCAGGAGAAATGGAAGTTTAAAGGCAAAAAGATTGTCGGAACCAGTATAATGTGAAGTATTCCAGGGCGGCAGCTATTTATGTTTGCAGGGAGTGGACTACGAAGCAAAAAAAAAACGTTGTCAGACTCTTGGTCATCACAAGCTGATCGCCGTTTCAGGCTGAAGAGAGAACTTCACATTTGAACAGGGGAAAAAAAAGAGCAACAATGCATCAAATAATGGAGGAATAAGTCTGTATGTCTCTGAACAAACTTTTCACCACACATTTACCATATGGGCTAGGGAAGCCAACTACCTGTTATAAAGCTCCTACACAAAAGGAAACGCCTTCAGTTTACTAAGGAGAACAAGGATTGGGGATAGAGAACGTAGATTTCCCCGACGAAGATGCTAAATGAAGAGTTCTCGGGATTCCGGTCGGGTGATGCAGTTTGTAGTCCACAACGTTTCTATGGCTGACACCGCCATCTTCTTCAGGTGAAGTGATGACTGGAATCCCGAGAACTCTTCATCCAAGGATTGGACAGTAGATGAATGGAAAAGGGACTTGTGCGCTGTGACAAATCACAATTTCAAACGCACCGCGCAGCTGTCACGGTGCTGATAAGGAGGAAAATATTACAAAAGCACACGACACTTTAGCCTGGTATGGCATGGTAAGGGCCCTTTGAATCCTGACTAACAATGTCTTAATATCCAAACGTATTTAAGGGTTATCACAGGTAAAGTACATCCTAGAGAATGTACATTTACTGTGACGAAAATGCTGAATGAAGAGTTCTCAGGACCCAAGTCGGGTGATGCAGTATGCAGTCTACCAATGTTTCCACGGCTGACACTCCCGTCGTCTTCTGGTTTAGTGCCGTTGAAACTGCCATTCCTGAATTTTGACGGTGCTTCACCTGAAGATGATGGCAGTGTCAGCCATGGAACTGTAATGGATAATGCATACGCATAGTTAAATTATAAATAAAATCCATCTGTTTCTTGGCCTTTTCTGTGTGTGTGGGAGGCGAAACTCTAACAAAACACCAAACCCTTTCCGTTTTGAAAGTGTGAGGAGGTCTCAGGGCATTCCATGAACAATAAACTGACCCTTCTTTTGAACGAGAGCAGCCCGTTGATGAAAGGGACCATCTATAGAAAGTTAAGTTGTAACCGGGAGTGGGCGTAACTAATTTGGAGGACCGGCCGGGAAAACGGAAGGTCCACGAATAATCTGGAATGCTACGGTTAAATGCGTAACATATGCAGCATTTACGCCACACTCCAAGACAAAGAATTTTCTATTGGCTGAAATTGTCAAACTTCAAGCCAATAGGAGACTTTGGTGGACAACGTCTGATTGGTAGCTGAATATGGTGAGTGTGGCGTCCGACCGAGGTGATGGCGGAGGAAAGCTTGGGAGATGAGTGGATTATTAGATTGGGAGAGCAGAGAAGAGAAGAAGTTGTTGGGAGAGCGGAGCAGGTGGGTCACCAAATGCGGTCGGGGAATCGGAGCGACATTGGCGGAAGAAGCAGCTCGGAAGAAGAGACGGAGACCATCTAGCTGCAGTCAACCAGCAAGCGCCCAGCATATAGAAACATATGCATTTTATGCGGTACCGTACACATATATTTGACTTTGAGTTCACATTTGCCAGGGCCTATTGCCATTAGGATTCAAATTAAGCTTTCTCGTTCACCCCGCTGTGGAACCCTGAGAGTATAGTCGAATGCTAAACGAATTGCCTTTTTTTATTATCTAAAGCAGTAAAATAATTTTCATATTAATATTAAAGCTTAAAATTTAAACGTAAACTTTTATTTCTTTTTTTTATAATCCCCAGCAATCATAACACACAATATTATTTAAATTAATTTAAACCCACGACAAAGTGTATTCATTACAGAACCATTGTGGACTACAAACCGCGTCACCAGACCGGAATCCCGAGAACTCTTCATTCAAAGTACACCCCGTTATGCTGAACAAAGAGGTCCTTGTCACAAAGCAGGCATTGCCCTCAGGTGGTTCAAAGAGCATGACAAGAGACTTTTCCTAGCACAATCACCGGCTGTCAATTCAATCGGATGCAATACCATCAATCTTAAGGAATTGGCAAGTGCGGTTTATCAAATATATTCTCAAATTCACCTACCAACTACCAACACGTCATGGAATCCGTGCCCAGAAGAATTACAGGTCAGAGGATGGGCCAACTTTATATTACGGGGGTGCTCAGAATAATTTCACGCCTGGGTAACAGAAAATAACCGCAACGTACTTCCCTTCCCGAAGGCTTTGATTCAGAAACATGCAACCAGTCGGTGGTGCAAATTACAGCAGAAGAGTAAACCAAGTACTTGAATCAATTAATTGATTAACGTGGCAGTTCTTATAAGAATTACCTGCATTGTACAACGCAGCAAATTCCAATTTAAAAAGAAACTCCATCACTTACCTTGGACTTGCCCTAGACTCCAAACTTTCCAGGAAACCCAACCTTACATCCAAAAATTAACACTAAAATAAAAATTACTCTATCCACTCCTCAAAAGGAATGCACCAATTTCCATATCCACCACCAAAAGACTCGTTTATCTCTCCCTAATCCGCCCCGTATGGGGATCAACTGCCTCAACACCAATTCAAATAAAATTCAAACCAAGCAAAACGGAATCCTGAGAATCATTTCCAACTCCCCCTTGTACCTTTGCAACTCGGTGATTCACAATGACACCCAAGTTCCACACACCTCGACCTCATCCTTATCCTCCTTAATCGAAAGCCCCAATCACTCCAACGACACCATAGCCCCACACACCACCTCCTCCTCCTCCTCCACAACATAACCGCAAACTCAAAACGATAACTACCAATCGACTACATCCTCCCACTCTTTCACTCCGGTATAACCCAACAATAATTTCTCCACTATTCAAATAACTATTCCCCTCTATTTCTCTTCATCTGATTCCCCCTACTACCCCTAAACTCTATTAATATTCACCACCAACACTAAGCCAATCAAATATTATTAACTGTATTATTATGTTCACAGCTCTCTGTCGTTTCTCCCGCTTGTAAATTTGGTTGCCGATGGTCTTAACAATTTATTCAAGTTATCGCGTAAAATGGTTTCTTCAGTGAATAAATATCTATACACGTTGTAATAATAACTTTACTATCTTCATAATAAAGTTTGCATAATAATAAAAAAACAAATTGCACCAAATGTTATTTTATTTATGAAAACAATAGCAATGCTCAAAAAGTGATGTGATGAATGTATGAGTAAATACAGCATATACATTATTGTATCTCTGAAGAATATTTTTCTTTCCAGGTTTGAACCTGCACATCCTCCTACGGCTGTGCGATAAATTGGTGAAATAAATGTCATCATCATCATCATCATCAACCACCCAACCACCATATTTTATTAAAATCAAAAACTGATGATCAGAATGGGGCAAGTTGTTGTTTTACTTTATGTGAGATTAAATTTAAATGTTAAACTGTGAAGGAAGTTGGTTTGATATCCAGGTATTTATTGTTTCTTACCGTATCTTGTGTCCCAATCCACACTTTCTGTCCTAAATTCCTCTTCCTGATCACTTTCCACTTGTAATTCCTGAAAGACAAAATAGAACCTGTATAGAGACAGGGCGAAAAAAAACCTACACTGATTTCGGGAATACTTAAAATAAAATTAAATTAAATTAGTTACATTATCTAACTGTTTTTTTTAATAAATAAATAGTAAATCAGGCAATAAGTAAGAACAAATTTGGCAATAAGAAAGAAGTAATTTAATATAAACTTTATTAACGATAATCCTTACACGACGTTCCGTTCCTAAATTTGGATCCTGGGTTATCCTCAACGACACAAGACGAGAGCAGTTAACTGACGCAGAATTATCATCGTGTATCAAATAAAGTCAAAAGTAAACTGCAAAAAAAAAATACCGCTGCTGTAAATGTTAAACACCATCAAGTCATTTGTCGAAACATGATAATACCAACATTGCCGCAGCGAAAACACTAAAATAGAGATTTGTTTGAGTTATTATTCTGTCGTGTTTAGTTTGTGAGCGTTTAATGAGAAAACTCTTAGTACGTAATTTAAACTGGGGCGAGTTGATAATTTTTAGGGCGAAGATAATCTTTCATTTTCTAGGTCACCTATATTTATAGGGTTTTATTGCGTGAATGTTGGCGACCTTTTAAATGCATAGGAGCATCCAAACGATGTGACTGTGAAATTAAAGTTAATGATAAAAAGAAATGAACTTTGAGTCAATCACGCCTTCAAATATGTTTATAAAAATGAACCAAAAAATTAATTTTTATAATGAATTAGTTCTATTAATCTTTTATAATTTCTCCAATTCCGTTCCTCGACTTCTTACCGAAATATTTCACTTAATCTTGAAATAACTCGAAGGCAGTACAATGTTGTTGTTGTGGTATTCAGCCCAAAGACTGATCTCATGCAACCCCATCTTGCGCAAGCCTTTTCATTTATTTATAACTAGAACATCCCACATCCTTCCTAATCTATCCAAGGCCTCCCTCTTTAGTTTTTACCCCACACACACACTTCCCTCTAATGATCCATGTCTCAAAACGTGATTTATTAATCTATCCCTTCTCTTGGTCAACGTCCTCCATATTCTTCTCTCTTCCCGTATTCTGCTTATAACTTCCTGGTTAGTGATTCTATCCGCCCAACATCTCATTCTCCTATAGCAGCACATTTCAAAGGCTTCTATTCTCTTCCTTTCTGCAATTCCTATCGTCCAAGTTTCGCACCCCCATATAACAACGCCAAGCTCCATACCAAACATTTTTAGCAACCATTTCCTAATATTGAGTCTTATATTACTCATAAGTAAATTCATCTTTTTCGTGAAAGCCTTCGTTGCCTGTGCTATCCTATTCTTTATGTCTACTATACTTTAACCATCCCTAGTTATTACGCTTTGTAAGTAGCAGAATTCCTTAATTTCTGTTCAAGTATTCCTTCCTAACTTAAATCCCTTTGTTATTCCACTCTTTCCCATACTACAATACATTACCTAATAAAAAAATAAGTCCTATATTTTGATTTCCTTTTAGCCCATCCATATCTAGTTAACATCTATTAAAGAATTGTTTCAGGGTGTGTAAAATATTTCTGAAAGAGGTTGAGGAACTTTATTGTAGAAGTAAAAAAGTCTTCTTCTTGCGCAAGCCTTTTCATTTCCACATAAATAGCACATTTTACATCCTCCCTATTCTGATTATCATATTCCTGACCTTGTCCTCCCTCTTCCGTTCTTATCCCCACACATAATGCTAATTTTACAAGACCCTCGTGTCTTAAAACGTGGCCTATTAATCTATCCCTTCAAAGTCCTCCATATTGTTCTCTGTTCCCCTATTCTGCTTAGAATGTCCTGGTTAGTGATTCTATCCACCTCATCACATTCTCCTATAGCATCACATTTCAAAGACTTCTATTCTTTTCCTTTCTGCAACTCCTGTCGTCCACGTTTCGCAATCCATATAACGCCACGCTCCACACCAACATTTTTAGCAACAATTTCCTAATTTTCACACTTATATTACCCATAAGTAAATTCCTCTTCCTCGCCTGTTGTTGCTATCCTACTCTAGTTATTACGCTTCGAAAGTAACAGAATTCCTTTAATTCCGTCAAAATATCCCTTTCTCAATCTAACAGCCTTTGTTATTCCACTGTTTTCCCATACTACACTGCATTACCTCAGTTTTCCTTCTCTATTAATCTTCATATTAAACTCATTCTCCAGGACCAAAATCATGTCATTTATAATGGTTTCTAAGTCTTCTTCTGACTCCCCCCTAATACTACAATATCATTGGCAAACCATAAGGTAATTCACACAACGGGACTGTCCCACCTTCTATGTGCTTCTTATTCTTCACAAGTTTCAATCACGCCCCTTATTTTCTGCAGACAATTAATTTAGTACTTCAAAAATCATTTTCACCCGTCTGCCGTCATTAACCCTTTAGCGGACGGAACTGCATATGCAGTCAATTTTACGTTGATAAATAGGGAACATGTCTGCAAAAGGGTTCAGTTTAAAGGATCTGTATGGCAATGGAAATTGCTGACAGCCCCAGAGGTTAAGAATTGTTGGGAAAGAAGAACTGCAAATTAAAAAGACTATGGTCCATCTTTGATGACAATTTATTTCTTAAATCACCTGCGGTACTGGTTCTTAATAACCTTAAAAGGGGGGTACCTAAGAATGGTTTTGGTGTATTTCATATATACAATCTGGCAAAAAACCATACAAATGTGTTGAGTGTGACAAATGTTTTTCTCAAAACAGTCATTTAATTATGCACACGAAAATTCACACTGGAGAGAAACCATACAAGTGTGGTGAGTGTGATACAAGTTTCTCACAAAATAGTATTTTAACTAGACACGTGAAGATTCACACTGGTGAGAGGCCGTACAAGTGTGTTGAGAGTGAAAGATTTTATAAGGGAACCCATGTGGTGCGCAACTTCCATTTAAATAATAAGGAAAGGAATGGAAGAGGCACAGAACTAAATAACTTTATACAGAAAGTAACCATTTTGTTAAAATGTAATAAAAAGTCATTTGTTCATGTTGACACGAATATTTATTTAATTAATGTCGCACTACGATCGCATGCAAGAAGGTGCAAACTGTTCGGTTAACCGTGTCTTGCTTGTAAACTATGAGATAACACGTTCTTGCACACACCGTTTCCTACATTTGATGAATTAACACCTTTTTACACATCTAATATTTCAGAAAATACTGTGGTTTTTATGAAAAGTAGTAATGTGAATCATAGAAGACCCCCCAGAAAATTCATTAACTATATAACCCAAAATCACAACATTTCACACCTGTTTGTTTATTCTCAGTCATTTAAAGTAAGACCCACTAAAAGAAGGTCAACCTGAAGCAGTGGAATAATTTGTACACATCCTAAAGAAAAATCCCAAATATCGCATACAGTTAACCGATTATGAAATTATCTCCGTCTTTGGTGACAATTATATACTTACTCTAGTTCTTTAATCGTCTGGCTCAACAGTTCACAATGAAATAGTCATCGTATTTATTGTCTAAAAAACTATGTTTATAGCAACAAAAAATATTCGTAAGTACAAAGTCAACAGCTAGCCAATCACAGGCGGTCTTCTGTGACTTGCCTCAGACTATATAAATGCTTACACTTACCAAATTTGACACACTTCAGTCTGAAGATGATGGCAAGAGCAAGCCATCAAAACGTCACTGTTAAAATCTTTGACCCCGGTTGGAAACCCGAGAAGAATTTATACATGCCATTTCACTGGGAAAGACCTCGTACTTTTTAATAAAGTCACAATAGATGGCAGACAGATACATATTTAATAAATTGTATAAAGAACCTGTAATTTAAGAAAGTGTTTCTTTTACTACATAATGAACTTCATAAATAAATTATAATTAGTTAATGGTTCTGAAGGTATTTCCGAATGAACACTGCTTTATCATTGTAATTAGAGCACTGAAAATTTTGTGTAATACAAAGTAATATTGTTATAATGTGTTATGTCATCAGTTAAGATATTAGATTGGGTCTATATATATATAAATTATATATTGGATAAGAGATGAAGTCACACATTGGATAGAAAGAAAGATAGGAAATTCGCTCTTTGAATCATATGTACGGCATGGAATCATGCCCAATCTTTCCAATTAGACAATGCGTGACTTCGTTACTTATCCCATATATAATTTATTTGTAATTTATTCTTAACAGATGCTCCTAATCCTTCCATCCCTCTTCTCTATCCATCCTAACTTGAAAACCTAATATTTAGACTGAAAATGTTAGGTTGGTTGTACTGTATGTGGTTGGCGGAGTCGGTAAGACGCACGCCAAGGCTCTAGTGGCGGTTGGTTACACTGCTGATTTCGTGTACCCAGGTTCGAGTCCTGGCCACATCGAATTTTTTCAGTCTTTCTTCCTTCTTCCATTCCCTTCTATGTCCTACATATGATTCAAAGAGCGAATTTCCTATCTTTCTCCCAAATATTTCCATCTTTATATATATATATATCTGTTTATGTGTGTGTGTAGTGTAACAGAAACATAACATAATATATCTAGTTCTGTTTGGTATACGTCCAACTAGAGCAATAATACATTACAACATATTACCAATGGAGGATGGGGAGGATCTAAAAAGGCAACCAATAACTTTGAATTATCAGAACTGAACCATATGTTTTATTTTATGTAAATAATCATAAACAAACAGAAATTATAATTCAATAGTCATTATTCCAAATTAATGGATTTACAATGAAAACAAGAATGCTGTACAACAAATTTACAATAGACATTAGGAACAAAATGAATAAATTTTAAGACAGTAAATTATAAAAATATATCTTTTTTGTATTAAAATGGGAAATGAAATTTACTCCATTTTTTTGACAGTGATAATATCCTAGAATACTCATTACAACTTCAGTTTTTATATATATATAATCCATTATTATTATTATAAAAACATTGGTGAGAAATGAATGTTTTTCCATGCGTAGCACAGTTGTATGGTTTCCCATCTGTGTAAATGCATTTTGTGTTTAATAAAGTATGAATCAGATAAACTTTTACAACCACTGCATCCTTGTATGCATTTCCTTCAGCATGAAGTCTCATACATTGAATTAAATCCCCATTTAGTGAGAAATTTGTATCACACTCAATACATTTGTATGGGTTTTCTCAAATTTAATCCTCATATTTACTTTTAAATATAATCACATTTCAACAAACTTGAAATGTTTTAAAATATCTATAAATTTGTGTCCCATTGAAGATCTTGATTTAGAATATATTTTACTAAACATTTAACATTTGTATGGTTTTTTCACCAGTATGGATTCCCATGTGTCTAATTAAATCAATCTTTTGTGTGAAACTTGTCTCACACTCAACACAGTTGTATGGCTTTTCACCCAAGTGAATTCTCATGTGTGTAAATAAATGACCATTTTGTGAGAAACGTTTGCCACACTCACCACACTTGAATGGTTTTTCACCAGTGTGAGTCCTCATGTGTCTAGTTAAATCAAACTTTTGCGAGAAACTTTTGTCACACTCAACACACTTGTATGGCTTTTCACCAGTGTGAATTCTCATGTGTGTAGTTAAAACACTACTTTGTGAGAAACTTTTATCACACTCAGCACACTTGTATGGGGTTTCAGCAGTGTGTGTTCGTTTGTGAATAACTAATGTATGGGAATTAGTGAAAGCTTTACTACACTCAACACATTCGTATAGTTTTTCACCAGTGTGAATTCTCATGTGCTCGTGTAAATCACTGTTCTTTCTAAATCTTCTACCACACTCGACACAATTGTATGGTTTTTCACCAGTGTGAATTCTTATGTGTCTAATTAAATGACCATTTCGCGAGAAACTTCTGTCACACTCAACACACTTGTATGGCCTCTCACCAGTGTGAATCTTCATGTGTCTAGTTAAAATACTATTTTGTGAGAAACTTTTATCACACTCAACACACTTGTATGGGTTTTCACCTGTATGTATTCGTTTGTGCCTAACTAAAGTACAGGAATTAGTGAAAGCTTTACTACACAACAAACATTTATATGGTTTTTCACCAGTGTGAATTCTCATGTGCCTACGTAATTTACTGTTCTCTCTGAAATTTCTATCACACTCACCACATTTGTATGGTTTCTCTCCAGTGTGAATTTTCATGTGCATAATTAAATGACTATTTTGAGAAAAACATTTGTCACACTCAACACATTTGTATGGTTTTTCACCAGATTGTATATTCATGTGCATAATTAAACTTTCATTATGTAAAAAAGTTTTATCACAATTGAAGACATTGGAATGGCTTTTATCCATCGTTAATCTTATACAGTCTCATAATTTTATAACTACAAAGGGTTCACTTTGGACTTCACAATTGGATCAATACAGTACCTAAAATAGAAAAATATGTATTTTTTTTAAAACAATGACATGAAAGAGGATCTGGTTTAATATTATAACCACAGACCATTATATTGGTGCGCCACCATTTCATACTTTAACACTGAAGGGATTTTCCTTGGGAGGGACTCTTCAAGATTTTGAATTGTCATGTGTGAAATCAGATCCTGCCTGATTGGATATTGCTATGTAGTTTTAAGAACTTAAGATTAAGTACTGTTGGATTTCTCATATTTCCTGCATTTATAATATTGTTAATCTAGCGACTAGAAGGACTATTGCAAACATAGAATATTATTGAAATCGGGTGATTCTGGAGGTCATGAGTTCAATTCTCCTTTTCTCCCCCTTATGTAGTTAATTCAAAAAACAATAAATGTGACATAGTGCACAGCAAGGTTTGTAGATAATATGAGAACAAAATTGGAAGAAGAATGAGTTCAAAAAAAAATCTTAATCTTAACATCGTGTGAAACACATACAGACAAGTGTGGTGATTCATGACCCTTACATTCATCGAGTATAGCAAAAATAATTTACAAAGGATGGAAAACGAGGGTGGTTTGGTGAGGCCGAGTAGGCGGGAAACGTCGCCGTTTACAACATTATTTATTGCCTGGGGTGCATTGTGTTCGACACACTTGGTCCCGGGAGCTGGCCTGAGAAGGTCAGAATGGGAGAGCAGTGGCTGAACAGGCGTAGAAGTTAATTTTAGCCTGCGTAAAAGTTAATTTCGGCATGTTCAAGAAAGAAGATTCATTTGTAGTACGGAAAACAAAAAGATAACATTTGATGGAGATTTAAGCTGAAGAAGAGGCGCTAGAGGAGACGTGATCCAGCAAAGGAACATCCGGCAATGGCAAACCAAGAACAATGTCACCACGCAGAACATCTGCTAACGGCATTTTTACCCGGCTTTTCCACTTAAACCATTCTTGTTTCAACTATATCATTCGTCACACGCGTTCCTGGGAGCAGCCATTTAGAAGCAGCGTAGATTCTTCTTTTTTCTTTACCGACTGAGCCAATTTGATATTCGTAAATTTATATATTTTTTTCACTAAAATTTAATTTGAGTTATATTTCTTTTGGAAATTTGATAATGTAATATTGTAATTGAATGGAATATATTCAAATTAAATACACTTTTTTATTATTATTTAACAATTCCTTGTTACAATAATATTTTTGTTGGTGTAAGCAAAGTCAAACACCACACAAGTTAATAAGTTTTCATGGTGACAACAATTAATTCACCCAGCTGAATCTGTTGCTGCCGACACTAGGCTCGTAGGTATTTATTCAATTGTTAATTTTACGAACTATTTGTTTAAAAGTGCGGAAAACATAGAATATATTATATTGTAACGTATGAATTTGCACTGCATATAGTTTAGATTATTGGATATTTATGGTTTGTCTTCAAGTGCCTGTATTTTACAAAGTAGCCTTTGCTCAGTATTCAGTTTACAGGGTAATCCATTATTTCATTATTATTAGCACTGGATTTACTTAACATTATCGTATTTATAGATAATAGAGGGAAAATATTTTCCTTCCTCAACGAGGGTCAATGATGATGGATCTGAAGAATTTATGAACGTGACAATGTAATATTTTGACAATAATGGTGAAGCAAAGCATAGTGGAGATGATTGAGGTTTCTCATGGAAGCACGGTTCAATCAGATGACGAAGAGGAGAATGAATAGGATTGATGTAGTAGGTAGAAAGTACTTTTATAGCGAAAATAAATCTTTGCAATGGTTTATGTGAGTACTAGGAAACGCAACATACTGATGAAGTTACCTACATTTCAAGGTGCTGCATAAAATATTGGTACCAATTGGGAGAAGTGGAATTTGATATTTATATTAATGACATTATAGGAGAAATTCTCGAAATGTCACACTTGAAGGAAACTTGATACCTCTATCCACCAAAATTGAAAAAGAAAACATTTTTCTGCCTAAAATGTACTAAAAAGTTATGCAGCACTATCTGAGAGACATGAAAGGCTAAAGACTTTAAACTGTAAAGCTGCATTACTTTGTAAACAACCTGGGTAAATTTATACAAAGGGAAATTTCAAAGTAAAACACCGTCATGGCAGACAAGTAAATTCAAATATATTGTAATGTAAAAGCGCGGGTGCCTGCTGATATTGTTATATATTTTAATTTTAAGATGCAAATAGTATATAACTTTAATTAATTTAATGTTGTAATGTGAAGGGGGTTCGGGAACAATTCTCAGGAATTGTCGTCATTGTAAAGTGCAGCTGGACCTACAATAAAGAAAGTTTTGTGCGACGACAATAGATGCCAACAACAGTGGAAGACTCAAATTGTCTAAAAGTGTGTGAAGTCCCACAGGGGTAAGTCCAGGGGCGTGTGTGAAGTCCCGGAGCGGGAAGGCCAAACTTTCAACTGGAGCGATGTTCTAATTGGCCAGTTTTGGGGTCGGGTGACCGAGACTTGAAAGAAGGTCAGGGCGAGAATAGAAAAAAGGAGATGAGATGGACCTGAGAGATCAGACGGGATGGTGATTTGAGAGAGGTCAGATGAACCTGGAAGGAGTGGGTCTTAAGGAAAGGTGCGAGTCTAGTAGCACATGGCCAGTAAATAATATGAGACAGAGATCTCCTAGCTGTGGGAGAGGATTACACGACATTCCTGGATGTAAAGCAGCTGCAAGGCGTACCTAAAGACCGAGAAATGTGGATGCATACATGGCGTTGAATGTTTGTAGGCCCAATAATTTTGGGCAAGTCCAATTTAGCTGTGAAACTTGTTCATTTTGTTGATTACATAAAAATCTAAATGATATTCTTCTTCTATTTTTCGGTAACTGCGTACTTCATTTCTCGAGTCACCCAAAATCCCCCGAGATATTGTTTTGTGTAAATACTGTACAGATGAAATTCATAAATATAAAGTTGTCAAACCTTTTTAATTTGTAAATTAAATAATATTTACCTATCCCAAGAAGAGTACATTACAATATAAATAGATTTCAGACTTTATTTTTTATTTGCAACAATTTTCAAAGAGGAAAAAAACACAACGTTTTGGATGGTATTTGTACCTTCTTCAGGCTTATTAACCTAATAATCAATAATACATCAATTGCCACCATTTAAATATCACAATATTTATGCACATAACCATAATTTTGTACAATTTTTTTTTGGAAAATGTCTCTCAGAGGCTACACGACAAATTAACAATCTCTTTAGAAATTGTTATAAATAAAAAGTGAAGTCTGAAATTGGTTGTAAATTTTTACCTATTATTACAAAATCAGACTTTAAATTCAACCTTTTAATATATAAACTTATTTTTTTTTAGGTTTATTGTTAAAATAAAATAATTTCACTACCGCCAACATCAGTTGACAGGGTGAAATAGCCAACACAAACTAAAAGGTTAACGTAATGTGAAATTAAATTTTTTAAATGTTAAAACTTTTTTTAACATTTTTTTTATATCAACATAATGAATTTACACGAAACAAACTGTGAAGGAAGATGGTCTGATACCCACGTATTTAAGGTTTCTTACCACATTTTGCTCCTTGGTGTCCTAATTCAGACTTTCGATTCTAATTTCCTCTTCTGATCACTTTCCACTTGTAATTCCTGTAAGACAATAAAACCTTTTCTTAAGAGAGTGAAAAAAACAACAACAAAGAAATGGGAAAGCTTAAAATTAACAGTTGGGACATGGAGTGGTGCAAGTTGGTTTTCCAGTTATGAAGGCTTTTTAAACAACTTATCAAATAGCAATTCATACAATGAATTAATACTGACTGAACATGAAAATGGCCACACAGTAATGGTACAGGTGCTTGATATTTTGCTTGACCGATCATAACTTGTTTAACTTAATGTCAAATTAAATTTAAATATCAAACAAAAAAACCAAAACTTGGGCCAATTACATATTTTAGCCATAACTGCTTAACTGTGTTTATGATGACTAATAAATCAAAATCTTCATCAAGCAATACATCAACATTTATAACATAAGATAAGACATTTCTATAATAACATAATGAATTCACAGGAACAGAACTGCGAAGGAAATTGGTGTGAAAGACAAAATGAAACCTGTACTGAGAGAATAAACACTGAACTGGGGAAACTTAAAAATCGAATTTAATCCGTTCCTTTACCTGCTTTGTTTGTAATAAATAAATGCTAAATCCCCCAATAAGTGAGAACAAATTTATAATATGAACTTTATTATTAACATTAATTCTCACACGACGTTTCGTTCCTAAACATTGATTCCTCAACGAAAGACGGCGACAGCAGTTAATTGAAGGATAACTTTCATCGCGTATTGATTCAAATCCAAAAGTAAACTACGATATTGTCTGCAGGAAACGTTAACTTCACCTGACCTCCTTTGATGCGAAATGAAGTAAACATGATATTACAAACATTGACACCGCGAAAAACACTAAAATAAAGATTAGTTTAAAATACACTGTCATCAAGTTAGGTCAGTGGACGCTTTTTGAAGAAGTTCTTAGCACGTGCTTCAAAGTAGATGTTTGGTAATTTACAGGCGAATGAAAAATCTGTCGACTGCTCCACTTTTTCATGTTTGTAGTTATTTATTGTCTCAACGTTGGCAACGATCGATGTCATTGCATCGGAAAAAAATCCATACGACGCGACGTGACTGTGTAATTAACATATTTGGAATAACAGTCAATTAAAGCAATTGACAAAGAAATGAACTCGGTCTGTGATATTCGTATTTTGGGTGTACATAAATAGTCAAGTCATGGAATTAATCTTGACAATATTGATGACTTCTAAATTATCCTGCAGCTTCAGATTTTATGAACAAATATGAGTGTCAAAATCAAGTAGATTGAAATTCAGTACTAAATTAACAATTTACCCGTTTAGAAGTCGGATAACTAATTGATTTTTTTAAAACAGTTGTACCCCCCATTTTTCTTCAAAACGTAGAAGTGACAACAACTGACTGTACGTCGCTACACATCTTGATGATTGGCCGGTTGTGGGCAGTGGCATAGGAGAAATTGACGAAATGTTGCAGCTGGAATTTCATAAAAACTGGAGGGTCTCTCGGCGGGTTTCTCTTTATGGGTATGGAGATACGGCAAAAGGAAGACAGCCAGTGAATCGAGAGGACTATACAAAGAAAAGTTTTGGAAATATTTGGAGTGGCAGAGGCGATTGGAGTTTGTACTCAGATTGGACGTGAAGAGGGAAATGTTGAGGACAATCTTACAGCAAAAGTAAGTGGCCCATCTACTATATTTAATGACAACTTCACATCCAGACATTTCTTTTGCAGTGAATACAGTAGTTTGAGCCATGGAAGGTACCTACAGTTCAATAATGTAATCAAGCAAAGCAAATATTGAGATACTTGAAGAATATAATAAATAAATCATAGAATTGTATGCAGAAATAAAGAATCTTTTAAGGTCAACAGCGACACTTACTACGCTGGTGACACGGACACGAGTCGTTCAACGCCTGGTGTTGGACACGAGTCGTTCAACGGCTGGTGTTGGACACGAGTCGTTCAACGGCTGGTGTTGGACACGAGTCGTTCAACGGCTGGTGTTGGACACGAGTCGTTCAACGGCTGGTGTTGGACACGAGTCGTTCAACGGCTGGTGTTGGACACGAGTCCTTCAACGACTAGCGTTGTTGTTACTCTCAATCCACGGAGCTGTATCACGGACAAGTAAATTACACAAGCCGGTGGTGACATCTACCGTGGAAACAGAATTAATATCAGAAAGTGGAGGAGCAAAGGAGAGGATCTGGTTGAAAAGGCTGCTGGATTGAGTTAACTACTGGAACTGCCAGTTAAGGTAAACCTCATATGCAAAAAGTGAAAGAAAAGGAGAAGTCAGGAACCACACGGAGTTCGCTTCACTTTCCCATTTTAATGCTTAGTTTAGGAAATAATTTTGCTCTTCACTGATTCTAATATATTTATATATATATTTTTTTTTCTGATGAAGGGGAGGGGGAAGGTGCCTCCGAAAATTCAAGTACTCTAGACCTCACAAGGTGTCTACCATCTATGAACCTCAGGAAAGTCACCTTCTTTCCATCTCGCTGTCATTTCCCTATTAATTGTTTTAATTAACAGGACCATGTCATTTCCTGACTCATATATATATATTAATGAAACGTTTGTAACGTGATGAAGTCACACGTATTGGATATTAGGATAGTAAATGAGGGAGAAAGATAGGAAATACGCTTTGAAACATATGTTTGGCACAGAATTATGCTCAGGGAAAGACATATATATGTCAAGCGTAGAGAAGAAAGGAAGAAAGACTGACATATGTTTCAAAGCATATTTCCTATCTTTCTCCCTCATTTACTATCCTTACTTACTATCCTAATATCCAATGCGTGTGACTCTACTATTAACTCTCTTTGTTATAGCTGTAGCTAGGATTTGCCTCGGTAGTTCCTACATTGCAAACGTGTTCCTTTCTTATGTGTCGGTCATATATTAGGTAATGTCCATTCTTCTGGCATTTTACCATCTTCCCAAACCTTCATGTGCCTTCACCTTTTCTTTTTTTACAAATCCACGTGTTTCACACAATTATTTCTTGTCCTTGATAAGTTTTCAAGTATGCACCTTATTTTCAGCAGAAAATTTAGTTCCTCCAGAATCAGTCTCCCACATTTTCCTTTCTCTGACATCCGGTGCATGAATTCACTATAAAGTGTCTATAAACGAGAAATTAAAGCCCAAGTAAAAGTGAAGGTTTCCAAAAAAAAAAAGAAGACAACTCTTCTTGAATACCAAATAAACTTCTTGAAACACAATGCAATTAGCAACAAACAAACTAATTACTCCTGCTCAGCAGCAATGCTAATTAATCAATATTTTAAGTATTTTAATCAGAAATACAATTTTTTACTATTATTTCCTATAATAGTCATGACAACTTAATTGTTCCTGTATTATGCATTCTTATATGGCATTTTAAGGATTGGGATTTAATTAATGTCTTTCCACACTCGTATGGTTTTTCACCTCTGTGTGAATTCTCATGTGTCTTATGAAAGTCCTTGATCTAGAAAATGTTTTATTACACACTGCAAATTTATATGGTTTTTCACCTGTGTGAATTCTCATGTGTCTTATTAAAATTACTATTTTGTGAGAAACTTGTATCACACTCATCACACACGTATGGCTTTTCTCCAGTGTGAATCCTCATGTGCCTAATCAAATGACCATTTTGTGAGAAAACTTGTATCACATTCAACTCACGTGTATGGCTTGTATCGACATAGTAAAATCTTATAAAGTACACAGTCACGATACAAGGCAGACAGATTCATGAGTTATACTTTACTTTTCCAAAGCATTGAATCAGAACCATACAATTTTATAGTTTATTGTGCAAGGGAAAATATTAGATGAGAGTAAACCAAGTAACTGAATCAATTGAGGCATCAGTTCTTACCAGAATTACCTGGCAACAAATAAACTTTATTGCACCATTAGCGATTGAAGTATTTCCCCGTGAAGAGAATTAAGAAAGGTTTCTCGGGTTTCCAACTCTGTAAAAATTGTAAGTTCTTACTCTTTGTTTAAATTCAATCAAACCCTTCCCTGTAAAACTACGCGTACTTGAGTCGGACGCTGAATAAATACGTCATAGATGTACAGGGAGCATTCCACGGCACAATAATAATTTTTTTGGATAACTGCCAAATCTCGTAGTATAGATTGTTTGTGTTGTATTCCTCCATCACCATCGTGTCCTTTCCTTTTCCCCTCTACAATGACCTCTATTTTTTTAAGGAAATATTCAAAGTCTCCCTGTGACATAGAAGACGACGTTTTTGAATAGATAATCAGTTCGTTGCTTAGATTGTGAATTGTTCATTTTTAAAAAAAAGGTCTAAACCAGGTTCTCATTTTCCTTTTAGTTTATCTCCAGTAAAACTAACGATGCGCTAATTAATAACAACTTTATTTTCGGCCATTATTGTTGCTGTGCCACGTGTAAAGCGGGAAATGTTCAGGTGGCCGCCATATTGCTGGCTGGCCGTCCGGGATATACACACATTGCAAAGAGATATATAACCATGATAGAGAGATGCTGTTACAGCGCTCTGGGTGGCAGCAACTAACAACAAGGGAGGACAATCACAATGTCTACGGTGGTCAAGAACTTTGACCTTATGTATGTACTGTGTTTAAATGACTGAGGTTGAATAATCGTGTATTTTTTGTGATTAAAATATATTGTTTTTCATCCGAAATCATGCCAAATGTATGTGTGTTCAGCGTACAATTGTACTAATCGTAGTTCAAAAACACAACTGGAATATCGTATTTTAAGTAAATATCATCATCATATTTTTCACTTTTGACAGCACGTGTTTGTAATTTCTGATCTTGTAGAATATGCAAGCCCATGCTCTTGTTCTTATTATGAAAGTAGTTCCCTGTACTGTAATTAATGAATGTGCGTTTAACCTTGATCCCTATCAACTTTCAACTATATTTAATGTCAGTCTAGATGCATTTAGATGTTACTTGTACAACGTAAAATTAAAATTTTAGATATGTGGTGTTGTAATCTTTATTATAGACTGATGCTTCATCTAATCTCATCTAATAATTCGGCCATTAATAATATCAGAAATGACTGATTTAAAACAAAAATTATAAATTAACTATTATAAAGTTTCCTGTCAATGTTTACATGTTGTATTGAGATGATGTTAATAATGAGCCCCTCCTTTATCCCGTGTTAACTTTCCTTGTGTGACAACAGAAATAATTTACAATTTTTAAGTGATGTGTTATATATATATTATATGTAATGAAACACTTTCTAGCTGGTTTCCGCTCATTTGTAACTTTAATACATATGTATATATATATATAGTTTTTAAATATTGATTTACGAGATACGCTTCCTGCACGTATTCCTAAGTCCACCTCAATTCAATGCCATGCAGCAGATGACAGGACAGACACGCCCCCACACCTTACCGTTCACAAAATGGCGCCTGAGCCTTCAATTTGCTTCAAATATGGCGGCGCCTTGTGTCCAGCCAGTCTATGTTGTTTATATATATATGTCTTTGATACATTGCAACACATTGCCCGTCCATAGCTAAGGGCATGATGAGAATATTTATTGCCGGGCCATAATTTTTCAGAAATATTGCCGGCAATGTGAAATTTTTTGTTGCTCCTCGTTTACGGAACCCCTTAAGGACCTGGAGCTTGGACTTGAGTGCCTCTGCCAAGGTGATGATGTGATGCGTTC
Organism: Eucriotettix oculatus; assembly: GCA_034510155.1. Lineage (NCBI taxonomy): Eukaryota > Metazoa > Arthropoda > Insecta > Orthoptera > Tetrigidae > Eucriotettix > Eucriotettix oculatus. Next base: position 2,174,963 of record CM067376.1, on the reverse strand, counting down.
ACACCTTTGCTCACGACTTACCCACATCACCCCACGGTAATTTTGTGCGGCCGGTAAAATTTTTATTCGCAGCGTTTCCCCGCAGGATTCCTTATTTCCGCCGATTGTGGTGAACACTTGACCTGTAGCGTTCCTCTTCTCCCTCGCCCGGTTATCTGCCCCTCTCCTCCCCCCCCTCCCCCTCCCCCCCCCCCACAACACACACACGTGTCTCGACGTCCGTCCGCTGTTGTTGCACTCTCTCTCTCTCTGTCAAGGTGAACAGCTGACGTGACGTCACGCGGAGGTCTCCTTATCTCACACTCACAGCATGTCAGTGTTGTGCGCCGCTCCTCCTCCTCCTCCTCGCTGGACCACGTGAGTAAAGCTCTACGGTAACTGCTCCCAAGGAGTATTTTAAATGGCTGGAGAGAGGCGATGATGATGATGATGGCAGCTCTCCCTTAAAGCCCCGTCCACACTTGCGAGCAACGAACCGAGCACACGAGGGAGGCTGATGTGCGCATGCGCAACACGAGCCAGGGGTTGCTCGCCTCGCCATGTTGTGTCGGTATTTTGACGAAACATGGAAGGAGGAGGAATGCTCGGTTCGCGTGCCTCGTAGTGTTGTGGACGACAGACGAGCCGAGCTCTTTGCCTTGTACCAGAGATAATCATAGCAGGAGGCTCCTTGGCTCGTGTTCTGTGATTGTCTCCATCATTCGCGATATAACTTCCAAGATGGCGATGATGATGATGACGTCATAGGAGGATTGTGATTGGTTCCCGACAAGAGCGGACTCTGCTGTTAGGAGCCACACAGCTATATATGCATGATGGGACTCAAGATGGCGTAAAACTGAAACAAACTCCGCGCCTCTCTCTCACTAAATCCACAGTCAAATTTTATTTTCTAAAATACTTCACATAATGAGGCGATTTTCCCTTGTTACTTTAATTCTCATGGCATGAAGTATTACACAGGGTGAGTTCAATTAACAGTTATCTACATTTACCATCGGATGTTAATCCTAAATTTCTTTCATATACAAGTAAAAACATTTTAAAATATGTATTACACGTGTTTAAGTTTTTACAATTATCCAAAAAAAGGATGAAAGCTTGCAAAATATGGATTACTCTAATTGTATTTCAACCGCCGCTACTACTCGACCACATCAATTTGTAAATGTAACAATAGTTGAAAGAAATACATAAGAATTTTTGTATCATCAAGGCAGGTGCAATTATCCCCCTTAAATAAATTAACAATGAAAGATGTGAAATTATCCTTCCATATAGAAGAAACACAGTAAGCACGTGACAAATAATTGTAAGAACACTAAACTTTAGGTGTGTGTGGTTTTATTAACATCAGTATTGTTAAATGAAATCAATTTCGAAATTGTAAAAAGAAATTATTAACAATTAAGTTTACATTT
>CM067376.1:2133542-2166042 GCA_034510155.1 Eucriotettix oculatus | reverse complement strand
GTGTGTTGTTTGTTTGGTGTGTTGTTTGTGTTTGTTGTGTGGTGTTGTGTGTTTGTGTTGTGTGTTTTTGTTTGTGGTTGTTGTGTTTGTGTTTGTTTGTGGTGTGTGTGGTTGTTGTGTGTTGTTGGTGTGTGTTGTGTTGTTGTGTGTTTGTGTGTTGTGTTGTGTGTTTGTTGTTTGGTGGTGTGTGTGTGGTTGTGTGGTGTTGTTGTTGTTTTTGTGTTGGTTTTGTTGTGTTTTTGTGTTTTGTGTTGTGTGGTTGTGTGTGTGTTGTTGTTGTGTTGGTTGTGTGTTGTGTTGATGTTGTTGTGTTGTCTGGTGGTTTGTGTGTGTGTTGTTGTGTTTGTGCGTGGTGTGTTTGTGTGTGATGTGGTTGCTTTGTTGTTTGTGTTGATTGTGTTGTGGTTGTGGTGTTGTGTGTGTTGTGTTGTGTGTTGTTGTGTGTGTGTGTTGTGTGTGTTTTTGTGTTGCTGTGTTGTTGTTTGTTGGTTGTGTGTTTGTGTGGTGTTTGTGTGTGTGTGTTTGTTGGTGCTGTTGTGTGTGTGTTGGTGTGTGTTGTGTTGTTTGTGTTGTTGTTGTGTTGTGTTGTTGTGGTGTGTGTGGTTGGTTGTGTGTTTGTGTGTGTGTTGTTGTGTGTGTGTGGTGTGGGTGTGTTTTGTTGTGTGGGTGTTGTTGTGTGTGTTGTTTGTGTGTTGTGTTTTGTGTGTTGTTGTGTGTTGTGTGTGTGTGTTTGTGTGTGTGTGTGTTGTGTGTGTGTTTGTGTTGTGTGTTGTGGTTTGTTTGTGTGTTTGTGTTTTGTTGTGTGTTTGTTTGTGTGTGTGGTTGTGGTGTGTGTTGTGTGGTTGTGTGTGTTTGTTGGTGTTGTGTTTTGTGTGTGTTGTGTTGTGTGTTTGTTGTGTTGTGTTGTGTGTGGTGTTGTGTTTGTTTGTGTTTTGGTGTTGTGTTGTGTTGTTGTGTGTGTTGTTGTGGTTGTTGTTGTGTGTGTGTTGGTGTTGGGTGTTGTGTTGTTGTGGTTGTGTTTGGTGTTTGTGGTTGTTTTGTCTGTCGTGTGTGTGGTGGTGTTGTTTGTGTTGGTGTTGGTGCTGTGTGTGTGTGGTGTGGTGTGTTGTGTGTGTTGTTGTTGTGTTGTGTTGTGTTGTGTGTGTGTTGTTTGTGGTTTGGTTGTGTGTGTTTTTGTGTGTTGTGTGTGTGTTGTGTGTTGTGGTGTTGTGTGTTGTGTGTTGTGTGTTGGTTGTGTGTTTGTTGTGTGTTGTGTGTGTTTTGTGTTGTTGTGTGTTGTGTTGTTGTTGTGTTGTGTTTGTGTTGTTTGTGTGTTTGTGTTGGTGATTTGTGTTGTGTGTGTGTGTGGTGTGTGTTGTGTTTGTGTGTTGGTGTTGTGTGTTGTTTGTGGTTGGTGTGTGTGTTTTGGTTGTTGTTTTATGTGTGTGTTGTGTTGTTTGTGTGTTTTGTTGTTTGTGTTGTTTGTGTGTGTTTTGGTTGTGGTGTGTGTGTTGTGTTGTTTGTGTGTGTGTTGTTTGTTGTGTGTGTTGTGTGTGTTGTGTTTGTGTGTGGTGGTTGTGTGTGTTTTGTGTGTGTTTGTTGTGGTTGGTGTGTGTGTTGTTGTTTTGTGTTGTGTGTTTGTTGTGTGTTGTGTTGTTGTGTTTGTGTGTGGTGTGTTGTTGTTGTGGTGTGTGGTTGTGTTGTGTTGTGTGTGGTGTTGTGGTGTTGGTTTGTGTTTGTGTGCTTGTGTGTTGTGTTGTTTGTGTGTGTGTGTTTTGTGTGTTGTGTGGTGTTTGGTGTTGTGTGTGTTGTGTGTGTTGTGTGTTGTGTGTTGTTGTGTGTGTGTGTTGTGTGTGTTTGTGTTGTGTGTTTGTTTGGTGTGTGTGTGTTGTTGTTTGTTGTGGTGTGTTGTGTTGTTGGTGTGTGTTGTTGTGTTGTGTGTGTTATGTTGTTGTGTGTGGTGTGTGTGTGTTGTGTTGGTTTGTTGTGTGTGGTTTGCTGTGTTGTGTTGTTGGTTGTGTTGTGTGTGTGTGTTGTGTTTGTTGTGTTGTGTGTTTGTGTGTGTGTTGTTGTTGTGTGTTGTGTGTGTTGTGTGTGTTGTTGTTGTTGTGTGTGTGTTGGTTGTGTCGTTTGTTGTGTGTGTGTTGTGTTGTTGTTGTTGTGTTTGTGTGTGTTGTGTTGTTGTTTGTGTTGTGTGTGTTTGCTGTTTGTGTTGTTGTTGTTTGTGTGTTGTGTGTGTAGTTTGTTGTGGTTGTGTGTGTTGTTTGTGTGTTGTGTGGTGTGTTGTGTTGTTGGTGTGTTTGTGTGTTGTGGTTGTGTGTGTTGTGTTGTTGTTGTGGTGTGTGTTGTTTGTGTGTGTGTTTGTGTGTTCGTTGTGTGTGTTGTGTGTTGTGTTGTTGTGTGTGTGTTGTGTGTTGTTGGTTTGTGTTGTTGTTTGTGTTGTGGTTGTTGTGTTGTGTGTGGTGTGTGTTGGTGTGTTGTGTTGTGTGTGTTTGTTGTGTTGTGTCTGTTGTTTTGCGTTTTGTGTGTGTGTGTGTGGTGTGGTGTTTGTGTGTTGTTGTGGTGTGTTTGTTGTTGTGTGTTGTTGTGTTGGTTGTGTGTGTGTTGTGTTGTGTTTGTGTTGGTGTTGTGTTGTGGTGTTGGTTGTGTTGGTTGTGTGTTGTTGTTGTTGTTGTTGTGTGTGTGTTTGTGTGTGTGTGTGTGTGTTTGGTTGTGTTTGTGGTTGTGTGGTTGTTTGTGTTGTTGTGTTTGTTGGTGTGTTGTGTGTGTGTTGTGTGTGTGGTTGTTGTTTGTGTGTTGTGTGTGTGTGTTGTGTTGGTTGTTGTGTTGTGTGTTTGTGTGTTGTTTGTGGTGGTGTTGTTGTTTGGTGTTGTTGTGTGTTGTGTGTTGTGTTGTTTTGTTTGTGGTGTGTTTGTGTTGTGTGTTGTGTTTGGTTTGTGTTGTGTTGTTGTGGTTGTTGTGTTTTGTTGGTGTGTGTGTGTGTGTTGTTTGTGTTTGTGTTGTGTGGTGTGTTTGTGTTGTTTGTTGTTGTGTGTGTTGTGTGTGTGTGTGTGTTTGTTGTTGTTGTGTTGTGTGTTGTGTTTGTTGGTGTTGTGTGTTGTGTGTTTGTGTTGTGTTGGTGTTGTTGGTGTTGTTGGTGTTTGTTGTGTGTTGTTGTGTTGTGTGTTGTGTGGTTGTTTGTGTGTTTGTTGTGTGTTGTGTGGCTGTTGTGTTTGTTGGTTTGTGTTGTGTGTTTGTGTTGTGTGGTTGTGTGTGTGTTGTGGTGTTGTGTGTTTTTGTTTTGTGTTGTGTTTGTGTGTGTTGTTGTGTTGTGTTGTTGTGGTGTTTGTTGTTGTTGTGTGGTTGTTTGTTGTTTGTGTGTGTGTGGTGTTGTTGTGTTGTTTGTGTGTTTGGTGTGTTGTGTGTGTGTTGTGTTGTGTGGTTTTGTTGGTTTGTTTGTTGTGTTTGTTTTGGTGTGTTTTGTTGTGTGTTGTTGTTTTGTGTGTTGTTGTGGTGTGTTGTTTGTTGTGTTTGTGTTGTTGTGTTGTTTTGGTGTGTTGTGTGGTTGTGTTGTGTTGTGTTTTTTGGTGTTGTGTGTGTTTGTGTGTTGTGTGTGTTTTGTGTGTGTTTGTTGTTGTGTGTTTGTGTGGTGTTGTTGTGTGTTGTGTTGTGGTGTGTTGTGTGTTTGTTTGTTGTGTTTGTTGTGTGTTTGTGGTGTTGTGTGTGGTTGTTTGTGTGTTGTGTTGTTGTGTGTTGGTTGTGGTGTTTGTTGTGTTGGTTGTTTGTGTTGTTTGTGTGTTGTTGTGTTTGTTTGTGTTGTTTTGTGTTGTTGTGTTGTGTGTGTTTTGTTGTGTTGGTGTTGTTTGGTTGGTGTTGTTTGGTGTTGTGTGTTGTTGTGTTGTGTGGTGTTTTGTTGTTGTTGTTGTGTGTGTTGTTGTGTTTTGTTGTGTTGTTGTTGTGTGTGTGGTGTTGTGTGTGGTGTGTTGTGTTGTGGTTGTGTGTGTTTTTTGTGTGTTGTGTGTTGGTGTTTGTTGTGTTTTGTGTTGTTGTGTTGTGTGTTGTGTTTGTGTTGTGTGTGTGGTTTGTTGTTTTGTGTTGGTGTGTTTGTGTTTGTTGTGGTTGTTGTGTGTTTGTGTTGTGTGTGTGTGTTGTTGTTTGTTGTGTGGTTGTTTGTTGTTTGTGTGGTTGTGTTGTTGTTGTTTGGTTGTGTGTGTTGGTGGTTGTGTTGTTGTTTGTGGGTGTTTGTGTGTGTTGTGTGGTTGTGTTGTTTGTGGTTGTGTTGTTTGGTGTTGTGTTGTTTTGTGTGGTGTTTGTTGTGTGTGTTGTGTGTTTTTGTTGTTTGTGTTGTTTGTTTGTGTGTGTTTTGTGTTGTTGTGTTGTTGTGTGTTGTTTGTGTGTTTGTGTTTGTGTTGTGTTGTGTTTGTTTTGTGTGTGTGTGTTGTGTTTGTGTTTGTTGGTGTTGTTGGTGTTGTTTTGTTGTTTTGTTGTTGTGTGTTGTTTGTGTGTTGTTGTGGTGTTTGTTTTGTTGTGTTTTGTTGTGTTGTTGTTTGTGTGTGGTGTTGTGTTTGTTGTGTTGTGTTTGTGTGTTTGTGTTGTGTTTGTGTTGGTTGTGTTTTGTTTGTTGGTTGTGGTGTTGTGTGTGTGTTTTGTGTGTTGTTTTGTTGTGGTTGTGTTGTGTGTTTGTTGTGTTGGTGTTGTTGTTTGTTTTGGTTGTGTTGTTTTGTGTGTGGTTTGTTGTTGTGGGTGTGGTTTTTGTGTGGGTTGTTGTTGGTGTGTTGTTGGTGTGTTGTGTGTTGTGTGTTGTTGTTGTTTGTGGTGTGTTGTGTTGTTGTGTGTTGGGTGTTTGGTGTTGGTTGGTTTTTGTGTGTTGTGTTTGTTGTTGGTTTTTGGTGTGGTGTTGTTTTTGTTGTGTTGTTTGTGTTTTTGTTGTTGGTGTGTTTGTTTTGTGTGTTGTGTGGTGTTGTGTTGTTGTGGTGTGTGTTGTTTTGTTGTGGTTGTGTGTTGTGTTGTGTGTGTGGTGTTTTGTGGGTTTGTGTTTGGTGTGTTTGTTGTGTGTTGTGGTGTTTGTTTGTTGTTGTTGTGTTTGTGTGGGTGGTGTTTGTTTGTGTTGTGTTTGTTTGTTTGGTGTTGTTGTGTGTTTGTTGGTGTTGTTGTTTGTGGTTTGTTGTGGTGTGTTGTGGTGTGTGTGTGTTTGTTGTTTGTTGTTTGGTGGTTGGTTGTTGTTTGTGGTTGTGTGTTGTGTTGTGTGTGTTGTGTGGTGTGTTGGTGTGTTGGTGTGTTTGTGTTGTTGTGTTTTTGTTGTGTTGTTGTGGTTGTTTGGTGTGTTTTGTTTGTTTGTGGTGTTGTTTGTATGTTGGTGGTTGTTGTGTGTGTTTGTTGTGGGTGTTGTGGTTTGTGTTTGGTTTGTTGTTGTGGTGTTGTGTTGTTGTGTTTGTTGTGGTTTGGTGTTTGTGTGTGGTTGTTTGTGTGTTTTTGTGTGTGTGTTTTGTGGTGTTGTGTGTTTGTGTGTGTGGTGGTTGTTGGTTGTTTTGTGTGTTGTTGGTGGTTTGTTGTGGTTGTTGTGTGTTCTGGTTTGTGTGTGTGTTTGGTTTTTTGTTTGTGTTTGTGTGTTTTTGTGTTGTGTGTTGGTGTTTGTGTGGGTTTTGTGTTGTGTTGTTGTGTGTTGGTTGTGTTTTGTTGGTGTTTTTTTGTGTTGTGTTTGTTGGTGTTGGTGTGTTCGGTGTGTCGGTGTTGTCGTAGTGGTTTGTTGTGTTTTGTGGATGTTTGTTGTTGGTTGTTGTTGTATTTGTGTTGTTGGATGTTTGTGTGGTGTTGTGGTATGTGTTTGTTGTCGTGGTTGTCTGTGTGGGTTTGTGTGTGTGTATGTTCTGCTTTGGGTATTGCGTGTTTTGCTGGCTTGTGTGCTTGATGTATGCTTAGTGTTGCGGTGTGTGTGTTGTGTGTGAGTGTAGTTTAGTGTTTTGTTGTGGGTGACTGTTGGTGTTGCTTTTCGGTCTGGTGTGTTGTGTGTGGTTAGGTTGTGTGTAGTGCGATTGGGTGTCTGCGGTTATGGTGTGTGAGTCTGGGTTGTTGTGGACGCGTGTGTTGGTGTAAGTTGCAGTGTGTTGGTTGTGCTACGGTTTTTAAAGTGTCTGTTCTGGGTGTGTGTGGGGTACGGTTTTGCTGCGGTGTTGGGTTGGTGTGTGGGGTGTCTCTAGTTATTTGTGATGTGTTACTGCTGTGTGAGGTTGCGTATAATATCTATTATATAATATTTAACTATATATAGTTATATTATAATAATTATTATATTATATATTTAATATATAAAATTTATCATAATTATTATATATTATTGATAATATATGTTTTATAACTATATATATACATTATATGATATAATTACAATTTATTATAATTTATCTATAAACTTATTATATATATCTCTTCACTAATATCATCTAATTTATTTATTTATTAAATAATATATTAATAATATATTACTAATTTAGTTATCGTATATATTATATATTACTTATTTATTAATATTACTATAATTTATGTTAATACTATATTTAATTATCTATACTATATATATCTAACTTATAGATAAGATCTATTTTATACTTTAAATTTATTAATATTATTTATATATTATAATATAATATGTTACTACAATGTCCTAATGTAAGATAATATATAATATTAGTATCTAATATATTTAATAACTACTATTATTAACTATATTATATACTATTGAGAATATATACAATTATATAACTCTCTATTAAATTGTAATTATTTAAAGTTATCATATCTATACTTACTTATCCTAATTAAATTTTGATACAAATTATAATTTATATTTAATTATATAATATCACCATACTATGTATATATAATTTATATAAATTTATTATAATATAATAGATTAATAAATTTATAATTAAATATTACCTAAATTTATGATAATTATAGATATATTATCATATATTACATGCTATTAACACTAATAATATATATATAATCATACTTAATTAATATAGTACTAATATACATTATGTAATATGATATATAAATTATACTTAAATTATATAATCACATAGTATATATATATATATGATTAAAAGTAATTCATGTTTACATCTCAACCAAAGATGGCGGCAATTTCTTTCTAATCTTATCTCCATTACGTAATCTCTATTTGGCTTTCATTGTGTGCATTCCTATTTCCTCTGAATCCCTTTTCTCCAAACATCTCCTAGTCGTTCGTTTATATTTTGTCGTTTTCGTCGTATAAAGACATCCTGATACGATTCTTCTTCTATTCTTGATACATGAGCTTTACTTAGTGACGCAAGTACAAAGTCTTGTTGTCGTCTTCGTCTCGTCTTTATCTTTACTCAGACACGCTGTACACTGTACAGATAAAGTTTTCTTCTAATTTTTAAAAAAAAAGAATATTATTTGTAATTAATTGTGTGCCTTATTTCGTTCGTTATTAGTAACGTGTGACGTATCCCTGTTTCCTCGATCGAGGACTAACTGAAACATGACAACAATTCTAAATCACTGCAACGTGAAGGAACATTGGAAGAGTCACTAAGTGAGGATCTCACACACGAAAATTTAGTTCACCAGCTGACCACATCCCTAGGACACCTGCACAACTATAGAGAGTCACGCAAGGGAAATATATATTTTTTTTAAAAAAAAAAGAAGGAAGAAAAAATAAATGTCTAACAGTGTATATATATATATATATATATATATATATATATATATATTTAGACCCTTGGATAGTGTCTTCCGAAGATTTTCACCTGGCCTCGCAATAAATAGGGAGAGAGAGAAAGAGAAGAGAGAAAGGCAAGAGAGAAAGAGAGAGAGGAGAGAGAGAAGAGAGAAAGAGAAGAGAGAAAGAGAGAGAGAAGAGAGAGAGAAGAGAGAGAGAAGAGAGAAAGAGAAGAGAGAGAAGAGAAAAAGAGAGAGGAGAGAGAGAGAGGAGAGAGAAAAGAGAGAAAGAAGAAGAAAAAGAGGAGAAGAGAGAGAGAAAAGAGAGAAAGAGAGATGAGAGAGAGAAGAGAGAGAGAAGAGAGAAAGAGAAGAGAGAAAAGAGAAAAAGAGAGAAAAGAGAGAGAGAGAGAGGAGAGAGAAAAGAGAGAAGAGAGAGAGGAGAGGGAGGGGGAGAGGAGAGGGAGAGAGAGACGAATGTTCGTTGTGAGAGAAATCGCCACTCTTGTTTCAGTTTCATCCACTGACGCGAAAAGAAAGAGTTCCCACATTCATTTAATGTGAATAGTTCTTGTGGTAGAGTCATCAGGGTCGCGGAGTGATACAAACGTCAGCCAGTCGCACGTGGAGGCGCCAGCGGCTGCTGATCCTTACCATTCCATTCCAGCAGGTGACAGAGGATGATGATGATGAGGATCAGCGGTGGTGACGTCACTGCCGTTGCCTTGCTGCTGCTTGTTACAACTACGAGCGCCCTCAAGGTCCTGGGAATCTTCGGGAACCCGACGCTGAGTCACCAGATGGTCTACCAGGAGCTGATGAAGGCGATGGTCGCCAGGGGCCATGACGTCACCGTCGTCAGCTCCTCGCCGCTCGAGGTACGGAAACTGGTTCAATGAACGTAAAAGGCTCGCGCGTAAGATAGGTTTGCATGGAGGGTTGAGCGTCAGACCGGTCTTGGGACTCAATACAACAACAACAACAAATATTTAAATTCATCATCGATCAACAGTTTAAATTCCTACTACATAAACAAAAAATAAAGGGCAAATTCACAACAATTATTATCATCAAGACTGATTGTTGGTTCCCTTTCATGTTGTTGTTGTTGTGGTGTTCAGTCCTTAGGCTGGTCTGATCTACCTCTGGCCTTTTCATACTTTTATAACTAGCACAAGCCACTAATCTGCTTAGCGTAATCCATCCTTGGCCTCCCTGTTTTCTTCTCACCCCGCCAAACATTTTCCCTCGTCTCTTAAAACGTGGCCCTATTAATCAATCCCTCCCCTCTTCTCTTAGTCAACGTCCTCCCAAATTGTTCGCTTTCCCCCCCACCCCCCCGCTTTTCTCAACCCATCCACATTTCAAAGGCTTCTATTCTTTTCCTTTCCCCAACTCCTGTCGTCACACGTTTCGCACCCCCATATCATATAACGCCACGCTCCGTACCAGCATCTTTAGCAACGATTTCTTCATATCCACACTTATATAACGCGTAAGGAAAATCCCTCTTTATCGCGAAATCCTTCCTTGCCTGTTGCTATCCTACCCTTTATGTCTACTATACTCTTCTACCATCCTCCAGTTATTACGCTGCCCTAGTAGCAGAATTCCTCAACGTAATCTAGCAGCCTTTGTTATTCCATTGCTTCCCATATTTCACTCCATTACCTTAGTTTTCCCTCTATTAATCCTGACTAACTTCGTAATTTAGCAGCCTTTGTTATACCTGTGTTTCCCATATTTCACTCCATTACCTTAGTTTTCCCTCTATTAATCCTGACTAACTTCCGTAATTTAGCAGCCTTTGTTATACCTGTGTTTCCCATATTTCACTCCATTACCTTAGTTTTCCCTCTATTAATCCTGCCTAAATTAGGTATTCGTGAAGTGTGTTGTCTGGTACTAAATTCAATAAGCCAATAAGTTCAATCCATGCGTTTATCTGCAGCAGCTTTCGACTTACGTCATATATACATCTGCAACTATTTATTAACCAATCAGGTTTAACGTACAGTTGTACAATAAAATTATTCCTGAAGATTTTTTTTTCATCTTAACACATCATTCCAATACAGTTTCCCATTATATCTATTATACTCATGACTTCACTCTACAATAACATACATTATTCATATCTTTGACTCTTCCTTACATAAACTACATTATTATATCTTTGACTTCCTTACATAACTACATTATTATATCTTTGACTCTTCCTTACATAACTACATTATTATATCTTTGACTTCCTTACATAACTACATTATTATATCTTTGACTCTTCCTTACATAACTACATTATTATATCTTTGACTCTTCCTTACATAACTACATTATTATATCTTTGACTCTTCCTTACATAACTACATTATTATATCTTTGACTCTTCCTTACATAACTACATTATTATATCTTTGACTCTTCCTTACATAACTACATTATTATATCTTTGACTCTTCCTTACATAACTACATTATTATATCTTTGACTCTTCCTTACATAACTACATTATTATATCTTTGACTCTTCCTTACATAACTACATTATTATATCTTTGACTCTTCCTTACATAACTACATTATTATATCTTTGACTTCCTTACATAACTACATTATTATATCTTTGACTCTTCCTTACATAACTACATTATTATATCTTTGACTCTTCCTTACATAACTACATTATTATATCTTTGACTCTTCCTTCAGATCTATTAATTATATTACCGTACATTCAAGTCTTATTATTAATCATATTTAAAACATTGTGAAATATATTTCCAGTGTTTTTGTTTATTTTTTTTCAGGCAAAAACAATATTATACTTTTTAAAAATTCATTTTATAATAATATGATTCCACACTTATTTATTTATATTGAATATAATTATACATTCAACTATAGGGTTAAATATAGGCCCTTACGGCCAGATTATTAATTGTTGTTTAAGTTGTATGTATCTGCCACCAGAGGCGCGGGCATCTGTAGATTTAATAAATACATACATAATACAATCGAACATTACCAATTTCATTTATTTTATTTAACACTTCATTTTGATTTTAATATGTGTAATGAATATTTATCTATCCCTTCTCTTAGTCAATGTCCTCCACATTATTCCCTTTTCCCCTATTCTTTTTATAACTTTCCCGTTACTTACTCTACCCACCTCATTCTCCTACAGCACCACATTTCAAAGGCTTCTTTCTATTCTTTTCCTTTCCCCAACTCCTATATCGTCCACGCAACATTTTTAGCGACGATTTCCTAATAGAATGTCGTTGGTTTTCCCCGGTGAATCTTTCTGAGTAAATACACAGGTGACAGAAATGGAACCATTGAAAGTAAAACACGTTTTATGACGTATAGAAAGGAGCCTGGGCTGGAGGGTAGAAATTCGCGCGCTTACCAACAGATCATATGACTTCATATGGAAATCGCGCGCGTATGGCCCTGACAACGGAAGGACCAATCAGGAGCGGGCTGCCGTGATTACATATAGACGGGAATTCACTTGAGAAAGATGGAAGAGATCTTTACCGCCGAAACGTCGTGGCAAAATAGAAACCTGACCCGGGTGGAAGACCAAGAAGTATTTACTCAGATTTCCTAACATTCACACACTTTAATAGACTTCCAATATAATATAATAGATTCCTGAATAATTTAAATAAAAGGATTATTATAGCGGCGATGATTGCTACGACCTTAATAGGAAATGATGACGTAATTACGTCAACGGTGACGAGGTCAGCCTTCAAGGTCATGTTTGTGAGTGTCCTCCGCAGGAGCCTCTGCAGAACTACACTGACGTGGACACGTCCGTCGTCATGGAGGACTTCCAGGAGCTGATGGACCCGACTCTGAGGGAGAAGGAGAACGTCGGCAGCTTGATCGGGTCCGCCAGCGCCACCAGCCTCGAAATGTGCAGGGGCGTCTTCAGATCACACCAGGTGCAGAAGTTCATCAGGTGCGCGGCCCTCGGGTACCTTGGAGGGAGGGGGGGGGTTGATCCTGGACCACCCTGACGACGACGGCGGTTGATGATGTCCGCAGGTCCGGCGAGTCCGGCTTCGACCTCGCCTTGGTGGAGTTTCTGGTGACGCCGTGCGTCAACGGCCTGGTGCACCACGTGGGGTCGCCGCCCGTGGCGTCCATCCTGTCCTTCATGGCGCCGCCCTTCACCCACTGGCACATGGGCGCGTACTACAACCCGGCCTTCATGTCCCACGTTCTGACGACGGACTCTGCAGACTCGATGGGCTTCCGGGAGAGGCTCTACAGCTCGCTGACGTGGGTCGTCCTCGTGGCCATGTACGATCTGCTCATCCTGCCGCCCCAGGAGGACTTCCAGAGGAGGATCTTCGGCCAGGCGCCGCCTCCGCTGGCCGAGTCCGACAGGAACTACAGCGTGCTGCTGCAGCACCACCACTGGACCATGGGATACCCGCAGCCCCTGGCGCCCAACATGATCCAGCTCAGGGGCATCCACCTCAAGGACCACAGGCAGCCTCTGCCGCAGGTGGGTCTGCTTCACTAGGATAACGTCGTGGGATATAGAGCAGAGGGCAGCGCTGCGGGAGTTTTCTCTCGCAGGCGCTTCAGCCCAGAGTGACTGCGGGGCTTCATCACCTGATCATGTCGGGGATGCCTCCTGCACTCTCTCTGGGTACTTTTTATCAAAGTTCTCACACATGCCGAGACACCTTCACCTATTTTAGGAGGTATATGTACTGGGGTCAAAGACCTTGGGCATATGGCAAGAGTTGTCCGCTGATCCCATTGGATCAGTCAGTCGGCCAATTGCCTCCTGAAACTGATGGAGACACGGAGAAGGGAATGCTGCGTCCCCACACCAAACTCGTCTCCCGTCATTCACAGGGAAGTGCGTGAGAATAGTTCCCAATGCCCCCGACCTACCTGATGCAGGTTTTCTAGGGTTTTCCCTGCATATCTTTAGGTGAAACACCGGGTAGGATCCTTAAACCATAGCCCGGGGGTCCTCTAGTTAACCCTTGCTAGGCTACCTTGCCTCTACCTTCCACATCCCCCCTTTTTCAATTCTCTTCCTATGCTATTAAAAGGGAGTTGCCTGTTTCAGGATCACCCTCATGTAGCCTGTTACCCCCCCCCCCCCGAAAAAGTCGTGGGATACGCCAGTTGGTAGTTGGATCAGTTGGACGTGCTGGACGGGACCAGATCCTGACCCCGTGCGTGCCGTTAGTCTTTACAAGGCCTAAACGCATTCATGGCTTACAGAGCCTCGAAGGATTCCTCGCCTAAAGTGTTCACCTACCTCGGTCGAGCCGAGGTTAGCCTGTGACGTCACTCCCCCCCGACTCTCCTCTTCCCTAACTGACTCACGAGGTGCGGAATTGGCTGCTAGATTCAATTTGCGTACGGCTCCTACGCCCGAATTTTCGCTCCACCCACCACGGCGAAGTAAGATCTCCTCTTATGTGTCCTTTTCCACTGAGTTGACACATGACTATCAGTGTTCCCTTGGGCCTGTTGAGTTCCAGCGCCGAGCAATAATTTCCTACTGACATCCCGTTGACTACGATCCGTCGTTACCAGACACTGACGACCGACTTTATGGCAGAGTATACATAAGTAACGCAGGTAAAATTTTTGGCACTGTAATGATGGGCGAGACCGTTGACACTGAGCTCATGACTTGCCGTTATTCGCCTACTCTAATTACCTTTCTCGGTAGGATGTGTGTTTACTGTACTCCTTACAGGCTGTCATTGAAATCTGACAAACGTTGTGCCATTTTATTCCTTCGGTTACACCTCTGCAACGTCGGGGAAGGCCGACCTCCTGTGGGTGTAGTGGTTGGCTAGCCTGCCTCTAGTTGCTGCTTCACAACCCCGGGGTTCGAATCCCGGCATGGGACTAGTTGGATGTTTGCGACGTCGCGGTCGTGTGAGGACCGGGATCAAGGTTACTGGGGGGAATTGGTACACTACACTGGTCACGTGTCACACACACCCAAATATTCGGTATGCGTCACGCCAGGTGACACTCCGCATCCGCCTCGGTAGGCCTTGGCAGTTGAGCCACTGAAACGTCATGATTGTGACTGTCCCGTTATTTTGAGAGTTCCATCACGTGAGTGATTCTCGTTGACAACGGCTGTCCAGTACATATTTCAAGCGATCTTCTGGATTCTGCAATTCCAATTCTCGGCGTTCAACTGAAAAACGTTTAGACTTGACTCATGTTCGATGGCAACGCAATGAAGCACGCATTTTGGGGCCGTGCCAGTGGTGGACACGTTGCATGTAACCCACTCGATGTCGTCGTTCTTCGTCTACAAAGTCGGGGGAGAGGAGGATGGTGACTAGTCTGTCTGTCCACCACAGGACGTGGAGGCGTTCATGGCGGGCGCCGGCGACCACGGCGTCGTCTACTGCAGCTTCGGGAGCCTGTTCAACACCGACGACCTGACCGAGGACCAGGTGGAGCTGATGATGGCCGCCTTCGAGGCGATCCCGCAGAGGGTTCTCTGGAAGTGGGACTCGCGGCCTCTGCCCAGGAACATCAGCAACGTCTTCACCTCCCAGTGGTTCCCGCAGCAGGACATCCTCGGTGAGTCACCGCCTCGTCGTGACGTCACTTGCCATGCACTAGTGTTAAGAGTCGCCATTGTCTCTGCAGCTGACCCGCGGGTGAAGCTGTTCGTGACGCAGGGCGGCGTCCAGAGTCTGCAGGAGGCCGTCAGCCACCAGGTGCCTCTGCTGGGCGTCCCCTTCATGCACGAGCAGAAGTACAACATGCACGCCATGAAGGTCCAGGGAGTGGCGCAGTCGCTGACCCTGAGGGAGACCACGGCTGAGGAGTTGTCCACCCTCATCCAGGAGGTGATCCGCAACCCCAGGTGAGTTCACACTTCCTCACCCCGTGGCCGACCACTGTGTGTGTGACCTTCTTGAGACGTCATCAGGTACAAGGAGGAGATGGCGAGGCTGTCAGGGGTCTACGGGGACCGCGAGGGCTCCAGGTCCTCCTCCATGGACGCGGCCGTCTTCTGGCTGGAGTACGTGGTGAGGCACCGCGGCGCCCCGCACCTCCGCAGCGCGGCGCTGGACCTCCACTGGACGCAGGCGCTGCTGCTGGACGTCGGCGTCGTCGGCGTCTTGATCCTCGGCCTCGTGGTCCAGGGCCTCCGCCATCGCGCGTCTCGTCTCCCGACTTGCCTCTGCCTCTGTCTCCTCCTCCTCCTCTGCTGCGCCTTCCTCTGACCTTCCACAGCCTTCCAAGTCACTACAGGTTCTGCTGAAGACCGAGCGAGAGTTATATATTGTAGAAGATCCGGCGTTCCTCCGTATTCGAGGATTTAAATGCTTTTAGGGCGCCAGGTATTTTTTTAATAAAAATACCAAAAAAGTGGATTTTAATAACTTTAATCCATTTCAGAACATGAGTAAAATTATCACTACAGGGCGTGGTCTTTCTCCCTATCACATCCTTCTCCTTTCACTACCCCATGACGACTGACTCGAGTCTCGCCAGACTCCATTGTTGGCCCCGAGTTGCGACAATTGCAACTCGCAAGCTGGCCCGCATTGTTGCGTGTAACTTTTCATGTTACAATATATACCCAACAGGGACTGTTGACATCAGGTGATGAACGAAGCGATGTTGCGGTTGAAGACAGAAACACATTGTAAATGTGGATACAAAAAGCCAGTGAAAACTGTCTCTCACCATCCCCCAGATTGACGCGAACTTTGATTGTTATTTTTTTTTTGTGTGGTCAACCTAGAGATACTGTTGTCGATCTTTTCGAGATTAATGTTTCTTCCTTCCCCACTTTCACTTTCACGTACAAAGTCAACCTTCTTCTTGATTTTATAGACCACTAATGCGATTGCCATTTATTGTAGTGATCACCTCATAGAAGGTTTCCTGTCCGAATTTTGAAGTGTTAGGTACATTCCTCCTTCCACCCCATCCCATCCCCCCTTTCATACCAATATAGGCCTACTCTTAATACATACAGATCTTATTGTAGTTCAAGTCTGACAAGCCAGGCGATTTAATTGCTGTTATACTCGAAAAAAAAAATTTAAAATTAACTAATCGAAGCGCGACGTTTCGACGGCCCAACAGCCTTCAAGCTTACTTCGTGATTTCATTTCATTTATGTAATGATGCTTTTGAATTAGTTAATAAATGCAATAAGACTTTTCAATCCTAATCTTCCAGCCTATGTTATTCCACTGTTTCCCATACTTACACTCCATTACCTTGGGTTTTCCCCCTTTATTCATCCTCATGTTGAACTTTTCCTCCCAGGCCATTTATTATGATTTTCCAAGTCTCCTGTGGTTGTTTTTGTTTGTGGCGTTCAGTCAGTCCTTAGATTGGTCTGATTCAACCTCCCATGCTAACATATCTTGCGCAAGCCTTTTCATTCTCTCACAACTAGCACATGCCAAAATCTCCCTAATCTACATTTCGTATAACATTTCCTTGTCCTCACTCTTCTCTTCTTACCCCCACACGTTTCCCTGTAATGCTAATTTTTTACAAAAACAAAACCCTCGTGTCTCAACACGTGGTCTATCCCTTCTATTAGTCGAAGTCGTCCTCCATTTGTGTTCCCCTCGTTAGTGATTCTATCCACTCATCCATCTCATTCCGCTACAGCACCACAGGCTGATATTTATTGCATGTAAACGGCTGGGGTGAAATGAAACCCCGGTTAAAGTTGTCTATTATCACTTTTAAAAGAGTATTTTGCCAAATAAATTTTACTGGCGGCAGCTGATGATTACGGAGATACAACATGTGTGACGTCACAACTGTGACGTCATTGTTTTATTGGCGCTTCGGGGGCTACCTGTGAAAAGTGAAGATGGGGGACGACGACATAGTCTTGTCTGAAATTTAGGGCCGCCGTTGGCCTTACCTAAAATTGAGGGCCGATGTCAAATTCACAAATTTTAGGCCCCTCAATTTAAGGTAAGGCCCTTCCTGCCAATGAACTCTCTCCTGGTTGTCCAAACGTGTGGCCCAGTGGTTATAGAATTCTTCGTATGTATTAAGAGTAGGACTATTTTGGAATTTTGGAAAAAGAAAAAATTTAGGGTCGCCGTTGGCCTTACCTAAAATTGAGGGCCGATGTCAAATTCACCAATTTTCCGTCCCTGAATTTAAGGTAAGGCCCTTCTTGCCAATGAACTCTCTCCTGGTTGTCCAAAGGTGTGGCCCGAGTGGTTATAGAATTCTTCGTATGTATTAAGAGTAGGACTAATTTGGAATTTTGAAAAAAAAAATTAGTGTCGCTGTTGGCCTTACCTAAAATTGAAGGCCGATGTCAAATTCACAAATTTTAGGCCCCTCAATTTAAGGTAAGGCCCTTCTTGCCAATGCACTTGATATATGTCCTGAACTCTCTCTCCTGGTTGTCCAAAGGTGTGGCCCAGTGGTTATAGAATTCTTCGTATGTATTAAGAGTAGGACTATTTTGGAATTTTGGAAAAAGAAAAAATTTAGGGTCGCCGTTGGCCTTACCTAAAATTGAGGGCCGATGTCAAATTCACAAATTTTAGGCCCCTCAATTTAAGGTAAGGCCCTTCTTGCCAATGCACTTGATATATGTCCTGAACTCTCTCTCCTAGTTGTCCAAAGGTGTGGCCCGAGTGGTTATAGAATTCTTCGTATGTATTAAGAGTAGGACTAATTTGGAATTTTGAAAAAAAAAAAATTAGTGCCGCTGTTGGCCTTACCTAAAATTGAGGGCCGATGTCAAATTCACAAATTTTTCGGCCCTCAATTTAAGGTAAGGCCCTTCTTGCCAATGAACTCTCTCCTGGTTGTCCAAACGTGTGGCCCAGTGGTTATAGAATTCTTCGCCTCGTACCGTGGGATGTGTTTCGGTTCCAGAGGTGCCAGAGTTGTAATTTCACCGGTTGGTATTATCTTTATTTTTGTTGTATTAAGAGTAGGACTATTTTGGAATTTTGGAAAAAGAAAAAATTTAGGGTCGCCGTTGGCCTTACCTAAAATTGAGGGCCGATGTCAAATTCACAAATTTTTCGGCCCTCAATTTAAGGTAAGGCCCTTCTTGCCAATGAACTCTCTCCTGGTTGTCCAAAGGTGTGGCCCGAGTGGTTATAGAATTCTTCATCTCATGCCGTGGAATGTGGTTCGGTTCCAGAGGTGCCAGAGTTGTAATTTCACCGGTTGGTATTATCTTTTATTTTTGTTGTATTAAGAGTAGGACTATTTTGGAATTTTGGAAAAAGAAAAAATTTAGTGTCGCCGTTGGCCTTACCTAAAATTGAGGGCCGATCTCAAATTCACAAATTTTTCGTCCCTGAATTTAAGGTAAGGCCCTTCTTGCCAATGCACTTGATATATGTCCTGAACTCTCTCTCGTAGTTGTCCAAAGGTGTGGCCCAGTGGTTATAGAATTCTTCGTATGTATTAAGAGTAGGACTAATTTGGAATTTTGAAGAAAAAAAAATTAGTGTCGCTGTTGGCCTTACCTAAAATTGAGGGCCGATGTCAAATTCACAAATTTTCCGTCCCTGAATTTAAGGTAAGGCCCTTCTTGCCAATGCACTTGATATATGTCCTGAACTCTCTCTCCTAGTTGTCCAAAGGTGTGGCCCAGTGGTTATAGAATTCTTCGTATGTATTAAGAGTAGGACTATTTTGGAATTTTGGAAAAAGAAAAAATTTAGGGTCGCCGTTGGCCTTACCTAAAATTGAGGGCCGATGTCAAATTCACAAATTTTCGTCCCTTCCTGCCAATGAACTCTCTCCTGGTTGTCCAAACGTGTGGCCCAGTGGTTATAGAATTCTTCGTATGTATTAAGAGTAGGACAATTTTGGAAAAAGAAAAAATTTCGGGTCCCGTTGGCCTTACCTAAAATTGAGGGCCGATGTCAAATTCACAAATTTTCCGTCCCTGAATTTAAGGTAAGGCCCTTCTTGCCAATGCACTTGATATATGTCCTGAACTCTCTCTCCTAGTTGTCCAAAGGTGTGGCCCAGTGGTTATAGAATTCTTCGTATGTATTAAGAGTAGGACTAATTTGGAATTTTGAAGAAAAAAAAATTAGTGTCGCCGTTGGCCTTACCTAAAATTGAAGGCCGATGTCAAATTCACAAATTTTCCGTCCCTGAATTTAAGGTAAGGCCCTTCTTGCCAATGCACTTGATATATGTCCTGAACTCTCTCTTGGTTGTCCAAAGGTGTGGCCCAGTGGTTATAGAATTCTTCGTATGTATTAAGAGTAGGACTAATTTGGAATTTTGGAAAAAGAAAACATTTAGGGTCGCCGTTGGCCTTACCTAAAATTGAGGGCCGATGTCAAATTCACAAATTTTCCGTCCCTGAATTTAAGGTAAGGCCCTTCTTGCCAATGAACTTGATATATGTCCTGAACTCTCTCTCCTAGTTGTCCAAAGGTGTGGCCCAGTGGTTATAGAATTCTTCGTATGTATTAAGAGTAGGACTAATTTGGAATTTTGAAAAAAAAAATTAGTGTCGCTGTTGGCCTTACCTAAAATTGAAGGCCGATGTCAAATTCACAAATTTTTCGGCCCTCAATTTAAGGTAAGGCCCTTCTTGCCAATGAACTCTCTCCTGGTTGTCCAAAGGTGTGGCCCGAGTGGTTATAGAATTCTTCGTCTCATGCCGTGGAATGTGGTTCGGTTCCAGAGGTGCCAGAGTTGTAATTTCACCGGTTGGTATTATCTTTTATTTTTGTTGTATTAAGAGGAGGACTATTTTGGAAAAAGAAAAAATTTAGGGTCGCCGTTGGCCTTACCTAAAATTGAGGGCCGATGTCAAATTCACAAATTTTCCGTCCCTGAATTTAAGGTAAGGCCCTTCTTGCCAATGCACTTGATATATGTCCTGAACTCTCTCTCTCTTGGTTGTCCAAAGGTGTGGCCCAGTGGTTATAGAATTCTTCGTATGTATTAAGACTAGGACTAATTTGGAATTTTGAAAAAAAAAATAGTGTCGCTGTTGGCCTTACCTAAAATTGAGGGCCGATGTCAAATTCACAAATTTTCCGTCCCCTCAATTTAAGGTAAGGCCCTTCTTGCCAATGAACTCTCTCCTGGTTGTCCAAAGGTGTGGCCCGAGTGGTTATAGAATTCTTCATCTCATGCCGTGGAATGTGGTTCGGTTCCAGAGGTGCCAGAGTTGTAATTTCACCGGTTGGTATTATCTTTTATTTTTGTTGTATTAAGAGGAGGACTATTTTGGAATTTTGGAAAAAGAAAAAATTTAGGGTCGCTGTTGGCCTTACCTAAAATTGAGGGCCGATCTCAAATTCACAAATTTTTCGTCCCTGAATTTAAGGTAAGGCCCTTCTTGCCAATGCACTTGATATATGTCCTGAACTCTCTCCTAGTTGTCCAAAGGTGTGGCCCGAGTGGTTATAGAATTCTTCGTATGTATTAAGAGTAGGACTATTTTGGAATTTTGGAAAAAGAAAAAATTTAGGGTCGCCGTTGGCCTTACCTAAAATTGAGGGCCGATGTCAAATTCACAAATTTTTCGGCCCTCAATTTAAGGTAAGGCCCTTCTTGCCAATGAACTCTCTCCTGGTTGTCCAAAGGTGTGGCCCGAGTGGTTATAGAATTCTTCGTATGTATTAAGAGTAGGACTAATTTGGAATTTTCAAAAAAAAAAATTAGTGTCGCCGTTGGCCTTACCTAAAATTGAAGGCCGATGTCAAATTCACAAATTTTTCGGCCCTCAATTTAAGGTAAGGCCCTTCTTGCCAACGCACTTGATATATGTCCTGAACTCTCTCTCCTAGTTGTCCAAAGGTGTGGCCCGAGTGGTTATAGAATTCTTCGTATGTATTAAGAGTAGGACTAATTTGGAATTTGGAAAAAGAAAAAATTTAGGGTCGCCGTTGGCCTTACCTAAAATTGAGGGCCGATGTCAAATTCACAAATTTTTCGGCCCTCAATTTAAGGTAAGGCCCTTCTTGCCAATGAACTCTCTCCTGGTTGTCCAAAGGTGTGGCCCGAGTGGTTATAGAATTCTTCGTCTCATGCCGTGGAATGTGGTTCGGTTCCAGAGGTGCCAGAGTTGTAATTTCACCGGTTGGTATTATCTTTTATTTTTTGTTGTTGTTGTTGTTGCAATTAATCAATCATCTTTTTTTTTTAATTTCCAATTTTTAAAAAATTTTAGGTCTTCATTTTATGTACACTTTATACTATAATAAAATACCGCGTCTTACGCAGCGCCAGATATGTTAGATATATTTTCGTAAGTATGCGAGGTAATATGGAAATCAGAGGGTTCGATGTGTCATATATTAATTATTTCACTCCTCTAGTGTGGTGATTCATGACCCTTACACTCATCGGGTAAAGCAAAAATAATCCAGTTTTTGTTATTTACGTACGTATACAGCAGCAGGACGGAAGACGAGAATGGGCTTTGGTGGTGGTTGGGGGCCCGAGTAGGCGGGAAACGTCACCGTCTGCAACATTGTTGATGGCCTGGAAGAGATTGTAGATTAGACAGTTTGGTGGGAGGCTGCCAAAGGGAGAGAGACACTAGGGAGAGACGAAGCAGCAGTGGCACAACAAGAAGGCGACATGCGTAAAATTTAGTTTCGAGAAAGGAGATTCATTTGGTGGGAGAACAGAAAATAAAAAGACAACAACATTTGATGGTGAAGGAAGGATGTGAGGCGCTAGAGAATCTTAATATATGAAGAAGACGTGACCCAGCAAAGGTGGAACAACCGGCATACAGGACATAAACGAAGAACGACGTCATCCGGTAACGGGTAATTTTTACCTCGGTTTTTTCCCCCCACACACAAACCATTCTCGCTCGTCTGATTCGCGATTTTAATTTTCAACTATATTATCGTTGTTCGTCACCCGCCGCGGCGTTGTTTCCCCCAAAGACATATATAAACAACATAGACTGGCTGGACACAAGGCGCCGCCATATTTGAAGCAAATTGAAGGCTCAGCAGGCGCCATTTTTTGAATGGTAAGGTGGGGGCGTGTCCTGTCGTCTGCTGGAATACGTGCAGGAAGCGTATCTCGTAAATCAATATTTAAAAACTATATATATACATATGTATTAAAGTTACAAATGAGCGGAAACCAGCTAGAAAGTGTTTCATTACATATAATATATATATAACACATCACTTAAAAATTGTAAATTATTTCTGTTGTCACACAAGGAAAGTTAACACGGGATAAAGGAGGGGCTCATTATTAACATCATCTCAATACAACATGTAAACATTGACAGGAAACTTTATAATAGTTAATTTATAATTTTTGTTTTAAATCAGTCATTTCTGATATTATTAATGGCCGAATTATTAGATGAGATTAGGGTGAAGCATCATCAGTCTATAATAAAGATTACAACACCACAATATCTAAAATTTTAATTTTACGTTGTACAAGTAACATCTAAATGCATCTAGACTGACATTAAATATAGTTGAAAGTTGATAGGGATCAAGGTTAAACGCACATTCATTAATTACAGTACAGGGAACTACTTTCATAATAAGAACAAGAGCATGGGCTTGCATATTCTACAAGATCAGAAATTACAAACACGTGCTGTCAAAAGTGAAAAATATGATGATGATATTTACTTAAAATACGATATTCCAGTTGTTTTTTTCAACTACGATTAGTACAATTGTACGCTGAACACACATTTGGCATGATTTCGGATGAAAAACAATATATTTTAATCACAAAAATACACGATTATTCAACCTCAGTCATTTAACACAGTACATACATAGGTCAAAGTTCTTGACCACCGTAGACATTGTGATTGTGCCTGTTGTTAGTTGCTGCCACCCAGAGCGCTGTAACAGCATCTCTTATCATGTTTATATATCTCTTTGGTTCCCCCCCCCCCGGGGGAGCAGCAGCCGCCATTTTGGAAGCTGCGTAGATTATTATCTTTGCTTTTACCGACTGAGCCAATGATTAAATTGATGTTCGTAAATGTATATCTTTTCCACGATAACTTAATTTGAGTTATAGTTCTATTCAAATTAAATACATTATTATTATTATTATTATTACTGTTTGTTTGATTGTACAACAATATATTTTGATGGTGTAACCAACGAACACCGCACCACACTAGATTTTGCCCCCCATTTATTTTAAAAAAAAATTAGTTATGAAAATACGCACATGAATTGAACCGAGCTTAAAGCTCAACGTGTACCAGACTATTGTTGAAGAAACAAAATACGCGGAAATATATATAATTTCTGAAATGGAAAGAATTAAAAAATAATAATAATTCGTCACTGGACTCTTGTCGAAAAGCGTAATGAGCGGGGTTCGTTTCCCGCTTCCGTAAAATACTTTTTAACCCTTCTTTATTCACTGTATTTAATTTGTAATCACGTAAAAATTAATACGCAAATTAAATTGTACTGTTTTAGTGCACTTTATATGAAGACTGATAATATTTAGATAAGATGATCGCGCAATGAATTATTCCACTGCAGTAAATTGGCCTTGATTCATTAAACTTTAATATCGTAAATATAGTTAGCTCTAATAAAGTGGCGACATCTCTTAACCACGTGGATTACTAGGAATTCAAAAACACGATATCATATTTAAACATTTTGGTAAATACACGATATATATTACAGAATTATTTAAACACGGTATTTGAATAATGATTTATGTTACAAAACCAACGCAATCATTTCTTACCGTTAAATGACGTTCTTAAATTATGTTGTTTTTTTTATTCTGGAGGGTTGAAATTGTAAATTGCCCCTTTCGTCAGTCAGTCAGTGCTACTGTGGTAATAGGACTGTTACACCAAGAACTCCCCAATTATATAAGTGCAACCAATAAACGTGATGGATCTCTGAAAACTCGCAAATAATGAGAAACATATAGCAGCTAGCTGGATGTGCGAATCAACCAACGAAGAACAAGAAAGAAGGAGAAAATGCAAGTGGAAATCTACTGTTGTTGATAAGTACAGGTCCATTTTTAATAAAAATCGCAAGTGAATTTGGTTGGAATATTTGGGGAATTTTCGTGAGAATTTGGTTACAGATTTTTTGTGTTGTTCCGCTGTGATAAAGTAATTTTAACCTGACTACATAATTTGTTGCGTTGTTACTATGAAATTAATAGTTTGAAACCAAAAGAGTGAGAAAAGTGCGTATTATTATTATTATTATTTGTCTGGTAAGGAGTTGAATGGAGATGTTGTTTAGAAGAGGTTGATGATGACGACAAATCTTCTTACTCCATCAAGTAAATTTGTCAAGTGTCAATATATAAAAATCCCATATGATATGCTGATTTTGATTCCATCTCCCGCCCCCCTGGCCCCGTAGTTACGTAACTCTGGTGTGTTAACTTTACCACATCCTGAGGATTTGCAGTTCCTTCAAAACAAGTCCAAAGCTGGAGCAAAATGATGACATGTTTCCGTCTTGTATAACAAAAAAAGAGCAAATGTTTGAAGGAAAATGATATTACTTGACGAGATTCATGTAAAAAACCCTTCTTAGATTATAATAGGGGTAGTGTTTTAGGTTAATGATATTGCAACTAGTGCTCATGTGTTTATGATACAAAGTATAAGGATGTAGCACATGTTCTTCCAGTAAAAAAAAACCACTTTTTTAAAGCTGATTCATTGTTTACTTATGTTAAAAAGGTTGGCGTTGGTCTGGAAAATGCAAGATTCAATGTATTTTGTGTTATAACAATTAATATATAATATATATATAACAAAAAAGAGCAAATGTTTGAAGGAAAATGATATTACTTGACGAGATTCATGTAAAAAACCCTTCTTAGATTATAATAGGGGTAGTGTTTTAGGCTAATGATATTGCAACTAGTGCTCATGTGTTTATGATTCAAAGTATAAGGATGTAGCACATGCTCTTCCAGTAAAAAAAACCCCACTTTTTTCAAGCTTTTTTCATTGTTTACTTATATTAAAAAGGTTATGGTTGGTCTGGAAAAAGCAAGATTCAATGTATTTTGTGTTATAAGAATTAATATATAATATATATATATATAACAAAAAAGAGCAAATGTTTGAAGGAAAATGATGTTACTTGACGAGATTCATGTAAAACCCCCCCCCCCTTCATAGATTATAATAGGGGTTAGTGTTTTAGGCTAATGATATTGCGACCAGTGCTCATGTGTTTATGATTCAAAGTATAAGGATGTAGCACATGCTCTTCCAGTAAAAAAAAACACTTTTTTCAAGCTGATTCAATGTTTACTTATATTAAAAAGGTTATGGTTGGTCTGGAAAAAGCAAGATTCAATGTATTTTGTGTTATAAGAATTAATATATATAATATATATATATATATATAACAAAAAAGAGCAAATGTTTGAAGGAAAATGATATTACTTGACGAGATTCATGTAAAAAAAACCTTCTTAGATTATAATAGGGGTAGTGTTTTAGGTTAATGATATTGCAACTAGTGCTCATGTGTTTATGATACAAAGTATAAGGATGTAGCACATGTTCTTCCAGTAAAAGAAAACACTTTTTAAAGCTGATTCATTGTTTACTTATGTTAAAAAGGTTGGCGTTGGTCTGGAAAATGCAAGATTCAATGTATTTTGTGTTATAACAATTAATAGGAAGGCAATTATGAGCATGGTATATAAACATCCCTCAGATTCTGGTAGACCATTATTTTTCATGTTCGATAGTGTACATTTATTTAAATGTATTCGAAATAATTGGTTCCCCCCCTTTTAAGTCCACTATCGATGAAGGCAAAAAATTATTGAAATCGCTTCAGCGTCTGCTTTGAAGAAAAAAAAAATAGTATGAAGTTGAAGATGGTAGTGTTTTGAAGTATGGTCATGGCTTAACGTTGAAAGCCTTAAAATCCCTTCAAGCTGCGCCAATTGTTGAGAAAATATTCGATTCTTTTACTGTGGCTGCATTGGTCCAGAGCATAACATAACACACTTCATTACAAAGGTTGCTGCAGACTTTGTTGAAATGAATTGTGCAAACACCAACATTTAAATGAGTATGAGAAACCTTTAACAGGATCTAATGGTTGGTTGGGAGGAAATGAATGGAGATGTAGGGAAACACAGTTGGCCATGAAACACACCACTCAAGTAACTAGATATTGTATGCAGAATCTTAATATGTCATATATTTTGAAGAACGGTTTGGAAAGTTCCGCAGGTTGTAATTACAACATATCTGTCTCGCAGGTTTTTCAAAGCAAATCAAGTATTCACAATTGTTTGAAAGAATTTCAATTTGTTGGTACTCCTGAAATATGACGATTGTTGATGAGTATTATGATGACATTAACATAAATGAAGTATATAGACCTATTGTAACATTGTATTTAGGGCGCTGCGGGAGGGAGTTTTCTCGCGCAGCCGCTGCTTCAGCCCAGAGTGTGACTGCGGGGCTTCTTCACCTGATCATGCATGTCGGGGATGCCTCCTGCACTCTCTCTCTCTCTCTGGGTATTTTTTTTTTATCAAAGTTCTCACACATGCCGAGACACCTTCACCTATTTTCTCCGTGTCTCCACCAGTTTCAGGAGGCAGTCCACACTTATTTATTTATATTGAATATAATTATACTTTCAACTATAGGTTAAATATGGTCCTTACGACCAGTTTATTAATTATTGTTTAAGTTCTATGTATCTGCCACCAGGGGCGCATCTGACCATTTGTAGATTTAATAAATACAATACAATACAATTTCACAAACTAAAAGCATGTGGGTAGAAAGAGTCATTGCTTAAGGAACAACTACCAGGAAACAAAACAAATTAATTTAGTAAAAAAAATACTTCCCCGGAAGTAATTATATTTCTAGGGTCGAGTTTTTCCTCGTTGCACAATTCTTGTGGTTATTGCGGTAACGTACTGTTAATTACTCCTGACGTCATCTGCGACCCCACAGCGTCAAGATGGCGCAAGAACGGACGGCAAGTGCTCAGGTGCAGCCCAGTGGTTAGGCTCACAGCGGCTCGTCCCCGTCCCACAGATCCACCAATGACGTCACAGACCACCTGCCGTCGTATTCAGTCCCATGAACCCGTCTGATCCATGCTAAGCCTATATTGCGCAAACCTTTTCATAACTCAAATAACTTCCACATCCCCCTATAATCTGCTTAGCGTATTTCATACTTGTCCTCCCTCTACTGTTGTTAACCCCACAAACTTCCCTCTAATGCTAATTTTACAAGACCCTCGTCTCTCCCTTCTCTTAGTCAATGTCCTCTATATTGTTCGCTTTTCCCCTATTCTGTTTTACATTTCTCTCGTTTGTAATTTTCTATCCACCCATTCATCTCATTCTCCTACAGCACAACATTTCAAAGGCTACTATTTTTCCCTTTCCCCCAACTCCTATCGTCCATTATTTGCACACTATATAACGCTACACTACATACGAACGTGTTTTTTATACAACGTTTTACTAATATTTACACTTATTTTAGCCGTAAGTAAATTCCGCTTCCCAAGTAGCAGAATTTCTTAACTTCCGTCAAAATATCTGTTCCTAATCTAACAGCCTTTGTTATTCCCCTGTTTCCCACTCCATTATCTTTGGTAATAGTGTGTCCTGATGATGACTTGGCTGTCACGTGCTTGTCATAACACCCGCTAACCTAAGACTCGTCGCTCTATAATTGTTCTCGTCTCGTCACTGTTACTTCCCTCCCTTTCCTCTCCAGTCACACGGAATACTGGAATTGTTAATAACCTCATTAAGAATGGAATAATTTGCCCTCCCCTGACGTTTCTGCGGGAATTCCTCCCTCCAACTGTTCTACATCTACGCTACAACGACCCTTATTTATGTTAAAAATTAAACGCAAGCACAGAACAGGAGGCGAACACTGACCAGGACAACCGATCAATACTGTATGTATTCCATCCTTACGCTCCCTCTTCTGTTCTGTTCGCTTACCTCTCATGCTAATTAATCTATCCCTATAACGTCCTCCATATTGTTCGCCCTTCCCCCATTTTCTTTACAACTTCCTGGTTAGTTACCCTTTCCACTATCCACACGTCTCATTCTCCTACAGCACTAAATTCCAAAGGCTTCTATTCTTTTCCATTCTGCAACCCCTACCATTCCCTTATAACGCCACGATCCACAACAAACAATTTCAGCCAACTGTTCCCTAATATTCACACACTCATTATACATGCGTAACTCGTGACGTCACACTTCCTTACCACAATAATGTTGCTGTTGTTGTATTTCAGTCCCCAAGACTCGTCCGAATCATGCAAACCTATCTTGCGCAAGCCTTTTCATACCCTCCAAAACTAACACATCCCTCCTAATTTCTTTAGCCTTCCTTTTCACTTCTTACCTCACAACGCTTCCTTCCAACGCTAATTATACAAGACCCTCGTGACCATTAATCTATCCCTTCTCTTGGTCAAAGTCCTTCATATTGTTCCCTTTCCCCCTATTCTGTTTAGAACTTCCTCGTTAGTGATTCTATCCACCCATTCATCTCATTCTCCTACAGCACCATATTTCAAAGGCTTCTATTCTTTTCCCTTTCTCCCAACTCCTATCGTCCACGTTTTGCACACCATATAACGGTACACTCCATCAAACGTTTTTTTTGCAACGATTTTCTAATATTCACACTTATACTAGCCGTAAGTAAATTCCTCTTCCTTGCCATCCTGTGCTTTCCTACTCTAGTGGGCAGAATTCCTTTAGTCCCTTCAAAAATCACTTCCCAGTCTTTGTTATTCCAGGTTTTCTACAGTTTATTAATCCTCATGTTGAACTCCGGTGTGTTACATTGCTTCTAGTTTAGAATATACTAACTGACGTACCCGGCGTTCCTCGGGTTCACGTAAATAATAAAGCAGGAATGTAATTAATGATAAGTTTATTACAGTACTTGAAGGTACGCTACAATCCATTTATGTTGTCAAATCTAAACCTATTTTCAATCTTGGATTGTATAAATGACGAAAAAGTCGTAGGTCGCTTGTTTTTACAGAGAGGTGTCATTTTGACCCGTATCCGGTAGTCTGAGGAGAGAAGGAGATATGACCAAATATCCAATCAACTTTTACTAAAATCCTCAGTTTTCTAAGTACAGTTGGAGAAGTTCCAAACTTGAGTTTTTTTATTGGGTTGTAGCTCGGAGGTTGAGGGTTTGCCCACTTTTGGGTCTCGGTGAGACAAAGAGAATAAGCCCTTAGTCGTTTCTGCAAGTTTGCTAGAGGCCAAGAACCGCCGAAGAAAAAAGTGGAGGAAACAGAGGTTTGTCGGCATTTTCACATATATACAGTATTTTTGTTATTGAAGTTTATTTAATATATATATATATATATATATTGTAACATGAAAAGTTACACGCAACAATGCGGGCCAGCTTGCGAGTTGTAATTGTCGCAACTCGGGCCAACAATGGAGTCTGGCGAGACTCGAGCAGTCGTCATGGGGTAGTGAAAGGAGAAGGAAAGACCACGCCCTGTAGTGATAATTTTTCTCATGTTCTGAAATGGATTAAAGCTATTAAAATCCACTTTTTTGGTATTTTTATTAAAAAATACCTGGCGCCCAAAAAAGCATTTAAATCCTCGAATACGGAGGAACGCCGGATCTCCTACAATATATATTCTTTACATATGAGCAATTACTAAATATTACAATTAAACAGACGCGAAAAATAGGTGATAGGTTACTTACGACGCAAATGGTTATAATTTAAACATATTTTTTTTAGATCAACAATGTAAGGAAATCTCGATGCGCGTATGGGACACGTATATTTACGTACAATGTTTTACACTTTTTTCGCATATATAACTTGAGTATATTTAAAAACTTTAAAGATCATGGGCAGCTTCGGGCAAATTTGGTTGAGGTCCAACCAGTAGTTTGGGCGCCTATAGCTGTGACATTTATATGTATAGATATTATCTCAGAATGCAAAGTTTGATAAGCGGAGCGTAATTTATGAAAATTATTATCGTCAAATTTATTTTTACACCTTAGAGGCAAAAAAGAAAGCACACATGTATATGATGTAATTAATATTTGAATTCTGGCCAAATTTTCCCAGATGGTTACTAAAAGTCAAGGAAATTAAATGGTTACTCGGTAGATGGTACAAACCTACGCTTGAAAATAAACTCTTAAAAATATAAAACTTCTTGGTTTATGGTATTGAACTCTGTCGATGCACCAAGGAGTCTAATATAGTATTAAGTGTACGAGCTGAGTGCCCGGCGGCGTTGCCCGGGTAATTATTTACATTACTTGGGAAGCTGCGTTCCTCGCACTCGTACATTCAGTTATGTTCTAGGAAAAGTAAATCTGAAATAACGAGGATTGTTTACGGCTTAGAAATGCCTTGTAGAAGGGTTCTTCTTCTTCCTTGGCGCTACAACCTATTGAGGGCCTTGGCATAACGGGTCGACTGCGGACCGTAATTAATTACATAAGCCAGAATCATGCAATTTATTATTAATTTTGTAAGCTCACTTCCCAGTTGCACTGCACGGGCGACATTTCCTCGCTGCGCAATCTTTGTGGTATTATATCGTTCCATGAAATGCGGATGTCAACCCGCAGCATTCTGTGTGATAAAAACCGGAGCAGTGAACAGCATTTCGTCAGTTCTCGTCGAGATGGCGCGCCTCCAGGTTCTCCTCCTCTTCGTCGCCGCTCTGACAACAGCAGCAGCAGCAACAGCGACTACGGCAAGTAATCACAGGGACTAGCTTATGATTGTCGTTCCATCTTGCGCTAGACTTTTCATTTCCTTCCTTACCTACGTTGCGTATTCCATCCTTACCTCCCACTTCTGTACACTTACTTCTAATACTAGTTTTACGAAACCCTTTCAAATTCCTCTATTCCCCTATTCTGTTTCGAACTTCCTCGTTAGTCATTCTATCCACTATGCATCTAATTCCTCCTACAGCACCACATTTCAAAGGCTTCTATTCTTTTCCTTTCCCCAACTCCTATCGTCCACGTTTCGCACCCTCCCATATAACAACGCCACGCTGCTCCATACCAACATTTTTAGCAACGATATTCACACTTATATTAGCCATAAGTAATTTCCTCTTCCTTGCTATCCTACTCTAGTAGCGGAAGTCCTTAACGTCCGTCAAAACATCCCCTTCCCAATCTAACAGCCTCTGTTATTCCACTGTTTCCCATACTACACTCCATTACCTTGCTTTTCCCTCTATTAATCCTCATATTGAGCTCTTTCTCCAGGACCACGTTCATGCCATTTATTATGGTTTCCAAGTCTCCTTCTGACTCCCCCTAATATTACAATATCATAGGCAAAGCGTAAGGTTTTTATTTCTTCTTCATTTTTAACTTTCTTCATCGCCTTTTCTATATATAAGTTAAAGAGCATGAACATCCTTGGCTTACTCTTGGTCTCCTATTCTAATTACTGCTGCCTGTCTCCTGTAGAGGTTACGTGTAAATCTCCTTTCTTCAAAATCCTTAATAGCGTGTTCCAGTTCACATTATCGAACGCCTTTTCTAAATCTACAAATGCCATGAACGTAGGCCGGTTTTTTCGGATCCTGTCTTCCAAAAATTAATCGCAATGTCAACATTGCTTCTCGCGTCCCTATATTCTTCCTAAAACCAAGCTGATCTTGTCCTAACTCGCATTCTTTTTTAGTTGCATCTGCTGTTTACTATTTTCGTTAATTTTATGCATTTTTTGCATAGTAAACTAATTGTTGTGTGCTGTTCGCATCTATCAGCGTTCTATGCCATTCATCCTCCTCCATTGCTACTTGTTTTATTTGACTTTGTGATCGTCAAGTGGTAATAAGCGGGGAATTTCCTTTCTTTTCGCAGCTGGATGACCTGTTCCTTGAAGAGATACAAATGGACGTACTCGGGTACCAAGATAAAATCAAGGAAATATATTTTAATGCTTGGAGAGTTTCAATTAATTCAACATATGGCAACATCTCATCCGTGCCTCTGCCCCTAGACAATGAGGTGAGTTGTTTTCCTAACGCCGCCCATTCTCTCCCTCGGCTCCTCTTTTATTCAAATTAATTTATCCCAGGAAATCGTGTGTCTTGTTCCAGATTCTTGACTATGTGGTGCATATACAGTTGAACATGATGTCCGAGTTGGCTTCCTCTGTGGGCCGCATGACTCTGCAGTCTCTGTTAGACGACCTCAACAGGCATTGCGCTCCTCACCTGCGGACGTCCATCACGGACCTCAGAGACGACGTCAGCGTCAGTCATCACATGGGATTCTTACACCTGTCTTGCGCAAGCCTTCTCGTTTCACGATGACAACCAAATACCACATCCTCTCTCGTCTCTTTAGCGTATTCCATCCTTGGCCTCCCTCTCCTGTTCTTACTCCACGCATTTCCCTCTGATGCTAATTTTACAAGACCCTCGTGTCTTAAAACGTGGCCCATAAACGTCCTCCATGTTCTTCTCTCTTCCCCTATTCTGTTTAGAACTTCCTCGTAAGGGATTATATCTCATTCTCCTACAGCACCACATTTCAAAGGCTTCTATTCTTTTCCTTTCCGCAACTCCTATCGTCCACGTTTCGCATCCATACCAACTTTACCTAATATTCACACTTATATTACCCGTAAGTAAATTTCTTCCTTGCCCTGTGCTGTCCTTTAACATCCATCAAAATATTTCTTCTCAGTCTAACATCTTTTGTTATTCCTCTTTTTTCACGTACTACGCTTCATTAACTTGGTTTTCCCGCTATTAATCCTCATATTCCCATTCTAACAGCTTTGTTATTGTCAATGGACT
>CM067376.1:2084096-2133442 GCA_034510155.1 Eucriotettix oculatus | reverse complement strand
ACCATAATTATCAATTGCTGCAGTTATTAATTTTTGAAATCTGTCATTATGTATCATGATAAAATTATCACCTGTTAAAGTAATTCGACACCAGAACTCCATATTAATCAACAATGTATATGTACTTTGTTCACTTTTCCTTATTGTAGAAGCCTGTATCAATATTGCTATTTATTTACAGAGACTCCTAGTGGGTGTTTCCTTAAACAACAATTTTAACAACTCTATTAATTTCTATTATTAATTAAAAACATTATTATTTCCAGTATTATTTAAGATTGCATTATTTACAAAAGTCATTTAAAGAGATAACATCACATTATTGACAAGGTTACAAGCAGCTTCTTGTTTTGCATTCATGGCTACATTTAAGTTCATTATAATATATACATTCCTTCTAATAATTTTCATTTTATTCAATAGTCCTCAAATCTATGTACCTGATGCTTAGTTCTTATTCTTGCTTTAACCTTTTGATTGGACTTAAGATGATAATTGCTCTATTTTATTTTCATACTATGAGTTAGATTTAATACTATTTATACAAATATATTATAAAAACAGTATCATTCACTGAGTATCTTTCCTGTAAAACTGTGATTTAGATTGAATTAATCTCAGTAAAATAGTATATTTCCACAAAAATGTATTTACATAATTATTGTTATTATTTATTTTTAGGAGAATTACCAAGATTCATCTGTATTTGGACTTTTATTATTGTGAATTAAGTATTCTAAATTTCCATTCAATTTATTTGAAGAAAAATAGAAAGTTAATGTTGTCAGAATAAACTAAAAGATGATAAAAGCGGTGAATAATTATTTTATCAAACAATACCTACAGAAGAAAATTAATAGGATCAACAATTTTTGAATCAGACTATGGTAACAAAAAATATAGAAACATGTGTGATAAAATATTCAAAGCTTCAAACAGTTAAAAAAGACAAATGTGTTGAACTATTCTCATGTTCCAGTCATTAAGATAGTAATATGAGAATTCATATAAAAGATATGTCATTTGAATGTGTTGAATGTTTTAAATCATTTACAGATTCCAGGAGTTTAAGAAGACATATGCGAATTCACACAGATGAAAAGCCATTTAAATGTGTTGAGTGTTTTAAATCATTTACAGCTTCAAGTAGTTTAAAATCTCATATGCGAATTCACACAGGTGAAAAGCCATTTAAATGTGTTGAGTGTTTTAAATCATTTACAGATTCAAGTAGTTTAAAATCTCATATGCGAATTCACACAGGTGAAAAGCCATTTAAATGTGTTGAGTGTTATAAATCATTTACAGATTCAAGTAGTTTAAAGTGTCATATGCGAATTCACACAGGTGAAAAGCCATTTAAATGTGTTGAGTGTTATAAATCATTTACAATTTCAAGTAGTTTAAAATCTCATATGCGAATTCACACAGGTGAAAAGCCATTTAAATGTGTTGAGTGTTTGAAATTATTTACAAATTCAAGTAATTTAAAATGTCATATGCGAATTCACACAGGTGAAAAGACATTTAAATGTGATGAGTGTTTTAAATCTTTCACAGATTCAAGCAGTTTAAATACTCATATGCGAATTCACACAGGTGAAAAGCCATTTAAATGTGTTGAATGTTTTAAATCATTCACAGCTTCGAGTAGTTTAAATGCTCATACCCGGATTCACACTGGTGAGAAGCCATTTAAATGTGTTGAATGTGATGCATCATTCACAATATCTTCTCATCTTACAACACATATGAGAATTCACACAGGTGAAAAGCCATTTAAATGCGTTGAGTGCTTTAAAGCATTCACACATTTAGGCAGTTTTAAAAAACATATTCGAATTCACACAGGTGAACAGCCATTTAAATGTGTTGAATGTTATAAATCATTCACAACTTCAAGTAGTTTAAAATTTCATATGAGAATTCACACTGGTGAAAAGCCATTTAAATGCATTGAGTGTGTTAAAGCATTTATAGATTCAGGCAGTTTAAAAAAACATATGCATATTCATATGGGTGAAAAGCCATGTAAATGTCTTGAATGTTTTAAATCATTCAAAGATTCAAGTAGTTTAAAATCTCATATGCTATTTCACACAGGTGAAAAGCCTTTTAAATGTGTTTGAGTGTTTCAAATCATTCACCGAATCAAGTAGTTTAAAATCCCATATGCGAATTCACACGGGTGAAAAGCCATTTCAATGTGTTGGGTGTTTTAGAGCATTCACAGATTCAGGCAGTTTAAAAAAACATATGCATATTCATATGGGTGATAAGCCATTTAAATGTCTTGAATGTTTTGAATTATTCAAAGATTCTAGTAGTTTAAAATCTCATATGCTAGTTCACACTGGTGGAAAACCTTTTAAATGTGCTGAATGTTGTAAATCATTCACAAGATCAAGTAACTTAAAGTATCATATGAGGATTCATACTCGTGAAAAGCCATAACTTGTCTAAAGTGTGAAACTACTCACAGTCTCATGTTGTTAAAAAACATTTGTGAATCTTCATTGCTTATAATACATGTAAATATTAGAATTAAATTATTGCATTGAAGAACTTTTGTCTTTTTTATTGTAATTTAGAAATATTATTAAGTGTTCTTGTTTTTGTCATTACTTGACCTGCAAATGAAATTGAAGTTTTAGATTTTATGTGAATAATAAAATATAATTGAGGTACTTGTGATTTGTCATTTTTCAAACACTGTATAAGCTTTCCCAAACTGTTTTCCTCAATATAAAATTTTAAGTTATATTTTTTATAAAAATAATGTACCAATCTATTTTTAACTGCCAAATAATATAATAATTTTATTAATGTTGTTCTGACTTACCTTTATATGTTATGGAATTTTTCTTTATGCCATTCAAAATAATATTTCTTTTTCCCTTAATGCATGTTGTCTGTTTATAAAATAATGTTAAAATTGTGTTGAAAAATAAATAATTTGGGAACTTATTTATATATTTTTTTATTCACTAATTACACTAATAGCCTGTTTTCTTGAATATCTATAACAGGCCTTATTTTCATTTCTTACAAGATTTGTGTTACAGATTTCTTCTATTTTTTTATTATAAATATTTATTTTTTAACAATAAAAAAACTAATCAACTAAAACTAAAGACAGAAGGGTATAGGGTGAAGGGTGAATGGGAGTAGGAGGATTGAAGGGAGATCACAGCTGGCGGAATATGGAAGAGAAGAAAGGAAGGAAGAGGGAAAACTATGTTAAAGTCACAGCTCCTTCCATCCTTCTTTTACATTACATTACAGACTGAGATTTTTTATAATACTTATATATATATATATATATTGTGATAAAAAGGGCGGATTTTGTGAGGTTGTGGCGTTATGAGGCGCAGTTCGGCCAACAACAATGGCTAGTCGGCCGAAAGATGGTGATTCCCCGCAGGAGTGTACCGCCGAGCGTGTATAAAAAAAATGACGATGGTGAACCCCCGAGGGAAAACCCCGCCGAACGAGTGTAAAAAATGAGGGTGGGGAACCCCGAAATTTTGTGAGATAGGGGAATTCCCTTCGGAAGATTTAAAAAGGGAAGCCGATGGGTGGCTCAGCCCAGAAGGCAGGCGAGTGGAGGAAAGGACAGATTTAGTCCGAGCAGCCAGAAGCCAGATGAGAGGACGGACGAGATCAAATCCTGCAAGACGCACAAACATTCGAGAGGTGGATGTTTGTTGGCCCAGTAATTGTGTGTAAGCTATAAAAAAAATGTGAAACTTGATCATTGCTCTGGATCAATAATATTTAATGATTTTTCTTTCTATTTTCAGCTACTGCATGCGTTACTCCATCTCCTCGAAGGACCCAAAAATCCCCCTGAGATTAAGCCCGTGTATTCACTTAAATTAATAAATGAAAAATTTTAAAATTGATCATGTTTGTTCTGTTAATTAATAAATGTTTTATACCCAAAAAAATATATTACAATATATATACATACATCTAATATGGAAGTATATTTTTGCAGGGGGTCTGTAGAGCAGACAACTGTGTATTATGCAGACGCTCTCCCTCCATAAGTTCTACCAGTAACGATGCGTGGAGGTCAGCCATTGCT
The DNA here is from genome assembly GCA_034510155.1 of Eucriotettix oculatus. Classification (NCBI taxonomy): domain Eukaryota; kingdom Metazoa; phylum Arthropoda; class Insecta; order Orthoptera; family Tetrigidae; genus Eucriotettix; species Eucriotettix oculatus. The sequence continues at coordinate 2,129,352 of CM067376.1, read as the reverse complement.
CTATTCTTGTCTCCTGGGCTTCCTTTGGAGGCAGGAGAAGACAGTCTTTCAATGTTTTCGCTTCCTTCCTGCGTCTCCATTTCTCTAATCTAGCACAGGTTGTACTTCCAGCTCCGGAATTCCGGTTTCCCTCATTTTCCGGCGTCCAGGATATGAGTGAGTGAGGGTTGTGTTTTAAGCTGACTTCGTCAAGTGTATTTCTTTTTTATTCATTTCTACCGACAAATTGATACGAAAATGTCGGGAGTGTATATTCTTGTCCGTTCACATCTATTTTTCTCTCCGGTTCCTGGGATTCCCGGTCCAGGAGCGTGAGTGGTGATGACGTCACTGTCGAAAGTCACGACATCTTTGAGGGACCCCAAGGAAAAGTCGAATTGTTTGAAGCAGTTACAACCAACCGTCGTCTTCCTCTCCTCTTCCCATCCGATGCTTTTCAGAGAAAATCGATGTCCATGGAGGCTTTCATCTATGGTGCTGTGAGATTCTCCTACCAGAGATAGTTTGCAATTATATCTTCCTAAGAATATCTGGTTTGTTTTATTTTCGAGCACTGTTATTAAATACGGATCCCTGATTACAACTTTTAGATCATCCATGTCCTTTAAGGCATTCCGTTCTTCTTGATTTATGTCATGTCCAGGGCAACCAAACGCTCTTCACACTTGCACAGGGTGTCCTTGTTTCTTTTTATCCCGCTAAGGTACAGCTCATATGGTCCATGGCCTGAGAGGAAGTGCATCAACCCTTTTATTGTTTGCAAGGGACACGTGGCTAGTCTTTCTGTAACATCTGGTTGGTAGATGGCCCATGGACTCTTCATCCCATCGTTTTTGCCAAATATCAACAATTTCTCTCTTGCATCTAGCTTCTCTGCCAAATATATCATTTATTTTTCCTTGATTGTTCCTTTTCAGCCAAAATTGAGCACCTCTAGGTCCAGAGGGACTGTACCCAGCAGATGTATGCCCCAGATATTCTGATCAAGGTTCTTCTCTGAATTTGGAGGATTTTCCTACTTGGGTTTGCCAGTTTCAATCTGTGTGCCCCACGAGCTCGCAGCATATCCCTTTAACGCTGATAGAATGGTCTCATGATATTGTTTGAATATGAACATAGGAAGTTGAAATTTGGCTGTTGCTGTGCTAGTGATTTTGTTCATTATTTTTGAGCTTTTCATCCTAACTTCTTCTATGTCTTGGCCAGACACTCCGCCGCTGCTTCTGGTTCCCTGGGACCGTGAACTAACCACGAGGGAGACCTGCAAAAAAGGAAGGAAGACTAAATCGACCGTCGCGGGACCAGGATACGGGGAGAAACTGAACGCACGAGGGGAGCCGCTGACACTTCTTCAGAGGCGCGGGGGTGGGGGAAGTTAGCAGCCAGTCACAGCGTCGGATGCTGGAGTCTAGGACTCGTCACGTCACCTTCAAGATGCCGACCGAACATCGTGATCAGGAAACGGCACTCGGCTCGAAACGTCGTGCTTGTTACATTGGGCAGACTCGACCAGAATTAAGGAAAGGGAAGGTACTGAAATAAGGGCAGCAGTTGCAGGACTGGATTCTGGTGCTGATGAGGAAACGCCCTCGTCAGGTGAGAGTGAGGGACGTTGTTGGTGACGTCATCCGCAGTGTGGAGATGCTGATAAGATTTTTCTTCCATTCAAAGCATTGATTTAACATGCCTTATCACCTTGTCCTGATTATCTCCATTAATCACTTACGACAAGATATATTCATAGACTGTGACAAGATGGATTCTCTGTGAAGCCGACTTCCACGAGCTCCTGCAGTCCTTGGCTTGCAAACGCTTCTTGCGTTACCGAAACACCTGACTAAAGCAACAACGGTGAGTAATTATTCCGCCGTTTAATTATCAACTTGGTATAATTTTAAACAACACTTATATTTTACGTGGGTGAGAGTGGTTGACACATCTGTTGTGGAATGAAACCACATAATAAGTCTGTGGTCGAGTAGTGGCGGTATCGACTCTGGCTACAGGTATGTTGTGGGAATTATCTTATTTAAGTTTCGAGCATTTAGTTCCGTTCTTTTCCCCGCCCAGACCTCGTTTTTTTATTGGGAGGGTTAACAGGCTTCATGAATTTGATGTGGCCACAGCTTCCTCTCTCCCCCCACCACCTGGGGCTTTGGGCCAACAGAGGCATTTTCCATCACTTGAGGACTGTCTAGACTAAAGGATATATAAGGATGGAGACAACTCGACGTCGGCACTTCGCTTGAAGATGATGACAGCGACCGCCTTTGAAACATCGCGGTTCTATACTGTTTTCATCCCTACATCTCAACGAAAACTCCGCAGCTGCCTCTCCTCAGTATTTCACGACACTACTAAACCTATCATTTCTTCATCTTCCCCATTCAAATTTTGGCCAGTAAGAAAAATTTCTTAAATTTAAATCTTTACTAATCGTGATCCCAAGATATTTAAAGTTATTTGATTCCGATTACAACTTCGTTCCTCATTTTTTTTGGTAAAAACGACTGCCCTTACTCTTCGTTGCGTTCATTTGCATTTTTATTTCTAACTGACCATTGGTAAATTTTGTCCCAAGTCAGTCTGCAACAGAGTCTGTGCTTCATCCTCAACGTTTACGATTTCCCTATAAACCATTGGCAAAAACTTTGATCCGTTATTTTATACCGATTGTTGAGTCATTCCTGGATGCAAGGAACATGATCACACTTACTTCCCTTCCCCGTGACGTCATCGGCCAACTCTGAGTGAAGGATCTTTTGACAAATTCCCAGAATCTACTTCCCTTGTCAGAACGTTGCCAGTTGCCATCACAAGGGAATCCAGGTCTGAAGCCATGTTGACCACCGTTATTTATAATTTTTTACATATTATTTCATTTTTTCTAAAAAAAACAGCTTTTACAATCTATTCGTGTATTTACACACATTATTTGATAAAGTAGAGTAGTTACTTCATAGGTTAGACTGAATAAATGAATGTAACAGTCACAACGTAAAACGTCAGCTGTGATTATTCCTGCGACTCAGACACTTGCGCGTTGTTTGATAAGATACGAGTGAAGGTCACGGGATCATTTCCTCGTCGTGACGACGCAGCTGCGGACAATCAATCTTGTGGACTGTTGACAGCTTCACGGTATTTAACACACACACACACGCATGTAATTACGTGTTAGGAACTTGTGCCAATTTTGATTCGTATTTTCACAGTTTTAATTAATTATTATTTACACTTTACGTAGACTTAAATGAGAAATGTTGTGGTATTAATTATCCTTGTAAAAATGTTTCCTTGGGGGTGTGAAGCGGCACACAAGCGTTAATAAAGTCACTACTACAATTGGCCAAATAATAATAATAAGAAGAAGAAGAAGAAGATTTATCGCCAAAGACAGAATTGTCAAGCAAGGAGTAGAAAATTACTAACTACTTGCGTCACATATTACACAAATACGTACGTAAATCCACATAATACGACAAAAGCCGGGCAACCTTCAGGGAATTGCTAGATTTAGGGAGGGGGAAAACGTATGATAATTTGAAGTGCAACACACCTTTATGGATTTTGAAGAGCACGGGAATAAAATATCGACAAAGGGGGCTGAAACATAACCTCTACAGAAGACAGGGCAGCAGTAATTAGAATAGAAGACCAAGAAGGTCAGCCGCAAGGTCATCGCCCTTCTCCTCTCTCCACCAGAGATATTATTAGCCTCCCTCCAGAAGTTAAAAACATTTACCTACAAAAGCTTCGTAAAGCAGAGTAAAATTATTCTATAAAATGGCGGCGCTGCTGCTGCTGCAGGATTTCCTTTAATCGTCCTTCTAGTATTTAAAATCAAGGATCCAGCTGCAAGTGTTGAATGAGGTTACTGGTGACTTCTGTGGTAACGTCTGACTGTGAAACCTCTTAATTGGTACACCCGGAAAAGTTCCGGAGCCTTGCACCGTTGCCCAAAAACGTTCAACCCCGAGGAAGATTTTCCCTTGGTGAACCTTGTTGTCTAGTGTGACTTGGGCCAAAATTTAGCCACCACTGAAGGGGTTAATCCCTCAAAAAGGACCACTCATGTTTTGACGACCAGCAATCAACTGGAGCCGCTCGTAAAATTTAGTCAAAATAAATAAAAATGACCCCTTAAATAATTAAGAATGTAGGTGAACGCTACAAGTGAGGCCAAACTCACAGTTCTTTTTTCCGTCTCTTTTTAACAGTCTCTGGGACGAGCTTAACGTACGTTTTCATACATGTAAGAAAAGCAAATATCCAAAGTCTCACTTTCATAAATTAGGAAATTATATTTCCAAAAAATAGGCCCTAATATTAGTGTCCCATACTTAAGGAACGAGGAACAGTTTGTATCCAAAATTTAACAAACGTAACCCGAATTTTCTTTCACCCCGCTGATTGACCAACTTCCTTAAGGTAAAGGGACTACTTTAGTGTTTCTTTAACGTAATCGCTGAAAGTGGGTTTTTTGTTTTTTCAATATATTTACAGTTTATCACCATTTTATGAAACTGTTGATGAAAACTCGACGACGACAACGGGACGATTAATGTTATTTTTCTTTATACCAACAGGTCACAGACGCAATACGGAGTTTTTGCTGTAACAGTCGCGGGATCAGTTTGCGGAAAGGAGCTGCGATAACGATCTCTGACATCAGGATGGAGAAGATCAAGTTTGAGTGGAAGATCAGAGATTTTTCCAAGAGAAAGGGAACGTTGACGACCCGCATTTTTCCCACTTCGGCGCCCGAGAGGCTGGGAAAGTGGCGCCTGGAGTTGTTTTGCACCCATAATTGTCCAGATCAAAGAGGTTCTTCAATATCAACAATGGAAATGTGGACAAATATTTCGGGCGTTTCAATCGTTCTATACCAGGAAACTTCCACCGTAAGTTCGGCGAAAGTAATATTGTCCCTAATGGATGATAAGGGCGCCGTGGCAAGGCAGGAAGTTAGAGAGTACAGCAAAGACAAGATAAGGGAACGACGCACACATCTAGACTTCGTCTTCACCAGGGCTGGAGAACTCTTACCCAACGACGAGTTGACTGTTGTTTGCGAAATAGGAGTCCAAGTGGAAGATCCCAGCGTTGCCAAGCGCGAGCCTCCGCCGTGTCGCCTGGTCCATGATCTGGGTCAGCTGCTGGCCTCCAGGTCCCTGAGTGACGTCACCATCGCCCTGGCGGCGGGGGGGAGGAGCTGAGCTGAGGGCGCACAAGGCCGTCCTCGCAGCCAGGAGCCCGGTCTTCGCCGCCATGTTCACCAACCCCATGCTGGAGAAGGAGACGGGCGTCGTGGAAATCACCGACGTGGACGCGGACGTGTTCCAGGCCGTGCTGGAGTTCATCTACACCGGCGAGGTCGAGGTGCGGAAGCGCTGGGCCCATAACCTGTTGGCCGCTGCCACCAAGTACCAGCTGGAGAGGCTCAGGGTCATGTGCGAGGAAGCTCTGTGCCGGGATCTGGCTCTGGATAACGTCCTGGAGAACCTGGCCCTGGCCGACCTTTACGGCGCCGCAGAGCTTAGAAAACGCTGCATCAGCTTCGTGACGGAGCACAGGGCTCTGATACTCAGGAGTCCGTCGTGGGAGACTCTCAAACTCTCTCACCAGTCTCTCGTCATGGAGATTTTGGAAAATATCTGCCTTCCGGAGCAAAATTTCAACTTCTCAGACTGTTCTGACGAGGTGATTGAGGGTAAACTACCCTGGCTTGGAACATGATTGCCTCGCTTTTATTCACATCCAAACGACTTTATTTTTAAATGCTCTTAAATATTTTTAAAATATTTGCAATTACTATTACCTTGAGTAAATAATAACTAATTATTATTATTACTTGGCTCTGTTGGTTGCCCTGTGGCTCCAGTAGTTATATATTGTAATATACTTTTTAGGGAATAAAACATTAATTAATCAATAGAAAAAATTATAATCAATTTTAAAATTTTCCATTTATTAATTTAAAGCTTAATCTCAGGGGATTTTGAGTCTCTCGAGGAGATGGAGTAACGCATGCAGTTACTGTAAATAGAAAAAACAATCATTAAATATTATTTAACCAGAGCAATGAGCAAGTTTCACATCTTTTTTTAATATAACTTACCCACAATTACTACTGGGCCTACAAACTTCCACCTCTCGAATGTTTCCTTCCGCGTCTCTCTGGCGTCTTGCAGGATTTTTATACACCGATGAAGGTAGAAGGAACCATCTGCTTCCTCGAAACATCTGACGTCTCTCACAGCATCTGCTCTGTCCACGTCCGTCCTCTCCTCTACTCATCTGCCTTCTGACCCCGAGCCACCCATCGGCTCCCCTTTTAAATCCTCCGACGGGAATTCCCCTTCATAGGTCTATTTCACAAAATTTCGGGGTTCCCCGCCCTCATTTTTTTACACACGCCCCGAGGTTTTCCCCTTCGGGGGTTTCACCCGCTTTCAGCCGACTAGACATTGTTGATGGCCGAACTGCGCCTCATAACGCCACAATACCACAAAATCCGCGTTTTTTATCACAATATATATATATATATATATATACAATGAAAACACAAATAAAATTATAAAAAGAAAATACAAATCACATTTAATTCCCCTTCGTAAAAAGACTGTAATGATTTGCCAGTTCCTAGTCTACTCCAGCGACTTTTCCGAAAAGTATAAAATAATTTAGGGACAGAATTAGGGAAATAGTTTAACTGAATTTATTGAAGCTTAGAATTAGTTTTTAAGTATTTGTATATTGAATGTTTATATTATATTTATTGGAATATTTAATGTATGTTGCCATCACCAGCGGGGCTCAGACCATTGTGACGTAATAAATCTATCTAACTATCTATCTATTAAAGAACAATTTAGAAGCTCAGGTTTTCACCTGGGGAAAGGAAAGAGAAGTCAGGAGTCACACAGAAATCACTTCACTGGACTTGACTGATTTTAACTTATAATGAGAATCTTGAGGTGATGTATTTTAATTAAATAATCAAATAAAATTGAATTTAATCAAGTTAAAACGATTTGAATTAATTCAGAAAAAAAAATAAACACCAACAATTATTAAATTTAGGGTGCAATTGTTTAAGAAACAAACCTCGACCAGCTCAGTTTATCTTTTTAATGGGCTTGTCTTTGCAGCAGCAAGAGGCGCAGAGGCACGCACCTGCCTTCCTTCTCTTCCTGGAGGCTTTCTTCCAGCGCTGGAGTCCCTCCTTAGAATCCTGGGCCGGATTCACGAAGGATGATGCTTCTGCTCCTAGCCGTCGTCTTTTTCCTTACAGTTTGTCCCGGGGTTGAATCGGAAACAAAATTAGCTTTTTTTGGGGGGGTTAACAGGCTACATGAGGGTGATCCTGAAACAGGCAACTCACCTTTAATAGCATAGGAAGGGAATTGAAAAAAAAAGAGGGAGGCGGAAGGTAGAGCAAGGGTGAGAACTTTGATTAAAAATACCCAGAGAGAGAGAGAGAGAGAGAGAGAGAGCAAGAGGCATCCCCGACATGATCAGGTGAGCCCCGCAGCGCCCGTATTCCATCCTGTACAATGCTGTTTGCCTCCATTCTTGTCGGGAAGACTGACTCAACTGTTGCCTGCGAGCAACGGATCAAGGTACGCACTAAATTACTACAGGACCAACAGCTAAGGAATAAAATCATTAAACAAACCCCCAAGAAAAACCATTAAAATATAGAGAAACAAATAACATGAGAAGGATTTGAAATAATATATTTAATAAATTGAGACGTAATAAATACTGGTGAGAGAAAATTCCTTATGCGGTTTCAACGTCAACCATTTCACAACTACCAGGAAACAAAAGAAATTAATTTAGTAAAGCAAAATTACTTCCCCAGTAGAATTCCCAGGTCGAGTTTTTCCTCGTTGCACAATTCTTGCGGTTATTGCGATAACGTACTGTTAATTACTCCTGACGCCATCAGCGACCGCACAGCTGCTTCCTCCTCTGTCGTCAAGACGCCGCAACAACGGACGGCAAGAGCTCAGGTGCAGCCCAGTGGTTAGGCTCACGGTGGCTCGTCCCCAGTCCCACAGATCCGCCAGTGGCATCACAGATCACCTGGCGTCGTATTCATTCCCACGAACCCGTCTGATCCATGCTAAACCTATCATGCGCAAACCTTTTCATAACCCACACAACTTTCAACCACCCCCTAATCTGCCTACCGTATTCCATCCTTGGCCTCCCCCACACACACTTCCCTCTAATGACTCGACGGTGGTCCTCTTCTTCACCTACTTGGACGTCGGCGTGAGGCTGCTGACGCTGGTGACGTACGTCGCGTGTCCGCAGCTGAGCAACCTCCCAGGGAAGCTGCTCGCGGTCTACCTGGCCACGACGCTGCTGAGGCTGGTGATGGTGCGGGCGACCGTCGCGGAGGACATGATGGCGCTGGCCGTGCGCCTCGACGTCGCCTCCGACCTGGCCTCGACGTTCTGCCTCACCTGCTACTTCCACTTCCTGACGACGAGCATCAGGGACCTGCGTCCTCCGGACTCCCTGACCCGCGAAGAAGCCCGCCAGGTGCTGGTCAGGACCGCGCTCTTGGGCTGGCTCTTGCCCGCTGCCTTGTCCGCGGCCTTCTTCTGGATGAATGAGGCCGTCGACAGCCACGTGCAAGTCGGCCAGCTGGCGTTCCTCCTCTGCAACTGCACGCCGCTGTTGGCGAACATCTTCATGTTCTACCAGAACTGCAGGTTCTACTACCAGGTGAAGATCGACGCCAGCGAGTTCCTGCACGGCGTCACTAAGCGCGACATCTTTGCCGACATTTTCAACTTCGCGGTGAAGACGGCGCTGCTGTCGGGAGCGGGCATCACCTTGAGACTCGTCCTCACTCAGATCCAGGGTCAGGAGAGGCTGCTGGGCCTCTACCACGCCCTGGGCTCCCTCCAGGGGCCGCTCGTCTTTCTACTCTATGGTTGCAACGAGAAAGCTCGTGCCTTCTGGCTGCGCCCTCTGCGACGCCAAAACAATCCTCCTTAGACCTCAATTACAACGTCTTTTCTTCAAAGTAAACGTGTACTGTTTTTCCTGTTACCTCATTCTTCCTTAATATTGTCACTATTTTAAGTTCTAACGTATTATTGGACAAGACTAATTCCTCAGAATATTTCTGCTCATTTTCGCTAGAGGGAGAAGGTACCTGGTTCGTTTTGGACCCGAGAATTGAATTTATTCAGCAACAACAGAAATTAATCGTTCGTAGAAACATACAGTTTTATAAAGTTCATTCATTCAGCGATCGCCACTGGCAGCACCAACAGCTCCTATCCTCCAGTTGTTGTATGTTTCGGGTTCCACGCACTGAAGCTGAAACCTGTATTTGGTAACAAGTTTGATATAATTGCAAATACGTTAGACTTCTCCTCCTCCTCCTCAGCATACTGCGCAGTACGTTATTCTTTTTCATTTGGTGACTTTGGTGTTTCAACGTTGCCCAACCTTTCAGTGAGACAGAGCTGAGTAATGCGATGGCTGTGTAATTAACAACTCGCCTGTTCAGAATACCAATTCGATTGAGACAAAGTGTAAGTATTTTAAAGTCAATCCATAAAATAATTTAAGGAGTTAAAGAGCATAATTTAATTTTGAGGTTAGTCTGTGACGAATTTGGACCTCCTTAAAATAAACATATAGTGTGCATATTTTGTATTTTATCAACAAAAGTGAAAATTTACCCAATATTTAAAAACCAATCTGTTGTTTATATTTAATTCTCTTTTTTAGATATTAGTGATCCAAACAGTAATTGGAAAGGAAGCCTTATAAGGTGTAAAACAGGATCTTCAGATAACCCAACAAAGAGGTTAATTTCCCTTTACTTTGTTTCATGTCTGCAGATTAAATCAGCTTCCTTCATTATATGGGAATCACAAAGTGATGTAAACTGGGAAGGAATAATAATAACGAAAGGAAAGTTTCACTTAAATTTTATTCGTCTCTCTACTGTTTCTGACTAAAATCATCATTAAGGATTGAATACATTCTCAGTCACGTGATTGTAATTCAGTAATACATTTCCCTTCATTTTAAAGCTTTGAAATCATTTTTACGGACTTAATCTGTGAAATAAATGTAATTCACTAATGGATTTTCCTTCATTCTATACAGCTTATTAACCAAATTAAAAACTATCATTGAAAAATTTGTAATTTAGTAGTGGATTTCATTTTATAGAGATTTGAAATGATTTTCCAAACATAATCACAGTCGTTCCGTAATGTCAGACAGGTTAGATTCTTCTTCTTCCAAATCGGTGTTACAGCCCTTTGTAATTCTGAGCTTCCCATCTGTTTTTGTCTTGTTTCCATCCACCAAGACTTTCAGGGTTTGTGGATCTATCATAACCCCATCTATCCATCTTAGCTTGAGCCTTCCTCTTTACTTCCGTCTGTCTGGTTGAGTGAAGGTTAGGTTTTCTCCTTTTGAATATTTTTAATTTTTCTTCATCTACAAGCCATATTTTCGTCTATTGTTTTATCCATTTTGACATCATTAACATTTAACTTTTATATGCTTGGCTTATTCATTCTGTGGTTAATTTCTATTTGTTCTTGTCATAATTACGTATGACTCCAAAGTACATGAATTATTACCTTTTTCTATGTTAATATCATACCTGGAAAAATTTCCATTATTGGAGTTTTCCAGGTATTTTGTTTCAATCCTAATTATATGCTGAAGACTCTAGGTAGCTGTGTGGCAAGGAGAGGGAAGTAACAGGAGCGATGAGCAGCAGGACGAGGCAACGGCATCAAATTAGTCCAGTTTCCCCTCGTCAGTGTCTTTTACAACTAAAATCCTTAGTCGTCCATGTGTTTTGCATGGGTGTTGAATATCTTCTTGGTACAATACTGACTCATTGGTCTTATCTGTCAACAAAATTTAAAGATAAATGTTTTCCTCATCAGTTTTGGAGGTCAGAGATATCAAGTATTTCCCAAGTTTGACATTTCAAGAATTTCTCATATAACATCAGTTGTAAATATCAAATTCCACTTCTCGAGGGGATCAGGTTTGGTGCCAATGCTGTGTGCCGCACCTCAAAATGTAGGCCAAGTCACCATGAAGCTGTGTCTCCTAGTACTCACATCCTCAAGTGGAGGTCCCATACAGCAATGCAAAGAATTACATTTGCCAAATAAATACTTTCTATATGCTGCATCATCAGTTTCTGTTTCAAGCTCTTCTTTTGCTCGTTTCATCTGATTGATTTTTGCATGAATTATGATCAAACTCCCATAGGAAATCTGAATCATCTCCACTGCTTCACCATAATTATCAAAACCTTGCACTGTCGCATTTATAAATTTTTGAAATCTGTCATTATGTATCATGATAAAATTATCACCTGTTAAAATAATTCGACACCAGAACTCCATATTAATCATCAATGTATATGTACTTTGTTCACTTTTCCTTATTGTAGAAGCCTGTATCGACATTGCTATTTATTTACAGAGACTCCTAGCGGGTGTTTCCTTAAAATACAATTTTAACAACTCTATTAATTTCTATTATTAATTAAAAACATTATTATTTCCTGTATTATTTAAAGATTGCATTATTTACAAAAGTCATTTAAAGAGATAACATCACATTATTTACAAGGTTACAAGCAGCTTCTTGTTTTGCATTCATGGCTACATTTAAGTTCATGATAATATATACATTCCTTCTAATAATTTTCATTTTATTCAATTGTCCTCAAATCTATGTACCTGATGCTTAGTTCTTATTCTTGCTTTAACCTTTTGATTGGACTTAAGATGATAATTCCTCTATTTTATTTTCATACTATGAGTTAGATTTAATACTATTTATACAATTATATTATAAAAACAGTATCATTCACTGAGTATCTTTCCTGTAAAACTGTGATTTAGATTGAATTAATCTCAGTAAAATAGTATATTTCCACAAAAATGTATTTACATAATTATTGTTATTATTTATTTTTAGGAGAATTACCAAGATTCATCTGTATTTGGACTTTTATTATTGTGAATTAAGTATTCTAAATTTCCATTCAATTTATTTGAAGAAAAATAGAAAGTTAATGTTGTCAGAATAAACTAAAAGATGATAAAAGCGGTGAATAATTATTTTATCAAACAATACCTACAGAAGAAAATTAATAGGATCAACAATTTTTGAATCAGACTATGGTAACAAAAAATATAGAAACATGTGTGATAAAATATTCAAAGCTTCAAACAGTTAAAAAAGACAAATGTGTTGAACTATTCTCATGTTCCAGTCATTAAGATAGTAATATGAGAATTCATATAAAAGATATGTCATTTGAATGTGTTGAATGTTTTAAATCATTTACAGATTCCAGGAGTTTAAGAAGACATATGCGAATTCACACAGATGAAAAGCCATTTAAATGTGTTGAGTGTTTTAAATCATTTACAGCTTCAAGTAGTTTAAAATCTCATATGCGAATTCACACAGGTGAAAAGCCATTTAAATGTGTTGAGTGTTTTAAATCATTTACAGATTCAAGTAGTTTAAAATCTCATATGCGAATTCACACAGGTGAAAAGCCATTTAAATGTGTTGAGTGTTATAAATCATTTACAGATTCAAGTAGTTTAAAGTGTCATATGCGAATTCACACAGGTGAAAAGCCATTTAAATGTGTTGAGTGTTATAAATCATTTACAATTTCAAGTAGTTTAAAATCTCATATGCGAATTCACACAGGTGAAAAGCCATTTAAATGTGTTGAGTGTTTGAAATTATTTACAAATTCAAGTAATTTAAAATGTCATATGCGAATTCACACAGGTGAAAAGACATTTAAATGTGATGAGTGTTTTAAATCATTTATAGATTCAAGTAATTTAAAATCTCATATGCGAATTCACACAGGTGAAAAGCCATTTAAATGTGTTGAATGTTTTAAATCATTCACAACTTCAAGTAGTTTAAATGCTCATACCCGGATTCACACTGGTGAGAAGCCATTTAAATGTGTTGAATGTGATGCATCATTCACAATATCTTCTCATCTTACAACACATATGAGAATTCACACAGGTGAAAAGCCATTTAAATGCGTTGAGTGCTTTAAAGCATTCACACATTTAGGCAGTTTTAAAAAACATATTCGAATTCACACAGGTGAACAGCCATTTAAATGTGTTGAATGTTATAAATCATTCACAACTTCAAGTAGTTTAAAATTTCATATGAGAATTCACACTGGTGAAAAGCCATTTAAATGCATTGAGTGTGTTAAAGCATTTATAGATTCAGGCAGTTTAAAAAAACATATGCATATTCATATGGGTGAAAAGCCATGTAAATGTCTTGAATGTTTTAAATCATTCAAAGATTCAAGTAGTTTAAAATCTCATATGCTATTTCACACAGGTGAAAAGCCTTTTAAATGTGTTTGAGTGTTTCAAATCATTCACCGAATCAAGTAGTTTAAAATCCCATATGCGAATTCACACGGGTGAAAAGCCATTTCAATGTGTTGGGTGTTTTAGAGCATTCACAGATTCAGGCAGTTTAAAAAAACATATGCATATTCATATGGGTGATAAGCCATTTAAATGTCTTGAATGTTTTGAATTATTCAAAGATTCTAGTAGTTTAAAATCTCATATGCTAGTTCACACTGGTGGAAAACCTTTTAAATGTGCTGAATGTTGTAAATCATTCACAAGATCAAGTAACTTAAAGTATCATATGAGGATTCATACTCGTGAAAAGCCATAACTTGTCTAAAGTGTGAAACTACTCACAGTCTCATGTTGTTAAAAAACATTTGTGAATCTTCATTGCTTATAATACATGTAAATATTAGAATTAAATTATTGCATTGAAGAACTTTTGTCTTTTTTATTGTAATTTAGAAATATTATTAAGTGTTCTTGTTTTTGTCATTACTTGACCTGCAAATGAAATTGAAGTTTTAGATTTTATGTGAATAATAAAATATAATTGAGGTACTTGTGATTTGTCATTTTTCAAACACTGTATAAGCTTTCCCAAACTGTTTTCCTCAATATAAAATTTTAAGTTATATTTTTTATAAAAATAATGTACCAATCTATTTTTAACTGCCAAATAATATAATAATTTTATTAATGTTGTTCTGACTTACCTTTATATGTTATGGAATTTTTCTTTATGCCATTCAAAATAATATTTCTTTTTCCCTTAATGCATGTTGTCTGTTTATAAAATAATGTTAAAATTGTGTTGAAAAATAAATAATTTGGGAACTTATTTATATATTTTTTTATTCACTAATTACACTAATAGCCTGTTTTCTTGAATATCTATAACAGGCCTTATTTTCATTTCTTACAAGATTTGTGTTACAGATTTCTTCTATTTTTTTATTATAAATATTTATTTTTTAACAATAAAAAAACTAATCAACTAAAACTAAAGACAGAAGGGTATAGGGTGAAGGGTGAATGGGAGTAGGAGGATTGAAGGGAGATCACAGCTGGCGGAATATGGAAGAGAAGAAAGGAAGGAAGAGGGAAAACTATGTTAAAGTCACAGCTCCTTCCATCCTTCTTTTACATTACATTACAGACTGAGATTTTTTATAATACTTATATATATATATATATATATATATTGTGATAAAAAGGGCGGATTTTGTGAGGTTGTGGCGTTATGAGGCGCAGTTCGGCCAACAACAATGGCTAGTCGGCCGAAAGATGGTGATTCCCCGCAGGAGTGTACCGCCGAGCGTGTATAAAAAAAATGACGATGGTGAACCCCCGAGGGAAAACCCCGCCGAACGAGTGTAAAAAATGAGGGTGGGGAACCCCGAAATTTTGTGAGATAGGGGAATTCCCTTCGGAAGATTTAAAAAGGGAAGCCGATGGGTGGCTCAGCCCAGAAGGCAGGCGAGTGGAGGAAAGGACAGATTTAGTCCGAGCAGCCAGAAGCCAGATGAGAGGACGGACGAGATCAAATCCTGCAAGACGCACAAACATTCGAGAGGTGGATGTTTGTTGGCCCAGTAATTGTGTGTAAGCTATAAAAAAAATGTGAAACTTGATCATTGCTCTGGATCAATAATATTTAATGATTTTTCTTTCTATTTTCAGCTACTGCATGCGTTACTCCATCTCCTCGAAGGACCCAAAAATCCCCCTGAGATTAAGCCCGTGTATTCACTTAAATTAATAAATGAAAAATTTTAAAATTGATCATGTTTGTTCTGTTAATTAATAAATGTTTTATACCCAAAAAAGTATATTACAATATATATACATACATCTAATATGGAAGTATATTTTTGCAGGGGGTCTGTAGAGCAGACTACTGTGTATTATGCAGACGCTCTCCCTCCATAAGTTCTACCAGTAACGATGCGTGGAGGTCAGCCATTGCTCTATTCTTGTCTCCTGGGCTTCCTTTGGAGGCAGGAGAAGACAGTCTTTCAATGTTTTCGCTTCCTTCCTGCGTCTCCATTTCTCTAATCTAGCACAGGTTGTACTTCCAGCTCCGGAATTCCGGTTTCCCTCATTTTCCGGCGTCCAGGATATGAGTGAGGGTTGTCTTTTAAGCTGGCTTCGTCAAGTGTATTTATTTTTTTCTTTAATTTCTACCGACAAATTGATACGAAAATGTCGGGAGTGTATATTCTTGTCCGTTCACATCTATTTTTCTCTCCGGTTCCTGGGATTCCCGGTCCAGGAGCGTGAGTGGTGATGACGTCACTGTCGGAAGTCACGACATCTTTGAGGGACCCCAAGGAAAAGTCGAATTGTTTGAAGCAGTTACAACCAACCGTCGTCTTCCTCTCCTCTTCCCACCCGCTGCTTTTCAGAGAAAATCGATGTCCATGGAGGCTTTCATCTATGGTGCTGTGAGATTCTCCTACCAGAGATAGTTTGCAATTATATCTTCCTAAGAATATCTGGTTTGTTTTATTTTCGAGCACTGTTATTAAATACGGATCCCTGATTACAACTTTTAGATCATCCATGTCCTTTAAGGCATTCCGTTCTTCTTGATTTATGTCATGTCCAGGGCAACCAAACGCTCTTCACACTTGCACAGGGTGTCCTTGTTTCTTTTTATCCCGCTAAGGTACAGCTCATATGGTCCATGGCCTGAGAGGAAGTGCATCAACCCTTTTATTGGTTGGAGGTGACACGTGGCTAGTCTTTCTGTAACATCTGGTTGGTAGAAGGCCCATGGACTCTTCATCCCATCGTTTTTGCCAAATATCAACAATTTCTCTCTTGCATCTAGCTTCTCTGCCAAATATATAATTTATTTTTCCTTGATTGTTCCTTTTCAGCCAAAATTGAGCACCTCTAGGTCCAGAGGGACTGTACCCAGCAGATGTATGCCCCAGATATTCTGATCAAGGTTCTTCTCTGAATTTGGAGGATTTTCCTACTTGGGTTTGCCAGTTTCAATCTGTGTGCCCCACGAGCTCGCAGCATATCCCTTTAACGCTGCTAGAATGGTCTCATGATATTGTACGAATATGAACATAGGAAGTTGAAATTTGGCTGTTGCTGTGCTAGTGATTTTGTTCATTATTTTTGAGCTTTTCATCCTAACTTCTTCTATGTCTTGGCCAGACACTCCGCCGCTGCTTCTGGTTCCCTGGGACCGTGGACTAACCACGAGGGAGACCTGCAAAAAAGGAAGGAAGACTAAATCGACCGTCGCGGGACCAGGATACGGGGAGAAACTGAACGCACGAGGGGAGCCGCTGACACTTCTTCAGAGGCGCGGGGGTGGGGGAAGTTAGCAGCCAGTCACAGCGTCGGATGCTGGAGTCTAGGACTCGTCACGTCACCTTCAAGATGCCGACCAAACATCGTGATCAGGAAACGGCACTCGGCTCGAAACGTCGTGCTTGTTACATTGGGCAGACTCGACCAGAATTAAGGAAAGGGAAGGTACTGAAATAAGGGCAGCAGTTGCAGGACTGGATTCTGGTGCTGATGAGGAAACGCCCTCGTCAGGTGAGAGTGAGGGACGTTGTTGGTGACGTCATCCGCAGTGTGGAGATGCTGATAAGATTCTTCTTACATTACAAGCATTGATTTAACATGCCTTATCACCTTGTCCTGATTATCTCCATTAATCACTTACGACAAGATATATTCATAGACTGTGACAAGATGGATTCTCTGTGAAGCCGACTTCCACGAGCTCCTGCAGTCCTTGGCTTGCAAACGCTTCTTGCGTTACCGAAACACCTGACTAAAGCAACAACGGTGAGTAATTATTCCGCCGTTTAATTATCAACTTGGTATAATTTTAAACAACACTTATATTTTACGTGGGTGAGAGTGGTTGACACTTGACAACACTGTTGCTGCGGCGTCATTGTGGAATGAAACCACATAATAAGTCTGTGGTCGAGTAGTGGCGGTATCGACTCTGGCTACAGATATAATGTGGGAATTATCTTATTTAAGTTTTGAGCATTTAGTTCCGTTCTTTCCCCCGCCCAGACCTCGTTTTTTTATTGGGAGGGTTAACAGGCTTCATGAATTTGATGTGGCCACAGCTTCCTCTCTCCCCCCACCACCTGGGGCTTTGGGCCAATAGAGGCATTTTCCATCACTTGAGGACTGTCTAGACTAAAGGATATATAAGGATGGAGACAACTCGACGTCGGCACTTCGCTTGAAGATGATGACAGCGACCGCCTTTGAAACATCGCGGTTCTATACTGTTTTCATCCCTACATCTCAACGAAAACTCCGCAGCTGCCTCTCCTCAGTATTTCACGACACTACTAAACCTATCATTTCTTCATCTTCCCCATTCAAATTTTGGCCAGTAAGAAAAATTTCTTAAATTTAAATCTTTACTAATCGTGATCCCAAGATATTTAAAGTTATTTGATTCCGATTACAACTTCGTTCCTCATTTTTTTTTGGTAAAAACGACTGCCCTTACTCTTCGTTGCGTTCATTTGCATTTTTATTTCTAACTGACCATTGGTAAATTTTGTCCC
Organism: Eucriotettix oculatus; assembly: GCA_034510155.1. Classification (NCBI taxonomy): domain Eukaryota; kingdom Metazoa; phylum Arthropoda; class Insecta; order Orthoptera; family Tetrigidae; genus Eucriotettix; species Eucriotettix oculatus. The sequence continues at coordinate 2,111,339 of CM067376.1, read as the reverse complement.
AAGTCAGTCTGCAGCAGAATCTGTGCTTCATCCTCAACGTTTACGATTTCCCTATAAACCATTGGCAAAAACTTTGATCCGTTATTTTATACCGATTGTTGAGTCATTCCTGGATGCAAGGAACATGATCACACTTACTTCCCTTCCCCGTGACGTCATCGGCCAACTCTGAGTGAAGGATCTTTTGACAAATTCCCAGAATCTACTTCCCTTGTCAGAACGTTGCCAGTTGCCATCACAAGGGAATCCAGGTCTGAAGCCATGTTGACCACCGTTATTAATAATTTTTTACATATTATTTCTTTTTTTTTAAAAAAAAACAGCTTTTACAATCTATTCGTGTATTTACACACATTATTCGATAAAGTAGAGTAGTTACTTCATAGGTAAGACTTGATAAATGAATATAACAGTAAATAATTCACAGCGTAAAACGTCAGCTGTAATTATTCCTGCGACTCGGACTCAATTGCGCGTTGTTTGATAAGATACGAGTGAAGGTCACGGGATCATTTCCTCGTCGTGACGACGCAGCTGCGGACAATCAATCTTGTGGACTGTTGACAGCTTCACGGTATTTAACAGGCTGATTACAACACACACACACATGTACTTACGTGTTAGGAACTTGTGCCAATTTTGATTCGTATTTTCACAGTTTTAATTAATTATTATTTACACTTTACGTAGACTTAAATGAGAAATGTTGTGGTATTAATTATCCTTGTAAAAATGTTTCCTTGGGGGTGTGAAGCGGCACACAAAATGTTAAAAAAGTCACTACTACAATTGGCCAAATAATAATAATAAGAAGAAGAAGAAGAAGATTTATCGCCAAAGACAGAATTGTCAAGCAAGGAGTAGAAAATTACTAAGTACCTGCGTCACATATTACACAAATACGTACGTAAATCCACATAATACGACAAAAGCCGGGCAACCTTCAGGGATTTAGGGGGGGGAAACGTATGATAATTTGAAGTGGAACACACCGTTATGGATTTTGAAGAGCACGGGAATAAAATATCGACAAAGGGGGCTGAAACATAACCTCTACAGAAGACAGGGCAGCAGTAATTAGAATAGAAGACCAAGAAGGTCAGCCGCAAGGTCATCGGCCTTCTCCTCTCTCCACCAGAGATATTATTAGCCTCCCTCCAGAAGTTAAAAACATTTACCTACAAAAGCTTCGTAAAGCAGAGTACAATTATTCTATAAAATGGCGGCGTTGCTGCTGCTGCAGGATTTCCTTCTAGTATTTAAAATTAAGGATCCAGCTGCAAGTGTTGAATGAGGTTACTGGTGACTTCTGTGGTAACGTCTGACTGTGAAACCTCTTAATTGGTACACCCGGAAAAGTTCCGGAGCCTTGCACCGTTGCCCAAAAACGTTCAACCCCCGGGGAAGATTTTCCCTTGGTGAACCTTGTTGTCTAGTGTGACTTGGGCCAAAATTTAGCCACCACTGAAGGGGTTAATCCCTCAAAAAGGACCACTCATGTTTTGAACTGCAGCCGCTCGTAAAATTTAGTCAAAATAATTAAAAATGACCCCTTAAATAATTAAGAATGTAGGTGAACGCTACAAGTGAGACCAAACTCACAGTTCTTTTGTCCGGCTCTTTTTAACAGTCTCTGGGACGAGCTTAACGTACGTTTTCATACATGTAAGAAAAGCAAATATCCAAAGTCTCACTTTCATAAATTAGGAAATTATATTTCCAAAAAATAGGCCCTAATATTAGTGTCCCATACTTAAGGAACGAGGAACAGTTTGTATCCAAAATTTAACAAACGTAACCCGAATTTTCTTTCACCCCGCTGATTGACCAACTTCCTTAAGGTAAAGGGACTACTTTAGTGTTTCTTGAACGTAATCGCTGAAAGTGGGTTTTTTCAATATATTTACAGTTTATCACCATTTTATGAAACTGTTGATGAAACTCGACGACGACAACGGGACGATTAATGTTATTTTTCTTTATACCAACAGGTCACAGACGCAATACGGAGTTTTTGCTGTAACAGTCGCGGGATCAGTTTGCGGAAAGGAGCTGCGATAACGATCTCTGACATCAGGATGGAGAAGATCAAGTTTGAGTGGAAGATCAGAGATTTTTCCAAGAGAAAGGGAACGTTGACGACCCGCATTTTTCCCACTTCGGCGCCCGAGAGGCTGGGAAAGTGGCGCCTGGAGTTGTTTTGCACCCATAATTGTCCAGATCAAAGAGGTTCTTCAATATCAACAATGGAAATGTGGACAAATATTTCGGGCGTTTCAATCGTTCTATACCAGGAAACTTCCACCGTAAGTTCGGCGAAAGTAATATTGTCCCTAATGGATGATAAGGGCGCCGTGGCAAGGCAGGAAGTTAGAGAGTACAGCAAAGACAAGATAAGGGAACGACGCACACATCTAGACTTCGTCTTCACCAGGGCTGGAGAACTCTTACCCAACGACGAGTTGACTGTTGTTTGCGAAATAGGAGTCCAAGTGGAAGATCCCAGCGTTGCCAAGCGCGAGCCTCCGCCGTGTCGCCTGGTCCATGATCTGGGTCAGCTGCTGGCCTCCAGGTCCCTGAGTGACGTCACCATCGCCCTGGCGGCGGGGGGAGGAGCTGAGCTGAGGGCGCACAAGGCCGTCCTCGCAGCCAGGAGCCCGGTCTTCGCCGCCATGTTCACCAACCCAATGCTGGAGAAGGAGACGGGCGTCGTGGAAATCACCGACGTGGACGCGGACGTGTTCCAGGCCGTGCTGGAGTTCATCTACACCGGCGAGGTCGAGGTGCGGAAGCGCTGGGCCCATAACCTGTTGGCCGCTGCCACCAAGTACCAGCTGGAGAGGCTCAGGGTCACGTGCGAGGATGCTCTGTGCCGGGATCTGGCTCTGGATAACGTCCTGGAGAACCTGGCCCTGGCCGACCTTTACGGCGCCGCAGAGCTTAGAAAACGCTGCATCAGCTTCGTGACGGAGCACAGGGCTCTGATACTCAGGAGTCCGTCGTGGGAGACTTTCAAACTCTCTCACCAGTCTCTCGTCATGGAGATTTTGGAAAATATCTGCCTTCCGGAGCAAAATTTCAACTTCTCAGACTGTTCTGACGAGGTGATTGAGGGTAAACTACCCTGGCTTGGAACATGATTGCCTCGCTTTTATTCACATCCAAACGACTTTATTTTTAAATGCTCTTAAATATTTTTAAAATATTTGCAATTACTATTACCTTGAGTAAATAATAACTAATTATTATTATTACTTGGCTCTGTTGGTTGCCCTGTGGCTCCAGCAGTTATATATTGTAATATACCATTTTAGGGAATAAAACATTAATTAATCAATAGAACAAATTATAATCAATTTTAAAATTTTTCATTTATTAATTTAAAGTGATTACATGGGGGCTTAATCTCAGGGGGATTTTTGGATCCTTCGAGGAGATGGAGTAACGCATGCAGTAGCTGTAAATAGAAAAAACAATCATTAAATATTATTTAACCAGAGCAATGAGCAAGTTTCACAGCTTTTTTTTAATAACTTACCCACAATTACTACTGGGCCTACAAACATCCACCTCTCGAATGTTTCCTTCCGCGTCTCTCTGGCGTCTTGCAGGATTTTTATACACCGATGAAGGTAGAAGGAACCATCTGCTTCCTCGAAACATCTGACGTCTCTCACAGCATCTGCTCTGTCCACGTCCGTCCTCTCCTCTACTCATCTGCCTTCTGACCCCGAGCCACCCATCGGCTCCCCTTTTAAATCCTCCGACGGGAATTCCCCTTCATAGGTCTATTTCACAAAATTTCGGGGTTCCCCGCCCTCATTTTTTTACACACGCCCCGAGGTTTTCCCCTTCGGGGTTTCACCCGCTTTCAGCCGACTAGACATTGTTGTTGGCCGAACTGCGCCTCATAACGCCACAATATATATATATATATATATATATATACAATGAAAACACAAATAAAATTATAAAAAGAAAATACAAATCACATTTAATTCCCCTTCGTAAAAAGACTGTAATGATTTGCCAGTTCCTAGTCTACTCCAGCGACTTTTCCGAAAAGTATAAAATAATTTAGGGACAGAATTAGGGAAATAGTTTAACTGAATTTATTGAAGCTTAGAATTAGTTTTTAAGTATTTGTATATTGAATGTTTATATTATATTTATTGGAATATTTAATGTATGTTGCCATCACCAGCGGGGCTCAGACCATTGTGACGTAATGAATCTATCTAACTATCTATCTATTAAAGAACAATTTAGAAGCTCAGGTTTTGACCTGGGAAAAGGAAAGAGAAGTCAGAAATCACTTCACTGGACTTGACTGATTTTAACTTATAATGAGAATCTTGAGGTGATGTATTTTAATAAAATAATCAAATAAAATTGAATTTAATCAAGTTAAAACGAATTGAATTTATTCACAAAATAAGATAAACACCAACAATTATTAAATTTAGGGTGCAATTGTTTAAGATACAAACCTCGACCAGCTCAGTTTATCTTTTTAATGGGCTTGTCTTTGCAGCAGCAAGAGGCGCAGAGGCACGCACCTGCCTTCCTTCTCTTCCTGGAGGCTTTCTTCCAGCGCTGGAGTCCCTCCTTAGAATCCTGGGCCGGATTCACGAAGGATGATGCTTCTGCTCCTAGCCGTCGTCTTTTTCCTTACAGTTTGTCCCGGGGTTGAATCGGAAACAAAATTAGCTTTTTTTGGGGGGGTTAACAGGCTACATGAGGGTGATCCTGAAACAGGCAACTCACCTTTAATAGCATAGGAAGGGAATTAAGAAGGGGATGCGGAAGGTAGAGCAAGGTAGCCAAGGGTTATTTTTGGTTAACACGAGATGATTGAGGTGGAGGATAGAATCACTAACGAGGAAGTTCTAAACAGAATAGGGGGGAAAAAGGGAACTTTATGAAGGACTTTGACTAAGACAAGGGATAGATTAATAGCGCCACGTTTTAAAACACGAGGGTCCTTGTAAAATTAGCATTATTCAAAGAAATTATTTTCCACGCATGAGAGACTAAACTAATTGTCCTGCAGCAGTCAGCCGCAGTCCTTCTTCGGTATAGTTGTAATTGTGGTTTCACTAAAAACCTTATGGAATTCTTATTGTTTCGCACATTTTGCCAACTCCACTGAGGATGACGGCCTGAGACTTATCCTGTACAATTTTTTTATTTTTTTGGGGAAGGGGAAGGGGGGTTAATAGGCTACATAAGGGTGATCCTGAAATAGGCAACTCCCCTTTAAGAGCATAGGAAGGGAATTGAAAAAAAGGGGGGGATTCGGAAGGTAGAGCAAGGGTTAACTACGACCCCCGGGCTATGGTTTAAGGATCCTACCCTCGCGGTGTTTCGCCTAAAGAGATGCAGGGAGTAGTACCTAGAAAACCTGCATCAGGTAGGTCGGGGCTATTGGGTCACTACTATCCTCACGCGCCCTTCCCTGTGAATGACGGGGGAGACGAGTTTGCTGCTGTGGGGTCGCAGCATTCCCTTCTCCGTGACTCCACCAGTTTCAGGAGGCAGTTGGTCCAATGGGATCAGCGGGCGGACAACTCTTGCCATATGCCCAAGGTCTTTGACCCCAGTACATATACCTCCTAAAAAGGTGAAGGTGCCTCGGCATGTGTGAGAACTTTGATTAAAAATACCCAGAGAGAGAGAGAGAGAGAGGCATCCCCGACATGATGAGGTAAGCCCCGCAGCGCCCGTATTCCATCCTGTACAATGCTGTTTGCCTCCATTCTTGTTGGGAAGACTCAACTGTTGCCTGCGAGCAACGGATCAAGGTACACACTAAATTACTACAGGACCAACAGCTAAGGAATACAATCATTAAATAACTCCCCAAGAAAAACCATTAAAATATAGAGAAACAAATATGATGAGAAGGATTTGAAATAATATATTTAATAAATTGAGACGTAATAAATACTGGTGAGGAAATTCCTAATGCGGTTTCAACGTCAACCATTTCACAACTACCAGGAAACAAAAGAAATTAATTTAGTAAAGCAAAATTACTTCCCCAGTAGAATTCCCAGGTCGAGTTTTTCCTCGTTGCACAATTCTTGCGGTTATTGCGATAACGTACTGTTAATTACTCCTGACGTCATCTGCGACCGCACAGCTGCTTCCTCCTCTGTCGTCAAGACGCCGCAACAACGGACGGCAAGAGCTCAGGTGCAGCCCAGTGGTTAGGCTCACAGCGGCTCGTCCCCAGTCCCACAGATCCGCCAGTGACGTCACAGATCACCTGGCGTCGTATTCAGTCCCACGAACCCCGTCTGATCCATGCTAAACCTATCATGCGCAAGCCTTTTCATAACCCACACAACTTTCAACCACCCCCTAATCTGCCTACCGTATTCCATCCTTGGCCTCCCCCACACACTTCCCTCTAATGCTAATTTTACAAGACCCTCGTCTCTCCCTTCTCTTAGTCAACGTCCTCCATATTGTTCGCTTTTCCCCTCTATTCTGTTTACAACTTCCTCGTTTGTGATTCTATCCACCAACCCATTCATCTCATTCTCCTACAGCACCACATTTCACAGGCTTCTATTCTTTTCCTTTCCCCGAACTCCTATCGTCCACGTTTTGCACACCATATAACGCTACACTCCATACGAACGTTTTTTTGCAACGATTTTCTGATATTCACACTTATTTTAGCCGTAAGTAAATTCCGCTTCCCAAGTAGCATATAATTTCTTAACTTCCCTCAAAATATCTCTTCCTAATCTAACAGCCTTGGTTATTCCACTGTTTCCCACTCCATTATCTTTGGTTTTCCCCCTCTATTAATCCTCATATTGAACTCTTCCTCCCTCCCTCCAGGACCACGTCCACGCCATTTATTATGGCTTCCAAGTCTCCTTCTGACTCCCCCTAATACTACAGTATCTACATCCCCTGTTCTATACATATATAAGTTAAACAGCATGGGCTGCATCCTCCTTGTCTTACTCCTTTCTTGATATCTGCTTTATATTTCTTTCTTTCTTTTCTTGGTCTTCCATTTCTGCTCAATATTAAATACTACTACGTGTAATTTTCCGTACACAACACAATCACATCAAGAAAAGAAAGCGGAAGTGAAGGAAGGAGTAAGAGAAGGAAGGATGCGGTCGACGCTGATTAATTTATCGATGCTGCAATTGAGTTACGAAAAATAAGCTTAAAAAATAAGGAATGAGTTACAAATAATAATAATAATAATAAAATAAATTACATCTTAAATAAAAAAAGGTAAAAAGTATGCATTGTTGAGATGTTTCAGGTAAGTTGTTCGAGTCCCTTTTAGTCCTATTTAAAAGTGAATATTTCCCCCAAGTTGAGTTTTAAAGCTGCTCTAGTCTGTTCTCCCAGGGTTGTTGGCCTCATTGATGAACCTTCTGATTCCCTTCTTCCCTCCGCCTTCCATGCACAACGTTCCCCGGCCTTTGTTACTTTCCTTCTACTGTTTCATTATGATTAAGTACTGTTTCTTCCTCTTGTTACATTTCATTTTGTTATCTAAGAATATAGGGGACAACAGAAGCGATACTGACTTTGCGATTATTTTTAGAAAACAGGATACGAAAAAAAAAATCCGACCGACGTTCACGGCATTTGTAGATTTAGGAAAAAAGCGTTCGATAATGTGAACTGCAACAAGCTATTAACAACACAATGGAGTAAAATATCGAGAAAGGAGGAGGTTTACACGTAACCAGGCAGCGGTAATTAGAATAGAGGACCAAGATGAGAAAGCCGTAGTGGAGAAAGGAGTAAGACAAGGAGGATGCAGCAGCCTGTCGCCCATGATGTTTAACTTTAACATATATAGAACTGGCGGTGAAGAAAGTTAAAAAGGACAATATGGAAAAGGAATCACACTGCAAGGAGAAGAAATAAAATCTTTGCGCTTTGCCGACGACATTGTAGCATTAGGGGAATCAGGAAAAAAAGACTTGAATAGCCATAATAAATGGCGTGAACGTGGTTCTGGACAAAAGAAGAGTTCAATACGAGGATTAATAGAGGGGGGAAACAAAGGTGATGGAGTGCAGGGGAATAACAAAGGCTGTTAGATTAGGGGGGAGGGAGATATTTAGAAAGGAAGTTAAGGAATTCTGCTAATTGGGAAGCAGCTTAATAACTAGAGTAGTAGAACAGCAACAGGGCAGGGAAGAGGGGGATTTACTTAAAAGGGGTTAATATAAGTGTGAATATCAGGAAACTGTTGCTAAAAATGTTGGTAATGGAGCAGCGGTGCGTATCAGGGGCGCGAAACGTGGATGACAGGAGTTGGGGGAAAGGGAAAAGGAATAGAAGCCTTTGAAATGTGGTGCTGTAGGAGAAATGAGATGAATGAGGTGGATAGAATCACTTACCAGGAAGTTCTAAACAGAATAGAGGGGAAAAGGGAACAATATGGAGAGGACGTTGACCAAGAGAAGGGATAGATTAATAGGCCTACGTTTTAAGACACGAGGGTCTTGTAAAATTAGCATTAATAATGGGGGTAAAGAGAATAGGGAGGATGTGCTTTGTTATGAGGAAGGAAATGAAAAGGCTTACGCAAGACAGGTTGGCATGGAGGGTCGAGCATAAAACCAGCCTTAGGACTGAATACCACAACAACAACATCCAAAATCGTTTTTATTTTCGGGTTTATTATTTCCTCGTCATTCGTCAGCAAAAAAAGACGCACCTGACGGTTGACTTCCCGAAACTGAGTCATTTACGTAGACTAGAAATAATGATAGGGGAGCAAGAAAGGAACCCTGCGGCACTCCCGATGTAACACTGGCGATAATTCCTTCCATCAATCCCAATTTTGGACATATTTGGTGTGTCCTGATGATGACGTGGCTGTCACGTGATAACATCCGCTCACCTTAGACTCGCCTCGTCACCGTTACTTCCCTCCCTTTCCTCTCCAGTCACACGGAATACTGTTTCATTGAAATGTGGAATAACCTCATTAATAATGCAAATAATTTTGTCCTTCCCCTGACGTTTCTGCGGGAATTCCGTCCGCCTGTACCACGAGATTTTTCTATTTTGTAATCTAGTTACCCGTTTCCTTACGCCTTATTTCGAATAAAATTTCCCTCCGACTGTTCCACATCTACGCAACAACGATCCTTATTTGTCTTAAAAATTAAACTCGAGCATAAAACAGCCGAATACTGACCAGGGGCAACCGATGTATTCCATCCTTGCGCTCCCTCTTCTGTTCGCTTTCCTCTAATGCTAATTAATCTATCCCTTTAATGTCCTCCATATTGTTCGCTCCTTCCCCCATCGTTCTCTTTAAAACTTCCTGGTTAGTTACCCTATCCACTATCCACCTCATTCTCCTACAGCATCACATTTCCAAAGGCTTCTCTATTTTTTCCCATTCTGCAACTCCTACCATTCCCACGCTCCACACCCAATATTTACAGCCAACTTTTCCCTAATATTCACACACTCATGCGTAACTCGTGACGTCACACTTCCTCACCCACAATATCGTTGCTGTTGCGGTATTTCAGTTCCCAAGACTCGTCCGATACAACATGCAAACCTATCTTGCGCAAGCCTTTTCCTTTCCCCCACAACTAACACATCGCCCCCTAATCTCTGCTTGGCGTGTTGTACCATTGGCCTTCCTTTTCTCTTCTTACCTCACAACCCTTCTTTCCAACGCTAATTTTACAAGGACCCTCGTGTCTTAAAACGTGGCCCTATTAATAATCTATCCCTTGTATTGGTCAAAGTCCTTCATAGTGTTCCCTTTCCCCTCCTATTCTGTTTAGAACTTTCTGGTTAGTTACCCTATCCACTATCCATCTCATTCTCCTTCAGCACCACATTTCCAAAGGCTCCTATTCTTTTCCATTCCCCAACTCCTATCGTCCACGTTTCGCCCCGCATATAACGACGCGCTTCATAGAATCATTTTTAGCATATTAGCCGTAAGTAAATTCCTCTTCCTTGCCATCCTGTGCTGCTTTCCTACTCTAGAGGGCAGAATTCCTCAAATCCCTTCCCAGTCTTTGTTATTCCTACAGTTTATTAATCCTCATGTTGAACTCCGGTGTGTTACATTGCTTCTAGTTTAGAATATACTAACTTACAGTACTTGAAGGTACACTACAGTCTATTTATGTTGTCAAATCTAAACCTATTTTCAATCTTAGATTGTATAAATGACGAAAAAGTCGTAGGTCCTTTTTTTTACAGAGGGGTGTCATTTTGACCCGTATCCCTTATGTCTGAGAAGAGAAGGAGATGTGACCAAATTTGTTGAGGCTTTGCCCACTTTTGGAAGCAAAGATATCTACTGGTGGGTCTCGGTGAGACAAAGAGAATAAACCCTTAGTCGTTTCTGCAAGTTTGCTGGAGGCCAAGAAAAAAGTGGAGGAAACAGAGGTTATTGAAGTTTATTTAATCTATATATACTGTAGAAGATCCGGCGTTCCTCCGTATTCGAGGATTTACATGCTTTTTGGGCGCCAGGTATTTTTTAATAAAAATACCAAAAAAGTGGATTTTACTAGCTTTAATCCATTTCAGAACATGAGAAAAATTATCACTACAGGGCGTGGTCTTTCTCCTTCTCCTTTCACTACCCCATGACGACTCACTTAAGTCTCGCCAGACTCCATTGTTGGCCCGAGTTGCGACAATTGCAACTCGCAAGCTTGGCCCGCATTGTTGCGTGTAACTTATCATGTTACAATATATATTTTACAAATGAGCAATTACTAAATATTACAACTAAACAGACAGACGCGAAAAATAAAACTAATTTACGTATTCATCTTATCTTTGATCCAAAGAAGTTTATTATTTCTCAGGGAATTAGCTCTCGGCCAGTGATACGTCACTTACGACGCAAATGGTTATAATGCAAACATATTTTTTGTTTAGATCACAAAATGTTAGTAAATCTCGATGCGCGTATGGGACACGTATATTTACGTACAATGTTTTTCACTTTTTTCGCATATATATAACTTGAGTATATTTAAAAACTTTTAAAGATGACGGGCAGCTTCGGGCACCGAGGTACACGTGTGGCAAATTTGGTTGAGGTCCTATAGCTGTGACATTTATATGTATAGATATTATCTCAGAATGCAAAGTTTGATAAGCGGAGCGTAATTTATGAAAATTATCATCCTCAAATTTATTTTTACACCTTAGAGGCAGAAAAGCAAAAAAAAAAAGTAAGCACACATGTAAATGATGTAATTAATATTTTTGAATTCTGACCAAATTTTCGCAGAGGGTCACTAAAAGTCAAGGAAGTTAAATGGTTACTCGGTAGATGGTACGAACCTACGCTTGAAAATAAACTCTTGAAAATATAAAACTTTTTGGTTTATGGTATTGAAGTCTGTCGATGCACCAAGGAGTCTAATATAGTATTAAGTGTACGAGCTGAGTGCCCGGCGGCGTTGCCCGGGTAATTGGGAAGCTGCGTTCCTTGCGCTCGTACATTCAGTTATGTTCTAGGAAAAGTAAATCTGTAATTTCGTTAGGCGTTACTGAGATAACGAGGATTGTTTACGGCTTAGAAATGCGTTGTAGAAGGGTTCTTCTTCTTCCTCCTTGGCGCTACAACGTATTGAGGGCCTTGGCATACCGGGTCGACTGCGGACCGTAATTGATTACATAAGCCAGATTGATGCAATTTATTATTGTCCGATAAAATAGTTTTGTAAGCTCACTTCCCCTGTTTCACTGCACGGGCGACATTTTCCTCGCTGCGCAATCTTTGTGGTATTATATCGTTCCATGAAATGCGGATGTCGACCCGCAGCATCCTGTGTGACAGGAACCGGAGCAGTGAACAGCGTCTCGGCAGTCCTAGTCGTGATGGCGCGCCTCCAGGTTGTTCTCCTCCTCGTCGCCGCCTGCGCTCTGACAACAGCAGCAGCAGCAACAGCAACTACGGCAAGTAATCACAGGGACTAGCTCATGATTGTCGCTCTATCTTGCGCTAGACTTTTCATTTCCTGCCTTACCTACGTTGCGTATTCCATCCTTGACCTCCCACTTCTGTTCACTTACCTCTAATACTAGTTTTACGAAACCCTTTCAAAGTCCTCTATTCCCCTATTCTCTTTAAAACTTCCTGGTTAGTTACCCTATCCACCATCCATCTCATTCCTCCTTTAGCACCACATTTCAAAGGCTTCTATTATTTTCCTTTCCCCAAATCCTATCGTCAGCGTTTCGCACCCCACATAACGCCACGCTCCATTACGAAACATTTTTGGCATATTAGACGTAAGTAAATTTCTCCCTTGCCCTGTGCTGTCCTACTCTAGTTATTATGCTTCAAAATATCCCTTCCCCAATCTTACAGCCTTTGTTGTTCCACTGTTCACCTTGGTTTCCCACTCTATTAATCCTCATGTTGTACTCTTCACGTTCATGCCATTATGGGTTTTCCAAGTCTTTTTCTGACTCCCCCAAATACTACAATGTCATCGGCAAGGTGAAGGTTTTTTTTTCTTGTTCCGTATGATTCATTCTTCGTCGCCTGTACTGTACGAGGCTCAGGTGATCATTGTCGGGAATGCATTGGTCTCTCTCTCTCTCTCTCTCTCTCTCTCTCTCTCTCTCTCTCTCTCTCTCAGGTTTTCTCTCTTGCATATCTTTAGGTTAAAAACGGAGAGGGTAGGATCCTTAAACTATAGCCCGGGGGCCCTAATTAATCCTTGGCTTCCTTTCTCTGCCTTCCACATCCCCACTTTTCAATTCCCCTTCCTATGATATTAAAGGGGACTTGCCCGTTTCAGAAAACCGTCCCCCTTCCCAAAAAAATACAAGTTAAAGAGCATGGACTGCATCCTTGTCTTACTCCTTTCTTGCTCTTCAATTCTAATTACTGCCGCCTGCGGATTTCATTCCCATTGTTCTTCAAATAGCACGATACATGTTTTCCGTGCAAGTTGGGAAAATTGATGAACGGGCGAATTTCCCTTTAGACGTTTGTAGAAGTTCAAAAAGAAAAGCGTGCGAGAAAATTTAATGTAACATAACACTTGTAATTACCTCAAATTAGATGCATTCAATTCCCTGTAACTCAATTCAAAATGAACTACGAAACTTTCCTTTTTCAATTTAATTTATTTGTTCCAAAATCGCTTTCGCGGTTCAACAATTAACATTACAGTTGCTGTTGTTGTGTGTATTCAGTCCTTAGACTGGTCTGATTTCTACCCTCCATGTTAACCTGTCTTGCGCTAGACTTTTCATTTCCTTATAAATATAGCACTACCCACATCCTCCCTAATCTGCTTAGCGCATTCCATCCTTTGACTCCCTCTTCTCTACACTTCCCTCTAATGCTAATTAATTTACTGCGTGTTACTCAGTGTGTGTGTGTCCGTGTCGTGCTTATATTGACTTTTGTCTATATACATTTTCTTTTAATAATTTATTTTAAGATTATATGTCTTCAATTATGTACCTTTATTTTGTTTGTTAATTTATAATGTATGACCATATCCTTTTTACTCAATCGAGGTTTAATGGAAACAACAATAAATCTAAATCCATCCCTTTAAAGTCCTCCATGTTCTACTCTCTTCCCCTATTCTGTTTAAAACTTCCTCGTAAGCGATTCTATCCACCTCATCCATCTCATTCTCCTGCAGCACCACATTTCAAAGGCTTTTATTCTATTCCTTTCCGCAACTCCTACCGTCCACGTTTCGCATCCATACCAACATTACCTAATATTCACACTTATATTACCCGTAAGTAAATTTCTTCCTTCCCCTGTGCTGTCCTTTAACATCCATCAAAATATTGCTTCCCAATCTAACAGCCTTTGTTATTCCACTGTTTCCCATACTACCTTGGTTTTCCCTCCATTAATCCTCATATTGAGGCCTTTCTCCAGGACCACGTTCATACCATTTATTCTGGTTTCCAAGTCTCCTTTTGACTCCCCCTAATACTACAATATAGTCGGCAAAGCGTAGGGTTTTTATTTCTTCTCGTTGCAGTATGATTCCTTTTTAAATTTCTTCATCGCCTGTTCTATATATAAGTTAAAGAGCATGGACTGCTGCATCCTTGTCTTACTCTTGGTCTTCTATTCTAATTACTGCTGCCTGTCTCCTGTAGAGGTTACGTGTAAATCTCCTTTCTTCAAAATCCTCAACAGCGTGTTCCTTTTCTAAATCTTCAAACGCCGTGAACGTAGGCCGGTTTTTTTTTCGGATCCTGTCTTCCAAAAATTAATCGCAAAGTCAACATTGCTTCTCTCGTCCCTATATTCTACCCTAAAAAAAAAACAAATTGGTCTTGTCCTAACTCGCATTCTTTTTGACGTTGTGCGACATTACATGAAATAAAATATTCGTATCAAAACGAACAAACAACTTTTATTATATTTTTACAAAATGGTTAAACCGTTTTATAACGCACGAAGAAAACACGAGCAAGCAGCAGTCTCAATCTCAGGCCTAATGGGTATAATATGTTTGCCAGTAGTTGTTTTTCCCCCTCGGTATTGCTGTACCGTGGTTGGTTGTAGCAAGATGGAGAGGATCTGGTCTCGGGAAATGCAAGCGTGACGTCACTGGTCGTGACGTCATCAGCCAGCCACGGTGGAGTTTGATTCCTCTCGTTTCAACGTACAAAGTACATGTAACATTTGAAATAAATATAATTAATAACAATGGACACAACAATTTCGGTTGACTTGTGTGAATACAACAATGATTAAAATTATTTAAGTAAATTTATTCAATTAACTAATTGAATAGACTGTGTATATATATATTGTAACATGAAAAGTTACACGCAACAATGAGGGCCAGCTTGCGAGTTGCAATTGTCGCAACTAGGGCCAACAATGGAGTCTGGCGAGACTTAAGTGAGTCGTCATGGGGTAGTGAAAGGAGGAGGATGTGAAGGAGAAAGACCACGCCCTGTAGTGATAATTTTTCTCATGTTCTGAAATGAATTAAAGCTATTAAAGTCCACTTTTGGTATTTTTATTAAAAAATACCTGGCGCCCTAAAAGCATTTAAATCCTCGAATACGGAGGAACGCCGGATCTTCTACGATATATATAAATGTATACAGACAATGAACCGTCGTCACTCCTTGGGATGTCTCCCTAACACACACACACATCCAGCTCCAATCAAAGCAACTCAAAGACAATCAATAACAACAATTTCAGTTCAAAGAAAATATAACTTCAATTGTTTTCCTTTACTGTTTATATTCATTGTAATTTTCAGCCATTTGTGTGACCTTCAGTATTAATTTCCTTTGTGGTCAACAATTTTAACATCAAACGTATATTAACGTTTTACACTTCTTTAATTTAATTTAAATCGCGCGAAAGAAAAAAATAATAAATGTAAATGACACATGTACGCGAACCCCAAAGGTATTTCTGTTTTCAACCAGGGAGATATTCCTAACATACCAGAGAGTACTAACAAACCAGAGAGATGCTAACATAATACCAGAGACGTTGTTGCTTACGCGCGAATTGTTACTACTATATTTGAAAAGAAAAGGAAATGCGCGGGGTTAACGTGTGTCACGTTACAGTTGCATTCTCCTGTTTACTATTTTTCGTTAATTTAATTTCTTTGGCATGCGTGGGATAGTAAAGTAATTGTTGTTGTGCTCTGTTCGCGTCTATCATCAGCGTTCTATGCCGTTCATCCTCCTCCATTGCTGCTTTGTGATCGTCAAGTGGTAATGAGCGGGGGAAATTTCCTTTCTTTTCGCAGTTGGATGACCTGCTCCTTGAAGAGTTCCAACTGGACGCGCGCGGTGTCCAAGATACATTCAAGGAAGAATTTATGAGCGATTGGACGCTTTCAGTTAACTCAAAATATGGCGACATTTCTGCGATCTCATCCGTGCCTCTGCCCCTAGACAAGGAGGTGAGTTGTTTTCCCGTCGCTTAACACTTCCCTCGGCTCCTCTTTTTATCGCGTGTCTTGTTCCAGATTGTTGACTATGTGGAGCATATACAGTGGAACATGATGTCCGAGTTGGCTTCCTCCGTGGGCCGCGTGACTCTGCAGTCTCTGTTAGACGACCTCAACAGGCATTGCGCTCCTCACCTGCGGACGTCCATCACGGACCTCAGAGCCAACTTCACCGTCAGTCGTCACACTTGGATTCTTGCGCTAGCCTTCTCGTTTCACCATGACAACCAAATACCACATCCTCTCCCGTCTCTTAAGCGTATTCCATCCTTGGCCTGTTCTTACTCCGCGCATTTCGCTCTGATTAACGCCCTCCATGTTCTTCTCTCTTCCCCTATTCTGTTTAGAACTTCCTCCTAAGTGAATATATCTCATTCTCCTGCAGCACCACATTTCAAAGGCTTCTATTCTTTTCCTTTCCGCAACTCCTATCGTCCACGTTTCGCATCCATACCAACTTTACCTAATATTCACACTTATATTACCCGTAATAAATTTCTTCCTTGCCCTGTGCTGTCCTTTAACATCCATCAAAATATATTACCTTGGTTTTCCCTCTATTAATCCTCGTATTTCTAATCTAACACCCTTTGTTATTGCTACACTTCATTACCTTGGTTTTCCCTCTATTAATCCTCATATTGAACTCTTCCTCTCTCCAGGACCACGTTCACGCCATTTATTACGGTTTCCAAGTCTTCTTCTCCTGACTCCCCCTAACACTAAAATATCGTTGGCAAAGCATAGGGTTTTTATTTCTTCTCCTTGCAGTATGATTTCATTTTACATGTTCCGTTTTGTTCTTTCTTCATCGCCTGTTCTATACGTAAGTTAAACAGCAAGGACTGCTTCCTTGTCACACTCCTTTCTTGATTACGGCTTTCTTTTCTTGGTCTTCCGTTCTAATTACTGCTGCCTGTCTTCTGTAGAGGTTTATCGATATTTTATTCCTGTTCTTTTCAAAAATCCTTAACAGTATGCTCCATTTCACATTATCAAATCTTTTTTTTTCTAAATCAACAAATGTCAAGAACGTAGGCCTGCATTTTCTTAACCTGTCTTCTAAAATTGAACGCAAAGTCACTATAGCTTCTCTTGCCCCTACATCCTCCCTAAAACCAAACCGATCTTCTTCTAACTCGCATCCTATTTCTCGTTGCATCCTCCTATATACTATTTTCGTTAATATTTTTCACACATGAGATGCTTAACCAATTGCCTTAGTGTCCTTCGGTATGTGTATAATTGTGTTTTTACCAAAATACCCAAAAGGACTCCTAACCTCTCCCTGATCCGCCCCCATATATGGGGATCAACTGCCACAACTACAAGCAAAACAGAATCCTTAGAAACACTTACCACATCATCACCAACACCTACCTACTACCCAATCAAAATCTCAACTCCAAATAAACCCCCATCCCACCCCCACCCCCACACAACTAAAACCTTACAACCACAATTCATAAAACACCTTCCAACCAATCAACCCTACACAACCCTAAAACAACAACCCCACAACTTCTTACCTAAAATTATTAATTCGAGATATCTGTATCCCTGACTCATATTTGATTGTAGACTCCTATGTTATATCTCTTTTTTATAGTTTTAGATGTAAGATGGATGATGTAATTTACTAGTTCAGCATTCTTTTTTAATATATTTAAGAGTAGAGTTATTTTATATAGTGTTATGTATTTTCTAATAATATCTCTAGAGGTTACTTAATTAGGTCTTATCTATTAATGAGATTTGATAATGTGTGTTTTCATTATTTTTTGAGTGTAAATAGTTTGTAAATATCAATGATTACTAATATAGAGAAAAATTGTATAATATATGTTATTCTATTGTTATTTTTTGTAATATTTCAAAAATATTCTTATGTGTTGAGTCTGCCAATGTGACTCTTCTTGTGGATCTGATTGTTGTTGTCTTCTTACTAATATCTGGATATTGTATTGTGGTATGCAATATATTTGTTGCAGTTGCAGTTTGGTTGATTAATTAATTTTTTATGTATATTGTTATTGTTCCAACTTGTCTTCGTAGTTTATATAATTTGATTGAGTGAACGGGGTTGAGGGCTGAGGGGGTTGTGAAGGAGAGAGCTTGTGCTGGCGCTGCGGTTACCGCGCGTTTTTGAATTATTCTACTTTAGTGTGTGAGCGCGCGTGTCGTGTGGTGTAGCGGCGATGAATCCTCGAATGGCGTGAGAGAGATCGGGATGGCGGGTGTTATGTGTGGTGTGTGCTGTTGAAGCTCTGTTAAGGAGTGTGGAGTTTGGACTCGCGCCTTGGGAGTGTGGTTTTGTATAGGAGGAGGTTGATCGCGTATTATGTGTGGTGTCTAGAGGCTTTCCGGTTGTTGTCGCGCTGCGCGAAACTTCGCATATGTGGGGTATTTCTGTACTTTTCTCCTCTCGAAAGAGGATGCTGTGTGTGTCTGCAGGAATGTCGTTGATGGTGTAATAAGTAGAGGGAAGCGCGCATTTTCCTCAACAGTCTTCCGCCGCGTTATCTCCCCGCTCAGAAGCATAGAGGTAACTCTTTATTATCTTATAAACTTCTCATCACGCCCTAAATTCGCTGCTCCTTATTATAGACCTACGGATTCTTGTTACGAATAAGGTCATTTCTCTATCTCAAAATACCTTCTTTGCTCTTCACGCTTATAACGAGGATGTTTTCTCGCGACATCCAGCTCGCAGAATTCACCGCTGTGTGACTCTGTTTATATCATAATTTCGTGATATTTTTTTGTTAATGCGGTGCTTTTGTTATTATAGATTGTTATATGAAGCTCTAGAGATTAGACGCTGTGTGTGTAGTTGGTGCCCATCTCTTGGATGGTGAGGTGTTATGCATTAGATGTATCGCTTGCTTATTCTATAGTGGTGATACTGTTAGTAATATTTTTCTGTGTTACGGGTGAGAGAGCGTTAGTTTAAGTTGATGATTATGATCACTATTCTATCTTCTGTACATAGATATAAACTAGACGTGTATTGGTGTAATTTGTGTTTTATGGTTTCACGCCCCTTTTTTGTTATTTTATTTATATTCTGTTTTACGGGTGAGATAGTTGCCCAGTGTGAGATGACGCTATATAGAGATCAAGGGTGGTGTATGGACGCGTGGTTCGATGTTTATGATTTTTGATCTGTTAGTTTTTTGATATGTTGGTTTTGTCATCGATTAGAGATTTTCTAGGTTATTTCTGGTCTGTTACTGAGTGTCTAAATTATGTAATGAGGGAGTGTTGATTTGGTCTCCGGAGATGAGTGGAAGTGGACGGAGGATTGAGTGTTCGTATGTATTGTAATCTCGTGTTGATATCTCTCTTATGTTTGATGGGTTTAGTCTATTTTTTGGGTTGGTTGAGATTTATTGGAGTTTTTGCTTTGATTGTAATGGTTTTTTCCGTTGGATTTGGTGTTGGGAGGTTTTTTTATCTTTTATAAGTAAGGGATTAAATTTGGTTTAGGGTATGGTGTGTTTTTTTAGAATGGGTGAGGATGTGGAGGGTGTGTTAGAGAGGAGTGGTGTGTTTGTGTGATTAGTGTGTTTTTGTTTGAGTGTACAGTGAATTGTTTTGAAGAGGTTGATTTGGTGTCTGAGGTTTGCGCGGAGTAATGTAGAGGGGGTTTATTGTTTAGCGGGTGTGAGTGTATAGTGGATTTGGGGGTGGGGGTGGTTTGGAATTGTGTGGAAGTCTCGAGTGGTTGCAAGTACAGGTGTAGAGAGAGAGGGTTTAGGGCTGGTGGTGCCGGGGCGCTCCCTCCTGCCTGCTGTGTGTGTTATGTTAAAAGTGGTAGTGGTGAGTGTGGGGTGCTCGCGAGTGTCGTTTGAGTCGTGACGTTTCGATGGCCTTGCTCTTGCCGTCGTCGTCATCTTCAGACTGAAGTGTGTCAAATTCGCGTAAGTGTAAGCATTTATATAGTCTGAGGCAAGTCACAGAAGACCGCCGCCTGTGATTGGCCAGAGATGTTGTTGACGCTTGAGTCTTCTTTCCACTGTTGGTCCACTTGCCTGTTCATGCTCTAGTCTCCGCGTCGTTCCTCCGGTGAAACAATGGCTTCCTTCCAAGGCCAGCCAGGCTGCAATTGGAATCCAGAATCAGTATTCAGTAAATTCTCTCACTGGACCTGATGTTTGTTGCCTCCAAAATAATGCAATCAGCTCTGTCCAGGATACGGGTCTTGTCGAAAGCTATTTTATGGTCCATGAACAAGGCAATGGCGGACTTATTAGGTTGTCTATTGCGCTCTTTCCTCTACGGAAACGCCACTGTTATAATTAATCTTTGACCCGGTTGGAAACCCGTGAGGAATTTATGCAACCATTCCTTTACTTATCTTCATCCGATTCCCCCTCCTACCCTAAACTCTATCAATATTCACCGCAAACACTAAGCCAATCAAATATTATCGACTACAATAACATGAATGTGTTCACAGCTTTGTCGGTTCTTTCACTTTTTAAATGATGGACTTTACAATTTCTTCAAGCATTCATGTCTATATAACATATAATAAACAACTGTACGAGCTTCGGATGAAAGTTTTCGCAATAAAGAAAACGTCGATTGTTGCAGGACGTGGCTTGCGTGGCTAATCGGCTGGCGGAAACGTTGGCGTCGAAGTTGAAACTGGCGATGGAGGCGGGTCTGCGGAATTCGTCCCGCGCATGCGCCCAACAGTCGCTGGCCCTCTGCAGGGAAGTCGCCCGAAGCTGCACCACGGCCCACGAGCAGCGGCTGCGGGAAATCCTCACCAGCTTCATCCAAGGTGGCTGGAAACTGCATCGCGACTATCGTTCAAGTCCTCTGACAATGGTGGGCGGTTTCTTCATTGAATCCACGCATATGCTGCTGGAACCCGTGACCAGCACCTCACAGTTCCTGTTGAGCCTGAAGAACACGATTCTTCGCAATGTGTCCTCCAGCTCCTCATATATCGCAAGTGTGATCATTTCCAAAACGTTCAGGAACTCCGTGAGATACGTGTTCCGCGACTACAACAGGATCTACTCGCAAGAGAAGTCGACCTGGGGGATAGTCGAGTCGGAAACTGGCAGGCTGGACTCTCCTTGTTCCACTTACAGAGACATCTATCCGCGGGACTCTCAGGAGTATTCACGTTTCCATTACGACTGCTTCATTGCCCACACTTATCAGTCCGCTCTAGATCTTTTGCGTTGCGCTTACAAGGATTTGGCTGGTGAAGGACGGACGTGGTCGAGTGTTCCTTCGCCCTACTTCCACTCGCAGTGTCTCTGCGTCGCGTACAACGGCACCGACTGCGGTGTTAAACCTCCGGAAGACGTCGACCCCCGTCTTTACTGCTTGTCCGAGTTACTCGGGGACTTACGGAGGCAGATCTCGTACAGACCTGCCGTGACGTACTTGGACTATGCCTTCATGACGCCAGTTCCCGTCTGCCAGTTCATCCGCCTCATGGAACTTTGCACACACATAGACTGCCGGGACCGCGATGGACTCACCCTGGGGAACGGAACGGAATGCTTCTTGAAGGACCTTGTCAGCGATGGCTTCAGGTGTTCCGAAACGTTGCCACTCAACACCTACGACCGAGGTGAGATCTGCCAGGTTTTGCTTATGATGGATTACGTCGAGTGCGTCGGCGGCGACGTGGAGGACGCGGTGAACTACTACAGGGCCGGGGACTCGACGCCGGTCCTCTTCCTCACCTACTTGGACGTCGGCGTGAGGCTGCTGACGATGGTGACGTACCTGGCGTGTCCGCAGCTGAGCAACCTCCCAGGGAAGCTGCTAGCTGTCTACCTGGCCACGACGCTGCTGAGGCTCGTGATGGTGCAGGCGACCGTCGCGGAGGGCAAGATGGCGCTGGCCGTGCGCCTCGACGTCGCCTCCGACCTGGCCTCGACGTTCTGCCTCACCTGCTACTTCCACTTCCTGACGACGAGCATCAGGGACCTGCGTCCTCCGGACTCCCTGACCCGCGAAGAAGCCCGCCAGGTGCTGGTCAGGACCGCGCTCTTGGGCTGGCTCTTGCCCGCTGCCTTGTCCGCGGCCTTCTTCTGGATGAATGAGGCCGTCGACAGCCGCGTGCAAGTCGGCCAGCTGGCGTTCCTCGTCTGCAACTGCACGCCGCTGTTGGCCAACATCTTCATGTTCTACCAGAACTGCAGGTTCTACTACCAGGTGAAGATCGACGCCAGCGCGTACCTGCACGGCGTCACTAAGCGCGACATCTTTGCCGACATTTTCAACTTCGTGGTGAAGACGGCGCTGCTGTCGGGGGCGGGCATCACCTTGAGACTCGTCCTCACTCAGATCCAGGGTCAGGAGAGGCTGCTGGGCCTCTACCACGCCCTGGGCTCCCTCCAGGGGCCGCTCGTCTTCCTCCTCTATGGTTGCAACGAGAAAGCTCGTGCCTTCTGGCTGCGCCTTCTGCGACGCCAAAGCAATCCTCCTTAGACCTCAATTACAACGTCACTTCTTCAAAGTAAACGTGTACTGATTTTCCTGTTACCACATTCTTCCTTAATATTGTCATTATTTTAAGTTCTAACGTATTATTGGACAAGACTACTTCCTCAGACAATTTCTGCTCATTTCCCCCCTCTCCCCTTCTTCTACGCTAGAGGGAGAAGGTACTTGGTTCGTTTCGGACCCGAGGAGCGTCGGTCTATATATATATATATATCTTACAACGTTCCTGTTCCTGTCTAAAATCATCATTAAGGATTGAATACATTCTCAGTCACGTGATTGTAATTCAGTAATACATTTCCCTTCATTTTAAAGCTTTGAAATCATTTTTCCGTACTTAATCTGTGAAATAAATGTAATTTACTAATGGATTTTCCTTCATTCTATACAGCTTATTAACCAAATTAAAGACTATCATTGAAAAATTTGAAATTATTTTCCAAACATAATCGCACTGGTTCCGTAATGTCAGACAGGTTAGATTCTTCTTCTTCTTGATCGGTGTTACAGCCCTTTGTGAGCCTGAGCCTCCCATCTGTTTTTATCTTGTGTTTCCATCCACCAAGAATTTCAGGGTTTGTAGATCTATCATAACCCCATCTATCCATCTTAGCTTGAGTCTTCCTTTTCTACTTCCGTCTGTCTGGTTGAGTGAAGGTTAGGTTTTTTCCTTGGCTGATATCCTTAGCCTATTAAGTCAAAGTATGGATTATCTAAAGTTTTTTTTATACAGGTTGAAGAACTCATGATTGTATTTTATTCCCAGGATTAGGCCTTTTGAATATTTTTAATTTTTCTTCATCTACAGGCCATAATGAGGTTGTATACATTTTTATTTTTGTCTGTTGTTTTATCCATTTTGACGTCATTAACATTTAACTTTTATATGCTTGGCTTATTCATTCTGTGGTTAATTTCTATTGAGTTGTTCTTGTCATAATTATGTATGCCTCCTAAGTACATGAATTCTTACCTTTTTCTTTCTTAATATCATACATGGAGATATTTCCATTAATGGAGTTTTCCAGGTATTTTGTTTCAATCCTAATTAATATGCTGCAAACTTCTAGTAATTCTCATTTTATTAAATTGTCCACAAATCTATGTACCTCATGCTTAGTTCTTATTCTTGCTTTAACCTTTTGATTGGACTTAAGATCATAATTCCTCTATTTTATTTTCATACTATGAGTTAATTATTTTTATTATTTCTTTTTAGGAGAATTACCGACTTACATCTGTAATTGGACTGTTATTATTGTGAATTAAGTATTCCAAATTACATTTAATTGATTTGAGGATAAATAGAAAGTTCATATTGTCAGGATAAACTAATAGATGATAAAAGCGGTGAATAATTATTTTATCAAACAGAACTAACAGAAGAAAATTAACAGGATCAACAATATTTGAATCAGACTATGGTAACAAAAAATATAGAAACATGTGTGATAAAATATTCAAAGCTTCAAACAGTTTAAAAAGACAAATGTGATGTCATTAGGATGTGTTGAGTGTTTCACAGCATTCACAGATTCAAGTAGTTTAAAAAGACATATTGGAATTCACACGGGTGAAAAGCCATTTAAATGTGTTGAGTGTTATAAAGCATTCAATCATGCAGGTAGTTTTAAAATTCATATGCGAATTCACACGGGTGAAAGGCCATATAAATGTGTTGAGTGTTATAAAGCATTCACACAATCTAAATATTTAAAAAGACATATGTTAATTCACACAGGTGAAAAGCCATTTAAATGTGTTGAGTGTTTTAAAGGATTCACAGTGTCAAGTAGTTTAAAAATACATATGCGAATTCACACGGATGAAAAACCATTCCAATGTGTTCAGTGTTTTAAAGCATTCAATCATGCAGGCAGTTTTAAAATTCATATGCGAGTTCACACGGGTGAAAAGCCATTTAAATGTGTTGAGTGTTTTAAAGCATTCACCGAGTCAGGCACTTTAAAGAAACATATGCGAATTCACACTGGGGAAAATCCATTTAAATGTGTTGTATGTTTTAAATCATTCACAGATTCATATAATTTAAAAACACATATGCGAATTCACACTGGTGAAAAGCCATTTGAATGTGTTGAATGTGATGCATCATTCACAATATCTTCTCATCTTACAACACATATGAGAATTCACACAGGTGAAAAGCCATTTAAATGTGTTGAGTGTTATAAATCATTCAGTATTTCAGGCAGTTTAAAAAAACATATGCAAATTCATACGGGTGAAAAGCCATGTAAATGTCTTGAATGTTTTAAATCATTCAAAGATTCAAGCAGTTTAAAATCTCATATGCTATATCACACAGGTGTAAAGCCATTTAAATGTGTTGAGTGTTATAAAGCATTCACACAATCTAAATATTTAAAAAGACATATGTTAATTCACACAGTTGAAAAGTCATTTTAATGTTTTGAATGTTATATATGGTTCATAGAATCTTCTAAACTAACAAATACATGAGAATTCATACTGGTGGAAAGCCATTCACATTCTCATGTTGTTTCAGATAATGTTTGTGAATCTACACTGCTTATAATTCATTTAAATGTTAAAATTAAATGGTCACATTTATGATTTTTTGTCTTGTGTGAATGATTCATCATACCACATTTGTATGGTTTTTACCTGTGTGAATCCTCTTGTGCTTTCTTAAATAGGAGGATGTGGAAAATGTTTTACTGCACTCACATCATTTGTATGGTTTTTCGCCAATGTGAAAGCTCATGAGCTTTGTTAAATATGAGTTAATTGAGAATGTTGTACCATACTCTGCATGTTTGTATGGTTTTACATGTATGTGAATATTCATGAGTATTTGTAAATGTGATAAGTTTAAAAAAGCTTTCTCACACTCTACACATACGTGTGGCTCTGCTCCAGAGTACATCTTCATGTGAGAATTAAATTTATTTTAATGATTGTGCTGTAGTTGGATTTAATGTGGTGCAATAAATCACGTTGCTATGCTTAAAGTGTTTTCTCTGAAAATAAATCAAATATTTTTTCTTAACAGTAATAAATTCCCTTGTCTTAAGCAGTTTGTAACAGAACATATTCTAAGTTATTTATTAACCAGACAGATACATAGTTTTTTTTTAAATTAATATGAAACTCTCTTTTTCTAAAATTAACACTTTTTATGATTACAGTAATTGTAACATTTAATGAAATAAAATAGTATAAAGAATATATTGAACTTAAAAAAATTGTCTATTTCAACACAAGAAAAATATTATGAGAAGTAATTAACATAAGTGAATAGGAATAACATTTATTAGGTGAATAAGGAAGTCATTTAAACTAGTAAATAATAGACAAGATAACGATATTGAATCACTTGATGGAACAGTATCAGGTTATGTGAGTATAGACCATGTAATACAGTTATCAGTGAATGATGAAGGCATGTTACGAATTGTAAAAAAATATATATTTTCTTTTTCTCAAATTACCTCAAAGGCCAGTTCAAAAAACATGTTTCATTATTATAAAAGATTCATGCATTATATTAGAGAACTAATACTTATAATGTGTATTGAAATAAGCCACTAAATTATATAATTTTACTAGTTTTCTCTTGATCCATTTATAATCATAAATTTATTTTTATTTAGTGAGAAATTAATGTTATTCTGACACCAAATTATACTCAGCAAATATATTTATACATGGAAGTGTGCAGTGTTTAATGAAAAGTGAGCATTGCAGCCTAAAGCAGAATAATTCTTATAAGTGTCCAATATTTGACAAATTAAAAATAAATAAATGAATAAGTGGACAAAGTGATGGGGCACAGAGAGGATTACGAAACCAATAATTTGAGACAATAAAACATGTATTTGCATGTAGATTTGGCAATGTGTGTTAACATAAGTCTATATGAAATAAGTTGTTACATGGAATAGATATGTATAGTTATGAACAAAATGAAAGCATTTCCTGAAGTTGGATACCAACAGTCAGAAATTTCTCCAGAAGAAAAGAAGGTGTTTGACAGATTTCTTCCTACCCAATACAAGGCAAGGTTGCTTTTCTATCGATCAACACTTTTCTTCAAAGTGGCCTGAAATATTTGAGATGCAATTACTAATATACCATTGGAAGCTTATGAGAAATTTTCAGCAGACAATGAAATATAATTGATCTCTGTCCAGCAACAAGTAGACAAGCTGAAAATCTAATAGCAACATTTAATAAATGCTGAATAAAAGTCCAATGGAACCTATTAATGAAAATACATGTTGGAACAGAGGTTCTTGGATAGATTAAGAAGTGACACACATGGTTCGACAGACAGGTGAGGATCCAGTAAAGAGATAGAGTTGAAGAGAAGCCCTAACCAGAAAACACACAGGCGGCTAGTCCACACAATTCATAAATCGTCATGTTGCTCGCATTGTGCTGAGCTGCACTTTTACGCGTAAACAAAGAGTAATACAAATTCACCCTCATTCCTCTGGAATTTCTGTGCGGGGCAAGCTGACTGTGTTATTCTTTTCCGTGTGGAATTTTATTAGCTTTTTTAGCTTGAGCTACTAGCGTGTACGCTCTAACTAATCAAATTCACTTACTATTTCCGTACAGAGCTGATTCTAATTCACTCTCATCCTCGTGGTTATTCTCCATACACTTTCTTTTCTGATAATTGTGAATTTTTTATTTTCTCAGGTTGCTTCAAATTGTGTAGTGCCGACATTCTAATTCACTCATCACATTATATTTTTCATAAATGGTGCATTTAGGTTCAAAATTGTCCAAACATTTG
>CM067376.1:2038809-2083996 GCA_034510155.1 Eucriotettix oculatus | reverse complement strand
CAAATGTTTGGACAATTTTGAACCTAAATGCACCATTTATGAAAAATATAATGTGATGAGTGAATTAGAATGTCGGCACTACACAATTTGAAGCAACCTGAGAAAATAAAAAATTCACAATTATCAGAAAAGAAAGTGTATGGAGAATAACCACGAGGATGAGAGTGAATTAGAATCAGCTCTGTACGGAAATAGTAAGTGAATTTGATTAGTTAGAGCGTACACGCTAGTAGCTCAAGCTAAAAAAGCTAATAAAATTCCACACGGAAAAGAATAACACAGTCAGCTTGCCCCGCACAGAAATTCCAGAGGAATGAGGGTGAATTTGTATTACTCTTTGTTTACGCGTAAAAGTGCAGCTCAGCACAATGCGAGCAACATGACGATTTATGAATTGTGTGGACTAGCCGCCTGTGTGTTTTCTGGTTAGGGCTTCTCTTCAACTCTATCTCTTTACTGGATCCTCACCTGTCTGTCGAACCATGTGTGTCACTTCTTAATCTATCCAAGAACCTCTGAACCAACATGTATTTTCATTAATAGGTTCCATTGGACTTTTATTCAGCATTTATTAAATGTTGCTATTAGATTTTCAGCTTGTCTACTTGTTGCTGGACAGAGATCAATTATATTTCATTGTCTGCTGAAAATTTCTCATAAGCTTCCAATGGTATATTAGTAATTGCATCTCAAATATTTCAGGCCACTTTGAAGAAAAGTGTTGATCGATAGAAAAGCAACCTTGCCTTGTATTGGGTAGGAAGAAATCTGTCAAACACCTTCTTTTCTTCTGGAGAAATTTCTGACTGTTGGTATCCAACTTCAGGAAATGCTTTCATTTTGTTCATAACTATACATATCTATTCCATGTAACAACTTATTTCATATAGACTTATGTTAACACACATTGCCAAATCTACATGCAAATACATGTTTTATTGTCTCAAATTATTGGTTTCGTAATCCTCTCTGTGCCCCATCACTTTGCCCACTTATTAATTTTTTTTTATTTGTCAAATATTGGACACTTATAAGAATTATTCTGCTTTAAGCTGCAATGCTCACTTTTCATTAAACACTGCAAACTTCCATATATAAATATATTTGCTGAGTATAATTTGTTGTCAGAATAACATTAATTTCTCACTAAATGACAATATATTTATGATTATAAATTAATCAAGAGAAAACTAGTAAAATTATTCCATTTAGTAGCTTATTTCAATACACATTATAAGTATTAGTTCCTTAATATAATGCATGAATCTTTTATAATAATGAAACATGTTTTTTGAACTGGCCTTTGAGGTAATTTGAGAAAAAGAAAATATATATTTTTTTACAATTCGTAACATGCCTTCATCATTCACTGATAACTGTATTACATGGTCTATACTCACATAACCTGATACTGTTCCATCACGTGATTCAATATCGTTATCTTGTCTATTATTTACTAGTTTAAATGACTTCCTTATTCACCTAATAAATGTTAATCCTAATCACTTATGTTAATTACTTCTCATAATATTTTTCTTGTGTTCAATGTATACAATTTTTTTAAGTTCAATTTATTTTTTATACTATTTTATTTTATTAATTGTTACAATTACTGTAATCATAAAAAGTATTAATTTTAGAAAAAGAGAGTTTCATATTAATTTTAAAAAACTATGTATATGTCTGGTTAATAAATATCTTAGAATATATTCTGTTACAAACTGCTTAAGACAAGGGAATTTATTACTGTTAAGAAAAAATATTTGATTTATTTTCAGAGAAAACACTTTAAGCATAGCAACGTGATTTATTGCACCACATTAAATCCAACTACAGCACAATCATTAAAATAAATTTAATTCTCACATGAAGATGTACTCTGGAGCAGAGCCACACGTATGTGTAGAGTGTGAGAAAGCTTTTTTAAACTTATCACATTTACAAATACTCATGAATATTCACATACATGTAAAACCATACAAACATGCAGAGTATGGTACAACATTCTCAATTAACTCATATTTAACAAAGCTCATGAGCTTTCACATTGGCGAAAAACCATACAAATGATGTGAGTGCAGTAAAACATTTTCCACATCCTCCTATTTAAGAAAGCACAAGAGGATTCACACAGGTAAAAACCATACAAATGTGGTATGATGAATCATTCACACAAGACAAAAAATCATAAATGTGACCATTTAATTTTAACATTTAAATGAATTATAAGCAGTGTAGATTCACAAACATTATCTGAAACAACATGAGAATGTGAATGGCTTTCCACCAGTATGAATTCTCATGTATTTGTTAGTTTAGAAGATTCTATGAACCATATATAACATTCAAAACATTAAAATGACTTTTCAACTGTGTGAATTAACATATGTCTTTTTAAATATTTAGATTGTGTGAATGCTTTATAACACTCAACACATTTAAATGGCTTTACACCTGTGTGATATAGCATATGAGATTTTAAACTGCTTGAATCTTTGAATGATTTAAAACATTCAAGACATTTACATGGCTTTTCACCCGTATGAATTTGCATATGTTTTTTTAAACTGCCTGAAATACTGAATGATTTATAACACTCAACACATTTAAATGGCTTTTCACCTGTGTGAATTCTCATATGTGTTGTAAGATGAGAAGATATTGTGAATGATGCATCACATTCAACACATTTAAATGGTTTCTCACCAGTGTGAATTCGCATATGTGTTTTTAAATTATATGAATCTGTGAATGATTTAAAACATTCAACACATTTAAATGGATTTTCCCCAGTGTGAATTCGCATATGTTTCTTTAAAGTGCCTGACTCGGTGAATGCTTTAAAACACTCAACACATTTAAAAGGCCTTTCACCCGTGTGAATTCGCATATGAATTTTAAAACTGCCTGCATGATTGAATGCTTTAAAACACTGAACACATTGGAATGGTTTTTCATCCGTGTGAATTCGCATATGTATTTTTAAACTACTTGACACTGTGAATCCTTTAAAACACTCAACACATTTAAATGGCTTTTCACCTGTGTGAATTAACATATGTCTTTTTAAATATTTAGATTGTGTGAATGCTTTATAACACTCAACACATTTATATGGCCTTTCACCCGTGTGAATTCGCATATGAATTTTAAAACTACCTGCATGATTGAATGCTTTATAACACTCAACACATTTAAATGGCTTTTCACCCGTGTGAATTCCAATATGTCTTTTTAAACTACTTGAATCTGTGAATGCTGTGAAACACTCAACACATCCTAATGACATCACATTTGTCTTTGAAAAATGTTTGAAGCTGTGAATATTTTAACACGCATGTTTATATATTTTTTGTTACCATAGTCTGATTCAAATATTGTTGATCCTGTTAATTTTCTTCTGTTGGTTCTGTTTGATAAAATAATTATTCACCGCTTTTATCATCTATTAGTTTATCCTGACAATATGAACTTTCTATTTATCCTCAAATCAATTAAATGTAATTTGGAATACTTAATTCACAATAATAACAGTCCAATTACAGATGTAAGTTGGTAATTCTCCTAAAAAGAAATAATAAAAATAATTAACTCATAGTATGAAAATAAAATAGAGGAATTATGATCTTAAGTCCAATCAAAAGGTTAAAGCAAGAATAAGAACTAAGCATGAGGTACATAGATTTGTGGACAATTTAATAAAATGAGAATTACTAGAAGTTTGCAGCATATTAATTAGGATTGAAACAAAATACCTGGAAAACTCCATTAATGGAAATATCTCCATGTATGATATTAAGAAAGAAAAAGGTAAGAATTCATGTACTTAGGAGGCATACATAATTATGACAAGAACAACTCAACAGAAATTAACCACAGAATGAATAAGCCAAGCATATAAATGTTAATGACGTCAAAATGGATAAAACAACAGACAAAAATAAAAATGTATACAAACTCATTATGGGCTGTAGATGAAGGAAAATTAAAAATATTCAAAAGGCCTAATCCTGGGAATAAAATACAATCATGAGTTCTTCAACCTGTATAAAAAAAACTTTAGATAATCCATACTTTGACTTAATACGCTAAGGATATCAGCCAAGGAAAAAACCTAACCTTCACTCAACCAGACAGAAGGAAAGTACAAAAGGAAGGCTCAAGCTAAGATGGATAGATGGGGTTATGATAGATCTACAAACCCTGAAAATCATGGTGGATGGAAACACAAGATAAAAACAGATGGGAAGCTCAGGCTCACAAAGGGCTGTAACACCGATCAAGAAGAAGAAGAATCTAACCTGTCTGACATTACGGAACCAGTGCGATTATGTTTGGAAAATAATTTCAAATTTTTCAATGATAGTCTTTAATTTGGTTAATAAGCTGTATAGAATGAAGGAAAGTCCATTAGTAAATTACATTTATTTCACAGATTAAGTCCGGAAAAATGATTTCAAAGCTTTAAATTTAAGGGAAATGTATTACTGAATTACAATCACGTGACTGAGAATGTATTCAATCCTTAATGATGATTTTAGGCAGGAACAGGAACGTTGTAAGATATATATATATATATATATATAGACCGACGCTCCTCGGGTCCGAAACGAACCAAGTACCTTCTCCCTCTAGCGTAGAAGAAGGGGAGAGGGGGGAAATGAGCAGAAATTGTCTGAGGAAGTAGTCTTGTCCAATAATACGTTAGAACTTAAAATAATGACAATATTAAGGAAGAATGTGGTAACAGGAAAATCAGTACACGTTTACTTTGAAGAAGTGACGTTGTAATTGAGGTCTAAGGAGGATTGCTTTGGCGTCGCAGAAGGCGCAGCCAGAAGGCACGAGCTTTCTCGTTGCAACCATAGAGGAGGAAGACGAGCGGCCCCTGGAGGGAGCCCAGGGCGTGGTAGAGGCCCAGCAGCCTCTCCTGACCCTGGATCTGAGTGAGGACGAGTCTCAAGGTGATGCCCGCCCCCGACAGCAGCGCCGTCTTCACCACGAAGTTGAAAATGTCGGCAAAGATGTCGCGCTTAGTGACGCCGTGCAGGAACTCGCTGGCGTCGATCTTCACCTGGTAGTAGAACCTGCAGTTCTGGTAGAACATGAAGATGTTGGCCAACAGCGGCGCGCAGTTGCAGAGGAGGAACGCCAGCTGGCCGACTTGCACGCGGCTGTCGACGGCCTCATTCATCCAGAAGAAGGCCGCGGACAAGGCAGCGGGCAAGAGCCAGCCCAAGAGCGCGGTCCTGACCAGCAC
The DNA here is from genome assembly GCA_034510155.1 of Eucriotettix oculatus. NCBI lineage: Eukaryota > Metazoa > Arthropoda > Insecta > Orthoptera > Tetrigidae > Eucriotettix > Eucriotettix oculatus. The sequence continues at coordinate 2,078,736 of CM067376.1, read as the reverse complement.
CTGGCGGGCTTCTTCGCGGGTCAGGGAGTCCGGAGGACGCAGGTCCCTGATGCTCGTCGTCAGGAAGTGGAAGTAGCAGGTGAGGCAGAACGTCGAGGCCAGGTCGGAGGCGACGTCGAGGCGCACGGCCAGCGCCATCATGCCCTCCGCGACGGTCGCCCGCACCATCACGAGCCTCAGCAGCGTCGTGGCCAGGTAGACAGCTAGCAGCTTCCCTGGGAGGTTGCTCAGCTGCGGACACGCCAGGTACGTCACCATCGTCAGCAGCCTCACGCCGACGTCCAAGTAGGTGAGGAAGAGGACCGGCGTCGAGTCCCCGGCCCTGTAGTAGTTCACCGCGTCCTCCACGTCGCCGCCGACGCACTCGACGTAATCCATCATAAGCAAAACCTGGCAGATCTCACCTCGGTCGTAGGTGTTGAGTGGCAACGTTTCGGAACACCTGAAGCCATCGCTGACAAGGTCCTTCAAGAAACATTCCGTTCCGTTCCCCAGGGTGAGTCCATCGCGGTCCCGGCAGTCTATGTGTGTGCAAAGTTCCATGAGGCGGATGAACTGGCAGACGGGAACTGGCGTCATGAAGGCATAGTCCAAGTACGTCACGGCAGGTCTGTACGAGATCTGCCTCCGTAAGTCCCCGAGTAACTCGGACAAGCAGTAAAGACGTGGGTTGACGTCTTCCGGAGGTTTAACGCCGCAGTCGGTGCCGTTGTACGCGACGCAGAGACACTGCGAGTGGAAGTAGGGCGAAGGAACACTCGACCACGTCCGCCCTTCACCAGACAAATCCTTGTAAGCGCAACGCAAAAGATCTAGAGCGGACTGATAAGTGTGGGCAAAAAAGCATCTATAATGGAAACGTGAATACTCCTGAGAGTCCCGCGGATAGATGTCTCTGTAAGTGGAACAGACAGAGTCCAGCCTGCCAGTTTCCGACTCGACTATCCCCCAGGTCGACTTCTCTTGCGAGTAGATCCTGTTGTAGTCGCGGAACACGTATCTCACGGAGTTCCTGAACGTTTTGGAAATGATCACACTTGCGATATATGAGGAGCTGGAGGACACATTGCGAAGAATCGTGTTCTTCAGGCTCAACAGGAACTGTGAGGTGCTGGTCACGGGTTTCACCAGCAAGTACGTGGATTCCAGGAAGAAACCGCCCAGCAGCCTCGGAGGACTTGAACGATAGTCGCTATCCAGTCGCCAGCCATCTTGGACGTAGCCGGTGAGGATTTCCCGCAGCCGCTGCTCGTGGGCCGTGGTGCAGCTTCGGGCGACTTCCCTGCAGAGGGCCAGCGACTGTCGGGCGCAAGCGCGGGACGAATTCCGCAGACCCGCCTCCATCGCCAGTTGCAACTTCGACGTCAACGTTTCCGCCAGCCGATTAGCCACGCAAGCCACGTCCTGCAACAATCGTCGTTTTCTTTATTGCGAAAACTTTCATCCGAAGCTCGTACAGTTTTTCATTATATGTTATATAGATATTTGACATGATTGCTTGAAGAAATTGTAAAGTCCATCATTTAAAAAGTGAAAGAACCGACAAAGCTGTGAACACATTCATGTTATTGTAGTCGATAATATTTGATTGGCTTAGTGTTTGCGGTGAATATTGATAGAGTTTAGGGTAGGAGGGGGAATCGGATGAAGATAAGTAAAGGAATAGTTGCATAAATTCCTCACGGGTTTCCAACCGGGTCAAAGATTATAACAGTGACGTTTCCGTAGAGGAAAGAGCGCAATAGACAACCTAATAAGTCCGCCATTGCCTTGTTCATGGACCATAAAATAGCTTTCGACAAGACCCGTATCCTGGACAGAGCTGATTGCATTATTTTGGAGGCAACAAACATCAGGTCCAGTGAGAGAATTTACTGAATATTGATTCTGGATTCCAATTGCAGCCTGGCTGGCCTTGGAAGGAAGCCATTATTTCAGCGGAGGAACGACGCGGAGACTAGAGCATGAACAGGCAAGTGGACCAACGGGAGAAGACTCAAGCGTCAACAACATCTCTGGCCAATCACAGGCGGCGGTCTTCTGTGACTTGCCTTACGCGAATTTGACACACTTCAGTCTGAAGATGACGACGGCAAGAGCAAGGCCATCGAAACGTCCTCAAACGACACTCGCGAGCACCCCACACTCACCACTACCACTTTTAACATAACACACACAGCAGGCAGGAGGGAGCGCCCCGGCACCACCAGCCCTAAACCCTCTCTCTCTACACCTGTACTTGCAACCACTCGAGACTTCCACACAATTCCAAACCACCCCCACCCCCAAATCCACTATACACTCACACCCGCTAAACAATAAACCCCCTCTACATTACTCCGCGCAAACCTCAGACACCAAATCAACCTCTTCAAAACAATTCACTGTACACTCAAACAAAAACACACTAATCACACAAACACACCACTCCTCTCTAACACACCCTCCACATCCTCACCCATTCTAAAAAAACACACCATACCCTAAACCAAATTTAATCCCTTACTTATAAAAGATAAAAAAACCTCCCAACACCAAATCCAACGGAAAAAACCATTACAATCAAAGCAAAAACTCCAATAAATCTCAACCAACCCAAAAAATAGACTAAACCCATCAAACATAAGAGAGATATCAACACGAGATTACAATACATACGAACACTCAATCCTCCGTCCACTTCCACTCATCTCCGGAGACCAAATCAACACTCCCTCATTACATAATTTAGACACTCAGTAACAGACCAGAAATAACCTAGAAAATCTCTAATCGATGACAAAACCAACATATCAAAAAACTAACAGATCAAAAATCATAAACATCGAACCACGCGTCCATACACCACCCTTGATCTCTATATAGCGTCATCTCACACTGGGCAACTATCTCACCCGTAAAACAGAATATAAATAAAATAACAAAAAAGGGGCGTGAAACCATAAAACACAAATTACACCAATACACGTCTAGTTTATATCTATGTACAGAAGATAGAATAGTGATCATAATCATCAACTTAAACTAACGCTCTCTCACCCGTAACACAGAAAAATATTACTAACAGTATCACCACTATAGAATAAGCAAGCGATACATCTAATGCATAACACCTCACCATCCAAGAGATGGGCACCAACTACACACACAGCGTCTAATCTCTAGAGCTTCATATAACAATCTATAATAACAAAAGCACCGCATTAACAAAAAAATATCACGAAATTATGATATAAACAGAGTCACACAGCGGTGAATTCTGCGAGCTGGATGTCGCGAGAAAACATCCTCGTTATAAGCGTGAAGAGCAAAGAAGGTATTTTGAGATAGAGAAATGACCTTATTCGTAACAAGAATCCGTAGGTCTATAATAAGGAGCAGCGAATTTAGGGCGTGATGAGAAGTTTATAAGATAATAAAGAGTTACCTCTATGCTTCTGAGCGGGGAGATAACGCGGCGGAAGACTGTTGAGGAAAATGCGCGCTTCCCTCTACTTATTACACCATCAACGACATTCCTGCAGACACACACAGCATCCTCTTTCGAGAGGAGAAAAGTACAGAAATACCCCACATATGCGAAGTTTCGCGCAGCGCGACAACAACCGGAAAGCCTCTAGACACCACACATAATACGCGATCAACCTCCTCCTATACAAAACCACACTCCCAAGGCGCGAGTCCAAACTCCACACTCCTTAACAGAGCTTCAACAGCACACACCACACATAACACCCGCCATCCCGATCTCTCTCACGCCATTCGAGGATTCATCGCCGCTACACCACACGACACGCGCGCTCACACACTAAAGTAGAATAATTCAAAAACGCGCGGTAACCGCAGCGCCAGCACAAGCTCTCTCCTTCACAACCCCCTCAGCCCTCAACCCCGTTCACTCAATCAAATTATATAAACTACGAAGACAAGTTGGAACAATAACAATATACATAAAAAATTAATTAATCAACCAAACTGCAACTGCAACAAATATATTGCATACCACAATACAATATCCAGATATTAGTAAGAAGACAACAACAATCAGATCCACAAGAAGAGTCACATTGGCAGACTCAACACATAAGAATATTTTTGAAATATTACAAAAAATAACAATAGAATAACATATATTATACAATTTTTCTCTATATTAGTAATCATTGATATTTACAAACTATTTACACTCAAAAAATAATGAAAACACACATTATCAAATCTCATTAATAGATAAGACCTAATTAAGTAACCTCTAGAGATATTATTAGAAAATACATAACACTATATAAAATAACTCTACTCTTAAATATATTAAAAAAGAATGCTGAACTAGTAAATTACATCATCCATCTTACATCTAAAACTATAAAAAAGAGATATAACATAGGAGTCTACAATCAAATATGAGTCAGGGATACAGATATCTCGAATTAATAATTTTAGGTAAGAAGTTGTGGGGTTGTTGTTTTAGGGTTGTGTAGGGTTGATTGGTTGGAAGGTGTTTTATGAATTGTGGTTGTAAGGTTTTAGTTGTGTGGGGGTGGGGGTGGGATGGGGGTTTATTTGGAGTTGAGATTTTGATTGGGTAGTAGGTAGGTGTTGGTGATGATGTGGTAAGTGTTGGTAGTAAGAAGGTGTAGAGAGATTTGAATGTTGTGGGAGGATTAAGAAGACAATGAAGAGTGTCACGCGGCATAACGGAGGAAGAAAAACTCGGACATCATTTGGTTTTTTTTTTTTTTTTTTTCCACTGACCGAAGGACACTAAGGCAATTGGTTAAGCATCTCATGTGTGAAAAATATTAACGAAAATAGTATATAGGAGGATGCAACGAGAAATAGGATGCGAGTTAGAAGAAGATCGGTTTGGTTTTAGGGAGGATGTAGGGGCAAGAGAACCTATAGTGACTTTGCGTCCAATTTTAGAAGACAGGATAAGAAAATACAGGCCCACGTTCTTGACATTTGTTGATTTAGAAAAAAAAAGATTTGATAATGTGAAATGGAGCATACTGTTAAGGATTTTTGAAAAGAACGGGAATAAAATATCGATAAACCTCTACAGAAGACAGGCAGCAGTAATTAGAACGGAAGACCAAGAAAAGAAAGCCGTAATCAAGAAAGGAGTATGACAAGGATGCAGCAGTCCGTGCTGTTTAACTTCCATGTATAGAACAGGCGATGAAGAAAGTTAAAACGGAACATGTAAAAGGAAATCACACTGCAAGGAGGAGAAATACAAACCCTACGCTTTGCTGACGATATTTTAGTATTAGGGGGAGTCAGGAGAAGAAGACTTGGAAACCGTAATAAATGGCGTGAACGTGGTCCTGGAGAGAGGAAGAGTTCAATATGAGGATTAATGCAGGGAAAACCAAGGTAATGAAGTGTAGCAATAACAAAGGGTGTTAGATTAGAAATACGAGGATTAATAGAGGGAAAACCAAGGTAATATATTTTGATGGATGTTAAAGGACAGCACAGGGCATGGAAGAAATTTACTTACGGGTAATATAAGTGTGAATATTAGGTAAAGTTGGTGTGGATGCGAAACGTGGACGATAGGAGTTGCGGAAAGGAAAAGAATAGAAGCCTTTGAAATGTGGTGCTGCAGGAGAATGAGATATAATCACTTAGGAGGAAGTTCTAAACAGAATAGGGGAAGAGAGAAGAACATGGAGGGCGTTAATCAGAGCGAAATGCGCGGAGTAAGAACAGGCCAAGGATGGAATACGCTTAAGAGACGGGAGAGGATGTGGTATTTGGTTGTCATGGTGAAACGAGAAGGCTAGCGCAAGAATCCAAGTGTGACGACTGACGGTGAAGTTGGCTCTGAGGTCCGTGATGGACGTCCGCAGGTGAGGAGCGCAATGCCTGTTGAGGTCGTCTAACAGAGACTGCAGAGTCACGCGGCCCACGGAGGAAGCCAACTCGGACATCATGTTCCACTGCATATGCTCCACATAGTCAACAATCTGGAACAAGACACGCGATAAAAAGAGGAGCCGAGGGAAGTGTTAAGCGACGGGAAAACAACTCACCTCAGTGTCTAGGGGCAGAGGCACGGATGAGATCGCAGAAATGTCGCCATATTTTGAGTTAACTGAAAGCGTCCAATCGCTCATAAATTCTTCCTTGAATGTATCTTGGACACCGCGCGCGTCCAGTTGGAACTCTTCAAGGAGCAGGTCATCCAACTGCGAAAAGAAAGGAAATTTCCCCCGCTCATTACCACTTGACGATCACAAAGCAGCAATGGAGGAGGATGAACGGCATAGAACGCTGATGATAGACGCGAACAGAGCACAACAACAATTACTTTACTATCCCACGCATGCCAAAGAAATTAAATTAACGAAAAATAGTAAACAGGAGAATGCAACTGTAACGTGACACACGTTAACCCCGCGCATTTCCTTTTCTTTTTCGCGCGTAAGCAACAACGTCTCTGGTATTATGTTAGCATCTCTCTGGTTTGTTAGTACTCTCTGGTATGTTAGGAATATCTCCCTGGTTGAAAACAGAAATACCTTTGGGTTTCGCGTACATGTGTCATTTACATTTATTATTTTTTTCTTTCGCAAGATTTAAATTAAATTAAAAGTGTAAAACGTTAATATACGTTTGATGTTAAAATTGTTGACCACAAAGGAAATTAATACTGAAGGTCACACAAATGGCTGAAAATTACAATGAATATAAACAGTAAAGGAAAACAATTGAAGTTATATTTTCTTTGAACTGAAATTGTTGTTATTGATTGTCTTTGAGTTGCTTTGATTGGAGCTGGATGTGTGTGTGTGTGTGTTAGGGAGACATCCCAGGGAGTGACGACGGTTCATTGTCTGTATACATTTATATATATCGTAGAAGATCCGGCGTTCCTCCGTATTCGAGGATTTAAATGCTTTTAGGGCGCCAGGTATTTTTTAATAAAAATACCAAAAGTGGATTATAATAGCGTTAATCCATTTCAGAACATGAGAAAAATTATCACTACAGGGCGTGGTCTTTCTCCTTCACATCCTTCTCCTCTCACTACCCCATGACGACTCACTTAAGTCTCGCCAGACTCCATTGTTGGCCCGAGTTGCGACAATTGCAACTCGCAAGCTGGCCCGCATTGTTGCGTGTAACTTTTCATGTTACAATACATATATATATATATATATACAGTCTATTCAATTAGTTAATTGAAAAAAATTAACTTAAACAATTTTAATCATTGTTGTATTCACACAAGTCAACCGAAATTGTTGTTTCCATTGTTATTAATTATATTTATTTCAAATGTTACATGTACTTTGTACGTTGAAACGAGAGGAATCAAACTCCACCGTGGCTGGCTGATGACGTCACGACCAGTGACGTCACGCTTGCATTTCCCCAGACCAGATCCTCTCCATCTTGCTACAACCAACCACGGTACAGCACCAATACCGAGGGGGAAAGACAACTACTGGCAAACATATTATACCCATTAGGCCTGAGATTGAGACTGCTGCTTGCTCGTGTTTTCTTCGTGCGTTATAAAACGGTTTAACCATTTTGTAAAAATATAATAAAAGTTGTTTGTTCGTTTTGATACGAATATTTTATTTCATGTAATGTCGCACAACGTCAAAAAGAATGCGAGTTAGGACTTGACCAATTTGTTGTTTTTTTTAGGGTAGAATATAGGGACGAGAGAAGCAATGTTGACTTTGCGATTAATTTTTGGAAGACAGGATCCGAAAAAAAACCGGCCTACGTTCACGGCGTTTGAAGATTTAGAAAAGGAACACGCTGTTGAGGATTTTGAAGAAAGGAGATTTACACGTAACCTCTACAGGAGACAGGCAGCAGTAATTAGAATAGAAGACCAAGAGTAAGACAAGGATGCAGCAGTCCATGCTCTTTAACTTATATATAGAACAGGCGATGAAGAAATTTAAAAAGGAATCATACTGCAACGAGAAGAAATAAAAACCCTACGCTTTGCCGACTATATTGTAGTATTAGGGGGAGTCAAAAGGAGACTTGGAAACCAGAATAAATGGTATGAACGTGGTCCTGGAGAAAGACCTCAATATGAGGATTAATGGAGGGAAAACCAAGGTAATGGAGTGTAGCATGGGAAACAGTGGAATAACAAAGGCTGTTAGATTGGGAAGCAATATTTTGATGGATGTTAAAGGACAGCACAGGGGAAGGAAGAAATTTACTTACGGGTAATATAAGTGTGAATATTAGGTAATGTTGGTATGGATGCGAAACGTGGACGGTAGGAGTTGCGGAAAGGAAAAGAATAAAAGCCTTTGAAATGTGGTGCTGCAGGAGAATGAGATGGATGAGGTGGATAGAATCGCTTACGAGGAAGTTTTAAACAGAATAGGGGAAGAGAGAAGAACATGGAGGACTTTAAAGGGATGGATTTAGATTTATTGTTGTTTCCATTAAACCTCGATTGAGTAAAAAGGATATGGTCATACATTATAAATTAACAAACAAAATAAAGGTACATAATTGAAGACATATAATCTTAAAATAAATTTATAAAAGAAAATGTATATAGACAAAAGTCAATATAAGCACGACACAGGGACACACACACACACACTGAGTAACACGCAGTAAATTAATTAGCATTAGAGGGAAGTGTAGAGAAGAGGGAGTCAAAGGATGGAATGCGCTAAGCAGATTAGGGAGGATGTGGGTAGTGCTATATTTATAAGGAAATGAAAAGTCTAGCGCAAGACAGGTTAACATGGAGGGTAGAAATCAGACCAGTCTAAGGACTGAATACACACAACAACAGCAACTGTAATGTTAATTGTTGAACCGCGAAAGCGATTTTGGAACAAATAAATTAAATTGAAAAAGGAAAGTTTCGTAGTTCATTTTGAATTGAGTTACAGGGAATTGAATGCATCTAATTTGAGGTAATTAAAAGTGTTATGTTACATTAAATTTTCTCGCACGCTTTTCTTTTTGAACTTCTACAAACGTCTAAAGGGAAATTCGCCCGTTCATCAATTTTCCCAACTTGCACGGAAAACATGTACCGTGCTATTTGAAGAAACAATGGGGAATGAAATACGCAGGCGGCAGTAATTAGAATTGAAGAGCAAGAAAGGAGTAAGACAAGGATGCAGTCTATGCTCCTTAACTTGTATTTTTTTTGGGAGGTTAACAGGCTACATGAGGGTTTTCTGAAACAGGCAAGTCCCCTTTAATATCATAGGAAGGGGAATTGAAAAGTGGGGATGTGGAAGGAAGAGCAAGGTAGCCAAGGATTAATTATGGTCCCCGGCCTATAGTTTAAGGATCCTACCCTCGCCGTGTTTAACCTAAAGATATGCAAGAGAGAAAACCTGAGAGAGAGAGAGAGAGAGAGAGAGAGAGAGAGAGAGAGAGAGAGAGAGAGCGATGCATTCCCGACAATGATCAGGTGAGCCTCGTACAGTACAGGCGCCGAATAAAGCTAAAAGGAATTATACTGAACACGAAATAAAAACCTTTCACCTTGCCGATGACATTGTGGTAATAGGGGGAGTCAGAAAAAGACTTGGAAAAACCATAATGGCATGAACGTGAAGAGTACAACATGTGGATTAATAGAGTGGGAAACCAAGGTGAACAGTGGAACAACAAAGGATGTTAGATTGGGAAAGGATATTTTGAAGCATAATAACTAGAGTAGGACAGCACAGACAAAGGAGACATTTACTTACGTATAATATGCCAAAAATATTCGTAATGGAGCGTGGCGTTATGTGGGGTGCGAAACGTGGACGATAGGAGTTGGGGAAAGGAAAAGAATAGAAGCCTTTGAAATGTGGTGCTGTAGGAGGAATGAGATGGATAGTGGATAGAATCACTAACGAGGAAGTTCGAAACAGAATAGGGGAATAGAGGACTATGAAAGGGTTTCGTAAAACTAGTATTAGAGGTAAGTGAACAGAAGTGGGTGGTCAAGGATGGAATACGCAACGTAGGTAAGGGAGGAAATGAAAAGTCTAGCGCAAGATAGAGCGACAATCACGAGCTAGTCCCTGTGATTACTTGCCGTGGTCGCTGTTGCTGCTGCTGCTGTTGTCAGAGCGCAGGCGGCGACGAGGAGGAGAACAACCTGGAGGTGCGCCATCACGACTAGGACTGCCGAGACGCTGTTCACTGCTCCGGTTCCTGTCACGCAGGATGCTGCGGGTTGACATCCGCATTTCATGGAACGATATAATACCACAAAGATTGCGCAGCGAGGGAAATGTCGCCCGTGCAGTGCAACTGGGAAGTGAGCTTACAAAATTATTTTATCGGACAATAATAAATTGCATCAATCTGGCTTATGTAATCAATTACGGTCCGCAGTCGACCCGGTATGCCAAGGCCCTCAATACGTTGTAGCGCCAAGGAAGAAGAAGAAGAACCCTTCTACAAGGCATTTCTAAGCCGTAAACAATCCTCGTTAATACAGTAACGCCTAACGAAATTACAGATTTACTTTTCCTAGAACATAACTGAATGTACGAGCGCAAGGAACGCAGCTTCCCAATTACCCGGGCAACGCCGCCGGGCACTCAGCTCGTACACTTAATACTATATTAGACTCCTTGGTGCATCGACAGACTTCAATACCATAAACCAAAAAGTATTATGTTTTTAAGAGTTTATTTTCAAGCGTAGGTTCGTACCATCTACCGAGTAACCATTTAACTTCCTTGACTTTTAGTGACCCTCTGCGAAAATTTGGTCAGAATATAAAAATATTAATTACATCATTTACATGTGTGCTTACTTTTTTTTTGCTTTTCTGCCTCTAAGGTGTAAAAATAAATTTGACGATAATAATTTTCATAAATTACGCTCCGCTTATCAAACTTTGCATTCTGAGATAATATCTATACATATAAATGTCACAGCTATAGGACCTCAACCAAATTTGCCACACGTGTACCTCGGTGCCCGAAGCTGCCCGTGATCTTTAAAAGTTTTTAAATATACTCAAGTTATATATATGCGAAAAAAGTGAAAAACATTGTACGTAAATATACGTGTCCCATACGCGCATCGAGATTTACTAACAACTTTATGATCTAAAAAAAATATGTTTGCATTATAACCATTTGCGTCGTAAGTGACGTATCACTGGCCGAGAGCTAATTCCCCTTAGAAATAATAAACTTCTTTGGATCAAAGATAAGATGAATACGTAAATTAGTTTTATTTTTCGCGTCTGTCTGTTTAGTTGTAATATTTAGTAATTGCTCATTTGTAAAATATATATATTGTAACATGAAAAGTTACACGCAACAATGCGGGCCAAGCTTGCGAGTTGCAATTGTCGCAACTCGGGCCAACAATGGAGTCTGGCGAGACTTAAGTGAGTCGTCATGGGGTAGTGAAAGGAGAAGGAGAAAGACCACGCCCTGTAGTGATAATTTTTCTCATGTTCTGAAATGGATTAAAGCTATTAAAATCCACTTTTTTGGTATTTTTATTAAAAAATACCTGGCGCCCAAAAAGCATGTAAATCCTCGAATACGGAGGAACGCCGGATCTTCTACAGTATATATAGATTAAATAAACTTCAATAACCTCTGTTTCCTCCACTTTTTTCTTGGCCTCCAGCAAACTTGCAGAAACGACTAAGGGTTTATTCTCTTTGTCTCACCGAGACCCACCAGTAGATATCTTTGCTTCCAAAAGTGGTCAAACCCTCAACAAATTTGGTCATATCTCCTTCTCTTCTCAGACTAAGGGATACGGGTCAAAATGACACCCCTCTGTAAAAAAAAGGACCTACGACTTTTTGGTCATTTATACAATCTAAGATTGAAAATAGGTTTAGATTTGACAACATAAATAGACTGTAGTGTACCTTCAAGTACTGTAAGTTAGTATATTCTAAACTAGAAGCAATGTAACACACCGGAGTTCAACATGAGGATTAATAAACTGTAGGAATAACAAAGACTGGGAAGGGATTTGAGGAATTCTGCCCACTAGAGTAGGAAAGCAGCACAGGATGGCAAGGAAGAGGAATTTACTTACGGCTAATATGCTAAAAATGATTCTATGAAGCGCGTCGTTATATGCGGGGCGAAACGTGGACGATAGGAGTTGGGGAAAGGAAAAGAATAGGAGCCTTTGGAAATGTGGTGCTGAAGGAGAATGAGATGGATAGTGGATAGGGTAACTAACCAGGAAGTTCTAAACAGAATAGGAGGGGAAAAGGGAACACTATGAAGGACTTTGACCAAGACAAGGGATAGATTATTAATAGGGCCACGTTTTAAGACACGAGGGTCCTTGTAAAATTAGCGTTTGAAAGAAGGGTTGTGAGGTAAGAAGAGAAAAGGAAGGCCAATGGTACAACACGCCAAGCAGAGATTAGGGGGCGATGTGTTAGTTGTGGGGGAAAGGAAAAGGCTTGCGCAAGATAGGTTTGCATGTTGTATCGGACGAGTCTTGGGAACTGAAATACCGCAACAGCAACGATATTGTGGGTGAGGAAGTGTGACGTCACGAGTTACGCATGAGTGTGTGAATATTAGGGAAAAGTCGGCTGTAAATATTGGGTGTGGAGCGTGGGAATGGTAGGAGTTGCAGAATGGGAAAAAATAGAGAAGCCTTTGGAAATGTGATGCTGTAGGAGAATGAGGTGGATAGTGGATAGGGTAACTAACCAGGAAGTTTTAAAGAGAACGATGGGGGAAGGAGCGAACAATATGGAGGACATTAAAGGGATAGATTAATTAGCATTAGAGGAAAGAGAACAGAAGAGGGAGCGCAAGGATGGAATACATCGGTTGCCCCTGGTCAGTATTCGGCTGTTTTATGCTCGAGTTTAATTTTTAAATATAAATAAGGTGTCGTTGTTGCGTAGATGTGGAACAGTCGGAGGGAAATTTTATTCGAAATAAGGCGTAAGGAAACGGGTAACTAGATTACAAAATAGAAAAATCTCGTGGTACAGGCGGACGGAATTCCCGCAGAAACGTCAGCGGAAGGACAAAATTATTTGCATTATTAATGAGGTTATTCCACATTTCAATGAAACAGTATTCCGTGTGACTGGAGAGGAAAGGGAGGGAAGTAACGGTGACGAGGCGAGTCTAAGGTGAGCGGATGTTATCACGTGACAGCCACGTCATCATCAGGACACACCAAATATGTCCAAAATTGGGATTGATGGAAGGAATTATCGCCAGTGTTACATCGGGAGTGCCGCAGGGTTCCTTTCTTGCTCCCCTATCATTATTTCTAGTCTACGTTATATGGGGGTGAGAAACGTATATTGAATTGTAACAAGAGGAAGAAACAATACTTAATCATAATGAAATAGTAGAAGGAAAGTAACAAAGGCTGGGAACGTTGTGCATGGAAGGCGGAGGGAAGAAGGGAATCAGAAGGTTCATCAATTAGGGCAACAACCCTGGGTTGAAGGAGGGAGAACAGACTAGAGCAGCTTTAAAACTCAACTTGGGGGAAATATTCACTTTTAAATAGGACTAAAAGGGACTCGAACAACTTACCTGAAACATCTCAACAATGCCTACTTTTTACCTTTTTTTATTTTAGATATAATTTATATTATTATTATTTGTAACACATTCCTTATTTTTCGTAACTCAATTGCAGCATCGATAAATTCATATACAAGTTAATCAGCGTGGACCGCATCCTTCCTTCTCTTACTCCTTCCTTCATTTCCGCTTTCTTTTCGTGATCTGATTTTGTTGTGTACGGACCATTACACGTTTTAATATTTAATATTGAGCAGAAATGGGAAACTAAGAAAAGAAAGAAAGAAATATAAAGCAGAAATCAAGAAGGGAGTAAGACAAGGAGGATGCAGTCCATGCTGTTTAACTTATATATATAGAACAGGGGATGTAGAATATTAAAACGGATAATGCGAAAGGAATCAAACTGCAAGGAGAGGAAATAAAAGCTCTTACGCTCTGCCCACGATACTGTAGTATTAGGGGAGTCAGAAGGAGACTTGGAAGCCATAATAAATGGCGTGAACGTGGTTCTGGAGGGAGGAAGAGTTCAATATGAGGATTAATAGAGGGAAAACCAAAGATAATGGAGTGGGAAACAGTGGAATAACAAAGGCTGTTAGATTAGGAACAGATATTTTGACGGAAGTTAAGAAATTCTGCTACTTGGGAAGCGGAATTTACTTACGGCTAAAATAAGTGTAAATATTAGTAAAACGTTGTATAAAAAACACGTTCGTATGTAGTGTAGCGTTATATAGTGTGCAAATAATGGACGATAGGAGTTGGGGGAAAGGGAAAAATAGTAGCCTTTGAAATGTGGTGCTGTAGGAGAATGAGATGAATGGATGGGTGGATAGAATCACAAACGAGGAAGTTGTAAACAGAATAGGGGAAAAGCGAACAATATGGAGGACGTTGACTAAGAGAAGGGAGAGACGAGGGTCTTGTAAAATTAGCATTAGAGGGAAGTGTGTGTAGGGAGGCCAAGGATGGAATACGGTAAGCAATTTAGGGGGGAGATTTGGAAGTTGTGTGAGTACTGAAAAGGCTTGCGCATGATAGGTTCAACAGACGGGTTCGTGGGACTGAATACGACGCCAGGTGGTCTGTGACGTCACTGGCGGATCTGTGGGACTGGGGACGAGCCGCCGTGAGCCTAACCACTGGGCTGCACCTGAGCTCTTGCCGTCCGTTGTTGCGCCATCTTGACGACGGAGGAGGAAGCAGCTGTGCGGTCGCAGATGACGTCAGGAGTAATTAACAGTACTTTAGTGCAATAACCACAAGAATTGTGCAACGAGGAAAAACTCGACCTGGGAATTCTACTGGGGAAGTAATTTTGCTTTACTAAATTAATTTCTTTTGTTTCCTGGTAGTTGTGAAATGGTTGACGTTGAAACCGCATAAGGAATTTCCTCACCAGTATTTATTACGTCTCAATTTATTAAATATATTATTTCAAATCCTTCTCATCATATTTGTTTCTCTATATTTTAATGGTTTTTCTTGGGGGTTTGTTTAATGATTGTGTTCCTTAGCTGTTGGTCCTGTAGTAATTTAGTGCGTACCTTGATCCGTTGCTCGCAGGCAACAGTTGAGTCAGTCTTCCCGACAAGAATGGAGGCAAACAGCGTTGTACAGGATGGAATACGGGCGCTGCGGGGCTCACCTGATCATGTCGGGGATGCCTCTTGCGCTCTCTGGGGATTTTTAATCAAAGTTCTCACACATGCCGAGGCACCTTCACCTTTTTTTAGGAGGTATATATATACTGGGGTCGAAGACCTTGGGCATATGGCAAGGGTTGTCCGCCCGCTGATCCAATTGGACCAACTGCCTCCTGAAACTGGTGGAGTCACGGAGAAGGGAATGCTGCGACCCCACAGCAGCAAACTCGTCTCCCCCGTCATTCCCAATAGCCCCGACCTACCTGATGCAGGTTTTCTAGGTACTACTCCCTGCATCTCTTTAGGCGAAACACCGCGAGGGTAGGATCCTTAAACCATCATAGTTCCCTTGCGCGCCTCGTATCTGTTTAATCCCTTATGCTCTATCCTCCACCTCATCCATCTCGTGTTAACCAAAAATAACCCTTGCTACCTTGCTCTACCTCCGCTCCCCTTTTTAATTCCCTTCCTATGCTATTAAAGGTGAGTTGCCTGTTTCAGGATCACCCTCATGTAGCCTGTTAACCCCCCCAAAAAAAGTTAATTTTGTTTCCGATACAACCCAGGGACAAACTGTAAGGAAAAAGACGACGGCTAGGAGCAGAAGCATCATCCTTCGTGAATCCGGCCCAGGATTCTAAGGAGGGACTCCAGCGCTGGAAGAAAGCCTCCAGGAAGAGAAGGAAGGCAGGTGCGTGCCTCTGCGCCTCTTGCTGCTGCAAAGACAAGCCCATTAAAAAGATAAACTGAGCTGGTCGAGGTTTGTTTCTTAAACAATTGCACCCTAAATTTAATAATTGTTGGTGTTTATCTTATTTTGTGAATAAATTCAAATCGTTTCAACTTGATTAAATTCAATTTTATTTGATTATTTAATTAAAATACATCACCTCAAGATTCTCATTATAAGTTAAAATCAGTCAAGTCCAGTGAAGTGATTTCTGTGTGACTCCTGACTTCTCTTTCCTTTCCCCAGGTGAAAACCTGAGCTTCTAAATTGTTCTTTAATAGATAGATAGATTCATTACGTCACAATGGTCTGAGCCCCGCTGGTGATGGCAACATACATTAAATATTCCAATAAATATAATATAAACATTCAATATACAAATACTTAAAAACTAATTCTAAGCTTCAATAAATTCAGTTAAACTATTTCCCTAATTCTGTCCCTAAATTATTTTATACTTTTCGGAAAAGTCGCTGGAGTAGACTAGGAACTGGCAAATCATTACAGTCTTTTTACGAAGGGGAATTAAATGTGATTTGTATTTTCTTTTTATAATTTTATTTGTGTTTTCATTGTATATATATAGATATATATTGTGATAAAAAACGCGGATTTTGTGGTATTGTGGCGTTATGAGGCGCAGTTCGGCCATCAACAATGTCTAGTCGGCTGAAAGCGGGTGAAACCCCGAAGGGGAAAACCTCGGGGCGTGTGTAAAAAAATGAGGGCGGGGAACCCCGAAATTTTGTGAAATAGACCTATGAAGGGGAATTCCCGTCGGAGGATTTAAAAGGGGAGCCGATGGGTGGCTCGGGGTCAGAAGGCAGATGAGTAGAGGAGAGGACGGACGTGGACAGAGCAGATGCTGTGAGAGACGTCAGATGTTTCGAGGAAGCTGATGGTTCCTTCTACCTTCATCGGTGTATAAAAATCCTGCAAGACGCCAGAGAGACGCGGAAGGAAACATTCGAGAGGTGGAAGTTTGTAGGCCCAGTAGTAATTGTGGGTAAGTTATATTAAAAAAGCCGTGAAACTTGCTCATTGCTCTGGTTAAATAATATTTAATGATTGTTTTTTCTATTTACAGCTACTGCATGCAGCGTTACTCCATCTCCTCGAAGGACCCAAAAATCCCCCTGAGATTAAGCCCATGTAATCACTTTAAATTAATAAATGGAAAATTTTAAAATTGATTATAATTTGTTCTATTGATTAATTAATGTTTTATTCCCTAAAATGGTATATTACAATATATAACTGCTGGAGCCACAGGGCAACCAACAGAGCCAAGCAATAATAATAATTAGTTATTATTTACTCAAGGTAATAGTAATTGCAAATATTTTAAAAATATTTAAGAGCATTTAAAAATAAAGTCGTTTGGATGTGAATAAAAGCGAGGCAATCATGTTCCAAGCCAGGGTAGTTTACCCTCAATCACCTCGTCAGAACAGTCTGAGAAGTTGAAATTTTGTTCCGGAAGGCAGATATTCTCCAAAATCTCCATGACGAGAGACTGGTGAGAGAGTTTGAAAGTCTCCCACGACGGACTCCTGAGTATCAGAGCCCTGTGCTCCGTCACGAAGCTGATGCAGCGTTTTCTAAGCTCTGCGGCGCCGTAAAGGTCGGCCAGGGCCAGGTTCTCCAGGACGTTATCCAGAGCCAGATCCCGGCACAGAGCATCCTCGCACATGACCCTGAGCCTCTCCAGCTGGTACTTGGTGGCAGCGGCCAACAGGTTATGGGCCCAGCGCTTCTCCACCTCGACCTCGCCGGTGTAGATGAACTCCAGCACGGCCTGGAACACGTCCGCGTCCACGTCGGTGATTTCCACGACGCCCGTCTCCTTCTCCAGCATGGGGTTGGTGAACATGGCGGCGAAGACCGGGCTCCTGGCTGCGAGGACGGCCTTGTGCGCCCTCAGCTCAGCTCCTCCCCCCGCCGCCAGGGCGATGGTGACGTCACTCAGGGACCTGGAGGCCAGCAGCTGACCCAGATCATGGACCAGGCGACACGGCGGAGGCTCGCGCTTGGCAACGCTGGGATCTTCCACTTGGACTCCTATTTCGCAAACAACAGTCAACTCGTCGTTGGGTAAGAGTTCTCCAGCCCTGGTGAAGACGAAGTCTAGATGTGTGCGTCGTTCCCTTATCTTGTCTTTGCTGTACTCTCTAACTTCCTGCCTTGCCACGGCGCCCTTATCATCCATTAGGGACAATATTACTTTCGCCGAACTTACGGTGGAAGTTTCCTGGTATAGAAGGATTGAAACGCCAGAAATATTTGTCCACATTTCCATTGTTGATATTGAAGAACCTCTTTGATCTGGACAATTATGGGTGCAAAACAACTCCAGGCGCCACTTTCCCAGCCTCTCGGGCGCCGAAGTGGGAAAAATGCGGGTCGTCAACGTTCCCTTTCTCTTGGAAAAATCTCTGATCTTCCACTCAAACTTGATCTTCTCCATCCTGATGTCAGAGATCGTTATCGCAGCTCCTTTCCGCAAACTGATCCCGCGACTGTTACAGCAAAAACTCCGTATTGCGTCTGTGACCTGTTGGTATAAAGAAAAATAACATTAATCGTCCCGTTGTCGTCGTCGAGTTTTTATCAACAGTTTCATAAAATGGTGATAAACTGTAAATATATTGAAAAAACCCACTTTCAGCGATTACGTTAAAGAAGCACTAAAGTAGTCCCTTTACCTTAAGGAAGTTGGTCCATCAGCAGGGTGAAAGAAAATTCGGGTTACGTTTGTTAAATTTTGGATACAAACTGTTCCTCGTTCCTTAAGTATGAGACACTAATATTAAGGCCTATTTTTTGGAAATATAATTTCCTAATTTATGAAAGTGAGACTTTGGATATTTGCTTTTCTTACATTTATGAAAACATGCTTTAAGCTCGTCCAGAGACTGTTAAATGAGGCGGACAAAAGAACTGTGAGTTTGGCCTCACTTGTAGCGTTCACCTACATTCTTAATTATTTAAGGGGTTATTTTTATTTATTTTGACTAAATTTTACGAGCGGCTGCAGTTCAAAACATGAGTGGTCCTTTTTGAGGGATTAACCCCTTCAGTGGTGGCTAAATTTTGGCCCAAGTCACACTAGACAACAAGGTTCACCAAGGGAAAATCTTCCCCGGGGTTGAACGTTTTTGGGCAACGGTGCAAGGCTCCGGAACTTTTCCGGGTGTACCAATTAAGAGGTTTCACAGTCAGACGTAACCACAGAAGTCACCAGTAACCTCATTCAACACTTGCAGCTGGATCCTTAATTTTAAATACTAGAAGGAAATCCTGCAGCAGCAGCAACGCCGCCATTTTATAGAATAATTGTACTCTGCTTTACGAAGCTTTTGTTGGTAAATGTTTTTAACTTCTGGAGGGAGGCTAATAATATCTCTGGTGGAGAGAGGAGAAGGCCGATGACCTTGCGGCTGACCTTCTTCTAATTACTGCTGCCCTGTCTTCTGTAGAGGTTATGTTTCAGCCTCCTTTGTCGATATTTTATTCCCGTGCTCTTCAAAATCCATAAAGGTGTGTTCCACTTCAAATTATCATACGTTTTTCCCCCCCTAAATCTAGCAATTCCCTGAAGGTTGCCCGGCTTTTGTCGTATTATGTGGATTTACGTACGTATTTGTGTAATATGTGACGCAAGTACTTAGTAATTTTCTACTCCTTGCTTGACAATTCTGTCTTTGGCGATAAATCTTCTTCTTCTTCTTATTATTATTATTATTTGGCCAATTGTAGTAGTGACTTTATTAACGCTTGTGTGCCGCTTCACACCCCCAAGGAAACATTTTTACAAGGATAATTAATACCACAACATTTCTCATTTAAGTCTACGTAAAGTGTAAATAATAATTAATTAAAACTGTGAAAATACGAATCAAAATTGGCACAAGTTCCAAACACGTAATTACATGCGTGTGTGTGTGTTAAATACCGTGAAGCTGTCAACAGTCCACAAGATTGATTGTCCGCAGCTGCGTCGTCACGACGAGGAAATGATCCCGTGACCTTCACTCGTATCTTATCAAACTACGCGCAAAAGTGTGTCTGAGTCGCAGGAATAATCACAGCTGACGTTTTACGTTGTGAATCAATTACTGTTACATTCATTTATTCAGTCTAACCTATGAAGTAACTACGCTACTTTATCAAATAATGTGTGTAAATACACGAATAGATTGTAAAAGCTGTTTTTTTTTAGAAAAAATGAAATAATATGTAAAAAATTATAAATAACGGTGGTCAACATGGCTTCAGACCTGGATTCCCTTGTGATGGCAACTGGCAACGTTCTGACAAGGGAAGTAGATTCTGGGAATTTGTCAAAAGATCCTTCACTCAGAGTTGGCCGATGACGTCACGGGGAAGGGAAGTAAGTGTGATCATGTTCCTTGCATCCAGGAATGACTCAACAATCGGTATAAAATAACGGATCAAAGTTTTTGCCAATGGTTTATAGGGAAATCGTAAACGTTGAGGATGAAGCACAGATTCTGCTGCAGACTGACTTGGGACAAAATTTACCAATGGTCAGTTAGAAATAAAAATGCAAATGAACGCAACGAAGAGTAAGGGCAGTCGTTTTTACCAAAAAAAAATGAGGAACGAAGTTGTAATCGGAATCAAATAACTTTAAATATCTTGGGATCACGATTAGTAAAGATTTAAATTTAAGAAATTTTTCTTACTGGCCAAAATTTGAATGGGGAAGATGAAGAAATGATAGGTTTAGTAGTGTCGTGAAATACTGAGGAGAGGCAGCTGCGGAGTTTGAGGGCAGACGTGTGAACCCCGTATTCACGAAACAGAAAATTTAAGAAATTTTTCTTACTGGCCAAAATTTGAATGGGGAAGATGAAGAAATGATAGGTTTAGTAGTGTCGTGAAATACTGAGGAGAGGCAGCTGCGGAGTTTTCGTTGAGATGTAGGGATGAAAACAGTATAGAACCGCGATGTTTCAAAGGCGGTCGCTGTCATCATCTTCAAGCGAAGTGCCGACGTCGAGTTGTCTCCATCCTTATATATCCTTTAGTCTAGACAGTCCTCAAGTGATGGAAAATGCCTCTGTTGGCCCAAAGCCCCAGGTAGTGGGGGGAGAGAGGAAGCTGTGGCCACATCAAATTCATGAAGCCTGTTAACCCTCCCAATAAAAAAACGAGGTCTGGGCGGGGGAAAGAACGGAACTAAATGCTCAAAACTTAAATAAGATAATTCCCACATTATATCTGTAGCCAGAGTCGATACCGCCACTACTCGACCACAGACTTATTATGTGGTTTCATTCCACAACAGATGACGACCGCGCAGCAAACAGGGTTCTGTCAGAGTGTCAACCGCTCTCACCCACGTAAAATATAAGTGTTGTTTAAAATTATACCAAGTTGATAATTAAACGGCGGAATAATTACTCACCGTTGTTGCTTTAGTCAGGTGTTTCGGTAACGCAAGAAGCGTTTGCAAGCCAAGGACTGCAGGAGCTCGTGGAAGTCGGCTTCACAGAGAATCCATCTTGTCACAGTCTATGAATATATCTTGTCGTAAGTGATTAATGGAGATAATCAGGACAAGGTGATAAGGCATGTTAAATCAATGCTTTGAATGGAAGAAAAATCTTATCAGCATCTCCACACTGCGGATGACGTCACCAACAACGTCCCTCACTCTCACCTGACGAGGGCGTTTCCTCATCAGCACCAGAATCCAGTCCTGCAACTGCTGCCTTTATTTCAGTACCTTCCGTTTCCTTAATTCCAGTTGACAGAGACCGTCGAGTCTGCCCAATGTAACAAGCACTGCCGGAGTCGTTCTCGACTGCTACTATTCTCACGCCCTTCCCCTGTGAATGACGGGGGAGACGAGTCTGCTGTGGGGACGCAGCATTCCCTTCCCCGTGTCTCCACCAGTTTCAGGAGGCAGTTGGCCCCCGACTGATCCAATGGGATGAGCGGACAGCAGCTCTTGCCATATGCCCAAGGTCTTTGACCCTGGTACATATACCTCATAAAGTAGGTGAAGGTGTCTCGGCATGTGAGAACTTTGATAAAAAGTACCCAGAGAGAGTGCAGGAGGCATCCCCGACATGATCAGGTAAGCCCCGCAGTCACTCTGGGCTGAAGCGCCTGCGGGAAAACTCCAGCAGCGCCCTTATATTCGTTGTAAATAATTAAATTATTTATATTTATATTTATATATAGAGAGAGAGACGCGCAGTTAATGTCATTATAAGAATTTTTAACACTTTGAATAGTGAATTTATGGATTTAGAAGAATGCAATAACGTCCAAATTAATGGATTACGGTGGATTTTGGACCAACCTGGAATCCTGGAATCCTCGTGACGTTGACTCAGCGCTGCTTCAGTCATACAAAACGTAGAAAATAAAAATTGTTTGTTGTTGTTTTTGTTGTGGCATTCAGCCCTTAGCATGGTCTGATGCAATCTTCCCTTGCTATTCCACCTTGCGCAAGCCTTTTCATTTCTTCATAACTAGCACAACCCGCATCCTCACCAATCTCCTTGGCGCATTCCATCCTTGGCCTCCCTCTTCTGTTGTCACCCCTCACACACACACACACTTCCCCCTTCTAATCCTATTTTTACAAGACCCCCATATTGTTCGCTTTTCCGCCCTATTTTGTTTAGGACTTGCTCCTTAGTGATTCTGTCTCATTTTCCTATAGCAACACCACATTTCAAAAGCTTCTATTATTTTACTTTCCGGAGCTTCTATCGTCCATCCACGTTTCGCACCCCACATATAACACCGCCACGCTCCATAAGAAGATTTTTTAGCAACGATTGCCTAATATTCCCACTTATATTACCTGTTCCTTGCTATCCTGTGCCTGTCCTACTCTAGTAGCAGAATTCCTTAATTTCCGTCAGTTATCCCTTTCCAATCTTACAGCCTTTGTTATTCCACTGTTTCCCATACCATTACCTTTGTTTTCCCTTTATTTATCCTCATATTGAACTCTTTGTCCAGGACCACGTTAGTGCCATTTATTGTTATGGTTTCCAAGTCTCCTTCTGATTCTCCCCTAATACTACAATATCAACGGCAAAGCGTAGGGTTTTTTATTTCCTCTCCTTGCAGTATGATTCCTTTTCCATATTCCGTTTTAACTTTCTTCATCGCCTGTTCTATATATAAGTTAAACAACATAGACTGCATCCTTGTCTTACTCCTTTCGACATTTTTTTAATCGGTTTCTATTACATGCGATGTTTGGCCTAAACTGTTCCCTAAAGGAGCGTCCAACGAGACATTTCTCTTCAAAAAATTTTCCTTGAAATATTCCTCACCTTTTTTTATTAATTTCCAAGTTTCAGCAGTTGGTAAGCCTTGTTATTTACGTAATGTTTTTTCAACTGACGCGATGCGAGAGTAAGTGAGGAAAAAAAGAGAGTTCCGGGAAGATTCAAAATGGCGGATCGGCCCCGGCGCAACGCTCTTATCTTCTCTGCCCTGACGTCAGAGATATGAGCAACAGCAGCAAAGGAGCTTCTCACGTCAGTCAGACGCCGCGCTGTGTTTCAATCAATCGAACATCCTTTGGTAATTAATTGTTGAGAATATAAACTTTGCGGAGAAGAGAGATTCGCTGTGCAGGAATGTATATATGTATGTATTTATAAACTCTACAAATGGCTGCGGATGCCCGACCCCTGCGCCCCTGATGGCAGATACACAGAACTTAAACAATAATTAATAAACTGAATGTATATTTATGTTCAATATAAGTGTGGAATCTTTTTATTAAAAAATGAATTTTTTATAAAGAATAATATTGTTTTTGCCTGGAAAAAAAACAAAGGAAACAAAAAAAAACAGTGGAAATATATTTCACTGTAGTATATTTTTAGAGATTTGGCATCACTGATCCCTTCACATGGAGTATGTCTGTCTACTCGTCACTGCTAAGCGTAATGGCCGACCTCCTGTGGCTAGTATAATCTCACGGGTTCGAACCCCGTCACGGGCTCCGATGTTTGTGTCGTCATGGACCTGGATTGAGGCTGCTGGAGGATCACGTGTGTGTGTCACACCCCCAAAAATGGTGACAGGTGACAGTCCGCAGCCGCCTCGGTAGGCCCAGGCCCTCGAGAGGGCTGCTGCTGAGCCATTGGAAGAATAAGAAGAAGGAGATAAATGGGATGAACGTCGTTCTGGAGGAAGATTAACAGAGGGAAACAGAAGGTGATGGAGTGTAACAGTGGAACAATAAAGATAGGGAAGGGATATTTTGGCGGAAGGTAAGGAATTCTGCTCCTAGAGTAGGATTGCACAGGCAAAGGGAGAGGAATTTACTTGCGGGTAATATAAGTGTGAATATTAGGAAATCGTTGCCAAAAATTGTTGGTATGGAGCGCGACGTTACATGGGGTGCGAAACATGGACCATAGGAGTTGGGGAAAGGAAAAGAATTGGTTCTATAGGCGAATACTGAAAATCAGATGGGTGGATAGAGTAACTAACGGATAAGTTATAACAGAATAGGGGAACAGAGAACAAAATGGAGGACGTTGAGCAAGAGAAGGGACAGATTAATAGGGTCTTGTAAACTTATAATTAAAGTGAAGTGTGTGGAGGAAGAAAAGAAGAGGGAGACTAATGATGGAACAGGTTAGGCAGATTAGTGAGGTTATGGGTCGTGCTAGTTATGAGGAAAGGAAAAGGCTTGAGCTACACAGGCTACCACGGGAAGTCTTGGGGCTGAATACAACAGCAGCAAGCATCGCTAGTTGTTTGACATCTCTGGCGGGGAGGGGAGAGGAGAGGGGATGACGTCACGCTCCCAGAGACTCTGTTGCCTCTGTACCTATGTAAGATGCTCTTTGGAGGAGTCCGCTTCACTTATTCCCGTCTTTGGACAAGTTCGTCGACTCTCAACTGGATAACAACAGTCGCTGTTGTTTGTCAAGGACGCAGTTGTGCGAAATTACGATAATTTCAGTAAATGATCCATTAAAATTTTCTCTTTTCGTTTAAATATCCGTGGTTTTTGCGTCATCCGAGTCATAATAGTAATTACATTTCTGTATAGAGAAACTGGTCTATTTTACACGTGTAAATTAATTCACGCACGCGTGGTTAAGCGTTGATAATCCGTGGAAGCAGCAGTTGTGACGTGACAGTTTCGCCAGCGGCCGCCAGAGGCGCGCAGAGAAGCGCAGCGCAGCGTCACTTGCCCCGTGGCGCCTCTGGCGGCGGGATCTCTCTCTCTCTGCTGACATATAGATATAGGTGAGTGGAAATGTCAGGTTGATAAACTATCTGTTATTTAAAACTAACCTTACAATGTATTGTCCATGTTGGATCCTCTCCTTTGCCTCCTCAACACTAATTTTCCTTACTTGGTTATATATTTTTCCAGTGCCACGCGAGACTCCGGAAAATACAACTTCAGGTAGGGGAATAAATAATCCTTTATCCTTTTACAGTCTATTATAATAATCTCAACGTTCACACAATATTACTTTGAATATAAATGTCAACTATAGTTGTATAACATTACATTTATAAGAGGCTAATATCGTAATCTGTTATCTAAGACAGTGTCGCCAACACTCTGCGCCAAATGCCCCGAAGGAAAAGTATTCCGAATTTGACACACACACACACATATGCGTACGGGTCAACGTAATTCGGCGTCTGTTTAGCGCATGACGTCACAGCTGACTGAGGCTGTGGCGCATGCGCACAAGACACTGTTCTTTATTAACGTCACAGTTGCGATGTTGAGTCCTCAAACCGGTCTAATTCTGCGCAAGCCTTTTCATTTCCAACGACGTCATTGCTAATCTACTAAGCGTAGTCCATCCTTAAGGACTTGACTTCCCCCTCTTAAAGGTCAAAGTCGTCCTCCACACTATTCTCCCTTCCCTCATTCCGTTTAGAGACTTCCTGGTAGGTTACCCTATCCTCACCTCTCCTCTCATCTCATCCTCCCACTGCACCACACTTCAAAGGCTTCTATTCCCCTTCCTTTCCACTCAATGCCATTGCTAATGTTGACGGAACAGAAGAAGGGACGAAACGTTTATAAATGTCACTATTTGTTTTCTGACTCGGGATTTGTAACAAAAAAGTTCACCAATAAAACATTAGATATTAGGGATGTTTTTACCGAAATGTAAGGATGTTTTAAATGACTGTTGTTATCCTTATGCAATGTTATTGTAAAGATGGTTGACTGAACTTTCTAAATATCCTTTTGCCTCCCAATTAATTGCTTATTTCACATGATGATGATAATTTATCCTTACTTTAACGTCACTGTAATCTAATTTTGTTTTTCAAAAGTTATTTAGAAGGACCTTTAGGCGTTTCCCATAGGCAACTACATAAATGGAATACAAATTGTTTGAAACGCTTACAAAAAAATATTTTTTTTTTCTAAACAACTTATGAAATGAAAATTAAATTGTTATTTTGATTTTTTTAAGTGACTGATTCAAATAACTAACTATTATCATTCCTTCCTCCTTGGTTCCGCGACCCATTGAGGGCCTGGGCCTACCGAGTCGACAACTATTATCATACTGAAGGAAAATTAGCCATTTTTTTTACAAAAAAATTTAACAAATTCCTCGAATAAATTGCTTATTTCCTTTTTTTATCCCAAGTTTGTTTTATTTTCTAACTTTTGTCCAAATTTCAATTTATCCAATTCTCCACATCTGTTTTTTCCTCTTTAATATGGTTTGTGAATTTGATGTTAATTTTATTTAATGGCGGCCAAGGACACGTTACTCATGTGTGTGTGTGACGTCACCTTCCTCGTCCCCTATTAACATAGCCTGTCACTCAGAAACAAATCCTGTGTGGAAACACGACCATCTTGTGGACCTGGAGGAAGCTGCAGGAGAAACAAAGGCTTACATCATCAAATAAACTAATTTTATTATTTTGGGTTAACAGGGGCTACATGAGGGTGAACCTGACGCAGGCGACTCCCCTTTAATAACACAGGAAGGGAAGGGAAAAAAGGGGGGATGCGGAAGGTAGAGCAAGGGTTGACTAGGGACCCCAGGCTATAGTTTAAGGATCCCACCCGGCGTTTCACCTAAAGGGATGCAGGGAAAACCCCTAGAAAACCTGCATCAGGTAGGTCGGGCTTTGGATACTATTCTCACGTCCTTCCAGATGACGGGAGAAGAGTTTTCCGTGGGGTCGCAGCATTCCCTTCTCCTTGCCTCCACCTGTTTTAGGAGGCAGCTGGTCGACTGGTCCAATGGGAATAGAAATAGTCTTTTGCTAGTTTAGTTACGAACCTGCGGAACCTCGAGTGACCTGATTATGTCACATGGCGAGACACGTTCACCTACTTGGATCGAAGACCTCGGGCATATGGCAAGACTTCACCGCAGATCCTAAAAGCTGGTGCACACATGGAGAATGGGAATGCTGCGACCCCACAGCAAAACTCGTCTCCCGTCATAGACAGGGGAAGGACGTGAGAATAGACCTACCTGATGCAGGTTTTCTAGGGTTTACCGTAGTTAACCCAAAAAAATAAAAATTAATGTCAGCAATTGCAAACTTATTGAATTATATTCGTAGATGTTTCCCCTGGCTAATCTATATTCCGCCAATGTTTACCTCCTTTTCTTTCAATTTATTTTCCTTCGCCTTACTCTTGTATCCCTAACACGTCTTCAACCCCTTTTTACCTGTAGATGAACCCGCGGCAATCCTTCAACGTTTTCCCACGTCCCGAGACTGTTTTACAAACTATAAAACTAAACGCATAGAAGAATTGTGACTAAAAATTTTGCATTTCCGACCAATGATATCTTTCTTCTTTTTCGGGGGTGAATTACCTCGGCGGTGTTTCCCTCCCCTCCCCCCCGAATCTCTCGACCCCTGTTGAGTGTGGGAGGGGAGAATCCATGGGGGAGGGACAGGGTTGTTGTTGTGGCAGCACTGCATCTCATCTTAACGCTGTAGCTCATTATGTTGGTTCATATTAATGACTATATTATTATGCGAGGATTTTCACAGTCCGAAGAAAAAAACCCTTCAGTTAATTTGAATAATATCTGGGTTTTGTCTGGTTTATA
Source organism: Eucriotettix oculatus (assembly GCA_034510155.1). Taxonomy (NCBI): domain Eukaryota; kingdom Metazoa; phylum Arthropoda; class Insecta; order Orthoptera; family Tetrigidae; genus Eucriotettix; species Eucriotettix oculatus. Next base: position 2,050,760 of record CM067376.1, on the reverse strand, counting down.
TTTTCCATTATTTCCCCTTGAAATTCAAATTGTTTCAAGGCTAATATAAATGATTGGTCAATTTCCCCCCACATTTTTTGAAAGTTCCAGCGTTCGGTGGTCCTGAAACGTGTCACGTTCCCGTACAATGTCACGAGGTGTCAGAGGATTCTGTTAAATTTAACCGTTTTAATTTAGAATTTTTCATGGTCCGTGTCCAAACTAACATCTTTTTTTTGTCCGAGTTATAAAGCTGCGTTGTGATCGTGATTCAAAATTCCTGGGTGTTGATTTCTTTCTTTCAAGATTGTTCACGACAACAACAGGAAGTTATCCTAGAGTCCTGACTGTAACAAGCACGAGCAACGCCGGGCAGCCAGGAACAGTAACGGTCCGATTGCAGGACCTTGAGGAACTCCAGCCTCGACCCTGACATTGCCGTCCGATTATTTAACCCTTTTTTTGTTGTTGGGATCTGTTGCTTAAAACAGTCGTCTTTTTATCTACAGAGGTTGGCAGAAATGGAGGTTCTGATGAAGTGATGACGTAGCTTCCTTGTCTGCTTCCCTTTTACTATCGCGGTTATTTATAACCCGCTGAATTCTAGTAGCCAATGTTCATTGACCTCTAAGAAATGCAAGACAATTCCACTGTTCCTTTTGTGGTGATATTCGCTGTCCCACATCCTCACTAATCAGCTCAGCGTATTCCTTCCTTGTCTGGCCTCCCTCTTCTCTTCTCTAACGCTGAGACACTCAAGCCTCAAAACGTTGCCTACTAAAACAATCCATCGCTTCAAAACTCCTCCACGTTGTCCTCAATTCTTCTTCTGCTTGCAACTTCCTTTCCCTTCTATTCTTTTTCCCCTTCTGCAACTCCAACCGTCCACGTCACCATCCTTGCCTAATATTCGTAATTATATTGTTGTGGACTGCTCGGTGTTGCTGACCTATCTTGCGCAAGCCTTCTCACTTTGTAGCACAACCCACACTCACACATTTCCCAACCTGCTTTAACGTATTCCATCCTTGGCCTTCCCTCTTCTGTTCTCACCCGGCCAGAAACTCTTCCCTCTAATGCTAATTTTACAAGACCGTCGTTTCTTTAAACGTGGGCCTATTAATCTATCCCTTCCTTCTCTTGGTCAACGTCGTTTTCACCCTATTCCTTCGTTAGTGATTCTATCCATCTCATCATCATCATCATCGTCATCATCTCATTCTCCTACAGCAGCATTACATACCAAAGTCGTCTATTCTTCGGATGAAATCTTCACGGTTAACCCAACCGGGTCAGTCAGGTATTTAAAAAGAACACAACGCGTTTCTGCCGCCATCTTGAGGCTCTATATGTCGCCATGCGCCGTATTTATACCTTCCGAGTCACCATGCGGCGATCTGATTGGTCCTTGTGCGTCACCTGAGCTTGCATGTCACGTAATGTCGTGATAATGGGATCCCATGGAGGCGCACTACCGTTTTTAGACATCCTCCTCATTTACAAGAAACCTGGAGGAAAATTAGGGCCATTCAGCGTACAGGAAACCTACACATACGGATTTATGTTTGAATGCCAATAGTTTTCACCATAAGAAAGCGGTTTTGCAATCATTGATACACAGATGAACAGAATCTGGCCTCTGAACAATTGCACATCTGCGACAAACATTCATCAGTAATGGTTACTCGAGAACAGAAAGGAAAACATGAATCACCACAATTAGCCCTCCTGGCATTTCTTCCGTATGCAGGAGAAATAATATCATCAAAAATCAGCAGAATATTGGCCAAACGTGACGTAAGAAGAGTATTTCGTCCACAAGACAAATTAGAACAGCTTCTGGGCTCCGTTAAAGATGACATTCGTTTAAAAGCTGCTGGAGTGTACCAAGTTCCACGTGACTGTCAAACCCTGAGGACGATAGACGAGCAACGTTGGCTGCACTGAACACCAAAGGTACGTTCGCTTGAAACAACTTGACAAATCTGCTGCTGTTGCTGAGCAACGGGACATGAAATGGCGGCGAGATGGCGTGATATTGGAAGCCATAGAAATAATAATCTCATAAACAGAGACTCTGGCTACCATGTCATGGGATCCCATTATCACGACATTACGTGACATGCAAGCTCAGGTGACGCACAAGGACCAATCAGATCGCCGCATGGTGGATCATACGGCGCATGGCGACATATAGAGCCTCAAGATGGCGGCAGAAACGCGTTGTTGTGTTCTTTTTAAATACCTGACTGACCCGGTTGAGTTAACCGTGAAGATTTCATCCCAATTATTCACCGGGAAAGTAGTCTACGTTCATTAATCGTCTATTCTTTTTCCTTTTTCCCCCCAACTCTTATCGTCCACACGTTTCGCACACCCCTATATATATATATATAACGCCACGCTTCCAGCACCAACGTTTTCAGCAACTATTTCCTAATATTCACGCTTATATTACCCGTAAGTAAACTTCTCTTCCTTGTCTCCTCTAGTTATTACGCTGCTTCGCAAGTAGCAGAGTCCCTTAACCCTTCAAAATTTCCTTCCTAATCTTACAGCCCTTGTTATTCCACTCCATCACCTTGCTTTCCCTCCAGGACCAACTTTCATGCCATTTACTATGGTTTTTCCAAGTCTTCTCCTCCTCCTGACTCCCCCTTAATACTACAACATCATGGGCAAAGCGTGTAAGGTCCTCATTTCTCCTCCTTGCAGTACGATTCCCTTTTCCCATATTCCGCTTTAACCTTCTTCATCGCCTTCTGTTTTAAATAAAGCCGTGTATCATTAACCAAGTGACAGCAGAGACATCTATCTGACTGAGGATCGCCACGACGCTGATTACTCTTGTAACTTTGTTGAGAATTTATATTCACTGTCTTCTTCTTCTTCTTTCTCCACATCATTCGTTTATTTCCCGTAAACACAACCTTAATTTAACACAGACAAATATATATTATATTAATATTTGTAATCCTTATTATTATTATTTTTTTAAAATTAATTTTAATTTCCGTAGTTAATTATTCCATTTAACTGAAAAACGTATCACCCTGACTTGTTACCTCAGTCAGGTCCTTTTACTGTTATTTAATGGGCGGTGAATAAGTTTTTTTTTTTAGAAAAAAATAACCAACATTTTCGTAATTTGAAATTTTATATTTGTTTTCTTTTCTAAGAAAATGTTTAAAAATGTATTGTAATGTTTTGTAATTATTATTATTTTTTTTAAAAAAAAAAAGATATCATTTGAATAATGTAGTGTTTCAGTCGGCCGAAGCAAATAGAAAATTCAGACCAGAAGGAAAAACGACATTTGCGAACATTATCAACAAGGCAACGCTTGAACACGTGACGTTCTTCCCTTTGATAATTAATGTAGTGTTTCATATAATACAGTTGTGTACAGGGACATTGTCGTGTGGTTCATGTACAATCCTTAATCGGAAGGTTTTGTTAATGTATATGAGGTCACTGTTTCCTTCTTCTTATTATTATTATTTAAGAATCTCAACTGAAAAACAATTTCCCTTCCGATGCAGGAGACAAGATCTGAAGCAAGGGCAAGATTTGGCACAGCGTTGCCAAATATCACGTTTAACTATACTTTTACAAGAGGATTGCCAGGGATCATTCATTCATTCATTTGAAGAAAAAAAAATGGTGAGAAATTGTCTTTATTTAGATGTTGTCGGTTCGTTTGCGTGTCCGGAGGAAACAACTGCTGTGTGTTTGGTGTGTTTCAGGAGCGTGGACCAGGAGGAGACGGGAAGCTGCAGCAGGGAGGATCAGAGGAGGCGACCTCAGGGTGAGTCTCTCTCTCCTTCTCTCGTCTTCTCTCCGTCTCTTTCTCTCTCTCTTTTTCTATCTCCTTCTCTCTCTCCTTCTCTCGTCTACTCTCCCTCTCTCTTTTCTATCTCCTTCTCTCTCTCCTTCTCTCGTCTACTCTCCCTCTCTCTCTTTTCTATCTCCTTCTCTCTCTCCTTCTCTCGTCTAATCTCCCTCTCTCTTTTCTATCTCCTTCTCTCTCTCCTTCTCTCATCCACTCCCCCCTTTTTTCTATCCCCTTCTCTTTCTCTCCTTCCCTCTCTCTTTCTCTCTCATCTATCTCCTTCTCTCATCTACTCCCCCCTCTTTTCTATCTCCTTCTCTCTCTCTCCATCTCTCTCCTCTCCTTTTCTATCCCCTTCTCTTTCTCTCCTTCCCTCTCTCTTTCTCTATCTCCTTCTCTCATCTACTCCCCCCTCTTTTCTATCTCCTTCTCTTTCTCTCCTTCCCTCTCTCTTTCTCTCTTTTTATCTCCTTCTCTCGTCTTCTCTCCCTCTCTCTTTTCTATCTCCTTCTCTCTCCTTCTCTCGTCTACTCTCCCTCCCTCTCTCCCTTTTCTATCTCCTTCTCTCTCTCTCCTTCTCTCGCCTACTCTCTCTCTTCTGTTCAGTTCTTCTTACTTCTTCATCCTCTCTCCTCTCTCAGAAGGGAGCTTCAAAGTCCAATAAATAAATAGGCAAAGAGAGTAAGCCGCTATTTCTCCCTTACTGTGACTATTCGATTACACCCTTAGCGGCCGGCGCCCAATTCTACCTTCTTTACTAGGATCTGCAATTCCAAATACACCACCTTGACAATTATTGGGACGTGCTCTTGGGTCACGGACCTTTGGCCCCGTCGTCGCTCTGCTGCCCCCGCCCCCCCCTAAAAGTAGTTGAGGCACCGAGAGGGCAAGGCTGCGGCCCCAGAGCTGTGACTCTTCTCCTGCCACTCTTAAACAGCACGACCTACCTGATGCAGGTTGTCTAGAGTTTGCCTCTCCCCTTCTTTTTCTATTCCTTTCCCGTGTTATTAAAAAGGGGAGTTGCCTGCTGTTTCAGGATCACTCCCCCCTCGTGTGTAAACACATAGTTCCCCATAGCAGCAGAAACTGAACTTCATCTATGGGAACATGTCTCATAGACAGTGAGTAAGCTACCTTGCCACCCTTAAACAGCCTGTAATTCCATTGGAATATGTATATGTGCTAAAATCTTGATGATGATGATAATAATAATGATATTCCGTAGATCCTTGTAAAGAAGCTGAGCTTCAAGGATGTGTGTGTAATGAGTCAGGCTGGTGAACATTTTTATTACATTATTTTATTATATAAAAGATAGATAAATATACTTGTAACCAAATAGAAAGGAGATACCAACATTATAAACTAAATTACTCGTCTCCGATTCTTCTATTAAATTCCTTTACTGAATAGAAGGAGTGGCTGAGGATAATTCAGACTTGGTTATCTGAGGACAACTGCGGCAGTCGTGTGTTGAAGATGGAAAATGCACACCTTTCTTTCTTTCTTTCTTTCTTTCTCTCTCTCTTCTCTCTCTCTCTCTCTCTCTCTCTCTCTCTCTCTCTCTCTCTCTCTCTCTCTGCAATTGACAATGTCTTACATTTTTTTTGTTCCTTTTTATTGAAGGGATGAATATCAGAATTAATTGTGATTATGAATAAATATATTGGCAGGTCAAAGTGAAAATATACCCAAGAGAGTTGTGCAATTAGTTGGTGAGGTTACCTGCCTGCTGCTTCACACACATTGCTATGGCCCCAAAATATAATACCATATGATGGAAACTTGTCTTGCTTTGAGATGACTGAAGGTGTGGATGGACATTGATTGCTCTTACAGCATCACATCACATGTGGCTGTAGCTGAGTTCCTCAAGCAGTTGATGATTGATTAACCTCATCATCAGTCCAATTAAATTTATTATTTAACATTTCTGTTGGTCGTATTTGAAATGTGCTTTATTCACAGTTATCTGTTCAACCATGTCAGCAGGTTATTGCCTCTCCTGCTAGCGTGTCTTTGTTACTCCACTGGTATCGTCGTCCAGCTTTGCAAGAGTAACCGTGATTGGCCTTTCATCACGTTTCAGGTACCTGAAGACGAGTGACAGAGGTTACGAATACGAGGTCCTCCTCTGCTGCCTGCTCTTCCTCCGCGCCGCCAGACTCACCAGCGACTTCTTCCTCTCGTGCAGCAACGCCCGGGCGGGAAAGCTGGATGATGTCGTCCTGATTTACAGACCCAAGGGAGACCACAGCCTCGAGTACTACCAAGCAGTACTTCTGCAGGCCAAGCACAAGGAGAATACCTCAAAGAAACTAAAATTGACGGCGTCCAATCCTTTCCAAGAACTGGAAAAGTATGTGGCTTCATTCAAGGACATTAAGGATCGGTGGAAAGAACCGTTGGAGGTCCAAGGTCAACAGATTCAGGTTTCGGACATCTCGCTGGTCCCGTACACTAACAGTGGCTGTGTAATTGGTCACGACGCTGCGGATGACGTCACCAACTCTTCAGATGTTGAGCTCCTGCGGGACATCCTCAACACCGGAGGTCGTCTTCTGAGGATCTCGGATGCGCGACGGGCAGGACTGCCTCAAGAACCGGAAACCATCAAAAACTTGATCCTCTGCATTGAACAGACGAACGTCGAAGCTGCGGACGAGATCCTGGAAGAGGAAATCAGCAAAATGTTGAAGCTGACGTCAAAGAACGATGCGAAGAGACTGATATTGGAGATGAAACCTTTGTTCGAGGCCTGGCGGAGAGAAGAGGAAGGCCGCTATCTCACTGTGCAGTCCGTGGAATGGAAGGGAGTTTTGGAGCTGCAGGCCACGCACCTCAACAGCGATTCCTTAACCATCCAGAGTCAGCTGAACCTTGGCTTCACCAAAGTGCTCCTCGAACTGTTCAAATCCATTATTCGTCATACGCAGGTTTGGATTTCTGTTGCGGACCAATATCAGGGGAGAGCCACCAGAGTAAGGCTGCTCGAGGCTCTGAGGACTTGTCTGGTCCTTGATGTCAACTTCCTCGAGACTCATCTGGATGAAGTCGAGGCCCTGTGGGGGACAGCAGCCTGCCCTACCTTGGCCCTCGACATGTCCGCAAGCTCACTGGAGGAACACTTGACCCTGTTGCAGAGTCTGCAGACGGCCCTCAGCAGTCAGGCTGCCAGGAAGTTGGTCGTCATCGCCAAGGAAGATCCAGCAGCAGGGGCGGAGTGGTTTGTCCATCAAGCTGAGGCAACTTGGTCCCTCCTTGATATAGCCACAAAGCGAAGACTCATGTCGGTGCGAGTTGAACTTCAGGGCAAAATCGTACCACTGGGTGACGTCATCGTTTTGGAACCGTCTCCCGTCATGTCTGACAAACTGATCCATTCACTCCGCGACCCTGCTGGAGGAGCTATGAAGCTGGGAGAGCCTCTGCCACCGCCGCAGCAGGAGTGTTACGTCCCCCGGTGCATGGAAAGAATAACTTCGAAGGCAATCAGCACTCACGATTTGAGAAATACAAACACATTTTTGTTCCCGAAAGGTCCATGGACCATAATGCACCTTCACAAGTACAGTTCGAGAATGATTTCGCTGCAAAATCTGGAAACAATCGATGACGTCAGAGGGACAGTGGTGATCAGAGACGAGTGTTCTGATGGTGAAGCTCGACGTATTTGCTGTAGGTTCAGCGCCAGAGGTCTCAGTGGAGAGTTCGGAAAGGAAGGCGTGGGAAGGAAGATGACAGAGTTCTTCCCCGTGACCTGGATGTGTGATGAGAAGGTCGTGGTGATTGAAGGCGTCCCAGGAGTGGGGAAGTCGTCCTTTGTGACGGCCATGTGCTCGAGGGTCAAGGAACGGTTCCCAGAGTCCTGGGTCCTCAGATTCGACTTGGGGAAGCACGCGGACTTCATCCAAGAAGGAGATTTCAGAAACCTCTGCCACGTTTTAGCTTTCCTCCTGAAAGGCGTGCCGAAGGACCCACCACATTGCCTGGAACAGGATCTGCTGGAACATGCGTTCTTCGTCACGGGGAACGTCTTCCTGTTTATGGACGAGATCAGCCCTGATTACACGGCCAAGTGCTGCGACCTCTTGAAGCGCATCGCCACGAGCGTGAGGTTCAGGCAGATGGTCGTGACCACGAGGCCCGTCACCTCCGAGGTGGTGCAGGAGGCGCTGCTGCTGCTGGGGACGACGACGTCGAAGGCCTTCAGCCTCCCAGTCTTCAGCGAGGAAGAGCAGAGGCTGTTTCTGGAACAGTTCTGCGAGGCCAAGGGGATGAATATTGATCAAGAGACAGTTTCTTCTCTTCGTCAGAGTGATGAAGGACTTTTAGAAATTCCTCTTCTTATCGAAATGACTGCTGAATTACTGTTGCGACGTTCCGATGCAATTTTACTAAAATACAAGAATCCATGGAGAAAAGTTTTGCTGTACAAGCATTTCGTTGAGCGAAAGGTGAATGATCGCGTCGCCGAGAAATTTGGTCTGGTTCTTCCGACGCCCGCAGTAGAGTCGTTGTTGACTTCCAGCGCGCAGGAGCACTTGCAGAATCTCCAGTCTCTGGCAGTTAGGAAGTTGATTCCAGCTAACCGACGTTCCCGTCTTCACGTCTCGAGTGAATTGCCAGATGTGAAGCTGGGTCTGGTCGTCGACGCTGGAGGAGCAGCAAGTGTTGACTTTGAGCACCAGACTCTGGCGGAGTATTTCCTGGGCTGCTGGTTGGCCCGACACTGGCGGCGATGTCCACCTCAGCAGCTGCTGCTCCGTCAGGTTCTGTCCCGAGATGGCAATGAGTTTGTTGCTGCGACGCTGAGCTGGTGGCTGTTCCAGGGCTTGCCGCTGCACGAGGCGGTGGCGCGGGGAGACGAGGGCGCCGTGAGGGCGGCGCTGATGACGTCAGGAGGAGCCGCGGAGGACAGGGACAGAGGAGGAAGGTCACCGCTGCACGTGGCGGCCATGACTCGGGGGGGAAACCACGACAAAGTAGCGGACTTGCTGATGGCCAACGGAGAAGATCCCTACAAGAAGGACGAGATTTTTGGTTCAAATGCAATTATATATGCGGAAATGTTCAGAAACTGGGAATTTGTCGAGTTGATGCTCGAGAAAGGCAAGACGCTTGACTGTCTGACATTTTTCACAGACCAAAATGCAGCAAAGGAAATTCTTACTGAGGTCATAAAGCAGCGGCTGACTGCATTATTTAACTTCATCCTAGACCTTCATCAAGGAATATCACATCAAAGGTTTCACGTCAATGGAAACACGCTTCTGCACCTGGCGGCGGCTCATAACAACAACAACACGGCGATTGTGAAAGCTTTAATAGACATGAACCACGATGTGAATTTGCAGAATCACGAAGGAGACACTCCGCTACACGGATCGTGCGTTTCAGGTCATCTAGAGGTTGTAAATCTCCTCCTGCAGAATGGGGCCGATCCTAACATTAAAAATAGAGACGGCAAAACACCGTTGATTCCGGCGGCGTTTCAAGGTCACCTTGAGGTAGTGAAGCTGTTAGTGGAGAAGGGAGCGGACACAAATGTGAAGACTGAAAATGGGCCAACCGCGTTGATGGTGGCGGCTGCTGGTCAAGGTCACCTGGAGGTAGCCAAAGTATTGATACAGAATGGAGCGGATCCAAATTTAACAGACGTGGGGAACGGAACTGCGTTGATGGTGGCAGCTGGTCAAGGTCACGTGGAACTAGTCAAGCTGTTAATAGGTGAAGGAGCCGACCCAAACTCGAGAGATGTGGGAGACGTAACCGCGTTGACGATGGCAGCTGGTCAAGGTCACCTGGAAGTAGTCAAGCTGTTAATAGAGAAGGGAGCGGATCCAAAGTTAAAGGCCAAACATGGCGTAACTGTGCTGATGAGGGCAGCTGGTCAAGGTAACCTGGAACTAGTGAAGCTGTTAACAGAGATGGGAGCGGATCTCAACTTACAGAATGAAGATGGCGAATCTGCACTGATGTGTGCAGCTGCTGAAGGTCACCTGGAAGTAGTCGAGCTGTTACTGGAGAAGGGAGCCGATCCAAACTTGAGAGATGTGGATGACGTAACCGCGTTGATGTGGGCAGCTGGACAAGGTCACCTGGAACTAGTCAAGCTGCTACTGGAGAAGGGAGCGGATCCCAATTCTGGAGATGTGGATGACGCAACTGCGTTGATGAGGGCAGCTCGTCAAGGTCATCAGAAAATAGTCAAGCTGTTGATAGAGACGGGAGCGGATCCAAACTTGAAACATAAAGACAGCCTAACTGCTTTGATGATGACAGCTGGTCAAGGTCGCCTGGAAGTAGTCAAGCTGCTAATGGAGATGGGAGCAGATCCAAACTTGAAATCTAAAAATGGTTTAACTGCTCTGATGTTGGCCGCTGTTCGAGGTCACCTGGAAGTAGTGAAAGTGTTGATGGAGATGGGAGCAGATCCTAACTTGAGAGATGTGGATGGTGTAACTGCTTTGAACTTGGCCCAAGTTCAAGGTCACCTGGAAGTAGTGAAGGTGTTGATGGAGTTGGGGAGCAAAAACCGAAGTAAATGGCTGTAGATGGTGAATCAGCATCGATGGTCAGGATTGTGAATTATTTCTTGGTTTGTCAGCGATGACTTGAGGCTAGCAAGTGATACTTTCGCTGTTGGCAGTCGGAAGCGAGGTTGACTATAATAGGTTATACGCCACATACATTGTGAATATTATCCTAACAAGGAATTGTATGTTTAATTTGAAGTATTCCATTTAATTATGATGGTAATAAAGATAGAAATTGTGGAATTACAATATAAAATTTACAAAAAAAAGAAATAAATATAACTGAAATTAAGTTTTAGTAAAAATATAAATTTACGAATAAAATGTATTATCAACAAATTGGCTCAGTCGGTAAAGCGAAAAAAAAAAGAATCTATGCAGCTCCTAAACGGCTGCTGATCCCGGGGAAACGCCGCGGGTGAAAAACGACGTGAATGAATGAAAATAGGCCCTTATGTTGTCCCATTCAGGGGGGCAAAGGCCTCCTGCAAGTAGGGGGTAGCCACCAGAGGCAGCACTTGTCCTCTCACAACAGCTTAAGGTAAGCCACTGCTCCAGTTACTTTAATTGACTGTCCAACCATTCGACCATTTGCTTTCTGTGGCATGGAGGGAGGTCATGACGTCATAGGGTGAGGAGGAGATTAATCCTCATACATGGACTGAGGAGTTAGTAAGAGATGACGTGGACGCTGATCCTTACTTGATGATGCCAAATGGAGACAGGACCTTTAGGTGCCTCGTTGTTGGCTATATATGTTGTTGAGAAGACAAGATTCGACAGCAAATATATTCATGGGAGTTTATTTAAGAGGTTTGATGCTGATGATGGCTTCACGGTGTGTCTCGGACAGTTTTCGAAACGTTCATTCTTTTGCTACGTTCACTGGACAGGAAGGTTCCTGGGAAACGGACTCCAATGCGTAAACTAACAAGGAAATAATTAATCTGCTTCCTGAAAGAGGCGACTACCCTTTAATAGCATAGGAAGGGAATTGAAGAAGGGGGGGAGGGGATGCGGAAGGAAGAGCAAGGCAGCATAGGCCAGTCCACTTGCCTATATAGGGGTCCCATGTGGTACCTTGTAACGTCCATCTTTCGTCTTGTAGCCTCCTCAAAACTCGTCCTCCTCCCCCATTTTCCATTTGGTCTTTGTAGCCGACTGTTGAGCAACACGTCTATTGTTCCCGACATCCCTATGTATCAAGTTGTTCGATACTCTATCTTTCAGATAAATGCCAATGGGATCTTCCTCTGGCTTACTTGTAGAGTATCTCTCTCTTTTTCACTCTCAGAGGAGGCCATGTTTTGACGCCCATACAACAATACAGGAAAAACTCAGTTTTCTGGTGTCTCCATTTTGAGCCTGCTATTTAGGGTCCAGTCCAACAATATAAACTTTAGGGACCAGAAAGTTTTCCAAGCTGATGAAACTCTTCTTTTTATTTCTTCTTCCATTTTGTTGCTAAAGGAAATTTGTCCATGCTGTTTAACTTATATATATAGAAGAGGTGATGAAAAGAGTTAAAAATTTAATAGGGAAAGGAAATCAAAATGCAAGGAGAGGAAATAAATACCTGAAGGTTTGCTTATGAAACTGTC
>CM067376.1:2010828-2038709 GCA_034510155.1 Eucriotettix oculatus | reverse complement strand
GACTTGGAGATGACATAAACATTATCCTGGAGGAAGAGTTCAATATTAGGATTAGTAGAGGTAAATGGAATAACACAGCCTGTTAGATTGGGAAGGGATATTTTGGAGAAAGTTATGGAATTCTGCTACTTGGGAAGCATAATAAGTAGGAATGGTAGAAGTATATTAGACATAACAAATAGGATAGGACAGGCAGGGAAGGAATTTACTTACGGGTAATATACGAGTTAATATTAGAAAATCGTTTCTAAAAATGCTGGTATAGTGTGGCATTATATAAGAATAGGAGAGGGAGGGAAAAGATGGAATTCAATTTGGAGCTAGTTAGTTATGTAGAAATGAAAGCACTTGGTATCTTTGAAAGGAGGATCTTAAGATGCATCTTTTGAGCAGTCAAGAAGGAAGATTACTGGCAGAATAGATACAATTAGGAGATATATAAATTATTTAATGAACCAGACATTGTTAAATATATTAGGATTGGACTTTGTGGGTTACGTAATTTGTAAGGATAACGACAAGACTTGTAAAATCGTGTTTAATGCTAAATTGGAATGGACAGGATGAACTGGACAACACAAATAAAGTTGGATAGATAAAGAGGCTAGAGATAAAATACCCTTAGCGGTGATGAATTGGTGGAATGTGGCCATGAAGAGGAAGGAATGGGAGGAGATACTGAAGTAGGCCAAGGCCAACACCTGGCTGTTGAGTGAATGTGTGATGTCACTATTGTATGGGATGAAGCTTACTATATTCTGGAGACGACCTCGCATCTAGTCCCAAGCAGTTCTCAAATGTTTTACCTTTCATCACAATTTTAACATTGTTTTGCAAACAGACAACATGATTTAAAGGAAAATGAAATATTCTTTGGAATGGTGTAAAGAAGAATCCTGTAATATATCCAGGAAACTTTAACAAGGTATTATATTCTTTTGAAGTTAAAAATTATATATTTAGTTAAACAATTTGGAAAGGTTTCAATACAGTTTTTGAAAAATGACAAATCACAAGTTTCTCAAATGTATTTTATTATTCACAAATGACACAAACTTCAATTTTATTTACACATAAAGTACCTACAAAAATCAAGAACACCTAATAATATTTCAATAAATAAGACAAAAAATCATGAATCTGACAATTTAATACTAACATGAATTATAAGCAATGTAGATTCACAAATGTTTTCTGAAACAACATGAGACTGTGAGTGGTTTCACACTTTGAACAAGATATGGCTTTCCACCAGTATGAATCCTCATGTATTTTGTTAGATTTTAAGATTTTGTGAAACATATATCACATTCAAAACATTAAAATGACTTTTCAACTGTATGAATTCTCATATGATCATTTAATGATCTTGTGATTAAAACATTACATTTAAAAGGTTTTTCACCCGTGTGAACTTGCATATGATTCTTTAAACTGCTTGACCGTGTGAATGCTTTAAAACACTCAACACATTTAAATGGCTTTTCACCAGTGTGAAATCTCATATGTAATGCAAGATAAGAAGATTTTCTGAATGATGCATCACATTCAACACATATAAATGGCTTCTCACCAGTGTGAATAAGGATATGAGCTTTTAAACTACTTGAAGCAGTGAATGATTTAAAACATTCAACACATTTAAATGGCTGCTCACCTGTGTGAAATCTCATATGTAATGCAAGATAAGAAAATTTTCTGAATGATGAATCACATTCAGCACATATAAATGGCTTTTCACCAGTGTGAATCTGGATATGTGATTTTAAACTACTTGAAGCAGTGAATGCTTTAAAACATTCAACACATTGAAATGGCTTTTCAGCAGAGTGAAATCTCATATGTGATGTAAGATATGAAGATTTTCTGAACGATGCATCACATTCAACACATTTAAATGGCTTTTCACCTGTGTGAAATCTCATGTGTTTTTTAAAACTGACTGAATCTTTGAATGCTTTAAAACACTCAACACATTTAAATGGCTTTTCACCAAAGTGAATTCGCATATGTTTTTTTAAACTGCTGGAATCTGTGAATGCTGTGAAACACTCAACACATTCAAATGACATATCTTTTATATGAATTCTCATATCAGTATCTAAATCTCTTAAACTTGAGAATAGTTCAACACATTTAAATGGTTTTTTCTTAGTGTGAATCTACATTTGTCTTTTTAAACTGTTTGAAGCTTTGAATATTTTATCACACATGTTTCTATATTTTTTGTTACCATAGTCTGATTCAAAAATTGTTCATCCTGTTAAATAATTATTCACCGCTTTTATCATCTATTAGTTTATCCTGACAATATGAACTTTCTCCCTTTTTCTTCAAACCAATTCAATGGAAATTTGGAATACTTAATTCACAATAATAAAAGTCCAATCACAGATGAATCTTGGTAATTCTCCTAAAAATAAATAATTACAATAATTATGTAAATACATGATTATTTAATTATATATAATTAGTTGTTCTGCAAAGAAAGTTATTATTTCATTCTTGTGGAAACTTTCATAACCAAATACTATTTTCCCAAAATAAATTTAATATAAATGGCAGTTTTACAGGAAAGACACACAGTGAATGATTTTATAATATAATTGTAGAAATAGGATTAACTGTAACTCATAGTATGAAAATAAAATGGAGGAATTATCATCTTAAGTCCAATAAAAAGCTTAAAGCAAGAATAAGAACTAAGCATAAGGTACATAGATTTGAAGACAATTTAATAAAATTAGTAGACTAGGAACTGGCAAATCATTACAGTCTTTTTACGAAGGGGAATTAAATGTGATTTGTATTTTCTTTTTATAATTTTATTTGTGTTTTCATTGTATATATAGATATATATTGTGATAAAAAACGCGGATTTTGTGGTATTGCGGCGTTATGAGGCGCAGTTCGGCCATCAACAATGTCTAGTCGGCTGAAAGCGGGTGAAACCCCGGAAGGGGAAAACCTCGGGGCGTGTGTAAAAAAATGAGGGTGGGGAACCCCGAAAATTTAAGAAATAGACCTATGAAGGGAAATTCCCGTCGGAGGATTTAAAAGGGGAGCCGATGGGTGGCTCGGGGTCAGAAGGCAGATGAGTAGAGGAGAGGACGGACGTGGACAGAGCAGATGCTGTGAGAGACGTCAGATGTTTCGAGGAAGCAGATGGTTCCTTCTACCTTCATCGGTGTATAAAAATCCTGCAAGACGCCAGAGAGACGCGGAAGGAAACATTCGAGAGGTGGATGTTTGTAGGCCCCTGTAGTAATTGTGGGTAAGTTATATTAAAAAAGCCGTGAAACTTGCTCATTGCTCTGGTTAAATAATATTTAATGATTGTTTTTTCTATTTACAGCTACTGCATGCAGCGTTACTCCATCTCCTCGAGAGACTCAAAATCCCCTGAGATTAAGCCCCCATGTAATCACTTTAAATTAATAAATGGAAAATTTTAAAATTGATTATAATTTGTTCTATTGATTAATTAATGTTTTATTCCCTAAAATGGTATATTACAATATATAACTGCTGGAGCCACAGGGCAACCAACAGAGCCAAGTAATAATAATAATTAGTTATTATTTACTCAAGGTAATAGTAATTGCAAATATTTTAAAAATATTTAAGAGCATTTAAAAATAAAGTCGTTTGGATGTGAATAAAAGCGAGGGAATCATGTTCCAAGCCAGGGTAGTTTACCCTCAATCACCTCGTCAGAACAGTCTGAGAAGTTGAAATTTTGTTCCGGAAGGCAGATATTTTCCAAAATCTCCATGACGAGAGACTGGTGAGAGAGTTTGAAAGTCTCCCACGACGGACTCCTGAGTATCAGAGCCCTGTGCTCCGTGACGAAGCTGATGCAGCGTTTTCTAAGCTCTGCGGCGCCGTAAAGGTCGGCCAGGGCCAGGTTCTCCAGGACATTATCCAGGGACAGATCCTTGCACAGAGCTTCCTCGCACATGACCTTGAGCCTCTCCAGCTGGTACTTGGAGGCAGCGGCCAACAGGTCATGGGCCCAGCGCGTCTGCACCTCGACCTTGCCCGTGTAGATGAACTCCAGCATGGCCTGGAACACGTCCGCGTCCACGTCTGTGATTTTCACGACGCCCGTCTCCTTCTCCAGCATGGGGCTGGTGAACATGGCGGCGAGGACCGGGCTCCTGGCTGCGAGGACGGCCTTGTGCGCCTTCAGCTCGGCTCCTCCCACCACCAGGGCGATGGTGACGTCACTCAGGGCCCCGGAGGCCAGCAGCTGACCCAGATCATGGACCAGGCGACATGGCGGAGGCTCGCACGTGGCAACGCTGGGATCTTCCACTTGGACTCCTATTTCGCAAACAACAGTCAACTCGTCGTTGGGTAAGAGTTCTCCAGCCCTGGTGAAGACGAAGTCTAGATGTGTGCGTCGTTCCCTTATCTTGTCTTTGCTGTACTCTCTAACTTCCTGCCTTGCCACGGCGCCCTTGTCATCCATTAGGGACAATATTACTTTCGCCGAACTTACGGTGAAAGTTTCCTGGTATAGAAGGATTGAAACGCCAGAAATATTTGTCCACATTTCCATTGTTGATATTGAAGAACATCTTTGATCTGGACAATTATGGGTGCAAAACAACTCCAGGCGCCACTTTCCCAGCCTCTCGGGCGCCGAAGTGGGAAAAATGCGGGTCGTCAACGTTCCCTTTCTCTTGGAAAAATCTCTGATCTTCCACTCAAACTTGATCTTCTCCATCCTGATGTCAGAGATCGTTATCGCAGCTCCTTTCCGCAAACTGATCCCGCGACTGTTACAGCAAAAACTCCGTATTGCGTCTGTGACCTGTTGGTATAAAGAAAAATAACATTAATCGTCCCGTTGTCGTCGTCGAGTTTTTATCAACAGTTTCATAAAATGGTGAAAAACTCTAAATATATTGAAAAAACAAAAAACCCACTTTCAGCGATTACGTTCAAGAAACACTAAAGTAGTCCCTTTACCTTAAGGAAGTTGGTCAATCAGCGGGGTGAAAGAAAATTCGGGTTACGTTTGTTAAATTTTGGATACAAACTGTTCCTTGTTCCTTAAGTATGGGACACTAATATTAGGACCTATTTTTCAAAATATAATTTCCTAATTTATGAAGGTGAGACTTTGGATATTTGCTTTTCTTATATGTATGAAAACGTACGTTAAGCTCGTCCCAGAGACTGTTAAAAAGAGTCGGACAAAAGAACTGTGAGTTTGGCCTCACTTGTAGCGTTCACCTACATTCTTAATTATTTAAGGGGTTATTTTTAATTATTTTGACTAAATTTTACGAGCGGCTCCAGTTGATTGGTGGTCGTCAAAACATGACTGGTCCTTGTTAGGGATTAACCCCTTCAGTGGTGGCTAAATTTTGGCCCAAGTCACACTAGACAACAAGGTTCACCAAGGGAAAATCTTCCCCGGGGGTTGAACGTTTTTGGGCAGAGGTGCAAGGCCCCGGAACTTTTCCGGGTGTACCAATTAAGTCAGACGTTACCACAGAAGTCACCAGTAACCTCATTCAACACTTGCAGCTGGATCCTTGATTTTAAATACTAGAAGGACGATTAAAGGAAATCCTGCAGCAGCAGCAACGCCGCCATTTTATAGAATAATTTTACTCTGCTTTACGAAGCTTTTGTAGGTAAATGTTTTTAACTTCTGGAGGGAGGCTAATAATATCTCTGGTGGAGAGAGGAGAAGGGCGATGACCTTGCGGCTGACCTTCTTGGTCTTCTATTCTAATTACTGCTGCCCCGTCTTCTGTAGAGGTTATGTTTCAGCCCCCTTTGTCGATATTTTATTCCCGTGCTCTTCAAAATCCATAACAGTGTGTTCCACTTCAAATTATCATACGTTTTCCCCCTCCCTAAATCTAGCAATTCCCTGAAGGTTGCCCGGCTTTTGTCGTATTATGTGGATTTACGTACGTATTTGTGTAATATGTGACGCAAGTACTTAGTAATTTTCTACTCCTTGCTTGACAATTCTGTCTTTGGCGATAAATCTTCTTCTTCTTCTTCTTCTTATTATTATTATTATTTGGTCAATTGTAGTAGTGACTTTATTAACGCTTGTGTGCCGCTTCACACCCCCAAGGAAACATTTTTACAAGGATAATTAATACCACAACATTTCTCATTTAAGTCTACGTAAAGTGTAAATAATAATTAATTAAAACTGTGAAAATACGAATCAAAATTGGCACAAGTTCCAAACACGTAATTACATGCGTGTGTGTGTTAAATACCGTGAAGCTGTCAACAGTCCACAAGATTGATTGTCCGCAGCTGCGTCGTCACGACGAGGAAATGATCCCGTGACCTTCACTCGTATCTTATCAAACTACGCGCAAAAGTGTGTCTGAGTCGCAGGAATAATCACAGCTGACGTTTTACGTTGTGAATCAATTACTGTTACATTCATTTATTCAGTCTAACCTATGAAGTAACTACTCTACTTTATCAAATAATGTGTGTAAATACACGAATAGATTGTAAAAGCTGTTTTTTTTAGAAAAAATGAAATAATATGTAAAAAATTATTAATAACGGTGGTCAACATGGCTTCAGACCTGGATTCCCTTGTGATGGCAACTGGCAACGTTCTGACAAGGGAAGTAGATTCTGGGAATTTGTCAAAAGATCCTTCACTCAGAGTTGGCCGATGACGTCACGGGGAAGGGAAGTAAGTGTGATCATGTTCCTTGCATCCAGGAATGACTCAACAATCGGTATAAAATAACGGATCAAAGTTTTTGCCAATGGTTTATAGGGAAATCGTAACCGTTGAGGATGAAGCACAGACTCTGCTGCAGACTGACTTGGGACAAAATTTATCAATGGTCAGTTAGAAATCAAAATGCAAATGAACGCAACGAAGAGTAAGGGCAGTCGTTTTTACAAAAAAAAATGCGGAACGAAGTTGTAACGGAATCAAATAACTGTAAATATCTTGGGATCACGATTAGTAAAGATTTAAATTTGAGAATGGTTCTTACTGGCCAAAATTGATTGGGGAAGATGAAGAAATGATAGGTTTGTAGTGTCGTGAAATACTGAGGAGAGGCAGCTGCGGAGTTTTCGTTGAGAGTTTTCCCTCTTTCTCTCGCTGTTAATTTCGTGCTCTGTGAACCTTTGATTTCTACTACTATCACTTGGGCATATGGAGGAGGATGGGTGACTTGAGCCCAGAGTGACTGCGGGGCTTACCTGATCATGTCGGGGATGCCTCCTGCACTCTCTCTGGGTACTTTTTATCAAAGTTCTCATATGCCGAGACACCTTCATTTATTTTAGGAGGTATATTTACACTGGGGTCAAAGACCTTGGGCATATGGCAAGAGTTGCCCGCTGATCCCATTGGACCAGTCGGCCAACTGCCTCCTGAAATTGGTGGAGACACGGAGAAGAGAATGCTGCGTCCCCACCAGGAAACTCGTCTCCCGTCATTCATAGGGAAGGGCGTGAGGGAGAATAGTAGCCAATGCCCGACCTACCTGATGCAGGTTTCCTACGGTTTTCCCTGCATCTCTTTAGGTGAAACACCGGGTAGGATCGTTAAACCATAGACCGGGGGCTACTTTGCTCTACCTTCCGCATCCCCCCTTTCCAATTCCCTTCCTATGCTATTAAAGGGGAGTTGCCTGTTTCAGTGTCAACTTTATGAAGCTTGTTAACCCTCCCAATAAAAAAACGAGGTCTGGGCGGGGGAAAGAAGGGGCCTAAATGCTCGAAACTTAAAAAAAGATAATTCCCACAACATACCTGTAGCCAGAGTCGATACCGCCACTACTCGACCACAGACTTATTATGTGGTTTCATTCCACAACAGATGTGTCAACCACTCTCACCCACGTAAAATATAAGGGTTGTTTAAAATTATACCAAGTCGATAATTAAACGGCGGAATAATTACTCACCGTTGTTGCTTTAGTCAGGTGTTTCGGTAACGCAAGAAGCGTTTGCAAGCCAAGGACTAGTAAGACTGCAGGAGCTCGTGGAAGTCGGCTTCACAGAGAATCCATCTTGTCACAGTCTATGAATATATCTTGTCGTAAGTGATTAATGGAGATAATCAGGACAAGGTGATAAGGCATGTTAAATCAATGCTTTGAATGGAAGAAAAATCTTATCAGCATCTCCACACTGCGGATGACGTCACCAACAACGTCCCTCACTCTCACCTGACGAGGGCGTTTCCTCATCAGCACCAGAATCCAGTCCTGCAACCTTCCGTTTCCTTAATTCTGGTCGAGTCTGCCCAATGTAACAAGCACGACGTTTCGAGCCGAGTGCCGTTTCCTGATCACGATGTTCGGTCGGCATCTTGAAGGTGACGTGACGAGTCCTAGACTCCAGCATCCGACGCTGTGACTGGCTGCTAACTTCCCCCACCCCCGCGCCTCTGAGAAGTGTCAGCGGCTCCCCTCGTGCCTTCAGTATCTCCCCGTATCCTGGTCCCGCGACGGTCGATTTAGTCTTCCTTCCTATTCGCAGGTCTTCCTAGTGGTTAGTCCACGGTTCCAGGGAACCAGAAGCAGCGGCGGAGTGTCTGGCCAAGACATAGAAGAAGTTAGGATGAAAAGCTCAAAAATAATGAACAAAATCACTAGCACAGCAACAGCCAAATTTCAACTTCCTATGTTCATATTCAAACGATATCATGAGATCATTCTAGCAGCGTTAAAGGGATATGCAGCGAGCTCGTGGGGCACACAGATTGAAACTGGCAAACCCAAGTAGGAAAATCCTCCAAATTCAGAGAAGAACCTTGATCAGAATATCTGGGGCATACATCTGCTGGGTACAGTCCCTCTGGACCTAGAGGTGCTCAATTTTGGCTGAAAAGGAACAATCAAGGAAAAATAAATGATATATTTGGCAGGGAAGCTAGATGCAAGAGAGAAATTGTTGATATTTGGCAAAAACGATGGGATGAAGAGTCCACCAGATGTTACAGAAAGACTAGCCATGTGTCACCTCCAACCAATAAAAGGGTTGATGCACTTCCACTCAGGCCATGGACCATATTAGCTGTACCTTAGCAGGATAAAAAGGAAACAAGGACACCCTGTGCAAGTGTGAAGAGCGTTTGGTTGCCCTGGACATGACATAAATCAAGAAGAACGGAATGCCTTAAAGGACACGGATGATCTAAAAGTTGTAATCAGGGATCCGTATTTAATAACAGTGCTCGAAAATAAAACAAACCAGATATTCTTAGGAAGATATAATTGCAAACTATCTCTGGTAGGAGAATCTCACAGCACCATAGATGAAAGCCTCCATGGACATCGATTTTCTCTGAAAAGCATCGGATGGGAAGAGGAGAGGAAGACGACGGTTGGTTGTAACTGCTTCAAACAATTCGACTTTTCCTTGGGGTCCCTCAAAGATGTCGTGACTTTCGACAGTGACGTCATCACCACTCACGCTCCTGGACCGGGAATCCCAGGAACCGGAGAGAAAAATAGATGTGAACGGACAAGAATATACACTCCCGACATTTTCGTATCAATTTGTCGGTAGAAATGAATAAAAAAGAAATACACTTGACGAAGTCAGCTTAAAACACAACCCTCACTCACTCATATCCTGGACGCCGGAAAATGAGGGAAACCGGAATTCCGGAGCTGGAAGTACAACCTGTGCTAGACTAGAGAAGTGGTGACGCAGGAAGGAAGCGAAAACATTGAAAGACTGTCTTCTCCTGCCTCCAAAGGAAGCCCAGGAGACAAGAATAGAGCAATGGCTGACCTCCACGCATCGTTACTGGTAGAACTTATGGAGGGAGAGCGTCTGCATAATACACAGTTGTCTGCTCTACAGACCCCCTGCAAAAATATACTTCCATATTTGATGTATGTATATATATTGTAATATACTTTTTTGGGTATAAAACATTTATTAATTAACAGAACCAACATGATCAATTTTAAAATTTTTCATTTATTAATTTAAGTGAATACACGGGCTTAATCTCAGGGGGATTTTTGGGTCCTTCGAGGAGATGGAGTAACGCATGCAGTAGCTGAAAATAGAAAGAAAAATCATTAAATATTATTGATCCAGAGCAATGATCAAGTTTCACATTTTTTTTATAGCTTACACACAATTACTGGGCCAACAAACATCCACCTCTCGAATGTTTGTGCGTCTTGCAGGATTTGATCTCGTCCGTCCTCTCATCTGGCTTCTGGCTGCTCGGACTAAATCTGTCCTTTCCTCCACTCGCCTGCCTTCTGGGCTGAGCCACCCATCGGCTTCCCTTTTTAAATCTTCCGAAGGGAATTCCCCTATCTCACAAAATTTCGGGGTTCCCCACCCTCATTTTTTACACTCGTTCGGCGGGGTTTTCCCTCGGGGGTTCACCATCGTCATTTTTTTTATACACGCTCGGCGGTACACTCCTGCGGGGAATCACCATCTTTCGGCCGACTAGCCATTGTTGTTGGCCGAACTGCGCCTCATAACGCCACAACCTCACAAAATCCGCCCTTTTTATCACAATATATATATATATATATATATATATAAGTATTATAAAAAATCTCAGTCTGTAATGTAATGTAAAAGAAGGATGGAAGGAGCTGTGACTTTAACATAGTTTTCCCTCTTCCTTCCTTTCTTCTCTTCCATATTCCGCCAGCTGTGATCTCCCTTCAATCCTCCTACTCCCATTCACCCTTCACCCTATACCCTTCTGTCTTTAGTTTTAGTTGATTAGTTTTTTTATTGTTAAAAAATAAATATTTATAATAAAAAAATAGAAGAAATCTGTAACACAAATCTTGTAAGAAATGAAAATAAGGCCTGTTATAGATATTCAAGAAAACAGGCTATTAGTGTAATTAGTGAATAAAAAAATATATAAATAAGTTCCCAAATTATTTATTTTTCAACACAATTTTAACATTATTTTATAAACAGACAACATGCATTAAGGGAAAAAGAAATATTATTTTGAATGGCATAAAGAAAAATTCCATAACATATAAAGGTAAGTCAGAACAACATTAATAAAATTATTATATTATTTGGCAGTTAAAAATAGATTGGTACATTATTTTTATAAAAAATATAACTTAAAATTTTATATTGAGGAAAACGATTTGGGAAGGATTATAC
Organism: Eucriotettix oculatus; assembly: GCA_034510155.1. Lineage (NCBI taxonomy): Eukaryota > Metazoa > Arthropoda > Insecta > Orthoptera > Tetrigidae > Eucriotettix > Eucriotettix oculatus. The sequence goes on along the minus strand of CM067376.1, from coordinate 2,027,573 downwards.
AGTGTTTGAAAAATGACAAATCACAAGTTCCTCAATTATATTTTATTATTCACATAAAATATAAAACTTCAATATCATTTGCAGGTCAAGTAATGCCAAAAACAAGAACACTTAATAATATTTCTAAATTACAATAAAAAAGACAAAAGTTCTTCAATGCAATAATTTACTTCCAAAATTTATATGTATTATAAGCAATGAAGATTCACAAATGTTTTTTAACAACATGAGACTGTGAGTAGTTTCACACTTTAGACAAGTTATGGCTTTTCACGAGTATGAATCCTCATATGATACTTTAAGTTACTTGATCTTGTGAATGATTTACAACATTCAGCACATTTAAAAGGTTTTCCACCAGTGTGAACTAGCATATGAGATTTTAAACTACTAGAATCTTTGAATAATTCAAAACATTCAAGACATTTAAATGGCTTATCACCCATATGAATATGCATATGTTTTTTTAAACTGCCTGAATCTGTGAATGCTCTAAAACACCCAACACATTGAAATGGCTTTTCACCCGTGTGAATTCGCATATGGGATTTTAAACTACTTGATTCGGTGAATGATTTGAAACACTCAAACACATTTAAAAGGCTTTTCACCTGTGTGAAATAGCATATGAGATTTTAAACTACTTGAATCTTTGAATGATTTAAAACATTCAAGACATTTACATGGCTTTTCACCCATATGAATATGCATATGTTTTTTTAAACTGCCTGAATCTATAAATGCTTTAACACACTCAATGCATTTAAATGGCTTTTCACCAGTGTGAATTCTCATATGAAATTTTAAACTACTTGAAGTTGTGAATGATTTATAACATTCAACACATTTAAATGGCTGTTCACCTGTGTGAATTCGAATATGTTTTTTAAAACTGCCTAAATGTGTGAATGCTTTAAAGCACTCAACGCATTTAAATGGCTTTTCACCTGTGTGAATTCTCATATGTGTTGTAAGATGAGAAGATATTGTGAATGATGCATCACATTCAACACATTTAAATGGCTTCTCACCAGTGTGAATCCGGGTATGAGCATTTAAACTACTTGAAGTTGTGAATGATTTAAAACATTCAACACATTTAAATGGCTTTTCACCTGTGTGAATTCGCATATGAGATTTTAAATTACTTGAATCTATAAATGATTTAAAACACTCATCACATTTAAATGTCTTTTCACCTGTGTGAATTCGCATATGACATTTTAAATTACTTGAATTTGTAAATAATTTCAAACACTCAACACATTTAAATGGCTTTTCACCTGTGTGAATTCGCATATGAGATTTTAAACTACTTGAAATTGTAAATGATTTATAACACTCAACACATTTAAATGGCTTTTCACCTGTGTGAATTCGCATATGACACTTTAAACTACTTGAATCTGTAAATGATTTATAACACTCAACACATTTAAATGGCTTTTCACCTGTGTGAATTCGCATATGAGATTTTAAACTACTTGAATCTGTAAATGATTTAAAACACTCAACACATTTAAATGGCTTTTCACCTGTGTGAATTCGCATATGAGATTTTAAACTACTTGAAGCTGTAAATGATTTAAAACACTCAACACATTTAAATGGCTTTTCATCTGTGTGAATTCGCATATGTCTTCTTAAACTCCTGGAATCTGTAAATGATTTAAAACATTCAACACATTCAAATGACATATCTTTTATATGAATTCTCATATTACTATCTTAATGACTGGAACATGAGAATAGTTCAACACATTTGTCTTTTTTAACTGTTTGAAGCTTTGAATATTTTATCACACATGTTTCTATATTTTTTGTTACCATAGTCTGATTCAAAAATTGTTGATCCTATTAATTTTCTTCTGTAGGTATTGTTTGATAAAATAATTATTCACCGCTTTTATCATCTTTTAGTTTATTCTGACAACATTAACTTTCTATTTTTCTTCAAATAAATTGAATGGAAATTTAGAATACTTAATTCACAATAATAAAAGTCCAAATACAGATGAATCTTGGTAATTCTCCTAAAAATAAATAATAACAATAATTATGTAAATACATTTTTGTGGAAATATACTATTTTACTGAGATTAATTCAATCTAAATCACAGTTTTACAGGAAAGATACTCAGTGAATGATACTGTTTTTATAATATATTTGTATAAATAGTATTAAATCTAACTCATAGTATGAAAATAAAATAGAGCAATTATCATCTTAAGTCCAATCAAAAGGTTAAAGCAAGAATAAGAACTAAGCATCAGGTACATAGATTTGAGGACAATTGAATAAAATGACAATTATTAGAAGGAATGTATATATTATAATGAACTTAAATGTAGCCATGAATGCAAAACAAGAAGCTGCTTGTAACCTTGTCAATAATGTGATGTTATCTCTTTAAATGACTTTTGTAAATAATGCAATCTTAAATAATACTGGAAATAATAATGTTTTTAATTAATAATAGAAATTAATAGAGTTGTTAAAATTGTTGTTTAAGGAAACACCCACTAGGAGTCTCTGTAAATAAATAGCAATATTGATACAGGCTTCTACAATAAGGAAAAGTGAACAAAGTACATATACATTGTTGATTAATATGGAGTTCTGGTGTCGAATTACTTTAACAGGTGATAATTTTATCATGATACATAATGACAGATTTCAAAAATTAATAACTGCAGCAATTGATAATTATGGTGAAGCAGTGGAGATGATTCAGATTTCCTATGGGAGTTTGATCATAATTCATGCAAAAATCAATCAGATGAAACGAGCAAAAGAAGAGCTTGAAACAGAAACTGATGATGCAGCATATAGAAAGTATTTTTTTGGAAACATAATTCTTTGCATTGCTGTATGGGACCTCCACTTGAGGATGTGAGTACTAGGAGACACAGCTTCATGGTGACTTGGCCTACATTTTGAGGTGCGGCACACAGCATTGGCACCAAACCTGATCCCCTCGAGAAGTGGAATTTGATATTTACAACTGATGTTATATGAGAAATTCTTGAAATGTCAAACTTGGGAAATACTTGATATCTCTGTCCTCCAAAACTGATGAGGAAAACATTTATCTTAAAATTTTGTTGAAAGATGAGACCAATGAGTCAGTATTGTACCAAGAAGATATTCAACACCCATGCAAAACACATGGACGACTAAGGATTTTAGTTGTAAAAGACACTGACGAGGGGAAACTGGACTAATTTGATGCCGTTGCCTCATCCTGCTGCTCGTCACTCCTGTAACTTCCCCCTCCTTGATGCCCAGTTTGTACTACCTATATAACCTATCTTCTGAATCCTTCGATACATGTAAAGGCCCAAGACAAGAAGACATGGCCCTATCGTGTTTATTTTCCAACACAGCCCTAGAAAAAGTTATGCAGAACTGAGGATTAGAGGAACTATACTACATAAATCAATACGAATGCTAGCAATTTCTGATGCTAATAGGAAGACTGTATTAATCAGTAAGGAATGCGTATGCAAAGCTAAAGTCCACAGCATATTAATTAGGATTGAAACAAAATACATGGAAAACTCCAATATGGAAATATCTCCATGTATGATATTAACATAGAAAAAGGTAATAATTCATGTACTTTGGAGGCATACGTAATTATGACAAGAACAAATAGAAATTAACCACAGAATGAATAAGCCAAGCATATAAAAGTTAAATGTTAATGATGTCAAAATGGATAAAACAACAGACGAAAATATGGCTTGTAGATGAAGAAAAATTAAAAATATTCAAAAGGAAAAAACCTAACCTTCACTCAACCAGACAGAAGGAAAGTACAAAAGGAAGGCTCAAGCTAAGATGGATAGATGGGGTTATGATAGATCTACAAACCCTGAAAATCATGGTGGATGGAAACAAGATAAAAACAGATGGGAAGCTCAGAATTACAAAGGGCTGTAACACCGATCAAGAAGAAGAAGAATCTAACCTGTCTGACATTACGGAACCAGTGGGATTATGTTTGGAAAATCATTTCAAATCTCTATAAAATGAAATCCACTACTAAATTACAAATTTTTCAATGATAGTCTTTAATTTGGTTAATAAGCTGTATAGAATGAAGAAAAATCCATTAGTGATCCGGAAAAATCGCTACAAATCTAAAAGTTCAGGAAAATGTGTTACTAAATTACAAACATGTGATTGAGAATGTATTCAATCCTTAATGATGATTTTAGTCAGGAACAGTAGAGAGACAAACGAAGTAACAGGGAGCGGGGCTTAGGGTAGGGGACTGGATCTAGAAAATTTCCTTCATTTACAAAAAATGGACATAGGGTTAATCTTAGAAACTGATTTTACCTTTAGAACTGTCATTAAAATACCATATTACAAGGAGTATCACACCCATGGCGGAGCAGCAGTTATAATCCCATTACCAGAAGATACACAAACAAATTAATAAAATACAATCAGCCAATGTTAACAGTCTCAAACCCACCTAGCCATGGCATTACTAGAGAAGTCTATGGGACCGAGATTTATCATAGGAGGAGATTGGAATGCTAGAAATACAATGTGGGGATCAAGATTAACAACCACCAAAGGCAGAAACCTACAACAGGCAACCAATGAAAGTAATTGCAACCACCCAACAACTGCTGAACGCATCTTCTGACTGGCCAACCAACTTCTTTAGCTACAAACGTACCTCAACAAGTTATTCACAAGTCGAATCCAACCACAACATATTGTCAGATCATACACCAATAATTGCAAATATAAGTACATACATTATAAAGAAAGAAAGCGTACCAACTTTAACAAATAATTGAACAGATTGGGCTAGCTTCAAAAATCACATCAATAACGAGATCGATTTAAAGCTCTGGTTAAAAGAAACTGAACATATCGAAGAATCTGTCAACTACACTCATCCAAGGAGTTGCTCAGTTATCTACCCCAAAAATGCCAAAGGAAATACAGAAACATAACAATATTCCCCTTCATATAAGAGAAATGGTGATTGAAAAGAGAAGAGCAAGAGGCAGATGGCAAAGATCCTGAAACAATAACGATAAAAAAAATACAACAGGCTGTCATACTGGAAACGTGTCCAAATCATCATGATACCCAAACCAGGAAAGCCAGTCAATGAAACAAGTTCATATAGACCAATCAGTCTTCTTCAAAAATCTTTGAAAGGCTTTGAATAAAAAGAATCATAACAAACCTGGAACTTTCGTCAATTATACTGGACCACCAATTCGGCTTCCGTGAAAAACATTCGACAATACAACAACCACATTGAATCATAAATAGCATCAACAAAAGCCTTGAAGAAAAGAAATTATGTAACGCCATCTTCCTCGATGCCGTCCAGGGTTTTCATAAGGTCTGGCACACAGGACTACTTTACAAGATCAAAAAGTCTTCCTTAATTCCTACCACTACCTGCTGAGATCATACTTGACAAAACGACTCTTCCAAGTAAAGTTCTACGCTAGCTACTCTAATTACAAACCCGCAGAATCAGGAGTGCCTCAGGGTCGTGGGTTGGGTTCTAAACTTTGGACCTACCAACTACAGACAATACTTCCATAGCAACATTTGTGGATGATACAGCCTTATTATCAGTAAATGCTGACACCGTCATTGCAACACAAAACCTGCAAAACCAAGAAATGGAAAATAAAAATAAACAACAACAAATCAACACAAGTCACATACACCACAAGACATATAGCGTGCCCTCCAGACTTCTTCAATAACAAAGTTAAGTATTTGGGTTTACATCTTGACCAAAAAATGACTTGGAAAGAACATGTCCAAAAAAAGACATCAAATAAATCTAAAATTAAGGGGAATGTCTTGGCTAATGGGAAGAAAATAAAAATAATCTTAACACAATAAAATTTTATTATAGAAATGTATCATTAAGCCTGTATGGAATAACGGCAGAGAATTGTGGATACAGTCAAAAATACTCTGCACAATCACCAACGCACCATGGTTTGTTTCCAATTTCATGATACTCAACGATCTCAATATCCTATTCATCACTGAGGAAATCAAAAGACTAACAAAACACTACCTTGAGCGAGTGGAAGGACACCAAAATAGGTTATATATATATATACACTATTGAACTTCTAGGGAATCGTCATTGGACGTTTACCCTACTTATTTCATTGTACTGCAGATTGTAAATTAGCAAATTTAATGAACAAAATATAATATTTTAAGGTTAATTGTTAAATAAAAATGATTTCACATACCGCCAAGACCAGTTAATAGGGCGAAATCACCAACACCAACCAAATAAAGGTTAAGAGAAACTTTCCCTGTGTTGTTATTATTATTCCTTCCCAGTTTACATCACTTTGTGATTCCCATATAATGTTGGGTTATCTGAAGATCCTGTTTTACACCTTATAAGGCTTCCTTTCCAATTACTGTTTGGATCACTAATATCTGAAAAAGAGAATTAAATGTAAACATCAGATTGGTTTTTAAATATTGCGTAAATTTTCACTTTTGTTGATAAAATAGAGAATATGCACACTACATTTTAATTTTAAGGAATTCCACGACAAGTTCCAAGATCGTCACAGACTAACGTCGAAATTAAAATATGGTATTTAACTCCTTATATTTTTTCATGGATTGACTTTAAATTACTTACACTTTGTCACAATCGAATTAGTTTACTGAACAGGAGTGTCGTTAATTACTCAGCTGTCTTTCACTCAAAGGTTGGGCAACATTGAAACACAAAAATCACATAATTAAATAATAAAAATATCATAATGCAAGGAGTAGAAAAACAAAAACCATAAACTTTGCCGATCATGTTGTAGTATAAGACTCTGCACGGTTACTGCAACAACATTAAAATCACCAAAAATTAAAAAATCTAAGGCATCCTACCAATTGAACTGACCAAAGATTAACTGAATTAGGATTAGTGGGTTTAGTGAGTTTCATTCCGCAGCGTTGGCATTGTTTGCTGTGCAGTTACAAGTAACGGCTGTAATCTACGTTCCTTAAAAAAATGAATTTGTCTGCAGTTTGTAATTTATCCGACACATGTTAACGAAAATCGATATACAGAAGAAATAAAGAAAGGAGCAGTGACGTAAAATGAATAATAATGTCGCAGGTTGTTTTATAATTATTCTTAATTCTAACTGCATCCAAATTTTAATTACTATTCTAAATTAAACAACAGTTAATATTAATATTAAGTAATCACTAATGTTGTTGTTGTTTCTGTAGGATGTTTCAATGCTTAGTCTTTAATTAAGGATGTTGACACTTGCTCACAAGTTATTCAGTGGCAATTGATTAGAAGAGGAATTTAGAGAAGTGAAGAAATTGTGGATATTGACTTATCTTCCTCAATTTTTGTCCTGAAACACTAAGTGACCAGTTACCATATTTAGTGATGCAACAAGCATATTATGTGCTTTGTAAAGGAATTAAAGCTTCTTGTGTTTGAAACTTGGAGACTTAAATGAGAACTAACTGCACTACTTGAATATAAAACCATTTTTTCTTTTATCGTTTAATTCCTTTTGAGTATTAACTAAGTGTAATTATGTCAATTTGAATAGAAGTGAGCAAAGACCATGCCAATGTGTTGAGTATGATTAATTGATCACACGAGGAATCACACAGATCATCAATTATAGAGTCATGCCGAGTGTGAAAAAGCAACTCGCAATAATCAAGTTAAACAAATGATGCTAAGAATCAGACTGGATGAAAAAGAAGAAATTTGTATCACATTTTTTTCCATTTAACAATGCCGCTGAGGACTTGCACGTGTGAAAATGTTGCATCATATTTAATTTTATTTAATGCCTAATATTTATTTGTATTATTACAACTCTGCAATCCTCTTTATAATTAATTCTGTAATCAAAGTTGATGATCTATTGACAACCACCAAAACCAAAAAAGCAATGGAAACATTCCTCCTAGACATAGAAAAGAATTCAGCACAATTTGGCTTAACAGTTAATGCTGACAAAACCAAATATATGAGATGTACATCAGAAAACAGAAAACTCGCTGAAGTAGCGATAAATGGACAGGCCTACCAAGAAGTAAAAGGATCTTGGATGTAGAAGAAGAAATAAAAGAGAGAATAGCGGCTGGGAACAGATCATATTTTATCTATTAGACGTATTTAAGAGCAAATAAATGTCCACAAGTGCTAAACTCAGGCTACATCAGACTGTAATAAGACCAATATTCACTTATGCGACAGAGACATGGACGCTTAAAAAAAAAGCTTATGCGATATGAGAGAAATCATAAGGAGAATATATGGACACATAAGGTGGATAAGTATACGTGGAGAATAAGAAACGATGCAGTAATAGATATGATTATTAAATATAAGAATATAATAAATCACATTAAAGCATTGAGATTGGGATGATATGGAAACCTATGACAATAGAATGAAGACCGCGTGGTAAAAAAGATCTAAAGACATTAAGCAGTTGAAAGGAAAAAATTGTATAGAAATTGTAGAGGATTGGAAGACATGGAGAGCAGTAGTAGAACAGGCCAAAACATTCCATAAAAGAACGTTGTAGTACCTCATTAAGAAGAAGAATCAAAGTTGTAGATTGTATGAAAAATAAAAATGAATATTGAATGTATCTAATATTTTCATTTTGATGCCCATGTTTATGCAAAGGCAATACGTGATTTAATATTTGTATTAGATGTGGGCATCAGAACTGATAATCGGTTCAAAGAGTTGATTCTTTTAAAGAACTGTTCTCTTAAACAACTCATTGTTCAGTTCATAGAGTCGTGAGAGAGTTTCGTGAGTCATGAGCTGAAGTCATCAAATCTTGAGTCAGTTATGGAGTGAGTCACTTGATATGGACCCTCTTCAGGTTGAACTGAATAACAATGATAAAAAAAAAATTATAACATTTTTTGCCTGTTTTTGGCCTAATTGAAACCTGTATTATTCTTACCGACATTAATAACTATTATAACATTGCTTATGTTAAGGACAAAAAAATTTTATACTGTTACGAAAAATCAATTATTCCTCTTCAGATAAATCACAAGATTATTTAACATAGCTTCTTTATTGTCATATGATATAGATATTTAAGAAATATTACATCAAAATCATTGAAAAAGAATTGAACTGTTACGTCTTTTTCATGGTTCGTACACAAAGATGTACTCTGATGAAGAGAGTTACACATGTGTAGAGTGTGATAAAACCTTCTCAAAATCATCATACTTACAAATACATGTGAACACTCACACAGGCATAGCAATGCACATGATGACTCACACAGGTGTGAAGCCATACAAATGTGGTGAATGTGACAAAGCATTCTCACAGGCAGGAACCTTAACAGAACACATGAGGACTCACACTGGTGAAAAACTTCATAAATGTGCTGCATGTGATATAAGATTCTCACGCTCTGGTAATTTTAAGGGGCACATGAGAACTCATACAGGAGAAAAACCTTATAAACGTTCTGTTTGTTATACAACATTCTCAAAGTCCTCAGCCTTCAAGGAGCACATGATACACAGGCGCAAAGACATACAAATCTGTTGAGTGTGATTAAACATTTTCAACTTCCTCAAGTAAAGAAACCAGTGTATGAAGTTTAATAAAGCAGATGAAGTCTTGTTTCATCTTCCACACACTGAGCAAGAAACATGTGTAATCTCTCAGGTGAAATTCTGTGTAAATATTGCACCAAATTCAAATATTGGTTATGAATGAATTGAAGTACTTACACCTTCAAAATTCTCACCGTAATTTATTTAGTAATTAAAATTGTAGGTTGTGTGAATAATAAAGCGCTCATCAAAATGTTTAATAAAAATAATATTATCTTAATGATTGTTATGCAGTGCAATGTTTCCTAAGATAATTTGGTCAGAAAAATATTTCTTTTGGTTAGATTAGTTTGTTTGTTTAGAGTCAAACGATCTGAATGCCAAATGTGTCATACGCTTTTATTTTATATTCTAGAGCTCTGAAACCTGGAACACTAATGTGGCTTTACGCTTTATTATTATCAGTAAAATCATGGTCATTGTTTTTAATTGCCATCATAATTTTTTTTAAAAACAGTTGTACATCAGTGTCTTTGTGTGTTCAGACTCTACTGCTTCTCAAAGCTGTTGTGTTGTGGAATTTAGTAACATCCAACTTCTTTTCTTTAAGTAACAGATCTAATTTTAATAGTTTTTGTTTATAAATAAATAGCAATAAACAAAATAATATTAATAGCAATTGGATATTAATGATAGTTCCTCTTATGGTATACACATATAATTATTAAATTCATTCCTATTGACTTCTTTTAATAGCAGTTTGAGTGTACAATTTTGTCAATCCCTCTAAATAGTATCTTGTTGGTGTGAATTGCAACATTTTATAATAATATAATAATTTCACCTACAAATTATTGCTGTGAAAGCTGTAAACCATGCAAGATTTTAATATTAATTTGGAAAATGAAATAATGTTTTACAGATATGTCTATTAGAAATATTCTTTCCATAAGTTAGTCGTAAGCACACTTTTTAATGAGTTCATCAGTTTTCAAAATAACTGATTCCATAAATATTCTTTCTATTTTTTACCATTATATTTTTCTTAAGACTTGTCTACATCCATAGTCAACATATTATTCTCAGCATTGTTTTTGCCTTTTATTGTGTGCATAGTTTTGTTCCAAGACTTTAATAATATAATTTTGTTCCTAATCACCAACTCACACCCATATAAAGAAACGTGGATTCTGTATTGTGGTGGTGTGACAGAATAAAAAATATCCTAAATTTTATCTTTTAGTGTTGGAAAGACTTTATATTTCCGCAACATTGGTTCGATTCATGTCTCAAAAACTTTCCCACATGCTCTATGTAAATAGTCCTAGTATTTTAATAGTTATACAAATATATTTATAAATAAATGGCAGTTTAACTGTTACATTTTTGTTCTATCACATTTGTGTCAATTCTTACCGTCCCCGTCCCCCCTCAACTCTGTCTTAGTCAAGATATTAATGCTCAACCTCGTGCACTAAGTGAATTGACTCTCAACAACTCAACAAAGATGATTGATCTGACCGTCACTAATTTTTATTAACCACATTGTTTTTGTAGTAATTTGAATGCATACATTATTTGAAAGCTGTTACACAGTGCAATGCATATATATTATTCTATAAGAGGTCATTCACTATTTCTGTGGTCAGCAAATAATCCCTTTCTGTAGGATAATATTTATAAAGACTGTATGTTTCTACGGGAAGATTTCTTGAAATTGCCGTGGTGTGTAAACCAACTGCGAGTTATTATAAGTCCTATTACACTTTCCTATATCATTCATCCTACTTACTATCTATTGTTACAGCAGGCTCAGAAGAAATCAACTTCTTTGGATCATCGATATGACGTATACATAAATTGATAAATTCCCTTTAGTTCTCGCATCGGGTAAATTTATATATTTAGTAATTGCTAATATGAAAATAAAAGGGAAACTAACAAGCTTGGTGTAATGCGAGTTGCTGCTTTACTTTATCACCTATAATATGTAATTTAAGAACAAATTTAACCATTAAGTGGGGGAATTGTTTTATGCTGTTGGAATACAGAAAATATTTTTCTGCCTCCTATTTTGTACACTCTCGAGATTCTGGGAGTCTATATGAGGTGCAGATTGTAATGTTTTCAAATTAGGTTTAGTTATATGTTAAGCAAGAATTAAATAATGTACCGGGATAATGTAAATAAATATAACCGGGTAACGCCGCGTCCTCAGATAGTAACTAATATATTATGAAGAGAATTCTGTGATGCTGACTTGATTTACATTACAACTCCATTGTACACCTCAGATTCTTCTATTATAAATTGTGGCTGAGGAGAAATAGAGGTAACTCAGCTTTAAATTGGCTACTTGATGACTTTTTAATTATTTGGGGCAGTTTGTTAAAGACAGAAATCTGAGAATTATATAAATTGACAATGTTTTACATTTTTGTATAGATTTTTCTCATATTGAAGCAATGAACGTTAGAATTCTTCATAACATTTGTAGGATAGAAAAAATCCTTTGATAATGTAAACTGGAAAACACTACTAAGGATTTTGAAGATGACGAAAATAGAAGGTTTATCCGTTACCTCTACATAAAGCAGTCAGCAGTAATTAGAATTGAAGGACAAGAAAAAATAAGTGACATCAAGGAAGGAGTAAAACAAGGATGTCCATGCTGTTTAACTTATATATATAGAAGAGGTGATGAAGAAAGTTAAAAATGAATAGGGAAAGGAAATCAAAATGCAAGGAGAGGAAATAAATACCACAAGGTTTGCTCATGAAATTGTGATATTAGGGGAGTCAGAATCATCCAGGAGAAAAAGTACAACATGCAGATTAATAGAGGGAAAACCAAAGTAATGGAGTGTAATATGGGAAACAGTGGAATAACAGACTGTTAAATTGGGAAGGGATATTTTGACATAGGATAGCACAGGCAAGCTAAAAATGTTGATATGGATTATGGCAGTATCTGGGTGCGAAACATGGAGTAGGAGTTACAGAAAGGTGAAGCCTTTGATGTGTGGTGCCATAGGAGAATGAGATAGTTGGATAAGGTAACTAACCAGTAAGTTCTAAAATGAATAGGGGCAGAGAAACAATATAAGGGATGTTAAGAAGAGGGATAGGTTAACAGCCCATGTTTTAAGACACAAGGGTAGTGTAAAATTAGCATTAGAGGGAAGTGTGTGGGTTGAGAACGGAAGAGGGAGACCAAACATGAAATAAACTTAGGAGCCAAGCAAGGATGTGTTGGATATGTAGAAATGAAAGCACTTGGTATCTTGGAAAGGAGGATCTTAAGATGCACCTTTGGAGCAGTCAAGGAAGGAGATTAATGATGAAACAGATACAATTATGAAATATATAAATTATTTAATGAACCAGTCATTGTTGAATATATTAGAATTAGCAGATTTGACTGAATGGGCCACGTAATTTGTAAAGTCGTGTTTAATGCTTGACTGGAACAGACAAGACAACCCAAAATAGGGTTGGAAGATGAAGTGGCTCGGGATATGACAACCTTAAGTTCAATGTTTTCATGAACAGGAAAGAATGGCTGGAGATTTTGAAGAAGGCCAAGGCCTACACCCGTCTGTTGAGTGAATAGTGATTATAATCTTGTCGGAATTGAAGCTTACTTTATTCTGGAGTCGGCCTCGCCTCTAGTCCTAAGCAGTTCCCAAATAATTTTCTTTTCAACACAATTTTAACATTATTTTGCAAACAGACAACATGATTCAAGGGGAAATGAAATATTATTTTGAATGGCGTAAACAAAAATTCCATAACATATAAAGGTAAGTCAGCACAACATTAATAATATTATTATATTATTTGGCAGTTAAAAATTAATTTGTACATTATTTTTATAAAAAAATATTACTTAAAATTTTATATTGAGGAAAACGATTTGGGAAGGCTTATACAGTGTTTGAAAAATGACAAATCACAAGTTCCTCAATTATATTTTATTATTCACATAAAACTTCAATTTCATTTGCAGGTCAAGTAATGACAAAAAGAAAAACACTTAATAATATTTCTAAATTACAATAAAAAAGACAAAAGTTCTTCAATACAATAATTTAATTCTAACATTTACGTGTATTATAAGCAATGTAGATTCACAAATGTTTTTTTTAACAATATGAGACTGTGAGTAGTTTCACACTTTAGACAAGTTATGGCTTTTCACAAGTATGAATCCTCATATGATACTTTAAGTTACTTGATCTTGTGAATGATTCACAACATTCATCACATTTTAAAAAGGTTTTTCACCTGTGTGAATTCGCATATGATTCTTTAAAGAGCTTGACACTGTGAATGCTTTAAAGCACTCAACACATTTAAATGGCTTTTCACCTGTGTGAATTCGCATATGAATTTTTAAACTGCCTGATTGTGTGAATGCTTTAAAACACTCAACACATTTAAATGGCTTTTCACCAGTGTGAATTCGCATATGAATTTTTAAACTGCCTGATTGTGTGAATGTTTTAAAGCACTCAACACATTTAAATGGCTTTTCAACTTTATGAATTCTCATATGATCATTTAAGTTCCTTGATCTTGTGAATGATTTAAAACATTCAGCACATTTAAAAGGTTTTTCACCAGTGTGAACTTGCATATGTTTCCTTAAAGTGCCTGACTCGGTGAATGCTTTAAAACACTCAACACATTTAAATGGCTTTTCACCAGTGTGAATTCGCATATGTTTTTTTAAACTTCCTGACTCGGTGAATGCTTTAAAACACTCAACACATTTAAATGGCTTTTCACCAGTGTGAATTCGCATATGTATTTTTAAACTTCCTGAATCTGTGAATGCTTTAAAACACTCAACACATTTAAATGGCTTTTCACCAGTGTGAATTCGCATATGTTTTTTTAAACTTCCTGAATCTATGAATGCTTTAAAACACTCAACACATTTAAATGGCTTTTCACCCGTGTGAATTCGCATATGATTCTTTAAAGAGCTTGACACTGTGAATGCTTTAAAACACTCAACACATTTAAATGGCTTTTCACCAGTGTGAATTCGCATATGAGTATTTAAACTACTTGATTCTGTGAATGATTTAAAACACTCAACACATTTAAATGGCTTTTCACCAGTGTGAATTCGCATATGTTTTTTTAAACTGCTGGAAGCTGTGAATGCTGTGAAACATTCAACACATTCAAAAGACATATCTCCTATATGAATTCTCATATGAGTATCTAAATGACTGGAAGGTGAGAATAGTTCAACACATTTAAATGGATTTTTCTTAGTTTGAATCTACATTTGTCTTTTTAAACTGTTTGAAGCTGTGAATATTTTATCACACATGTTTCTATATTTTTTGTTACCATAGTCTGACTCAAAATGTGTTGATCCTGTTAATTTTCTTCTGTTGGTTTTGTTTTATAAAATAATTATTCACCGCTTTTATCTTGGTAATTCTCCTAAAAATAAATAATTACAATAATTATGTAAATACATGATTATTTAATTATATTTAAATAGGATTTTGGCAAAGGGAGGTATTATTTCATTATTGTTGGAAATATACTATTTTCCTGAAATAAATTCAATCTAAATGACAGTTTTACAGGAAAGATACTGTTTTATAATATAATTGTAGGAATAGTATTAAATCTAACTCATAGTATGAAAATAAAATAGAGCAATTATCATCTTAAGTCCTATCAAAAGGTTAAAGCAAGAATAAGAACTAAGCATCAGGTAGATAGATTAGAGGACAATTTAATAAAATGAAAATTATTAGAAAGAATGTATATATTATAATGAACTTAAATGTAGCCATGAATGCAAAACAAGAAGCTGCTTGTAACCTTGTAAATAATGAGATGTTATCTCTTTTAATTTTTTTGTAAATAATGGAATCTTACGTCTTTAAATAATACTGGAAATAATAATGTTTATAAAAATAAAAAAAATGAATACAATTGTTAAAATTATAGTTAACTAAATAGCGAAGTCATTCAAGATTCTGCAATAAGGTAAGGTAAAATAAACAAAGGACATATTTATTGTCGATTATATGGAGTTCTGGTGTCGAATTATTTTAACAGGTGATTATTTTACCATGAAACATAGTGTAGATCAACATTCCATAAAATAAAACCAGACAAAAAGGTTGTTCTAACTCATTTAACATATACAAATATTGAGATTAACTCTAAATTGGTTTGTGCTGTATGGAAGTTCAGGGTATCTTAAACTCAGTGTAGTCTCTATCAATCTGTCATGTGGAACACATGCATATAAATTAATATATTTTTATTCACTCATCCTGTGGCATCTGTTACCACCGACCCTAGTTTTGTAAGTATTAAATATATATTATCCTACAACATGTTAATTTGCACTGCATATAGTTTAGATTATGTGATATTTATGTTTCCTCTTCAAGTGCCTGTATCTTACAAAGAGTTCTTTGCACAGTATTCAGTTTATACGGTAATCCATCATTTCATTATTCTTAGCACTGGATTCAGAGATGGTCAATGACAAATTTCAAAAATTTATAAACACAGCAGTGCAGGCTTTTGATAATTATGGTGAAGCAGACTGCAGTGGAGATGATTCAGATTTCCTATGGGAGTTTAATCAAAATTCATGAAGGGATAAATCAGATGAAAAGATCAAAAGAAGAGCTTGAAACAGAAACTGATGATGCAGCATATAGAAAGTATTTATTTGGCAAATGTAATTCTTTGCAATGGTGTATGGGACCTCCACTTGAGGATGTGAGTACTAGGAGACACAGCTTCATGGTGACTTGACCTACATTTTGAGGTGCGGCACACAGCATTGGCACCAAACCTGATCCCCTCGAGAAGTGGAATTTGATATTTACAACTGATGTTATATGAGAAATTCTTGAAATGTCAAACTTGGGAAATACTTGATATCTCTGTCCTCCAAAACTGATGAGGAAAACATTTATCTTGAAATTTTGTTGACTGATGAGACCAATGAGTCAGTATTGTACTAAAAAGATATTCAACACCCATGCAAAACACATGGAAGACTAAGGATATTAGTTGTAAAAGACCCTGACGAGGGGAAACTGGACTAATTTGATGCCGTTGCCTTGTCCTGCTGCTCATCGCTCCT
>CM067376.1:1940648-2010728 GCA_034510155.1 Eucriotettix oculatus | reverse complement strand
AATCTGCTACTTGGGAAGCATAATAAGTAGGAAAGATAGAAGTATATTAGACATTAAAAAAAGGGTAAGACAGGCCAGGGAGGAATTTACATACAGGTAATATAAGAGTAAATATTAGGATAACGACAAGACTTGTAAAGTCGCGTTGAATGCTAAACTGGAAGGGACAAGATGAACTGGACAACACAAATAAAGATGGATAGATAAAGGGAGTCGGGATATAAAAAACCTGAGGGGTGATGAATTGGTGGAATGTTGCCATGAAGAGGCCAAGGCCCAAACAGGGCTGTTGAGTGAATGTGTGATGTCACTATTGTATGGGATGAAGCTTACTATATTCTGGAGACGACCTCGCATCTAGTCCCAAGCAGTTCTCAAATGTTTTACCTTTCATCACAATTTTAACATTGTTTTGCAAACAGACAACATGATTTAAGGGAAAGTGAAATATTCTTTTTAATGGTGCAAAGAAAATTCCTGTAATATATCCAGGCAACTTTAACAAATTATTATATTCCTTTGAAGTTAAAACTTTATATTAATTAAAACCATTTGGAAAGGCTTCAATACAGTTTTTGAAAAATGACAAATCACAAATTTTTCAAATAAATTATTTTATTCACAAAAAACACAAACATCAACTTTATTTACACATAAAGTACATACAAAAATCAAGAACACTTAACAATATTACTAAATATAAATAAATGAGAAAACAATTTAATACTAACATTGATATGTATTAGAAGCAGTGTAGATTCACAAATGTTTTGTTAAACAACATGAGACTGTGAGTAGTTTCGCACTTTGAACAAGTTACAGCCTTCCACCAGTTTAGAACATTCTGTGAAACATATATCACATCAAAAAATTAATATCGCTTTTCAACTGTATGAAAACTCATATAATCATTTAAGTTTTTTGATCTTGTGAATGCTTTAAAACACTCAACACATTTAAAAGGCTTCTCACCAGTGTGAATATTCAATTTTTTTAAAACCTCATGAATCTGTGAAACACTCTACACATTTAGAAGGCTTTTCACCAGTGTGAATTCGCATATGTTTCTTTAAAGTGCTTGAATCTGTGAATGCTGTGAAACACTCAACACATTTAAAAGGCTTTTCACCAGTGTGAATTCGGATATGAGCTTTTAATTTACCAGAATCTCTGAATGATTTTAAACATTCAACACATTTAAATGGTTTTTCACCAGTGTGAATCCTCATATGTGTTTGTAAACTACCCGAAGTTGTGAATGATTTAAAACACACAATACATTTAAATGGCTTTTCACCAGTATGAATTCGCATATGTGTTTTTAAAGAGTTTGTCTCTCTGAATGCTTTGGAACACTCAACACATTTAAAAGGCTTTTCACCAGTGTGAATTCGCATATGTTTTTTTAAACTGCTGGAATCTGTGAATGCTGTGAAACACTCAACACATTTAAATGGCTTTTCACCTGTGTGAATTCGCATGTGAGCATTTAAACTGCTTGAATCTTTGAATGATTTAAAACACTCAACACATTTAAATGGCTTTTTGCCAATGTGAATCCACATATGAGTTTGTAAACTGCTTGAATCTGTGAATGATTTAAAACATTCAACACATTTAAATGGTTTTTCACCCGTGTGAACTTGCATATGTTTTTTAAAACTGCCTGAATCTGTGAATGCTTTAAAACATTCAACACAATGAAATGGCTTTTCACCAGTATGAATTGTGATGTGTCTTTGTAAACTACTTGAAGTTGTAAATGATTTAAAACACACAATACATTTAAATGGCTTTTCACCCGTATGAATTCTCATATGTTTTGTAAGACGAGAGAATATTGTGAATGATGCATCACATTCAACACACTTAAATGGCTTTTCACCAGTGTGAATCTGGATATGAGCTTTTAAACTACTTGAGGTTGTGAATGATTTAAAACACTCAACACATTTAAATGGCTTTTCACCTGTGTGAATTCGCATATGAGTATTTAAATGACTTGAATCTTTGAATGATTTAAAACACTCAACACATTTAAGTGACATAGCTCGTATTTGAATATCCGAATGACTGGAACATGAGAATAGTTCAACACATTTAAATGATTATTTCCCAGTGTGAATCTACATTTGTCTGTTTAAAGTGTGAATACTTCATCACTCATGTTTCTAGATTTTTTGTTATCATAGTCTGAATCAAACATTATTGATTCTCTTAATTTTCTTTTGTTGGTTTTTGTTTGATAAAATAATCGTTCACCGCTTTTATGAACTATTAGTTTATCCTAACAATATGAACTTTCTTTACTTTCCTCAAATTAATTCAATGTAAATTTGGTATACCTAGTTCACAATAATAACGGTCCAATTACAGATGTAACTTGGTAATTTTCCTAAAAAGAAATAATAAAAATAATTAAGTAATTATAAGTGGTATTTAATTATATAGAAATAATATTTTTGCAAAGAAAGTTATTATTTCATACTTGTGGAAACTTTCATAACCAAATACTATTTTCCCAAAATAAATTTAATCTAAATGGCAGGTTTACAGGAAAGATACATAGTGAATGATTTTATAATATAATTGTAGAAATAGGATTAACTGTAACTCATAGTATGAAAATAAAATAGAGATATTATCATCCTATGTCCAATCAAAAGGTTAAAGCAAGAATAAGTACAGCTTTAACGAAACATGTGGTCAAAACTAAGCATGAGGTAGATAGATTTGAGGAGAATTGAATAAAATGATAATTGGTAGACAGGAATTGGATTTGTTTTTACAGCATGCAAACGAAATTCATACAAATATCCAGTTTACAATGGAGGCAGATGAAAACGACTCGTTACCCTTCTTGGATGTGCTAGTGTCACGGAAAGCCGATGGGTATCTGGGACACAAGGTATACAGAAAACCTACGCATACTAATACGTATCTGAAGGCCACATCTCATCACCATGAAGCCCAAAAATGAGCGCTTATAATATGCGACAATGAGGCAGGCCCTCAACCAGAACGGATATACCAACCAAACCATCTCCAGAGCTTTAAAACGTCAAACATCCACCAAAATTACACTTGGAAAAGACAAAGCATTCCTCCCATGCGTAAAGGGAGTAACTGAACGTATTGGTGGGATCCTGGAAAAACATGACATCACTCCTATTTTCAAGAGGCGGACAACGATATCTAGCCTTCTTCCACCAGTAAAAGACAAGCACGACAAACTGCTGGCAAAAGGCATTTATCAAATACCGTGTGAATGTGGCAAGTTGGCAGAACCCGTGTTAAAGAACACGACCGCTATGTACGACTGAAACTGTTCAATATGTCTGCCATTGCAGAGCACGTTATAGAAACTAACCACAAAATCGCATTGGAAGATACCAAGTTACTACTTAGAGAAAAATATTTCCGGGCACGGAAGCCATTGAAATCCGGAAGAACCTGAAAAATATCAACAGAGAAGCTGGCTACGAACTTCGCCAGCTGTGGTTTTCCTGTCTTTGAAACAATAAGGAAAAATTACGGGACATAAATGGCCAGACACAAGTTGACCTTTAGTCAGCTGCCTATATATAAGCAAGGCTAATCAGTCCTGGCCTAGCCTTGATAATGCTTGGTGCTAACAAGCGAAACGTTGGCAGACATGCCGAGAATTTACTTGGCCTAACAGCCCAAAAACCATAAAATTAAATGTAGCCATGAATGCAAAACAAGAAGCTGCTTGTAACCTTGTAAATAATGTGATGTTCTCTCTTTAAACGACTTTTGTAAATAATGCAATCTTACATCTTTAAATAATACTGGAAATAATCAGTTTGATCATAATTCATGCACAGATCAATCAGATGACAAAGAGCAGAAAGAAGAACTTGAAACAGAAACTGATGATGCAGCATATATAAAAAGTATTTATTTGGCAAACATAATTCTTTGCAATGGTGTATGGGACCTCCACTTGAGAATGTGAGTACTAAAAGACACAGCTTCATGGTGACTCATCCTACTTTTGAGTTGCGGCACACAGCATTGGCTCCAAACCTGATCCCCTCGAGAAGTGGAATTTGATATTTACAACTCACGTTATAAGAGAAATTCTTGAATTGTCAAACTTGGGAAATACTTGATATCTCTGCCCTCCAAAACTGATGAGGAAAACATTTACCTAGAAATTTTGTTGACAGATGAGACCAATGAGTCAGTATTGTACTAAAAAGATATTCAACAGCCATGCAAAACACATGGACGACTAAGGATTTTAGTTGTAAAAGACCCTGATGAGGGGAAACTGGACTAATTTGATGCCGTTGCTTCGCCCTGCTGCTTGTCGCTCCTGTTACTTTGCTCTCCTTGCCACACTGTTTGTACTACCTATATAACCTATCTTCTGAATATCTCAATCTATGTAAAGGCCCGAGGGAAGAAGACATAGTCCTATTGTGTTTAATTTCCAATATAGCACTAGAAAAAGTTATGAGAGATGCAGAACTGAGGATTAGAGGAACTATACTACATAAATCAATAGAAATCCTAGCAATTTCTGATGCTAATAGGAAGACAGGATTAATCAATAAGTAATGCGTATGCAAAGCTAAAGTCTGCAGCATCTGAATTAGGATTGTAACAAAATACATGGAAAACTCCAATATGGAAATATTTCCATGTATGATATTAACATAGAAAAAGGTAATAGTTCAAGTACTTCAATAACAAAGTTAAGTATTTGGGTTTACATCTAGAGCAAAAAATGAATTGGAAATTTATCAAATAAATCAAAAATAAAGGGAAAAAAATAATTCAAAGGAGACAGTCAAAAATACTCTGCACAATCATCAACGCACCATGGTTTGTTTCCAATTTCAAAATACACAACGATCTCAAGATCTTGTTCATTACTGAGGAAATCAAAAGACTAACAAAACACTACCTTGATGGAGTGGAAGGACACCAAAATAGGCTAATAGCCGAAATACAGAGAATACCTGGAAGAACGTGGCTAACCAATTTAATTCAGCAAGACAGAAACTAGTAAATATATATAATACACCACTGAACTTGTAGGGAATCGTCATTGGACGTTTACCCTACTTAGGTTTTAACATACTTATATAAAATTTACTTATTGCAATGTACTGCAGATTGTAAATTAGCACATTAAATAAACAAATATAATTTTTTAAGGTTAATTTTAAATAAATATGATTTCACATACCGCCAAGACCAGTTAAATAAAGGTTTAGAGAAACTTTCCCTGTGTTGTTATTATTATTCCTTCCCAGTTTACATCACTTTGTGATTCCCATATAATGAAGGAAGCTGATTTAATCTGCAGTCAAGAACAAAAGTAAAGGGAAATTAAAATGAGCGTTTTTAACCTCTTTTTTGGGTTATCTGAAGATCCTGTTTTACACCTTATAAGTCTTCCTTTCCAATTACTGTTTGGATCACTAATATCTGAAAAAGAGAATTAAATGTAAACATCAGATTGGTTTTTAAATATTGCGTAAATTTTCACTTTTGTTGATAAAATAGAGAATATGCACACTACATTTTAATTTTAAGGAATTCCACGACAAGTTCCAAATACGTCACAGACTAACCTCAAAATTAAATTATGCTCTTTAACTCCTTATATTTTTTCATGGATTGACTTTAAATTACTTACACTTTGTCACAATCGAATTAGTTTACTGAAGAGGCGAGTCGTTAATTACTCAGCTGTCTTTCACTCAAAGGTTGGGCAACATTGAAACACAAAAATCACATAATTAAATAATAAAAATATCATAATGCAAGGAGTAGAAAAACAAAAACCATAAACTTTGCCGATGATGTTGTAGTATAAGACTCTGCACGGTTACTGCAACAACATTAAAATCACCAAACATTAAAAAAGCTAAGGCATCCTACCAATTGAACTGACCAAAGATTAACTGAATTAGGATTAGTGGGTTTAGTGAGTTTCATTCCGCAGCGTTGGCATTGTTTGCTGTGCAGTTACAAGTAACGGCTGTAATCTACGTTCCTTAAAAAAATGAATTTGTCTGCTGTTTGTAATTTATCCGACACATGTTAACGAAAATCGATTTACAGAAGAAATAAAGAAAGGAGCAGTGACGTAAAATGAATAATAATGTCGCAGGTTGTTTTATAATTATTCTTAATTCTAACTGCATCCAAATTTTAATTACTATTCTAAATTAAACAACAGTTAATATTAATATTAAGTAATCACTAATGTAGTTGTTGTTTCTGTAGGATGTTTCAATGCTTAGTCTTTAATTAAGGATGTTGACACTTGCTCACAAGTTATTCAGTGGCAGTTGATTAGAAGAGGAATTTAGTGAAGTGAAGGAATAGAAGTGTGCAAAGGCTGAGAAAAATGAGAAATACATAATTAGTTAAACTGTGGTATGTTGATGTTTTATAAAATAAAAATTCAATATTGAAAAAACTCTAAATTGTGGATATTACTTATCTTCCTCAATTTTTGTCCTGAAACACTAAGTGACCAGTTACCATATTTAGTGATGCAACAAGCATATTATGTGCTTTGTAAAGGAATTAAAGCTTCTTGTGTTTGAAACTTGAGACTTAAATGAGAACTAACTGCACTACTTGAATATTAAACAATTTTTTCTTTCATTGTTTAACTCCTTTTGAGTATTAACTAAGTGTAATTTGGTCAATTTGAATAGAATTGAGGAAAGACCATGCCAATGTGTTGAGTATGATTAATTGATCACACGAGGAATCACACAGATCATCAATTATAGATTCATGCCGAGTGTGAAAAAGCAACTCGCAATAATCAAGTTAAACAAATGATGCTAAGAATCAGACTGGATGAAAAAGAAGAAATTTGTATCACATTTTTTCCATTTAACAATGCCGCTGAGGACTTGCACGTGTGAAAATGTTGCATCATATTTAATTTTATTTAATGCCTAATATTTATTTGTATTATTACAACTCTGCAATCCTCTTTATAATTAATTCTGTAATCAAAGTTGATGATCTATTGACAACCACCAAAACCAAAAAAGCAATGGAAACATTCCTCCTAGACATAGAAAAGAATTCAGCACAATTTGGCTTAACAGTTAATGCTGACAAAACCAAATATATGAGATGTACATCAGAAAACAGAAAACTCGCTGAAGTAGCGATAAATGGACAGGCCTACCAAGAAGTAAAAGGATCTTGGATGTGAAGTAAATCAAAACAAGTCAATTGAAGAAGAAATAAAAGGGAGAATAGCGGCTGGGAACGGATCATATTTTATCTATTAGACGTATTTAAGAGCAAATAAATGTCCACAAGTGCTAAACTCAGGCTACATCAGACTGTAATAAGACCAATATTCACTTATGCGACAGAGACATGGACGCTTAAAAAAAAAGCTTATGCGATATGAGAGAAATCATAAGGAGAATATATGGACACATAAGGTGGATAAGTATACGTGGAGAATAAGAAACGATGCAGTAAAAGGTATGATTATTAAATATAAGAATATAATAAATCACATTAAAGCATTGAGATTGGGATGATATGGAAACCTATGACAATAGAATGAAGACCGCGTGGTAAAAAAGATCTAAAGACATCAAGCAGTTGAAAGTAAAAAATTGTATAGAAATTGTAGAGGATTGGAAGACATGGAGAGCAGTAGTAGAACAGGCCAAAACATTCCATAAAAGAACGTTGTAGTACCTCATTAAGAAGAAGAATCAAAGTTGTAGATTGTATGAAAAATAAAAATGAATATTGAATGTATCTAATATTTTCATTTTGATGCCCATGTTTATGCAAAGGCAATACGTGATTTAATATTTGTATTAGATGTGGGCATCAGAACTGATAATCGGTTCAAAGAGTTGATTCTTTTAAAGAACTGTTCTCTTAAACAACTCATTGTTCAATTCATAGAGTCGTGAGAGAGTTTCGTGAGTCATGAGCTGAAGTCTTGAGTCAGTTATGGAGTGAGTCACTTGAGCTGTTCTGGACAAAACGTTATGAGCGATACTCTCCAAGAATCAATATACAATAATACTCTTAATAAATTTCTAACTGATTGACTGAAGTCTTAATTAGAGCTAAAATAATCATGACTGAAACTTAAATTTTATTTTATTTTTCTTAAGACTTGTCTACATCCATAGTCAACATATTATTCTCAGCATTGTTTTTAGCCTTTTGATGTGTACATAGTTTTGTTCCAAGACTTTAATAATATAATTTTGTTCCTAATCACCAACTCACACCCATATAAAGAAACGTGGATTCTGTATTGTGGTGGTGTGACAGAATAAAAAATATCCTAAATTTTATCTTTTAGTGTTGGAAAGACTTTATATCTCCGCAACATTGGTTCCTAGTGAAAATATATTTTCCTAAACCAGGCAGATCCTGACGGAAAACAAGAATCGACTCGGGTCTCAAAAACTTTCCCACATGCTCTATGTAAATAGTCCTAGTATTTTAATAGTTATACAAATATATTTATAAATAAATGACGGTTTAACTGTTACATTTTTGATCTATCATGTTTGTGTCAATTCTTACCGTCCCCGTCCCCCCTCAACTCTGTCTTAGTCAAGATATTAATGCTCAACCTCGTGCACTAAGTGAATTGACTCTCAACAACTCAACAAAGATGATTGATCTGACCTTCACTAATTTTTATTAACTATATTGTTTTTGTAGGAATTTGAATGCATACATTATTTGAAAGCTGTTGCACAGTGCAATGCATATATATTATTCTATAAGAGGTCATTCAGTATTTCTGTGGTCAGCAAATAATCCCTTTCTGTAGGATAGGATTTATAAAGACTGTATGTTTCTACGGGAAGATTTCTTGAAATTGCCGTGGTGTGTAAACCAACTGCGAGTTATTATAAGTCCTATTACACTTTCCTATATCATTCATCCTACTTACTATCTATTGTTACAGCAGGCTCAGAAGAAATCAACTTCTTTGGATCATCGATATGACGTATACATAAATTGATAAATTCCCTTTAGTTCTCGCATCGGGTAAATTTATGTATTTAGTAATTGCTAATATGAAAATAAAAGGGAAACTAACAAGCTTGGTGTAATGCGAGTTGCTGCTTTACTTTATCACCTATAATATGTAATTTAAGAACAAATTTAACCATTAAGTGGGGGAATTGTTTTATGCTGTTAGAATACAGAAAATATATTTATGCCTCCTTTTTTGTACACTCTCGAGATTCTGGGAGTCTATATGAGGTTCACATTGTAATGTTTTCAAATTAGGTTTAGTTATATGTAAGGCAAGAATTAAATAATGTACCGGGATAATGTAAATAAATATAACCGGGTAACGCCGCACCCTCAGATAGTAACTAATATATTATGAAGAGAATTCTGTGATGCTGACTTGATTTACATTACAACTCCATTGTACACCTCAGATTCTTCTATTATAAATTGTGGCTGAGGAGAAATAGAGGTAACTCAGCTTTAAATTGGCTACTTGATAACTTTTTAATTATTTGGGGCAGTTTGTTAAAGACAGAAATCTGAGAATTATATAAATTGACAATGTTTTACATTTTTGTATAGATTTTTCTCATATTGAAGCAATGAACGTTAGAATTCTTCATAAGTAAGTGGCATTTGTAGGATAGAAAAAATCCTTTGATAATGTAAACTGCAACACACTACTAAGGATTTTGAAGATGACGGAAATAGAAGGTTTATCCGTTACCTCTACATAAAGCAGTCAGCAGTAATTAGAATTGAAGGACAAGAAAAAATAAGTGACATCAAGGAAGGAGTAAAACAAGGATGTCCATGCTGTTTAACTTATATATATAGAAGAGGTGATGAAGAAAGTTAAAAATGAATAGGGAAAGGAAATCAAAATGCAAGGAGAGGAAATAAATACCACAAGGTTTGCTCATGAAATTGTGATATTAGGGGAGTCAGAATCATCCAGGAGAAAAAGTAGAACATGCAGATTAATAGAGGGAAAACCAAAGTAATGGAGTGTAATATGGGAAACAGTGGAATAACAGACTGTTAAATTGGAAAGGAATATTTTGACATAGGATAGCACAGGCAAGCTAAAAATGTTGATATGGATTATGGCAGTATCTGGGTGCGAAACATGTTGTAGGAGTTACAGAAAGGAGCCAAGCAAGGATGTGTTGGATATGTAGAAATGAAAGCACTTGGTATCTTGGAAAGGAGGATCTTAAGATGCACCTTTGGAGCAGCAAGGAAGGAGATTAATGATGAAACAGATACAACTATGAGATATATAAATTATTTAATGAACCATACATTGTTAAATATATTAGAATTAGCAGATTTGACTGAACGGGTCACGCAATTTGTAAAGTCGTGTTTAATGCTTGACTGGAACAGACAAGACAACCCAAAATAAGGTTGGAAGATGAAGTGGCTCTGGATATGACAACCTTAAGTTCAATGTTTTCATGAACAGGAAAGAATGGCTGGAGATTTTGAAGAAGGCCAAGGCCTAAACCCGTCTGTTGAGTGAATAGTGATTATAATCTTGTCGGAATTGAAGCTTACTTTATTCTGGAGTCGGCCTAAGCAGTTCCCAAATAATTTTCTTTTCAACACAATTTTAACATTATTTTGCAAACAGACAACATGATTCAAGGGGAAATGAAATATTATTTTGAATGGCGTAAACAAAAATTCCATAACATATAAAGGTAAGTCAGCACAACATTAATAATATTATTATATTATTTGGCAGTTAAAAATTAATTTGTACATTATTTTTATAACAAAATATTACTTAAAATTTTATATTGAGGAAAACGATTTGGGAAGGCTTATACAGTGTTTGAAAAATGACAAATCACAAGTAATGCCAAAAACAAGAACACTTAATAATATTTCTAAATTACAATAAAAAAGACAAAAGTTCTTCAATGCAATAATTTACTTCCAAAATTTATATGTATTATAAGCAATGAAGATTCACAAATATTTTTTAAACAACATGAGACTGTGAGTGGTTCCACACTTTAGACAAGTTACGGCTTATCACCAGTATGAATACTCATATGACACTTTAAGTGACTTAATCTTGTGAATGATTCAAAACATACATCACATTTAAAAGGTTTTTCACCTGTGTGAATTCGCATATGAGCATTTAAACGACTTGAATCTGTGAATGATTTAAAACACTCAACACATTTAAATGGCTTTTCACCCGTGTGAATTCGCATATGTCTTTTAAAACTGCCTGAATGATTGAATGCTTTAAAACACTCAACACATTGAAATGGCTTTTCACCCGTGTGAATTCGCATATGTGTTTTTAATGTGCTTGACTCTGTGAATGCTTTGGAACACTCGACACATTTAAAAGGCTTTTCACCAGTGTGAATTCGCATATGTTTTTTTAAACTGCTGGAATCTGTGAATCCAATGAAGCACTCAACACATTTAAATGGCTTTTCACCTGTGTGAATTCGCATATGAATTTTTAAACTGCCTGATTGTGTGAATGTTTTAAAGCACTCAACACATTTAAATGGCTTTTCAGCAGAGTGAAATCTCATATGTGATGTAAGATATGAAGATTTTCTGAACGATGCATCACATTCAACACATATAAATGGCTTCTCACCAGTGTGAATAAGGATATGAGCTTTTAAACTACTTGAAGCAGTGAATGACTTAAAACATTCAACACATTTAAATGGCTTTTCACCAGAGTGAAATCTCATATGTGATGTAAGATATGAAGATTTTCTGAATGATGCATCACATTCAACACATTTAAATGGCTTCTCACCAGTGTGAATAGTGATATGATCTTTTAAACTACTTGAAGCAGTGAATGCTTTAAAACATTCAACACATTGAAATGGCTTTTCACTAGAGTGAAATCTCATATGTGTTGTAAGATATGAAGATTTTCTGAATGATGCATCACATTCAACACATTTAAATGGCTTCTCACCGGTGTGAATAGGGATATGAGCTTTTAAACTACTTGAAGCAGTGAATGATTTAAGACATTCAACACATTTAAATGGCTTTTCACCAGTGTGAATTCGCATATGCCTTTTTAATCTGCTGGAATATGTGAATGCTGTGAAACACTCAACACATTCAAATGACATATCTTAAACTTGAGAATATTTCAACACATTTAAATGGTTTTTTCTTAGTTTGAATCTACATTTGTCTTTTTAAACTGTTTGAAGCTTTGAATATTTTTCACAATTGTTTCTATATTTTTTGTTACCATAGTCTGATTCAAAAATTGTTGATCCTGTTAAATAATTATTCACCGCTTTTATCATCTATTAGTTTATCCTGACAATATGAACTTTCTCCCTTTTTCTTCAAACCAATTCAATGGAAATTTGGAATACTTAAGTCACAATAATAAAAGTCCAATCACAGATGAATCTTGGTAATTCTCCTAAAAATAAATAATTACAATAATTATGTAAATACATGATTATTTAATTATATTTAAATAGGATTTTGGCAAAGGGAGGTATTATTTCATTTTTGTTGGAAATATACTATATTCCTGAAATAAATTCAATCTAAATGACAGTTTTACAGGAAAGATACTGTTTTATAATATAATTGTAGGAATAGTATTAAATCTAACTCATAGTATGAAAATAAAATAGAGCAATTATCATCTTAAGTCCAATCAAAAGGTTAAAGCAAGAATAAGAACTAAGCATCAGGTAGATAGATTTGAGGACAATTGAATAAAATGAAAATTATTAGTTGGAATGTATATATTATAATGAACTTAAATGTAGCCATGAATGCAAAACAAGAAGCTGCTTGTAACCTTGTAAATAATGAGATGTTATCTCTTTAAATGACTTTTGTAAATAATGCAATCTTACGACTTTAAATAATACTGGAAAAAATAATGTTTATAAAAATAAAAAAAATGAATACATGCATATAAATAGTTTACAGAAACACCTGCTAGGAGTCTCTCTAAATAAATAGCGAAGTCATTCAAGATTCTGCAATAAGGTAAGGTAAAATAAACAAAGGACATATTTATTGTCGATTATACGGAGTTCTGGTGTCGAATTATTTTAACAGGTGATTATTTTACCATGAAACATAGTGTACTTCAATATTTCATAAAATAAAACCAGACAAAAAGGTTGTTCTAACTCATTTAACATATACAAATATTGAGATTAACTCTAAATTGGTTTGTGCTGTATGGAAGTTCAGGGTATCTTAAACTCAGTGTAGTCTCTATCAATCTGTCATGTGGAACACATGCATATAAATTAATATGTTTTTATTCACTCATCCTGTGGCATCTGTTACCACCGACCCTAGTTTTGTAAGTATTATATATATTATACTACAGCATGTTAATTTGCACTGCATATTGTTTAGATTATCTGATATTTATGTTTTGTCTTCATGTGCCTGTATTTTACAAAGAGTTCTTTGCACAGTATTCAGTTTATAGAGTAATCCATCATTTCATTATTCTTAGCACTGGATTCAGAGATGGTCAATGACAAATTTCAAAAATTTATAAACGCAGCAGTGCAAGGTTTTGATAATTATGGTGAAGCAGACTGCAGTGGAGATGATTCAGATTTCCTATGGGAGTTTAATCAAAATTCATGAAGGGATAAATCAGATGAAAAGATCAAAAGAAGAGCTTGAAACAGAAACTGATGATGGAGCATATAGAAAGTATTTATTTGGCAAATGTAATTCTTTGCAATGGTGTATGGGACCTCCACTTGAGGATGTGAGTACTAGGAGACACAGCTTCATGGTGACTTGACCTACATATCGAAGTGCGGCACAGAGCATTGGCACCAAACCTGATCCCCTCGAGAAGTGGAATTTGATATTTACAACTGATGTTATATGAGAAATTCTTGAAATGTCAAACTTGGGAAATACTTGATATCTCTGTCCTCCAAAACTGATGAGGAAAACATTTATCTTGAAATTTTGTTGACTAATGAGACCAATGAGTCAGTATTGTACTAAAAAGATATTCAACACCCATGCAAAACACATGGACGACTAAGGATTTTAGTTGTAAAAGACCCTGACAAGGGGGAACTGGACTAATTTGATTCCGTTGCCTCGTCCTGCTGCTCGTCACTCCTGTTACTTCCCATTCCTTGCCGCACAGTTTGTACTACCTATATAACCTATCTTCTGAATCCTTCGATACATGTAAAGGCCCAAGACAAGAAGACATGGCCCTATCGTGTTTATTTTCCAACACAGCCCTAGAAAAAGTTATGAGAGATGCAGAACTGAGGATTAGAGGAACTATACTACATAAATCAATATGAATGCTAGCAATTTCTGATGCTGATAGGAAGACAGGACTAATCAATAAGGAATGCATATGCAAAGCTAGAGTCTGCAGCATATTAATTAGGATTGAAACAAAATACCTGGAAAACTCCAATAATGGAAATTTTTCCATGTATGATATTAACATAGAAAAAGGTAATAATTCATGTACTTTGGAGGCATACGTAATTATGACAAGAACAAATAGAAATTAACCACAGAATGAATAAGCCAAGCATATAAAAGTTAAATGTTAATGATGTCAAAATGGATAAAACAACAGACGAAAATATGGCTTGTAGATGAAGAAAAATTAAAAATATTCAAAAGGAAAAAACCTAACCTTCACTCAACCAGACAGACGGAAGTAAAGAGGAAGGCTCAAGCTAAGATGGATAGATGGGGTTATGATAGATCTACAAACCCTGAAAATCATGGTGGATGGAAACAAGATAAAAACAGATGGGAAGCTCAGAATTACAAAGGGCTGTAACACCGATTAGGAAGAAGAAGAATCTAACCTGTCTGACATAACGGAACTAGTGCAATTATGTTAGGAAAATCATTTCAAATCTCTATAAAATGAAATCCACTACTAAATTACAAATTTTTCAATGATAGTCTTTAATTTGGTTAATAAGCTGTATAGAATGAAGGAAAATCCATTAGTGAATTACATTTATTTCACAGATTAAGTCCGTAAAAATGATTTCAAAGCTTTAAAATGAAGGGAAATGTATTACTGAATTACAAACACATGACTGAGAATGTATTCAATCCTTAATGATGATTTTCATCAGGAACAGTAGAGAGACAAACGAAGTAACAGGGAGCGGGGCTTAGGGTAGGGGACTGGATCTAGAAAATTTCCTTCATTTACAAAAAATGGACATAGGGTTAATCTTAGAAACTGATTTTACCTTTAGAACTGTCATTAAAATACCATATTACAAGGAGTATCACACCCATGGCGGAGCAGCAGTTATAATCCCATTACCAGAAGATACACAAACAAATTAATAAAATACAATCAGCCAATGTTAACAGTCTCAAACCCACCTAGCCATGGCATTACTAGAGAAGTCTATGGGACCGAGATTTATCATAGGAGGAGATTGGAATGCTAGAAATACAATGTGGGGATCAAGATTAACAACCACCAAAGGCAGAAACCTACAACAGGCAACCAATGAAAGTAACTGCAACCACCCAACAACTGCTGAACGCATCTTCTGACCGGCCAACCAAAATAAAATAGCTGACCTCCTAGACTTCTTTAGCTACAAAGGTACCTCAACAAGTTATTCACAAGTCGAATCCAACCACAACATATCGTCAGATCATACACCAATAAATGCAAGTATAAGTACATACATTATAAAGAAAGAAAGCATACCAACTTTAACAAATAATAGAACAGATTGGGCTAGCTTCAAAAATCACATCAAAAACCAGATCGATTTAAAGCTCTGGTTAAAAGAAACTGAACATATCGAAGAATCTGTCAACTACACTCATCCAAGGAGTTGCTCAGTTATCTACCCCAAAAATGCCAAAGGAAATACAGAAACATAACAATATTCCCCTTCATATAAGAGAAATGGTGATTGAAAAGAGAAGAGCAAGAGGCAGATGGCAAAGATCCTGAAACAATAACGATAAAAAAAATACAACAGGCTGTCATACTGGAAACGTGCCCAAATCATCATGATACCCAAACCAGGAAAGCCAGTCAATGAAACAAGTTCATATAGACCAATCAGTCTTCTTCAAAAATCTTTGAATAAAAAGAATCAAAACAGACCTGGAACTTTCGTCAATTATACTGGACCACCAATTCGGCTTCCGTGAAAAACATTCGACAATACAACAACCACATTGAATCATAAATAGCATCAACAAAAGCCTTGAAGAAAAGAAATTATGTAACGCCGTCTTCCTCGATGCCGTCCAGGGTTTTCATAAGGTCTGGCACACAGGACTACTTTACAAGATCAAAAAGTCTTCCTTAATTCCTACCACCACCTGCTGAGATCATAATTGACAAAACGACTCTTCCAAGTAAAGTTCTACGCAAGCTACTCTAATTACAAACCCGCAGAATCAGGAGTGCCTCAGGGTCGTGGGTTGGGTTCTAAACTTTGGACCTACCAACTACAGACAATACTTCCATAGCAACATTTGTGGATGATACAGCCTTATTATCAGTAAATGCTGACGCCATCATTGCAACACAAAACCTGCAAAACCAAGAAATGGAAAATAAAAATAACAACAACAAATCAACACAAGTCACATACACCACAAGACATATAGCGTGCCCTCCAGACTTCTTCAATAACAAAGTTAAGTATTTGGGTTTACATCTTGACCAAAAAATGACTTGGAAAGAACATGTCCAAAAAAAGACATCAAATAAATCAAAAATTAAGGGAAATATCTTGGCTAATGGGAAGAAAATCAAAATTATCTTAACACAATAAAATTTTATTATACAAATGTATCATTAAGCCTGTATGGAATAACGGCAGAGAATTGTGGATACAGTCAAAAATACTCTGCACAATCACCAACGCACCATGGTTTGTTTCCAATTTCATGATACTCAACGATCTCAATATCCTATTCATCACTGAGGAAATCAAAAGACTAACAAAACACTACCTTGAGCGAGTGGAAGGACACCAAAATAGGCTATATATATATATATATATATATACACACTATTGAACTTGTAGGGAATCGTCATTGGACGTTTACCCTACTTATTTCATTGTACTGCAGATTGTAAATTAGCAAATTTAATGAACAAAATATAATATTTTAAGGTTAATTGTTAAATAAAAATGATTTCACATACCGCCAAGACCAGTTAATAGGGCGAAATCGCCAACTAAATAAAGATTAAGAGAATCTTTCCCTGTGATGTTATTATTATTCCTTCTCAGTTTACATCACTTTGTGATTCCCATATAATGAAGGAAGCTGATTTAATCTGCAGTTAAGAATAAAAGTAAAGGGAAATTAAAATTATCATTATTAACCTCTTTTTTGGGTTATCTGAAGATCCTGTTTTACACCTTATAAGGCTTCCTTTCCAATTACTGTTTGGATCACTAATATCTGAAAAAGAGAATTAAATATAAACAACAGATTGGTTTTCAAATATTAAGTAAATTTTCACTTTTGTTAATAAAATACAGAATATGCACACTACATTTTAATTTTAAGGAATTCCACGTCAAGTTATAAGTTCGTCACAGACTAACCTCGAAATTAAAATTTGGTCTTTAACTCCTTAAATCTTTTATGGTTTGACTGTAATTTATTTACAATTTGTCTCAATCAAATTAGTTTTCTGAACAGGAGAGTTGTTAATTACTCAGCTGTCTTTCACTCAAAGGTTGGGCAACATTGAAACACAAAAATCACATAATTAAATAATAAAAATATCATAATGCAAGGAGTAGAAAAACAAAAACCATAAACTTTGCCGATGATGTTGTAGTATAAGACTCTGCACGGTAACTGCAACAACATTAAAATCACCAAACATTAAAAAAACTAAGGCATCCTACCAAATGAACTGACCAAAGATTAACTGAATTAGGATTAGTGGGTTTAGTGAGTTTCATTCCACAACGTTGGCGCTACTTGCTGTGCAGATACTCGTAACGGCTGTAATCTACGTTCCTTAAAAGAATGAATTTGTCTGCAGTTTGTAATTTATCCGACACATGTTAACGAAAATCGATTTACAGAAGTAATAAAGAAAGGAGCAGTGACGTAAAATGAATAATAATGTCGCAGGTTGTTTAATAATTATTCTTAATTCTAACTGCATCCAAATTTTAATTACTATTCTAAATTAAACAACAGTTAATATTAATATTAAGTAATCACTAATGTTGTTGTTGTTTCTGTAGGATGTTTCAATGCTTAGTCTTTAATTAAGGATGTTGACACTTGCTCACAAGTTATTCAGTGGCAATTGATTAGAAGAGGAATTTAGTGAAGTGAAGGAATAGAAGTGAGCAAAGGCTGAGAAAAATGAGAAATACATAATTAGTTAAACTGTGGTATCATCAATTATAGATTCATACCGAGTGTGAAAAAGCAACTCGCAATAATCAAGTTAAACAAATGATGCTAAGAATCAGACTGGATGAAAAAGAAGAAATTTGTATCACATTTTTTCCATTTAACAATGCCACTGAGGACTTCCACGTGTGAAAATGTTGCATCATATTTAATTTTATTTAATGCCTAATATTTATTTGTATTATTACAACTCTGCAATCCTCTTTATAATTAATTCTGTAATCAAAGTTGATGATCTATTGACAACCACCAAAACCAAAAAAGCAATGGAAACATTCCTCCTAGACATAGAAAAGAATTCAGCACAATTTGGCTTAACAGTTAATGCTGACAAAACCAAATATATGAGATGTACATCAGAAAACAGAAAACTCGCTGAAGTAGCGATAAATGGACAGGCCTACCAAGAAGTAAAAGGATCTTGGATGTGAAGTAAATCAAAACAATTCAATAGAAGAAGAAATACAAGAGAGAATAGCGGCTGGGAACAGATCATATTTTATCTCTTAGACTTATTTAAGAGCAAATAAATGTCCACAAGTGCTAAACTCAGGCTACATCAGACTGTAATAAGACCAATATTCACTTATGCGACAGAGACATGGACGCTTAAAAAAAAAGCTTATGCGATATGAGAGAAATCATGAGGAGAATATATGGACACATAAGGTGGATAAGTATACGTGGAGAATAAGAAACGATGCAGTAATAGATATGATTATTAAATATAAGAATATAATAAATCACATTAAAGCATTGAGATTGGGATGATATGGAAACCTATGACAATAGAATGAAGACCGCGTGGTAAAAAAGATCTAAAGACATCAAGCAGTTGAAAGGAAAAAATTGGATAGAAATTGTAGAGGATTGGAAGACATGGAGAGCAGTAGTAGAACAGGCCAAAACATTCCATAAAAGAACGTTGTAGTACCTCATTAAGAAGAAGAATCAAAGTTGTAGATTGTATGAAAAATAAAAATGAATATTGAATGTATCTAATATTTTCATTTTGATGCCCATGTTTATGCAAAGGCAATACGTGATTTAATATTTGTATTAGATGTGGGCATCAGAACTGATAATCGGTTCAAAGAGTTGATTCTTTTAAAGAACTGTTCTCTTAAACAACTCATTGTTCAATTCATAGAGTCGTGAGAGAGTTTCGTGAGTCATGAGCTGAAGTCTTGAGTCAGTTATGGAGTGAGTCACTTGAGCTGTTCTGGACAAAACGTTATGAGCAATACTCACCAAGAATCAATATACAATAATACTCTTAATAAATTTCTAACTGATTGGCTGAAGTCTTAATTAGAGCTAAAATAATCATGACTGAAACTGAATTTTTTATTTGTTTTTCTTAAGACTTGTCTACATCCATAGTCAACATATTATTCTCAGCATTGTTTTTGCCTTTTATTGTGTGCATAGTTTTGTTCCAAGACTTTAATAATATAATTTTGTTCCTAATCACCAACTCACACCCATATAAAGAAACGTGGATTCTGTATTGTGGTGGTGTGACAGAATAAAAAATATCCTAAATTTTATCTTTTAGTGTTGGAAAGACTTTATATCTCCGCAACATTGGTTCCTAGTGAAAATATATTTTCCTAAACCAGGCAGATCCTGACGGAAAACAAGAATCGACTCGGGTCTCAAAAACTTTGCCACATGCTCTATGTAAATAGTCCTAGTATTTTAATAGTTATACAAATATATTTATAAATAAATGCAGTTTAACTGTTACATTTTTGATCTATCATGTTTGTGTCAATTCTTACCGTCCCCGTCCCCCCTCAACTCTGTCTTAGTCAAGATATTAATGCTCAACCTCGTGCACTAAGTGAATTGACTCTCAATGACTCAACAAAGATGATTGATCTGACCTTCACTAATTTTTATTAACTACATTGTTTTTGTAGGAATTTGAATGCATACATTATTTGAAAGCTGTTGCACAGTGCAATGCATATATATTATTCTATAATCACTATTTCTGTGGTCAGCAAATAATCCCTTTCTGTAGGATAGGATTCATAAAGACGGTTTCTTGGAATTGCCGTGGTGTGAAACCAACTGCGAGTTATAAGTCCTATTACACTTTCCTATATCATTCATCCTACTTACTATCTATTGTTACAGCAGGCTCAGAAGAATTTATTTTCTATGGATCATCGATATGACGTATACATAAATTGATAAATTCCCTTTAGTTCTCGCATCGGGTAAATTTATATATTTAGTAATTGCTAATATGAAAATAAAAGGGAAACTAACAAGCTTGGTGTAATGCGAGTTGCTGCTTTACTTTATCACCTATAATATGCAATTTAAGAACAAATTTAACCATTAAGTGGGGGAATTGTTTTATGCTGTTGGAATACAGAAAATATTTTTCTGCCTCCTTTTTTGTACACTCTCGAGATTCTGGGAGTCTATATGAGGTGCAGATTGTAATGTTTTCAAATTAGGTTTAGTTATATGTTAAGCCAGAATTAAATAAAGTACCGGGATAATGTAAATAAATATAACCGGGTAACGCCGCACCCTCAGATAGTAACTAATATATTATGAAGAGAATTCTGTGATGCTGACTTGATTTACATTACAACTCCATTGTACACCTCAGATTCTTCTATTATAAATTGTGGCTGAGGAGAAATAGAGGTAACTCAGCTTTAAATTGGCTACTTGATGACTTTTTAATTATTTGGGGCAGTTTGTTAAAGACAGAAATCTGAGAATTATATAAATTGACAATGTTTTACATTTTTGTATAGATTTTTCTCATATTGAAGCAATGAACGTTAGAATTCTTCATAAGTAAGTGGCATTTGTAGGATAGAAAAAATCCTTTGATAATGTAAACTGGAAAACACTACTAAGAATTTTGAAGATGACGGAAATAGAAGGTTTATCCGTTACCTCTACATAAAGCAGTCAGGAGTAATTAGAATTGAAGGACAAGAAAAAATAAGTGACATCAAGGAAGAAGTAAAACAAGGATGTCCATGCTGTTTAACTTATATATATTGAAGAGATGATGAAGAAAGTTAAAATTGTATAGGGAAAGGAAAACAAGGTTGGAAGATGAAGTGGCTCTGGATATGACAACCTTAGGTTCAATGTTTTCATGAACAGGAAAGAATGGCTGGAGATTTTGAAGAAGGCCAAGGCCTACATCCGTCTGTTGAGTGAATAGTGATTATAATCTTGTCGGAATTGAAGCTTACTTTATTCTGGAGTCGGCCTCGCCTCTAGTCCTAAGCAGTTCCCAAATAATTTACCTTTCAACACAATTTTAACATTATTTTGCAAACAGACAACATGATTCAAGGGGAAATGAAATATTATTTTGAATGGCGTAAAGAAAAATTCCATAACATATAAAGGTAAGTCAGCACAACATTAATAATATTATAATATTTATTATTTTTATAAAAAAATATTACTTAAATTTTATATTGAGGAAAACAATTTGGGAAGTCTTATACAGTGTTTGAAAAATGACAAATCACAAGTTCCTCAATTATATTTTATTATTCACATAAAACTTCAATTTCATTTGCGGTGAAGTAATGACAAAAAGAAAAACACTTAATAATATTTCTAAATTACAATAAAAAAGACAAAAGTTCTTCAATGCAATAATTTACTTCCAACATTTATATGTATTATAAGCAATGAAGATTCACAAATATTTTTTAAACAACATGAGACTGTGAGTAGTTTCACACTTTAGACAAGTTATGGCTTTTCAACTGTATGAATCCTCATATGATACTTTAAGTTACTTGATCTTGTGAATGATTCACAACATTCATCACATTTAAAAGGTTTTTCACCAGTGTGAACTTTCATATGTTTCCTTAAATTGCCTGACTCGGTGAATGCTTTAAAACACTCAACACATTTAAATGGCTTTTCACCTGTGTGAATTCGCATATGATTTTTTAAACTGCTGGAATCTCTGAATGCTTTGAAACACTCGTTACAATTAAATGGCTTTTCACCCGTATGAATTCGCATATGTAATTTTAAACTGTTTGAATCTCTGAATGATTTAAAACATTCAACACATTTAAATGGCCTTTCACCAGTGTGAATCCGCATATGTGTTTGTAAACTACCCAAAGCTGTGAATGATTTAAAACACACAATACATTTAAATGGCTTTTCACCCGTGTGAATTCGCATATGTGTTTTTAATGTGCTTGACTCTGTGAATGCTTTGGAACACTCAACACATTTAAAAGGCTTTTCACCAGTGTGAATTCGCATATGTTTTTTTAAACTGCTGGAATCTTTGAATCCAATGAAACACTCAACACATTTAAATGGCTTTTCACCTGAGTGAATTCGCATATGAGCATTTAAACGACTTGAATCTGTGAATGATTTAAAACACTCAACACATTTAAATGGCTTTACACCCGTGTGAATTCGCATATGTGTTTTTAATATGCTTGACTCTGTGAATGCTTTGGAACACTCAACACATTTAAAAGGCTTTTCACCAGTGTGAATTCGCATATGTTTTTTTAAACTGCTGGAATCTGTGAATCCAATGAAACACTCAACACATTTAAATGGCTTTTCACCTGAGTGAATTCGCATATGAGCATTTAAATGACTTGAATCTGTGAACGATTTAAAACACTCAACACATTTAAATAGCTTTTCACCCATGTGAATTTGCATATGTTTTTTAAAACTACCTGAATCGGTGAATGCTTTAAAACACTCAACACATTTAAATGGCTTTAGACCTGTGTGAGTTCGCATATGTATTTTTAAACTGCATGATTGTGAAAATGCTTTAACACACTGAATACATTTAAATGGCTTTCCACCCGTGTGCGTTAGAATATGTCTTTTAAAACTTGCCGAATTTGTGAATCCTTTAAAACACTCAACGCATAAAAATGGCTTTTCACCCGTGTGAATTCGCATATGACATTTTAAATTACCTGAATTGGTGAATGCTTTAAAACACTCAACACATTCAAAAGTCATATCTCCTATATGAATTCTCATATGAGTATCTAAATCTCTTAAACTTGAGAATAGTTCAACACATTTAAATAGATTTTTTCTTAGTGTGAATCTACATTTGTCTTTTTAAACTGTTTGACGCTGTGAATATTTTATCACACATGTTTATATATTATTTAGTACAATAGTTTGATTCATATATTGTTGATGTTGTTATTTTTCTTCAGTTGGTTTTGTTTGATAAAATTATCATTCACTGCTTTCTTCATGTATTAGCTTATTCTGACATGAACCTTCTTTTTTTTCCTTCAACGTAAAATTTGTATACTTAATTCACAATAATAACAGTCCAATTACAGATGTAAGTTGGTAATTTTCCTAAAAAGAAATAATAAAAATAATTAACTCATAGTATGAAAATAAAATAGAGGAATTATCAACTTAAGTCCAATCAAAAAGTTATAGAAATAATAAAAAGTAAGCATAAGTTAGATAGTTTTGAGGAAAATTTAATAAATGAAAATTATTAGAAGGAATGTATAAATAAAAATAAAAATTAATACACTTACTAAATTGTAGTTTAAGGAAACACCCACAAGGTGTCTCTTCAAATAAATAGCAACGTCAAAACGCGATTCTGCAATAAGGAAAAGTAAACAAAGGACATATTTATTGTCGATTATATGGAGTTCGGGTGTCCAATTACTTTAATAGGTTATTATTTTACCATTATTTTACCATGACCCTAGTTTTGTAAATATTATATATATATATTATACTACAGCATGTTAATTTGCACTGAATATTGTTTATGTTATCTGATATTTATGTTTCCTCTTCAAGTGCCTGTATTTTACAAAGAGTTCTTTGCACAGTATTCAGTTTATACGGTAATCCATTATTTCATTATTATTAGAAGTTAAATTTAATATTTACTAATGACGTTATAAGAGAAATTCTTGAAATGTCAAACTTGAGAAATACTTGATATCTCTGTCCTCCAAAACTAAAGAGGAAAACATTTATCTTGAAATTTTGTTGACTGATGAGACCAATGAGTCAGTATTGTACTAAAAAGATATTCAATAGCCATGCAAACCACATGGACGACTAAGGATTTTAGTTGTAAAAGACCATGACGAGGGGGAACTGGACTACTTTGATGCCGTTGTCTCGTCCCGCTGCTCGTCACTCCTGTTACTTCCCCCTTCTTGCCACAAAGTTTGTACTACCTATATAACCTAATCCTGCAATACATGTAAAGGCACGAGACAAGGAGACAGAGCCCTATAGTGTTTACTTTCCAATATACCCCTAGAAAAAGTTGAGAGATGCAGAACTGAGGATTAGAGGAACTACACTACATAAATCAATACAAATGCTAGCAATTTCTGATGCTGATAGGAAGAGAGGATTAATCAATAAGGAATGCGTATGCAAAGCTAAAGTCCGCAGCATCTGTATTAGGATTAAACAAAATACATGGAAAACTCCAATACGGAAACATTTCCATGTATGATATTAACATAGAATAAGGTAATAGTTCAAGTACTTCAATAACAAAGTTAAGTATTTGGGTTTACATCTAGACCAAAAAGTTAATTAGAAATGTGTCCAAAAAAATGACACCAAATAAATCAAAAATAAAGGGAAATGTATTGGCTAATGAGAAGAAAATCAAAATTATCTTTAGACAATAAAATTTTATTATACAAAAGCATCATTATGCTTGTATGGACTTGCAGCATAGAATTGTGGGGATGCACCAAACCATCAAATAAAATCAAAAAATAATTCAAAGGATCAGTCAAAAATACTCTGCACAATCACCAACGCACCATGGTTTGTTTCCAATTTCAAAATACACAACGATCTCAAGATCTTGTTCATCACAGAGTAAATCAAAAGACTAACAAAACACTACCTTGAGCGAGTGGAAGGACACCAAAATAGGCTAATAGCCGAAATACAGAGAAGACTTGGAAGATCGTGGCCCACCGATTTAATTCAGCAAGACAGAAACTAGTAAATATATATATTACACCATTGAACTTGGGTTTAAACATACTTTTATAAAATTTACTTATTGCATTGTACTGCAGATTGTAAATTAGCAAATTAAATGAACAAAATATATTTTTTTGGTTAATTTTAAATTAAAATAATTTCACATACCGCCAAGACCAGTTAAAAGGGCGAAATCACCAACACCAACTAAATAAAGTTTAAGTGAAACTTTCCTTTCGTTATTATTATTTCTTCCCAGTTTACATCACTTTGTGATTCCCATATAATGAAGGAAGCTGATTTAATTTGCAGTCATGAATAAAAGTAAAGGGAA
Organism: Eucriotettix oculatus; assembly: GCA_034510155.1. Taxonomy (NCBI): domain Eukaryota; kingdom Metazoa; phylum Arthropoda; class Insecta; order Orthoptera; family Tetrigidae; genus Eucriotettix; species Eucriotettix oculatus. The sequence goes on along the minus strand of CM067376.1, from coordinate 1,984,927 downwards.
ATTAGCATTTTTAACCTCTTTGTTGCGTTATCTGAAGATCCTGTTTTACACCTTATAAGGCTTCCTTTCCAATTACTGTTTGGATCACTAATATCTGAAAAAGAGAATTAAATTTAAACAACAGATTGGTAAATTTTCACTTTTGTTGATAAAATACACAATATGCACACTACATTTTTTTTAAAGGAGTTCTAAATTCGTCACAGACTAACCTCGAAATTAAAATATGGTCTTTAACTCCTTAAATTATTTTATGGACTGACTTTAAATTACTTACACGTTGTCTCAATCGAATTAGTTTACTGAACAGGCGAGTTGTTAATTACACAGCCATCGCATTACTCAGCTCTGTCTCTCTGAAAGTTTGGGCAACGTTGAAACACAAAAGTCACCAAATACATAAATAAAAATATAATACTATGGACACCTAAGTGGAATGAATGAAGACCGAGTGATAAAAAAGATCTAAAGGCATTAAGCGGTTGAAAGTAAAAAATTGGATAGAAATTGTAGGGGAAAGGGAGAAATGGAGAGCAGTAGTAGAACAGGCCAAAACATTCCATAAAAGAACGTTGTAGTACCTTAGTAAGAAGAGGAATTAAAGTTGTAGATTGAATGGAAAATAAAAATGAATTTTCAATGTATTTAATATTTTCTCGTTAGTATGATATTTTGATGCCCATGTTTATGCAAAGGCAATACGTGATTTAATATTTGTATTAGATGTGGGAATAAGAACTGACAAAATCACAAGATTTTTTAACATAGCTTTTTTATTGTCATATGATATAGATATTTAAGAAATATTACAACATCAAAATTATTGAAAAAGAATTGAACTGTTAAGTCTTTTTCATGGTTCGTACACAAAGATGAACTCTGATGAAGAGAGTTACACATGTGTAGAGTGTGATAAAACCTTCTCAAAATCATCATACTTACAAATACATGTGAACACTCACACAGGCATAACAATGCACATGATGACTCACACAGGTGCGAAACCATACAAATGTGGTAAATGTGACAAAGCATTCTCACAGGCAGGAACCTTAACAGAACACATGAGGACTCACACTGGTGAAAAACTTCATAAATGTGCTGCATGTGATATAAGATTCTCACGCTCTGGTAATTTTAAGGAGCACATGAGAACTCATACAGGAGAAAAACCTTATAAATGTTCTGTTTGTTATACAACATTCTCAAAGTCCTCAGCCTTGAAGAAGCACATGATACACAGGCGCAAAGACATACAAATCTGTTGAGTGTGATTAAATATTTTCAACTTCCTCAAGTAAAGAAACCAGTGTATGAAGTTTAATAAAGCAGATGTAGTCTTGTTTCATCTTCCACACACTGAGCAAGAAACATGTGTAATCTCTCAGGTGAAATTCTGTGTAAATATTGCACCAAATTCAAATATTGGTTATGAATGAATTGAACACCTTCAAAATTCTCAATGTAATTTATTTAGTAATTAAAATTGTAGGTTGTGTGAATAATAAAGCGCTCATCAAAATGTTTAATAAATATAATATTATCTTAATGATTGTTATGCGGTGCAATGTTTCCTAAGATAATTTGGTCAGATAAATATTTCTTTTGGTTAGATTAGTTTGTTTGGAATTCTTTTATGTGGTTAGAGTCAAACGAGCTGAATGCCAAATGTGTCATAAGCTTTTATTTTATATTCTAGAGCTATGAAACCTGGAGCACTAATGTGGCTTTACACTTTATTATTATCAGTAAAATCATGGTCATTGTTTTTAATTGCCATCATAATTTTTTTAAAAAACAGTTGTACATCAGTGTCTGTGTGTTCAGACTCTACTGCTTCTCAAAGCTGTTGTGTTGTGGAATTTAGTAACATCCAACTTCTTTTCTTTAAGTAACAGATCTAATTTTAATAGTTTTTGTTTATAAATAAATAGCAATAAACAAAATAATATTAATAGCAATTGGATATTAATGATAGTTCCTCTTATGGTATACACATATAATTATTAAATTCATTCCTATTGACTTCTTTTAATAGCAGTTTGAGTGTACAATTTTGTCAATCCCTCTAAATAGTATCTTGTTGGTGTGAATTGCAACGTTTTATAATAATAATAATAATTTCACCTACAAATTATTGCTGTGAAAGCTGTAAACCATGCGAGATTTTAATATAAATTTGGAAAATGAAATAATGTTTTACAGATAAGTCTTTTAGAAATATTCTTTCCATAAGTTAGTCGTAAGCACATGTTTTTAATGAGTTCATCAGTTTTCAAAATAACTGATTCCATAAATATCTTTTCTATTTTTTACCATTATATTTTATATTTAGGTAAATCATGACGACATGAAAAAAATTATTATATGCTTCAGCATTTAAAAGGTCATTTGTACCTTGAATTTATATAAAAAAAATTATCAATGAAAACAATTTGGGGAAAGTAATTAGTTTACAAATAATGACAAATCACAAGTTTCTCAAATATATTTTATATTCACAAAAGCCACAATCTTCAATTTTATTTACAGACAAAGTAGAAACAAAAAACAAAATTACCTAAGATTATTACTTAATTTAAATAAACAAGACAAAAGATCTTAAATGTAATAATTTTTTAAAACACATTTCTATGTATTATAACCAAAGTGGATTTACATCATCTTTTATTTAAACTAGTAGGTTAACACACTTGGATCAATGAAACATCTTTTCACCAGTATGAATCCTCATCTATTTTGCTATTTTAGAAGGTTCTGTGACCCATTTATCACATTCAAGATATTAAAATGGCTTTTCACCTGTATGAATTGTCATATGATCATTTAAATGTTTTCCCTCAATATGAATCCTTATTATTTTCTGTAGTTGAATATGTGAATGATACATCATAATTAACACATTTCTATGGTTTTTCAAACTACTTGTCTCTGTGAATTTCATAACACACTTAATACATTTGCAAGGCCTTTTCCAATGTGAATGGACATGTGGTATCTTAAAGAGCTCGAATCTGTAAATGATTTTAAACACTCATTACATTTAAATGGCTTTTCACCAGTGTGAATCCGCATATGAGCTTTTAAACTACTTGAAGCTGTGAATGATTTAAAACACTCAACACATTTAAATGGTTTCCCTCCAATATGAATTCTCATGTGTTTTGTAAGTTGAGAGCATTGTGTGAATGATGTATCACATTCAACACATTTAAATGGCTTTTCACCAGTGTGAATCCGAATATGAGCTTTTAAACTACTTGAATCTTTGAATCCTTTAACACACTCGGAACATTTAAATGGCTTTTCACCAGTGTGAATCTGCATATGAGCTTTTAAACTACTTGAAGCTGTGAATGATTTAACACACTCAGAACACTTAAATGGCTTTTCACCGGTATGAATCCTCATATGAGCTTTTAAATGGCTAGAATCTGTGAATGCTTTAACACACTCGGAACATTTAAATGGCTTTTCGCCAGTGTGAATGCGCATATGAGCTTTTAAACTACTTGAAGCTGTGAACGATTTTAGACACTCGGAACATTTAAATGGTTTTTCACCAGTATGAATCCTGATATGTTTTGTCAGATTAGAGGAATTTTTGAACTTTATGTCACATTCGACACATTGAAATGGTTTTACACCTGTATGAATTCTCACATGATCATTTAAACTACTGGAGCGTCTGAATTGTTTAAAACACACATCACACCTAAATGGCTTGATGTCAAAGTGAATAAGTATATGACGATTTAGAGTTTGCGATGATGTGAATGACTTATCACACTCAACACAAGAAAATGACATATCTACAATATGAATTTTCATACAACATCCATGTGACTTTGAACGTCAGAATAGATTAGAACACGCAATACATTTAAATGGCTTTTCACCGGTGTGAATGCGCATATGAACTTTTAAACTGCTTGAAGCTGTGAATATTCTATCACACTCAACATTTTTTTTACCATAGTCTGAATCAAATATTGTTGATCTCATTAATTTGTAATGGTTTTAATTGATAAATTAAAAGTTCACTAATTTTGTTTATGCTGCCAATTACGAACTTTATATCTTTTTCTTTTCTCAAATCAATTCAACATACAATTTTGCTATACTTAATTCACAGTTAATAAAGTCCAAAAACCGATGGAACTTGAGTGGGAAAGTCTCCTAAAATCAAATAATAAAAAAATCATCAAGTTACAATTAGTAAAATTATGTTTACCGCTAATTAGTATCTTGGCTAGGAAAGCTATTATTTCATTCTTGTGGAAACTTCAAAACTAAATACTATTTGCCTGAGATAAATTTAATCTAAATACCATTTAATGTACATAATTATTAGATAAAAACATAGTAAACCACATAAAAGCACTAACTACGGCTAACCTTGCCGGGACATCTATACCGAATGGATGATGCTAGAAATGTAAATAAGACCTACAACTGGATCCCATTTAAGATGAGAAAAAAAAGGGGAAGCAGGTGAAGCGATGACCTAAAAGATACAGGAACAGATGTAAGGCTGTTGTAGAGCAGGGCAAGACATTTCATCAAAGAGACGATGTAGTGCCTTTTAAGAAAAAGAATAATTATTAAGATTAAATGAAACTTTCCTTTTGTTATCATTATTCGTTTCTTGTTTACCTCATTCAATGATTATTTTATAATGCAGTTATAAATAAAGGTGAAGGGAAATTAATAATGGCATTTATACCTTACTTGTAGGTTATCCGAAGCTTCCTTCCTTTTCAGTTACTGTTTGTATTAATAATTTCTGAAAAACAGAATTAAATATAAACAATACATTGGTCTTTGAAATATGAATGTAAATTTTCACTTGTGTGTAGATAAAATACAGGATATGCACACAACGTTGTAATGTTAAGGAAATGTACAATAAATTCCAAGTACGTAACAGACGAACCTGCGGTAAATTGGCCTTCGAGTCACTCGAAAATTAAAATGTAGTTTAAACTCCAATTCTTATAGAATGACGTCATTTATTTACAAAATGCGTCAACTGAATCAGTTACATGAACAGGCGAGTCGTTAATTACACAGCCGTAACTTTACGCAGCTAACTCTCGGTGACGGTTTGGGCAACGTTGAAACACCAAAGTCACCAAATAATGAGAAAAAGAGTATCTTAAGTAGGTATAGAGCAAAGATATTTATAAACATAATAATGTATTTGTCTTTGGTAGAGAGGCAAACAAAGAGCTTCTTAAATACGTCAGTGATGACTGCCAGAAAACGAGGGGCAGTGATGTCAGTGGCGTGTCAACATACGTCAGTGCTGCACTGACAACTGCCTATACATCGCTGACACGAGAGCACTGCCTCACTTTTCTTGGAGCGTGTCAACAGTATGTCAGTCATGACTGGACTACGCTGCCCTCATGGGAGGCCAGTTAGTGGCAGTTACGGTTGTCAATTATCGATTGTGAACGGTGAGGCACAAAGAGATATATAACTGACAACTTTAAGGGGAATAAAACAAGTAATAGAAACCGACCCAATTAAACACTGAAAACCAGCTTCAAAGTACATTTGCTGTTTTTATTATTGCTTGATTTCTGTAGTAATAATATAAAGCAATATTACTAAACAACTGATTTCATTTTTATGTATCTATAGCACAGTAGCGTGATACTGAATTTGACTTTTTCAGGAACCTTTCCTCCCTCGTTAACGTCTTTTCTATCACAAATACAAAGTGATTAGTTCCTGTTTATGGACATTATGCGTACGCGAAAACACAAAGGGGAAAAATATTCAACTTCATATATAAACAATATATTGACACTATGCATCATCAACATTCCAACCTGACGTAGTTGCCAATAAATGGCAGAGAAGTATAAACATGCACCAGAGTTCTCTGCCCGTTCTGTAGTGAGGGCAGCACTTGCACAGAATTGTCAGTGAAGAAGTGGGCAGTTATGTGCCCAATATGTAAACGGTAGGCAGTGCACAGCCAACCCAACTTCGACGAACATCACTGCCCGTGTAAACCTAGCTTGACATATTTACAATAATTAAAAAAAACGGCCAAAAAAAGTTAGCATTAAATACATAACTATTTTTTTCGGCTGTAACTGCCAGGGGCTGGAGGTGGTCCTCGACACCACATTCTTTACATGTAAATTCAATAAAATTTTTGACTGCGGGAGTCAAGGAGAAATATGAAGTATTGCTAAATTTTAAGCCTGGAGAAGTCTCAAAACGGAGATGAAACGTCGCTTTTGTTAACAAATAGTTATACAATTAATGCTGACTTTTTTTGGCCATCTAGGCGTGACGTCATCCCCACTCCATAAGCGCATTTTGAGTCTGCTAAAAATTAAAGTGGACTGTTTATTTACACCACATATCAGTATGATGCAGGAAATATCAATATTAAGTTGTCAGCAATGTTGTTGTTGTTGCTGCTGCTGTTGTAGGAATATTTCAATCCTTAGCTTTTAATTTAGGATGTTGTTAACACTTGCTCACATGTTCTATTGTATTTCACTGGCAAGTGATTAGAAGAGGAATTTGAGTGAAGGGAAATATAAGCGAGTAAAAGCTGACACAAACAGGAAAGGTGAGAAATAGTAAACCAAACATCATCATTTTGTGAATAACTTGTCTTGCGTTAAATGTAAACAATTTTTAAAGGCTTCCTTTAGTCAATTCATTATATGAGAATATTACAGATGTGAACGGAATGATTTAATTTAGGAAGAAGTGGATTGCATATATTAAGTTTTGCCTGTGGTATGCAATTTTACTTAATATATATATATATTCTCTTACAACTTGCAAATATTAAGTATAAAAGTTATCTAGTGTCATTAAAAAAAGTCATTGAATTATTTTCATATACAACAACATTATTTGCCTCAGTTCTTAATTCTGTGTCTAACACATTAAAAAATATATTAAACAATACAGCTACAGGACAATCTTTGAAAGAAATTACAATTATTAAAGCATCTATGGCTGATACATGAAGATGTGCACTTATGAAAAACCTTATAAATGTGCAGAGTGTGATAAAACATTTTTTAAATCCTCAGACTTAACAAGGTACACGCGGACTCACATGTTAAAAAACATACAATTGTGCTGAGTATGGCAAAACATTCTCAACATCCTTTAGCTTATCAACCCACATTATGACTCAAACTGGAGATAAACCATACAACTGTACTGATTACGGTAAAACATTCTCTACCTCTTCATTTTTAACAAAGCACATCAGGGCTCACATGAAAGAGAAACCATACAAATGTGTTCAGTGTGATAAAACATTCTCAAGACCCACAAATTTAACAGCATATGAGGGCTCACACTGGAGAAAAACCATACAAATGTGTTGAGTGTTATGAAACATTCACACGATACTTGAACCTATTAATCCACTTCAAGACTCACATAGGTGAAAAAGCATACAAATGTGGTGTGTTTTGTAAAACATTCTTAACCTCATCATGTGTAACAAGGCACATTAGGACTCACACAGGTGAAAAAAGGTACAAATGTGGCAAGTGTGGTAAAATATTTTCATACTCCTCGCACTTAAAAGTTCACATAAGAATTCACACAGGTGAAAAACCTTACAAATGTTTAGTGTGTGAAAAAACATTCACAGCATCCTCAGATTTGCAATGGCACATCAGGACACACACAAATGGAAAACCCTAGAATTGTGCCAAGTGTGGAAAACATACAATACTAATGTTAAGAATCACACTGGATAAAAGTATGCTACACTTAACATTGTCCATGAGGACTACAATGGGTTAAAATGTGTGGAAATATATTGCATCATTTTAAATTCTAAATCTTGTGTATTTATCACTCATAATATTACAACTCAGTAATTCTTGCATTAATTAATACTGTAATCAAAATTGTAGGTTGTGTAACTAATAATAAAAGAGATTTTATAAATGTTTAAGTAATATTTTATTTTTGATCCATATTTAAATATTAATATTCTCTTATTTGGCTTTGCAGCTATTTTGTGTGCCTGGGCCTTCCAGGTCGACTGCGGACTGTCATCTTATATGACACAGTTTGAATATGGAGTGATATGTGGTCTGCATATAAATTCTCTAGCATTCTTAATCCTAGCACAAACATCCAAGTCCATACAAGGATTCAAACCTGGATCCTCTTGGTTGTGACACTAGCAACTGGACCACAGGAGATCGGCAAACATTAATATTACAGGTTGAACAGTTCTCGGGATTCCAGTTGGGTGATGTTGTTTGTAATCCACAACATTTCTATGTCAGCCATAGAAATGTTGTGGACTACAAACGACATCACACAACTGGAATCCGGAGAACTCTTCATCCAGCATCTTCGTCGGGAAAATCTACGTTCTCTATTAATATTACAGGTAGAATAAAAGTGGAAACTCTTTTATTTCCTACTAATTTATTTTATTTTTAGCGTGTTCAAATGGAACATAAAGTGTAATTAAACATTCTTCTGTCAAGAACACGCAACTCCAGAGATAATAAACGAGTAACAATAAAAATTTAAAGGCAGTAACATTAATCACAGATGGTGTTAAATAATATAAAAAATATATAAAAAAGTAAATATATTGCTATTATACTCATATCAAAGAAGACTGATAAATGCGACAATTAGTTTAGTATCTCATTCATGAAAAATATTAATGTAAATAGTACATAGAAGGATGTGACAACAAATAGAATGCGAGTTAGGAGAAGATCAGTTTGGTTTTAGGTGTACCAAGGTGATGGAATGTATTATGGGAAACACTGGAATAACAAAGGTTGTTAGATTGGTAAGGGATACCTTCATTACCTTAGTTTTCCTTCTATTAATCCTATGGTGTTATATGGCTGAAAACATGGACAATAGGAGTTGCAGAAAGGAAAAGAATAGAAGCCTTTGAAATGAGGTGCTACATGCTTGCTGAATATCAGGCGGGTGGATATAATCACGAACGAGGAAGTTGTAAACAGAATAGGGGAAGAGAGAACAATATGGAGGACATTGAATAAGAGAAGGGATAGATTTATAGTCCATGTTTTAAAATACGAGGGAAGTGTGTAGGGTAAAAACGGAAGAGGGAGGAGATGGATGGAATACACTAAGCAGGCTAGGGAGAATGTGGGTTGTGCTGCTTATGACGAAATTATAAGGCTTGCGCGACATAGGTTAGCATGGAGGATTGCATCAGACCAGTCTTAGGACTGAATACCACAATAACAACTGATCTTATCAAGGGGACTGGTTTCGCAACTATATCACATTTCATTCAGTTGCCTCAAATAAATCAATTCTTCATAGGTTTTGGAAAGAAACATTTTATTTCCACATGTCTAATATACATGATTCTTCAAAGATCTTCAAGAGATTGTACACAAGTTTGTATTATTGCTTAATTACTATTTACCTTCATTTCACTATTTTTAACTTATAACAAGATAGACGAGGAAGGCAATTTGTACCTAATACATAATAGTGTTTACATCTTATACTAAGATATTAAAGTTACGGACATCCGAGCTTCTGTCTGGAAAGGAAATTTGTTTTGCAGATTTACCCACTTCTTTGTTTATTATTAAATTAAACAATGCAATTCTGCTATTATAGTTACATTACATTAAAACAATAGCAATTTACAGTTCAGTAAAAGTAATTAACATTACAACTGATCATATAAATCACACTTGCAGACAATTAATTATTATTAAGATAAGGATTACGTCAGTCTACTGTTGAACATGGTGAGGAAAAGCCTCCAACAGCAGTCAGACAAATAAACTATTCAAATCCCAAATGGTTCTTGAAATTGAGATGTCTCTCGTTTGTCGATGCTTAAATAATCTCTCAATTTTGCCATTTTCACCCGGCTGAAACCTTCCCTAAACAGGGATTTCCCTCACCGTGAGTATTCTTATCTTCTGCTTATTGGAAAAGGAAAATAAAAAAACATTCTCACAATTTGTTGTTTGTATTTAATTTAAAAAAAACATTTTAAAAAATGGAACTAATTTAACTGAGAACGTAGATTTTCCCGACGAAGATGCTGGATGAATAGTTCTCAGGATTCCAGTCGGGTGACTTCACCTGAAGAAGATGGCAGTGTCAGCCATAGAAACGTTGTGGATTACGAACGACATCACCCGACTGGAATCCCGAGAACTCTTCATCCACTGATTTAACTGTTGGAATTTTTTGGCTTCTGTCATTCTCAACAACAAATAAGATAATATAATAAAAGGACTATGAAAATTTTTTTTAAAAAACAATTATCTAATATATTATATTGTCATAAATATCAAGTGACAATGCATGCCATTTAACAAAAATTGTTGCAGCATAAAACAGACATGTGTCAAAGCTGACTCACGTAGTTATAGCATCCCTCAATTTTCTGTATCAGCTATTTTAGATTCTTTTGACTCCTACAGATTTTATTTCATTAAAAAAGGATTTGTTTTGTCCGCTTTTGACAAGTCCCCAATATTATATCTGTTTTAACACAGAGTTTCTTTGGTCTGATACTTTTCCTCTCTGTCTTACTGAGGGTACCACATTGTTACTCCTGTGGCTCATTCATTTGGATTTTGATAATCCTCAATTCTTACATGTTGACACCTTTAAGTCTAATATTAATCTGTGACACGCCAATGCTAATGAAAAACAATATCACCTGATAAAACATAATTACAACAATGCACATGCAACTGACCTTACTAAACAATGAGTATAGTTAGAGCTCGAGTCTCTCCAAACTAAATTTCATATATTACAGTCAGAACAAGTATTTCAAAAAAACTTTATGATGATGGTGGAGAAATGCCATTTAGCCATGAAGGGGAACTTAAACTAACTTAGCTCCATTGCAGAAATGATCACATCATGTCTAACTTCCTCATGCCTTCTGTGTATTTCTAAGTTGAATGAATCCTCAAGTGTCTTGTTAAATGAGATGATTGTTTAAATGTTTTATCACACTCTGCACACTTGAATGGCTTTTTTCCTGTATGATTCATCATGTGCATTTTTAAATTATAGGAAGTAGAAAATAATTTAAAACACTCGACACATTTAAATGGCTTAACGCCTGTATGAATCATGATATGTTTTGTTAGTTGACAGGATTGTTTAAAGGTTTTATCACACTCAATACACTTAAATGGCTTTTCTCCTGTATGACTCATTACATGCAATCTTAAACTCCTAGAACTTCTAAACAATTTAAAACACTCAACACACTTAAATGGCTTTTCTCCTGTATGAACCCTCATGTGGTCGGTAAGATGAGAGGATTCCTTGAATGATACATCACACTCAGCACACTTAAATGGCTTTTCACCTGTATGAAACCTCATATGTCTTGTTAAAACATTGGATTGAGTGAATGCTTTTCCACACTCAACACACTTATAAGGTTTTTCTCCTGTGTGAATCCTCATATGTTTTGTTAGTTCATAGGGTTGCTTAAATGCTTTATCACACTCAGCACATTTGAATACTCTTTCACCTGTATGAATCCTCATGTGTACTTTTAAATCACTAGACTTTGTAAATAACTTTAAACACTTTGCACACACAAATGGCTTTTCACCTGTATGAATCCTCATATGTGATTTTAAACTACTAGATGTTGTAAATAATTTCAAACACTCGGCACACACAAATGGCTTTTCCCCTGTATGAACCCTCATATGGTCAGTCAGTCCACCAGATTGAGTAAATGCTTTATCACACTCAGCACACTTAAATGGCCTATCACCTGTATGAATCCTTATATGTACTTTTAATTTAGTAGAAGTTGGAAATACTTTAAAACACTCAAAACATTTAAATGTTTTTGCACCTGTACAAGATGATTCAACACATTTAAATGTGTTTTCACTAGAGTTTGTAGCAGACATTGTTGATTTGATTTAGATTTTTACCAGTATTTATGTGGAAGGAATCAAAATCTAATATTCTTATTACCCTTTTTTATACCATTTATTAATATCAAGTGGGTAATAACCTTCCAGTAACCCAATTAAAATTTCACATTTGGTATGTTTAATTAGTAATTTAATGCAATCAGAAGCAGACGTATCATTACCTGAAATCAAATAATTTAGGTGTAAGATTATTTCTAAAATGTTTCGCGTTATAAACAACTGCTTTAAAATATTATCATTCAGTTTAGACGGTTATTATTGGTGGAAGAATTTGCTTGAAACAATTCAAAATGTAGAAAATTAAAAAGCTTTATGATTATTTAATTACACTATTCAATTGACACAAGAAAATGTTATATTAAATTAGAAATTAATCTAGGATTTTGAATCAGGTTAACCACTAATTAATACTTTTGGGAAAAAGAAGAACATATCTGCCTGTTTAGGAACACTTTTTATAAGGCCCAATAAAATCAAAATAGCAGTTATAAAATTAATGAAAAGATGACCAAAAAGTCAGCATATAAATTTGTCACTGTTTATTCAAATGCGATGTTTCGTCTCCATTTTGAGACTACAGTCGTACTACACACATAATATCACAAGAAATTAAAGAAGGGTTCTATGTTAAATTTTTTTAATTTATACATAAAAAACAATGGCTCAAAACTTACAAATTTAACAATTCATCATATTTACTCCTTGACTCCCTCAGCTGAAAAGATTGTTGAATGAGCATGTGAAAAATTTGGTGTCGCACATGGATCATCTCCAGCCCCTGACAGTTATGGCTGAAATAATGTAGTAACAATTAGTGCTTTTGGAGCTTAAATTTTAACAATGGTGAAGATATTAAAGAGTTAAACTACTACTATAACAAAAGAATATCGTAAATTTTGTTCAAATTATTCATGTCAATTTTAACATGGAGTGCATGAGGTTAACTCTCCCTGAATATGTACATTTTTTACACATATTGGTTATAATCTTTTATTAGTTATTTTGTTCTATTTCTTAAGTAAAATTTAAATTTTGATGATAACTATTACGTATCTGAAGTTTGTTAATGGTTTAAAATCTAATAATGAGATACATAAGGCTTCCAAATCGCCCATAACAATCTCTGTGGGGGTTAAAGGTGATTCACTTTTTTGGGGATAATAATGATTAAACGAAAAATAAGTTGAGCTCCAAATTAAAATTGAGTAAAACAGACATATCAGACAAAGGAATGCTAGTAAAACATGAAAAACTGTTTCTCTGTTGTATTTTTAACTTTCTATAATTATTTCTTTAGCAAAAAAATCGAACAGGGAAACAACATCTAACGAAACTAAAATATGGTCATTAGGCACATTAAAATTTTGTGAGTTTTCTACTAATTGTAATGAAGTTTTAACAGGATAATGTAACTTAACAACTTAAGCCCCCCCTTTTTTTAACAAGTTATACAAAAAAGTTGAAATTTTCTGGAGGAGGAGGGATGAGGGGTGCTGCTTGTGGAAGCTGCTACAACTCTTAAAAGATAAAATGGTTTGTGAATTTTGGGCTCTTGCTATGTTAGCAGAAGTAATGAATAAAGACTGGAAGATTTTATTGTCAATGTGATTATTAACTTTTAACCCTATGAGGATGACTTTTAGTTTGATCGAGTGAAGACTTTTAGTTTATCAATGACTAAATTAATAACATTATTATTACATATTACAAATTGAATATTAGGGAATCATTGCTGAAAATGTTGGTATTAATCATATGGCGTTATATGGCTGAAAACGTGGACGATAGGAGTTGCGGAAAGGAAAAGAATAGAAGCCTTTGAAATGTGGTGCTGTAGGGTGGATAGGGTAATGAGCGAGGAAGTTCTAAACAGAATAGGGGAAGAGAGAACAATACAGAAAACTTTGAAAGGATACATTAATATGTCAAGTTTTGAGGCACAAGGGTCTTGTAAAATTAGCATTAGAGGAAAGTGTGTAGGGTGAGAACAGAATAGTGAGGCCAGGAATGGAATACACTGAGCAGAATAGGGAGGATGTGGGACGTGCCAGTTATGAGGAAATGAAAAGGCTTTCGCAACATGATCTTGGGACGGAATACCACAACATCATTACATATTTCATAAATTGACTTGTCTGAAAATATGGTTTTGACATTTCGCTGTCCATAGCTTAATGTAACTGCACCTTTATCTGCTTTAGTAAAAAAATATTTCTAGATTATTTTTCATAAATTTTTTGTGGTATAAATGTTATTGAATAGCTTCTTTACATAAACTTCATTGTAAGAAGTTATATTACTGAAGGTCAGATATAGTTCAAAGTTCTTTAAGAAATTAATAAATGAAATTTTTAATAACTCTTCACAAATATTGTTCTTACTCAAATTTTCAAACCATTTTTTTTCAATAACATTGTGATTTGAATGAAAACATAAAACCTTTTCTGTTAAGGAACCAGTCAAATTTCTTTAAATAATCACTTCTCATTTTAAAATTAAGTTTGCTAAAGGTACTACACCGTTTCATAAGAAAATTTAACAATTATTTTCTCCTTATATATTAAGTTATCTATTATAAGACCTATGTAAAATATTTAATTTCTAAATTTAACAACTTTTCTCTTAAGACTTTGGTCGAAATTAAGATTAAATTTCTGTCTAATTACCACTTTGGTACTGTCATACACCAAGCCCCCCCCTCCCACTCAGACCTCTGCAAGCTATGCCCCATTGTTGTCTCTCTCTACTGTTCAGTGATGACACAAAACTATCCCAAGAATCAATTCGCCCCAAGTATTAGACCAAAAAAATCTCATCCCACCTACACACGAATTTAAGGCATAAAAAAATATTGCCATGCTTTTTTTTGTTTGTTTTGGCGATATTACATTATTACAAGTCTGTGCTCAAGTCAAACGAGCAATGGGAAGAGCGACGGAGGGGGACGAGGTGACGGTACAAAACTAGTCAATTTCAAACCCTTTTTTTTTTAATGCATGGTGTCCTTTACACGCATAGTAAAAGTAAGGTGATTACTTAATAAAATGCACGTTCAATATGCCTTGATATATAAAATAGATGGGGAAACAGTGATCAAGGAGACAAACTGTAAATACCTAGGCATTTATTTTAACAGTAAGCTGGGGGCAGGTAAACTATGTTACAAGGAAAGCGTGGAACACCTTGCACTTTGTCATGAGAACACTCAACAAGGGGAATGTGAAATCTAAAGAGTTGGCATATTTGTCATTAGTACACCCACTTAAGGAATATGGTGCAGCATGCTGCGATCCGTACAGGATAGGTCAAATAGAATCCTTAGAAAGGGTGCAAAGAAGGGCCGCAAAATTCGCACAAATAGGACCTGGGCATGGATGGGAACGAAAAGGTATAGCGACTAGGGTGGAACAAGAAGAGAAAGAGCTAGGCTACACATCTTCTACAGAGCTTTTGCAGGTCAAAAACCTTGACAAAGTATCCGAGATAGAGTGAAAGAATCGACTGGGAACGGGAGGAGGAGGAGAGATCACCTGTTTAAATTACAAGGAAGGAACCAAAAAACAGACGTTGGAAAATACTCATTCCTAAATAGGACAACTAATGACTGGAACAATCTGCCTGCAGGAGTGTTTTGGGGGAGGAACTTCCTCTAACAGAAAGAAAATTTCGACTCAAACTAAGTTTAGTGTAGTGTAGTGAAGTGATCAGTGCTGCGAAATCTGTAAAAATATACTACAGTGAATTATGTTTCCAGTTTTTTTTGAGAGAAAACAATAATAATTCATTTCTAATAATACGATTTCACACTTATTTATTTATATTGAATATAATTATACATTCAACTATAGGTTAAATGTGGTCCTTATGACCAGTTTATTAATTATTGTTTAATTTCTATGTATCTGCCACCAGGGGCGCGGGCATCTGCCCATTTGTAGATTTAATAAATACACACTTAGGTTTAATCAAATTTAGGAATAACGTTTTAACCCAAAGTACTGTAAGTATACAAAATTACTAACGTTAACAAATTTAGAAGCAACTTCTCGGGCCAAGCATCATAAATTACAACATAATTTCAAGACTTCAAAATTTTAAAAGTCAGAAAACTATGTTGTAGCAGATATAGAAGCTAAATACAGTAATAAGGTTCTGGTAGAAGATTCGAATTATTGTAGTTCAGTTGTTATTAATATTTATTCGCCATTGTTTGCCTTATCATGTGAGATTTCACAATATTTTACACAGGAAGGAAAATATTTATTCTTTCACAATGAACTGCTGTGTAGAGTAATTAATATTAGAATCCTTACCGTACAATTTATTGGGATCAGTCTCTTTTAGTTTCTGCTGCACAGGTGATGCAATGGTTTCTAATCACTATTCAATCTCCTAATCCTGAAAAAGAGGACAAAGTCCTTACAAGTAATGAAATAATAATTTTAGGCAAGGTCAAGGCAGCCTTTCACTTCAATGACAATAAAATAAATGCATGCACAGAACATTGAAATATTTACACAACAACAACATGAAGTCTGTTAGGGTTATATTTAACACTGAAATTCTATTCCAATTAATTTTTTGTCTTGGACAAAAAGGTTTTGTTGATGACACGAAGGTATATCTGCAGGGAGGAATTACGCAGCTATGTATCATATGTAAGGTAAAGTTGAAGGGTAAGAAAGGGCAGATTGTACCAAATACGAAATTCGACTTGGGTTAGTAAAACGAATTTCGGGTAAGATCAGAAACTAACCTAAGTAACGGCCAGAAATTAATTCCGCCACGAAAAATAAAATATTAGTTTTAACAACTGTAATAAATTCTTTGCCTGTTAAGTATTAGTTGACCGAAAAAAAGGATGTTGTTAATTACACAGCCGTAACTGTACCCATGTATCTCACAAGTGGAAGGTGCAACAACATTATAACACTAAAAGAACCAGATATGTAAATGATGGAGATTTTCTTTCCAGTCATTATATTTGGTTTTATATTTTACTAGAGATTTGTCTTCAATGAGGTACGATTTTGCAGTATACTAATATGGAACTGGTTCAAATTAAAGCTAGGTTTACACAGGGCAGTGATGTTCGTCGAAGTTGGGTTGGCTGTGTACTGCCTACCATTTACATATTGGGCAGATAACACTGTCCACTTCTTCACTGACAACTCACTACAGAACGGGCAGAGAACTCTGATACATGTTTATACTTCTCTTCTCCTATTTCTTGGCAACTACGGCACAGGTTGGAATGTTGATGACGTTGCATAATGTCGATATATTGTTTATATCAAGTTGAATATTTTTGCCCTTTGTGCACGACGCATAATGTTCATAAACAGGAACTAATCACCTTGGGTTCGTGATAGGAAAGGCGAAAAGAATGAGGAAGGTCAGACTCAGTATCATGCTACTGTGCTATAGATACGTGACAATGAAAACAGTTGTTTAGTAATAATATTGCTTTATATTATTACTGCAGAAATCAAGCAATAATAATAACAACAAGAGCCAGCGCCTGTTCTTTGAAGCTGGTTTCCAGTGTTTAATTGCCTCGGGTTTCTATTACTTGTTGTTTTATTCCCCTTAAAGAAGTCAATTACTTAACAAAACGAACGGAATTATTTTTCATCACGTGTGATAGTAAGTAGTATGTTTATAGCTATACATCATCATTCTTTCGCGTATTTTTTTTCTCCAGTTAAAGTTTGTGCCGTTGGAGGCTGGACAACAATTATTTTTTGGAAAGTTAACCTAAAAATTTATAGGCTCATAGGTGCACCAAACGAACTCTATCCTAAATGCTTTCTGAACCAAACTACTCGCCGCTGTTCAGAACAAAGACCCACTTAGACCGATCGCACACTAAACCAAACTACACAAGTATTGAAAATGCAAAATACAAACGGTTTATCATGGCGCAATATCGATAGTCAGCCCCTGACACACTGTTGTTGTTGTTCACAATCGATAGTTGAGAACCATAACTACCACTAACTGGAGGGGGAAGCGATTACGTGGCCAGTCATGACTGACACACTGTCCACACGCTCCAAGAAAAGTGAGGCAGTGCTCGTCCCGTCGTGTCAGCGATGGATTGACAGTTGTCAGTGCAGCACTGGCGTAAGTTGACACGCCACTGACATCACTGCCTCCCGTGTGTATTAACCTAGACATTAACTTATTTAGTTCTCGCAGTTCCACGTTTTGTATTTAATACTGAAATTCTAATGTAATTGATTATTGTCTTTGAAAAATAGATTTTGGGTTTAATCTATTTTGGCGACACGAAGGTCCATCATGCAATGAGTTGTAAGGGGTGCAAAACAGTAAGGAAGGAATACACTGCACCAAATTCTAAATTCGACTTGGGTTAATAAATCGAATTTCGGGTAAGATCAGAAACTAACCCGCGTAAAGTCCAGATAAATGATATATTTTCTCATTTTGCCTATGAGGTAACCAAAAAGGGAGTTGTTAATTACGCCAAAGAGTATCTGTAATAGCTAGAGGGGCAATAGGAGCGTGACGTCATTCCCTCCCCCCTCCCCTGTAGGTGTAACTACCCCTATAAGAGCCTGACATGTAAAAACAGCGCTTTTTGAGTCCGCTTAACTCCTTCTAAAAGCAGCAAAAGGGAAATGTAAGAGGATTTTTTTATTTACCCCCATATATTAATATTTCCAAATATATAAGGCAAAAGAATCAATTCAAATGGGAATATTAAAAAAATTGACGCATGTTTCCATATCGGTATTGCGAGTTGGATGCAGCCAAGTTATGTCAGCATATTTCTACAATCACAGCAAACACAAACAGTTTATCTCCTAACTTTGAAAACATTTCAGAGCTCACACGCGCCTGTCTTTTTTCTTGGTCTGCTGATTGACAATAATTTGAAATGGAATCAATCACCACATCAAAAATCTATCGGGAAAAATCAGCAAAATTTGCTTTACGTGACGAGTGTCAGCTCGGGAAGCCGACACAGCTATATGATGTACCATGCATATTTTCATTCTGTCATGTGTTTTACAAACTGGGGTCATTAGCTTCCCATCTTTAAACTACAAAATACGAATAGTATCTGGTGCGGAGTGAATGGAATACCATTTACAAACCTTCAATTTTAACCTTACCTTGGACGTATATTCTAGAAATTTAAAAATTTGTATGGAACAACATCAATCATTCAATATGCTGTTCAAGTCACTGGAAATCGCTCTCAGCCCCGTGTTGCAAAAAGAATCATCTAAGTCTTTTTGAAGCAAGCCTTCATTATTCTGGTATAAATCTACACAATAGTCTCCCGGAAGAAATAAAATCTAAAAGGTTCAAAAATTATCTATAAAGAGTTGTAAATCTCCGTTAATGAATGGAGGAGCGTATTAAAGAGTTCCTAGACAGGAAGGACTAAAACAGTTTGCTGGTGTCCTATCAAATTCTCCTATTATTTTACAACTATACTCTACTAGTATTTAACTGCTGACTTATTTTATTTTTCATGTTCTACGAGAACCTACTAGGCACGATCTTCTGCTGCCTTCTCCTCCGTCGACTGAAAATTGAATTTTGTCTTTCCTCTTTTGTCATTCAATTCTTAGATGTAAAATTTTGTATATTTCTTGTAATATTATATTTGACGTATCCTATTTTCTCAACCGAGGACTAATGGATTGAATAATAATAATAATTTAAGTATCTTAAACAGACTGACAGGCAATGTGACGTCATCCACAATCCACTAGCTGTGTATGAGCCCACAATGTAACAAACAGCCCCACTACTCGAGTCCCGTAACATCCTCCTTAAAGCTGCAAAGTTATATCACCATATTTTTCAAATAAATATATCATTCTCCAGGTGCAAATGTTAGAGAAAAATTGTAATTATCTTCCTTTTTCGGTTGGCTTATTCTCAGACACCATTTTACAAAAGTGTCAGTTGAAAAACTGACTAAGAAGGAAGGGAAACTGTTGTAAGCATATTCAGTTCCATTATCAGTACGCATACATTTTATTCTACGGTCTAGCCAATTTTCGACAAACAAAACACACTCTTTTAATTAAGTACCATTTCAAAAACCTGAAACACTGCTTCATGTGATAACAGGTGCAATAAAGGAGACTCGGGTGCATCGACTTCAGTGGAGGCTGGGAAAAACGGAAGAAAATTCCAAGGATTACAACCCATTTAGAGAGCTAATTTTATTGTTTATTAATTACTTAATCAACTACCTTCTGGAATTAAAATAAAATAAATGTTGACCAGATTTTTAACTTTAATAAAAAAATGTTTTGGCACATTTCCAACCTACTACAGGTTTTCTTCTTCACAATCAAATTATTGTTACAACTAATATTTAAAAAATTCAACGTTATAAAAACTAATATTTTATATAAAGAGGAATCGAAGGAAACTCTAAGAAATTTGTTCAGCCACAATAACAATAATTTGATTGTGAAGAGAAAAACCTGAAGGAGCTCAGACAATTTCTAACTTCATCATGCCTCTTGCGTATTTTTAAGATGAATGAATGCTCATATGTCTTGTTAGTTGAGATGATGTTTTAAATGTTTTATCACACTCGGCACACTTGAATGGCTTTTCTCCTGTATGACCCATCATATGAATTTTTAAATTATAAGAAGTAGTAAATAATTTAAAACATTCAACACACTTGAATGGCTTTACACCTGCATGAATCATCATATGTTTTGTTAGTTGACAGGATTGTTTAAAGGTTTTATCACACTCAACACACTTAAATGGCTTTTCTCCCGTGTGACCCATCATGTGAAGTCTTAAACTACTAGAATTTCTAAATAATTGAAAACACTCGACACACTTAAATGGCTTTTCACCAGTATGAACCTTCATGTGTTCTGTTAGCTGAGAGGATTGTTTGAATGATATATCACACTCGACACACTTATATGGCTTTTCTCCTGTATGAAGCCTCATATGATTCTTTAGATCACCAGATTGATAATATGCTTTATCACACTCAATGCACTTGTATGGCTTTTCTCCTGTATGAATCCTCATATGTTTTGTTAGTTCATAGGATTCTTTAAATGCTTTATAACACTCAGCGCACTTAAATAGCCGTTCGCCCGTATGAATCCTCATGTGTACTTTTAAAACACTAGACTTTGTAAACAATTTAGAACACTCGGCACACTTAAATGGCTTTTCACCTGTATGAATCCTCATATGGTTTTTTAGTTCACCGGGTTGATAATATGCTTTGTCACACTCGGCACACTTAAACGGCCTTTCACCTGTATGAAACCTCATGTGTATTTTTAAATAACTATAAAATTTAAATAATTTAGAACATTCTGAACATTTAAACATTTTTTCACCTGTATGAATCTGCTTGTGCTTTTCCAGTTGAGACAATTTTATGAATTTTTTATTACATTCAACACATTTAAATGCAGAGTTTGAAGCAGACATTGTTGATTTGCCAATATTTATGTGGAGAAAATCTAATATTATTTTTATACAATTTATTTGAGTCAAGTTGGTAATAATCTTCCTATAATTCAGTTAAAATTTAATATTTGGTGTGTTCAATTAAAAATTAAATGCAATCAAGAGCACATTTATCATGATTGACAAATTTACCTGAAATCAAATAAAATTCGGCATAAGATGACATCTTACATATTTCGTGTTAAAAATATAAATAACTCTTTTGAAACATTATGAATCATTTTTTAAGGTAATGATTGGTGGGAGATTGTGCTTCAATAAAAATAAGTACAATCATATATTTGACTATTATTAACCCTCTTTTCAGGCTGAATAAAATCAAAATAGTAGTTTTAGAAGCTAAATACAATGAAAAGGTTCTGGAGAAAGATTATTGTAATTCAGTTTTTAATATTTACTTGCCACAGTTTGACTTATCCTGTAAGATTTCACAATATTTTACACAGGAAGGAAAATATTTATTCTTTCACAATGAACTGCTGTGTAGAGGAATTAATATTAGAATCCTTACCTTACAATTTATTAGGAACAGTCTGTTTCAGTTTCTGCTCCACAGGTGATGCAATGGTTTCCAATTACTACTCAATCTCCTAATCCTGAAATAGAAGACAAAGTCCTTACAACTAATGGAATAATTTTAGGCAAGGTCAAAGCAACCTTTCACTTGTATGGCAATAAAATGAAAAACATGCACAGAACATTGAGATATTTACTGAACAACAACATGAAGTCTGTTGGTTTGTATTTGATACTGAAATTCCTTTGTCTTGGACAATTTTTTTTGTATGCAACGTATGTTGATGACACGAAGGGGTGACACTAAATAATCCGGAACCTATAGCACACGAAAATTATTCCAGGTTCATGTGCAAGGAGTAATTATGGAGCAATATATATATGAAGGGGTATAAAAAAGTAAGAAAGGAACACTGTACAAAATATTAAATTCCACTTGAGTCACTAAAACGAATTTCGGGTAGGATCAGAAACTAACCTGCAAAAAGGCATTTCAGGCACCAAATTGTAAAAAAAAATTGAGTTCTAAAAACTGTAATAATTTCTTTGCCCGTAAAGTTGTAGTATCCAAAAATATTAAAACACTAAAACCATATGATAATTAAAGAATTGATCTAGTTAAAATTAGTAATCCGGAAATTAAATTATTTAGTTCTTGCATTTGTCGTCAGTTGAGCCACTTGTGTGTTGTGCTGCTGCTAGTAGTTGGGTCTTCGACTCGTCAGATGGCGCCACCTACGGTGATGTGGGTCAATAACGGGAAAGAGTCTGTATGATTAGCAAGGATGATATCGTCGGGAAGATATCCTGATGGGAAATGAGTGAGGGCCAAGTGGAGGCTGACTTCCTCTTTCCCTCCCTCCACCCCTTAGTCCATGGTCAAGGTAATTAATTTAAGACTCTTGCAGGTTGAGACGACCTTGAGCAGTTTGAGAGGAGTCTGTACTGGGGGTCAAAGACCTTCGACATACGGTAAGAGGTGTCCTCTGATCAACATTGGACCAATCGGCCAGCTGCCTCTCAATACTGATCTAGGCATGGAGGCGGATTTGTTGCGTTCCCACAGCAGCAATCCAGTCTCTCCCCCGTCGTCAGAAGGGCGCAGGAGTAGTAGTACCCCACTAGCCCCCGGCCTACCTGATGCAGGTTTTATAGTGGTTTTTCCGTGCATCACCTTTAGGTGAAACACCACGAGGGTAGGATCCTTAGACTACCTTGCTCTACATTCCACATCCCCCCTTTTCAAGTTCCTTCCTATGCTATTAAAGGGGTGTTGACTGCTTCAGGATCACCCTCATGTAGCCTGTTACCCAATAATAATAAAGAGTCTGATTAGATGCAGATTTAGGCGTGTACGATTGCGCGTACAACTAGCGCGCTTTCCCAAGAGTCTAGAGGGGGCGCTGATCACGATTAACTTGAATTGAAATGGATAAATTACAACCTTAACTAAAATAATCAAATACATACATTGTAATGAAAAGTCTTTTAAAATATAAAATTTGAATTTATAATTAAAACGGTGGGATTAATTAAATAAACAAATCCAATTTCCAGATAAAAAAACAACATTAAAATTTATTACTAGTTACAAATTTTATGTATCGGGTTCTCAGGGGTTTCTGGGCCAAGTAGCAGAGAATCGTTTCAAAAGAAGTCAACTGTGCCCGACAATGCAAATAACAATGGGCGGGTCTCACCTTCGTCAAGGTAGCAGCAAGGGGAGGGAACGGGCGTATAGGCGTCGACGTCGGTCACGTGCCAATATCTCTACTTCCACTCCTAAGCGTCTCAAATATCTTACGTCCGACGTCCTCAACATTTCACCGCCATCTCTCTGACGGGCTTCAAACCCGACGCCTACCGACGTCCACGCTTCGCCGAATCTGCCGCAAGACTGTGAAAGTTACCGTTCTGCTTCCTTCTAGCCCCCCCCCCCCTTATTTAACTTTCTACCTGTCTTTATGGAGGCCCAAGGCCCCTCTAATACGAGGAGCCCCGGATGCCGTCCGCCATTTTTAATCTAATTCTGCAAACGCAACTGTGCTTCGCAGTGTAGAACGTCAAAAGTGTTTTCTCTTTTCTGGTGTGATAATTCCAACAGCGAGATGGTTTGCCGTGCAGCAGTAAACTGTAGGGAATTCCACCCGAAAAAGGAATTCGGTTTTTCAAATTTCCAAAAGAATTAATTCGGAGGAAACGATGGATTATAAATTATCCAAGAGACAACAAGTGGGGATTCCTGGCAACCCTGCAGAATATCCATGGCAGGTAAATTTGTCAACCACATCTCTCAGTTACTCACAAAAATAAATAAACCTAACCCCACATTCTGCTACAGTAGGTTAATTAAATGAATTAACCTACCTTCACATTGTCGTGTAAATTATATACTCTATTTTATTTTTATATTCTTTCAATATTTTTTTTCTTTCTCCATTGCTCTACAGCCCATTGAGGGCCTGGGCCTACCGAGTCGACTACGGACTGTCATCTTGCATGACACATTCAGAATTTGGATTGTCACACACGTGGTCAGCGTATCAATCCTCCAACAGTATTAACCCTGGTCTTCTCGACCAGGGCAACACAAACATCCAAGGGACCTTTTGGTTGTGAGGCAGGAACGCTACCCACTACACCACAGGAGGTCTGCTTAATATGTATATACTGAATCGTTATTCTCCAAGTTGATAATCTTTATGATAAAAGTTTTTGTATGAATAAAAAGGAAATAAATACCTTTATTTTTAAAGAAGTATTTAGTAGTCCTTTATTTAAGAAACCAAAAGTATATTTTGTTTACCATATGTGGTATATTTTAATCTTTTACATGTATTAATTTGATTAAAATCTTTAAAACCCATAAGAAAATGAATTAAATCACCAAATTGTGACTTCTTTTTCTAGTCTATTATTAAAATTTAAAGTACCGAGTTGAGATAATTATTGAGAAAATAAATTTATGTACTCTGGTTCGCTTTTGCATTCCATTATTTATGTTATTACATAAAAATCAGTCTACTAAATTTTTTATGTTTTTCAGTGGACACGAGGCTGAACTTGATGCAAGAGACAGTTCCGTAAGATTAGAAATGGCGGACGGCCCAGCCTTTTATTAGAGGGGCCCTATGGAGGCTTCCCACACCCCCCTATTTGTCACAGCTGTCTGTCCCTCTTCTGATCATCGCATTGCTATTGTTAGTAAGGCTGCAAAATAAGGTTTCCGATAAAAACGATCAAATAATGTTTTTTTTTCTGCTAACATGGTGCAAAATCAACAACCTGAAACTTAACAAAAATAAATTTCATGCCATGCTCTTCCCTAGTAGCATCAAACCACAGATCGGACTTGCCAACCTAACAATAAAAGGGACCACAATCCTGCAATCACCTTGGCAAACTAATATTAATAGACCACATAACAGATATGAATAAAAAAAATCAGAAAAGAAAATGGACAACTCTACCCTCTACTCAGAGCTGAACACTTAAAACAAATGCCACAAAATGACAAAAAAAGGGGGGGGACAATGTCACTAACTTATGGCTGGGGCACAGCAGCAAAAACTCACATCAAATCCATACGGGTAATCCTAAATAGATGATTAAAGGGTAGCCCAAAGCAAGTCCTTTATAGAACTACACACAGAGAGCAAGGTAAACCCTATCTAGGAGGAAAATTCTTCAAAAGGCTAAAAATAGCAGGCAAAATACATCCACATCTAAAATAAATTGGCAATATAAAACCCCCAGGGAAATAGACAAATATAAAACTCCAAGGAACATTACGCTGTAGAGGTAAACCATACATAGTAAATAAAACCAAATTTTTAAAGTTATGGGGATTTGATTTTTTTTCACCCTACAAAGTCCAAACAAACCAATTTACACTATTATCACTTCTTCGTTTATTATTAATAAATAAAACTCCATAGCTCCTATTCCTCATGTAGTTGTATTACATTATATGTTTTACTGTCATAAGTATCAATCATCAACATAAGACATTTACCAATCTTTTACATGTATTAAGTCATCATCCATTGTCAATTATAATAATTTTCAATATATATTTATTTACATATTTACAGCTTGACCTCTTCCTGCCAAGTGATGGTCAATCGAAACTGCACTCTTATTCCCACAAAATACCTAATTAAAATGAGGAATCTTTCTTGTCTGACTCATTTAGTCATAGCAACCCCAACATGTTTGCAGTTCTTTACCTCAATTTTCTATATCACCTACTTTTAATTCCTTCTTTGAAACATACTGATCTGCTTTGATAAAAACGATTTCTCAAATCATCAAGCATACATAATTATTTATCACTCTGTATTAATAACTCATCCTGTCATTCTTGTTTCATAAATCTAGTAAAAAATTACAGAACTTTATCAATTTTAATCTTTTTATCACCTGTTCTAAAACAGCATTTATGTTGTCCATTTTAGGAAATTATCACATCATTTATAACTGCATCATGGGATCAGGTTTATTTCTAAGACAAATGAATCCTGATATGTCTTGTAAGTTGAGAGTATTGTTTAAATGTTTTATCACACTCAACACATTTGTACGGCTTTTCTCCGGTATGATTCAACATATGCACTTTTAAATTACCAGAAGTAGTAAATAATTTAAAACACTCAACACACTTAAATGGCTTAACACCTGAATGAATCCTGATATGATTTTTTAGTTCACAGGATTGTTTAAATGTTTTATCACACTCGGGACACTTAAAAGGCTTTTCTCCCGTATGACTCATCATATGAACTCTTAAACTACTAGAATTTCTAAATAATTGAAAACATTCAACACATTTAAATGGCTTTTCACCTGTATGAACCTTCATGTGATCTGTTAGCTGAGAGAATTGTGTGAATGCTATATCACACTCGACACACTTAAATGGCTTTTCCCCTGTGTGAATCCTCGTATGTTTTGTTAGTTCACAAGGTTGTTTAAATGCTTTATCACACTCAGCACACTTAAATAGCCTTTCACCAGTATGAATCCTCATGTGTACTTTTAAATCACTGGACTTTATAAACAATTTAAAACACTCAGCACACTTAAAAGGTCTTTCACCTGTATGAATCCTCATATGTATTTTTAATTTAGTAGAAGTTGGAAATGATTTAGAACACTCAAAACATTTAAACATTTTTGCACCTGTATGAATGTTTTTGCTCTTTTCTAGCCGAGACAACTGTGTGAATTTTTTATTATAGTCAACACATTGATATGTGTTTTCACTAGAGTTCGAAGCAGACATTAAAGTTTTGATTTAATTCTAATTTCTTTTGCCCTTTTGGTGACACAATTGATTTAAGTCAAGTGGGTAATAAGCTTCCTATAATTCAATTAAAGTTCCATATTTGGTATGTTTAATTAACAATTAAATGCAATCAAAAGTAGATGTATCATGTTTGTCAAATTCATCTGAAATAAAATAAATTTTGGCATAAGATGATTTTTATGATATTTCTTGTTATAAATATAAATAACTGCTTTTAAATATTATCTTTCTATGTAGGAGATAATGATTGGAGCAAGGTTGTGCTTGTAACAATTAAAAATTATATAAAATTAATAAGTACATAATGACACTATTCAACTGCCACCAGAAAATATTAAATTAAGTTAGAAATTAATCTAAGATCTTTGATCAAGTTGGCTAAAGGGAAATATGATCCCTTCATTGTATACATGTTAACAGACTATAACGTAACTAGTTGTGCACCAATCACAAGTTAACTTCACCAGGTTTACCACTAATTGATACTTTTGCCAAAAAGAAGTGCAATTACATATTTGACGGTTATTAACCCTCTTTTTAAGGCTGAATAAAATCAAAATAGTAGTTTTAGAAACTAAATATAATGAAAAGGTTCTGGAGAAATATTTGAATTACTGTAATTCATTTGTTATTAATATGCACTTGTCATAGTTTGACTTACCCTGTGAGATTTCACAATATTTTACACAATGAACTGCTGTGTAGAGGAATTAATTAATATTAGAATCCTTACCTTACAATTTATTGGTGTCAGTCTGTTTCAGTTTCTGCTCCACAGGTGATGCAATGGTTTCTAAACACTATTCAATCTCCTAATCCTGAAATAGAAGACAAAATCCTTTCAACTAATGGAATAATTTTAGTCAAGGTCACGGCAACGTTTCACTTGGATGGCAATAAATTGAAAAACATGCACAGAACCTTGAAATATTTACACAACAACATGAAGTCTGTTGGGTTGTATTCAATACTGAAATTCTATTCGAATTAATTTATTTGTCATGTATAAAGATTTTGAATGTAACCTCTGTTGATCACTGGAAGGTCCATCTGCAATATATTATATATATAAAATAAAATTGAACGAGTATAAACAGTAAGAAAGGAACACTGTACCAAATTCTAAATTCGACTTGGGTTAGTAAAACGAATTTCGGGTAGGATTAGAAACTAACCTGCGTAAAGGTCAGAAATTAATTGAAATTTCAGACCCCAGAATTAAAATACGATATTTTAAGAACTGTAATGATATATTTGGTTTATTTTTTTGTCATTTACCTAGTAAGTAACAAACAAGTGTGTTGTTAATTACACAGCCGTAACTGCACGCACCTCTTCACGTGGAAGGTTTACCAACACTAAAAAAATAAAAGTACTAGATAATTAAACTATGCCACATTTGCTTTTATAAGACGGACCTCAAGATACCGACGGGGGCAAAGCACGAAGCTGTTTTCGACCCACAGGTGTGTTAGTGCTGATATCGAAAAGGGCGAGAGGATAATTTTGATGCTGCACCATGTTTAGCCCACAAAAAATTACCCTTAGGTAACTAATGCAACTGAGACAGCCGTGGTAACTATTTAAATTGGACCCTAAAGTTAAGTAATTATTGTTTTGTTTTTCTGTAAATAAATTTAATTTGTTTTCATTTAATCTAATCCAATAATTCATTTTTATGTAAATTAAAATCCAATCCTAGTTCATTACAGTACATGACACTGTCGTTCACGAAAAAAAAATCATCCTTAAGATGATTAACTCCAAAATTCCCGAAAGCCAGAATTCACTAAGCAATAGAACCTTTAAAGTAAAACATTGCAGGCACGGAATCAAGTTCCAGAATGTTATTAAAAGGTATTACCTCAAGGCTCGGTTTTAGCGCCGACCCTTTTCAATATGTTTATAAATGATCTACCAAAATCGTAAAATTTTCAGATGATACCGATTCCTATTCTACCA
Source organism: Eucriotettix oculatus (assembly GCA_034510155.1). Classification (NCBI taxonomy): domain Eukaryota; kingdom Metazoa; phylum Arthropoda; class Insecta; order Orthoptera; family Tetrigidae; genus Eucriotettix; species Eucriotettix oculatus. The sequence continues at coordinate 1,955,683 of CM067376.1, read as the reverse complement.
TAGATAATTACTACCACGCAAAAAACCAGGTCCAGTCCCAACTTGACAAAATGATCAACCGGTGTAAGGTCAATAGCCAGAAATGCGAAGACATGTTGTTCTGCAGATGGAGAAAACTGGAGGACATTCCTGAACCAACAATAGAGGGTTCAGTAATTCTCTGGCAACAATCTTGCAAATACCTTTGGGTGACAACGGACAGAAAATGAAACTTCATTTAACATATACATACATACATAAAAGCCAGGAGAGTTTCACACGTGATACATACCCTTGTCAGAACCAAGCGCCTCAGGAAGAGGCGTAAATTAACAATTATTAAAACAATGCTTAGACTGATCCTCACATATGGGGTGCAACTTCAAATAGTAACGTAAACATCCTCCAAATGACATGACATCATTGCCCAAGGTGGGCCATGGGCTACCCTAAGAGAACAAAAATCTCCGTCCCACATGAAGAACCTACTCTTAACTACATAAAAGAGGAAATTGCAAGGGTAACAACGAAATATTTTAAACCATTACATCTAAAAGGAAAACTATAACCCAACTTGAAAAACTTGGGTCGTCATAAGGGAAAACAGTGGAATAACAAAGGCTGTTAGATTGAGAATTCTGCTACTACAGTAGAATAGCACAGGAAGGAAGGTATTTACTTACGTGTAATATAAGTGTTGCTAAAAAAAATGAACAAACTAACAACTCAACCTGTCAGATACCACAGAGACAAGCCAATGATATTTTTGGTATTCTAACGATTAATGAAATTAATACTATCACTACAATTTTTAATAGTTACCATAACAAACTACAATTTACTTACAACTTAAAAAATAACACAATTAATAATCATGGTAATACATAATATTTTCAATGTTTAATTAGCAATTTTTCACAAACTTTCCTGTTAACTATATCACATTCAGTTCAGTCACTTCAAATCAATCAAACTTTTTATAGGTTTTTCACAGAAATATTTTATTTCAACATGTTTAATATACATGATTCTTCCGAGACCTTGAAGAGGTTGTATACAGCTTTTTTTAATATTCCTTACTTACTATTTACATTCATTTCACTATTTTTAACTTATAACAAGAAAGTCTCAAGAGGAGACGAGGAAGGCAATTTGTACCTGATACAGAATAGTGTTCACATCTTATGCTAAGAAATTAGTGACTTAACATTGAAACACCCTTATGTACTATACTTAAAGACTTCCTTCCTGCCTTGTGTAAATCAAATTAATTTCTGATATCAAAGCTATGGGCATATGAGTTTGATGGCTATTATTAATCAAATCTGTGAAGGTCTTGTAGCCTATTCATCTTCAGTATGCAATGAGATATCATTTTGGGGAACATAAATTACTGTGTAATGAGAGGAGCTCAAGTACAAAGAGGATGCAATAACATCAATCTGGATAGGAAATTTGTTTTCTGGAAGGATGATCTGCAGCTTCCGCAATCTCTTTTCCTTAACTCCGCTATGCTTCCTTTGGCAATTTACTTCTAATATTACATTTCTGTTTATTGTTAATAATTTAAACTTTAAAGCTGTGATTCCCCATTAGTACTTATATTACATCATATATTATACTATCATAATTATCAATCGTCTATGTAAGACTTTTACCAATAAATTTTTGTAGCATACAAATGATATGTTAAATAACCAGGAAATCCTTTATCAATTATAAAAATCTTCAATATATACACATATGTGTGTGTGTGTGACAAGAAATTATATTGCCAACTTAATTAAAACAACAATTTATAAGGACAGGAAAGGGAGATAGAAAATAGGTGACTTACCTGAGGTTCACAGATGGCAGGCACCATGTTTGGTTTTCTTTTTAAATTTTTGGAGGCTCCACCCACTTCATCAGAAAGTTAGGAAGAAATTTCCAGTGATTAGCTAGCTTTTGACTGAGCAGAGAAAATTTGAAATTCGACTAGCTTAGTACACAGAACCAGGCCACCAACTTTCTCTCTCAATGAAGGTCTGGGAAGAGGCAAGGAATTAATGGGGGATGCATACAAAAAAAAACCCATACACTCATTCGAACACATCCACCCTCAAAGGCGTCAATATTTAAATACTAACATACATATAACCCCCCATCACTGAATAAACCTTACAAAGTATATACACATATATTCCAATCGGAATACATGTGCTCGTGCTGTTACGCATGTTTGGGGGGAGGGAGGGGAGAGGTAAGGTGATAACTATTTATAGGATATTGAGTCCAGAGCATTGTTTGGTCCATATGACAAGTTGAAATGAAAGTTACCATAAATGGAGTTGAGCTTCTGAAGAATTGGGAGGTAGAACTCTGTGAAGGGTCAGTTTTGAAGCACTGGTTGAAATTGTTGGTGTTGTGGCTATGGGCATGGGCGGTTATGGGGATTTGCGGAGTTTTACTGTACTGCGGTAATTGGCAATTCGTACTCTTTGTCTAGCCGACGTTGCCTTCGGGCGCCCACCCAACCTCCGCAACACGATTGGCCGCAGACTTTGCGGAACAGATGCCAAGTCTGCCCGTTCCTCCCACCCACCACAACCTTCCAAAATGCCACCAGTTACCTAATTTTAACTTCTTCTTTGACACGTACCACTCTGCTTTGATAAAAATGATGTTTGTCCAATTTTGAAACTTTTACCGTTAAAAGTCCCCTACTGTATCTGAGAAATTTATTCATCAAACAAACATAATTATATATCTATCTGTCTAAACAACCCATCCTGACATTCTTTTTGATATATCTAGTAGAAAGTGGCGGAACTTGGTCATTAATAATCTTTGTATCATCTGTTCTAACACAGCATTTCTTTGATCCATTTTGGATAACTTAATCATACCATCTGCATATTTCTAAGATAAATGAACCCTCATATGTCTTGTTAGATGAGCAGATTGTTTAAATGTTTTATCACACTCAACACACTTAAATGGCTTATCTCCTGTGTGATTCAACATATGCACTTTCAAATTACCAGAAGTAGTAAATAATTTAAAACACTCAACACACTTGAATGGCTTTACGCCCATATGAATCCTCATATGTTTTTTTAGTTGAGAGGTTTGTTTAAATGTTTTGTCACACTCGGCACACTTAAAAGGCTTTTCTCCCGTATGACTCATCATATGTACTCTTAAACTACCAGCATTTCTAAATAATTGAAAACATTCGACACACTTAAATGGCTTTTCACCTGTATGAACCTTCATGTGATCTGTTAGCTGAAAGGATCGTATGAATGACATGTCACACTCGACACACTTGTAAGGCTTTTCACCTGTATGAAGCATCATGTGTGTTGTTAGAACATTGGAGTAAGTAAATGTTTTATCACACTCAACACATTTATATGGCTTTTCTCCTGTATGAATCCTCATATGTTTTGTTAGTTCATAAGATTCTTTAAATGCTTTATCACACTCGCCGCACTTAAATAGCCTTTCACCCGTATGAATCCTCATGTGTACTTTTAAAACACTAGACTTTGTAAACAATTTAGAACACTCGGCACACTTAAATGGCTTTTCACCTGTATGAATCCTCATATGGTTTTTTAGTTCACCGGGTTGATAATATGCTTTGTCACACTCAGAACACTTAAACGGCCTTTCACCTGTATGAAACCTCATGTGTATTTTTAAATAACTATAAAATTTAAATAATTTAGAACATTCTGAACATTTAAACATTTTTTCACCTGTATGAATCTGCTTGTGCTTTTCCAGTTGAGACAATTTTGTGAATTTTTTATTACATTCAACACATTTTAATGTGTTTTCACTAGAGTTTGAAGCAGACATTGTTGATTTAATTTAACTTGTTGCTAGTATTTATTTGGAAAATACTAACATCTTATTGCCATTTTGGTTACACAATTGATTTAAGTCAAGTGGGTAATAAGCTTCCTATAATTCAATTAAAGTTCCATATTTGGTATGTTTAACTTATAATTAAATGCAATCAAAAGTAGATGTATCATGTTTGACAAATTCACCTGAAATAAAATAAAATTAGGTGTAAGATATCTTAAATATTTCGTGTTATAAACATAAATATTAAAATAACAGTTATTTATGTCTGTAAGTTTAAATCAGGCCAAAATCAGACAAAAAAATTAGTGAAACATGACAAACTATAATTTAAAACCAACTTCATGTTTTAGGTTCTGATCTGGTGCCTCTTCAGGGCGAACTAAATTACACAGAGCACAAAAATTATAACATTCCAAAAGATGTCACAATGGAGCCAAAGAATACAGTTATTAAAGAACCAAAAGAAAAATTTAGAAAATGTAAAAAATATACATCTCATTTCATGATTTAATATATTATATATACTACTGGGCAAATCCATATCCGTTTTTACATTCAGAGATTTAATGTTGTGTTTAATGTGAAGCATTTGTGAAAATAATCCTGATTTTTAATTACTGCCTTATTGTCTAAAATTTGTAAAGTATCCCAGTCAATAGTCTAGTTAGAATGTTTTGAAATAACAGACAATTTCTCCTGTAAAGCTTAATATTGGATCTGTTTTCCTATATTTCTGGTGCTGATGGCTCATTTATTCTTTGGCTCTACTCTAATATCATTGGAATGCTATAAGTTTGGGGTACTGTGCATTTATTTCAACCTGAAGAGGCTCCAGATCAAGACCGAAACATACAGTTGTTTTAAATCTTTCTGATTTCGTTTCACTAACTTTTTGTCTGTTTTTCACCTCATTTAAATTTTAACTCCTTTTAAATATAATCACTTAATTTAGAAGATTGTTAGAACATTGTGCTCGAAAAAACAACAACGTAGAAATGAAAAAAGCTTAGCAATCATTTACTGAAACTATTCAATTGCCACAAGCAAATGTTTAATTAAGCTACAAATTAATCCACAACCTTGGATCAGTTTTACCACTAATTAATATTTTTGGCAAAAAGATTTACTATTACATATATAACGGTTATTAACACTCTTTTTAAGGCTGAATTAAATCAAAATGGTAGTTACAATACAATAGTTAAATACAATAAATAGTAATAAAAGGATTCTGGAGAAAGAATTGAATTACAGAAAATGAGTTGTTAATAATGTTATTTGCCTCGTTTGTCTTACCCTGTAAGACTTTGCAGTGTTTTACACAGAAAGAAAAATATTTATTCTTTCATGATAATTTAATCTACAGCTGTTGTATATTAAAATCCTTACCTTACAAATTATTGGGATCAGTCTGTTTCAGTTTTTGCTGTACTTGTGATGCAATGGTTTCCAATTACTACTCAATCTCCTAATCCTGAAATAGAAGACAAAGTCCTTACAACTAATTGAATAATTTTAGGCAAGGTCAAAGCAACCTTTCACTTGTATGGCAATAAAATGAAAAACATGCACAGAATATTGCTAATATTTACACAACAACAACAACATGAAGTCTGTAGGGTTGTATTCAATACCGAAATTCTATTCCAATTAATTTTCTTTTGTCTTGGAGAAATAGATTTTGGATAAAACGTATGTTGATGACACGAAGGTATATCTGCAGGGAGGAATTCTTGAGTAAGGTTGAAGTGGTGTAAACAGTAAGAAGGATTGGAACACCATACCAAATTCGAATTGGGCTGGCGAAACGAATTTCGGGTAAGATCAGGAACTATCCTCCAAAAAAAACCAGAAAACAATTGACACTTCAGCCACCAGAAATAAAATATGATATTTTACAACCGTTATGATTTCTCTGTCATTTACCTCTAAGGTATTAGTTTACCAAAAAAAGGGAGTTGCTAATTACACAGCCGTAACTGAAGGAATCTATCTCTCTTAAGTGGAAGGTTCGCCAACTTTAAGACACTAAAACCACCAGATTTGCTGATTTCATTTTGTTTTACGATATTTTAGAAATTGGGGCACAGACTTGTCTCCAAAAAATGCGCAGTCTTATGTCACACTAGTATGAGAGTAGTTTAAATTATGAATCAAGGAATTCAATTATTTAGTTCTCGTCAGTTGTCAGTCGTCGTGTTTGGTGCTGCTGCTAGTAGTTGGTCCTTGACTCGTGAGATGGCGCCACCTGTGCTGTCGGTCAATAGCGGCCTCAGGCGGGACTAACATCGACTTTGGGGTTGTACGACAACTAGCGCTCTATCTATCCACGCGCCTGATACACATAGTTAAGCTAGGTTTACACGGGCAGTGACGTTCGTCGAAGTTGGATTGGCTGTGCACTGCTTACCGTTCACATCTTAGGCAGATAACTGCCCACTTCTTCACTGACAATTGTGTGCAAGTGCTGCCCTCACTACAGAACGGGCAGAGAATTCTGATGCATGTTTATATTTCTCTGCTATTTTTTGGCAACTACGACCGGTTGGAATGTTGATGATGTATAGAGTCGATATATTGTTTATATCAAGCCTAAGGCTAGGTTTACACGGGCAGTGATGACTGCCAGAAAACGAGGGGCAGTGATGTCAGTGGCGTGTCAACATACGTCAGTGCTGCACTGACAACTGCCTATACATCGCTGACACGACTGGAGCACTGCCTCACTTTTCTTGGAGCGTGTGGACAGCGTGTGTCAGTCATGACTGACGCTGCCCTCATGGGAGGCCAGTTAGTGGCAGTTACGGTTGTCAATTATCGATTGTGAACGGTGAAGCAGGGCTGAGTATCGATTGCGCGATGGTAAACAATTTGTATTTTGCATTTTCAATACGCGTGCAGTTTGTTATAGTGTGCGATAGGAGTAGGTGAATATTTGTTGTGAACAGCGACCAGAATTTTGGTTCAGAAATAATTTAGGATAGAGTTCGTATGTTGCTCCTGTGTATGAGACTATAAATTTTTAGGTTAACTTTCCAAAAATATTTATTGTCCAGCCTCCAACGGCACAAACTTTAACTGGAAAAAAATACGCAAAAGAATGATGTATAGCTATAAACACACTACTTACTATCACACGTGATGGAAAATAATTCATTTCGTTCTGTTCAGTAATTGACAACTTTAAGGGGAATAAAACAACAAGTAATAGAAACCCGAGGCAATTAAACACTGAAAACCAGCTTCAAAGTACATGTGCTGTTTTTATTATTGCTTGATTTCTGTAGTAATAAAATAAAGCAATATTACTAAACAACTGTTTTCATTTTTATGTATCTATAGTACAGGAGCGTGATACTGAATTTGACTTTTTCAGGAACTCTTCCTCGTTACGTCTATTCTATCACTAATACAAAGTGATTAGTTCCTGTTTATGGACATTATGCGTGGTGCACAAAGGGGAAAAATATTCAACTTGATATAAATAATATATTGACACTATGCATCATCAACATTCCAACCTGACGTAGTTGCCAAGAAATGGCAGAGAAGTATAAACATGCATCAGAGTTCTCTGCCCGTTCTGTAGTGAGGGCAGCACTTGCACAGAATTGTCAGTGAAGAAGTGGGCAGTTATCTGCCCAATATGTAAATGGTAGGCAGTGCACAGCCAACCCAACTTCGACGAACATCACTGCCCGTGTAAACCTAGCTTTAATACTCGCAGTGATATATATTTCTTTCGAAACCGGGACAAAATTGATAATTTGTTGAAAACTCGTTAGACAGGCGTCCGTACGATTTTTTTCCTTGGACGGAGGTTGGCGAGGAGGATGATGACGTTCTTGCTCCAACCGAAGGGAAAATATCAGGAAATTATTTATTTAAGAGTCGAATTATAAGTCACATTTCGATGTAATAGCTAATAAGAAAAAATAAAAAAATGCAATATACTAATATATCAAACAAACAATAATAACATAGTCTTCAGTTATTAAAATTTCGTTACCTTTGGATTATATGATAGGAAGTTCCTGGCGCCATTAAACTAGCCTCATGCTGAGCTAAGGAAGTAGAAATGATTCAACCTGAAGCTCAAGCAGGAGCATAGATATTTTTTGTAGAAGAAAGATAAGAATGGAAAAATTTCCGACCGGAACAGGGAATCGAACCCCGGGAAACGGGAGGTCCGGAACCCGACTCCCTGATCCGGTCGACACTTTTTTTCCTGTCTTGTTTTACTTCCATCTTCATACTTTGCACATTTTAAATAATATTTTTATGACTTAAAGTTCTGATGAGAACTGTTCACATTTAAATTTGTCAATATGTACAAATCTTTTTTTTTTTTCAAAAAGGGATCATCTTTTATTAATTCGTCTGTAAATATATACTTCCTCTTTTACATTTTAGGAGGTTATTATTATTTAAATTTTAATTTCTTGTTGTTGTGGTGTTCAGTCCTAAGATTGGTCAGATGCAAAGCCTCCAGTCTGTGGGGTAAAGACAGAAGAAGGAGGGAAGTATGGAATACGATAAGCAGATTAGAGACAACTTGATATGTACTAGCCTTGTAAAAATGAAAAGGCTTGCGCAAGATAGGTTAGCATGTAGGGTCGCGTCTGACCAGTCTTAGGACTGAATACGACGACAACAACAGAGGTAAATTACAAATAACTGATGAAACTGAATCTATCAGTTACTGTTGTTAAATATCGTATTTTAAATTCGGATCAGCTGATTTCTGGCAGCAGTTGCGCTGCTCAGTTTTCTGATGAACACGTGCAGTGCGATGTTATCGTGGGATAGACAGGTCTGTGAACCATGAAGACACAGAGCTGAAAATAATAATAATAATAATAATTGGCTTCCGGTGACGTCGTGGAAATAATAATAAATAGGCGATTGCTCCGAAACTCATCCATCGTGACACCGAAACCACACATCAGTTTACTATAACAGAGTTGCATCAACAAGAACAAGATATTCCACTTGGGTCAAAGAAATTATCGCAGACGTGATAACTTTCTGCACCTTCTGCATTCGCACAGACAGCATCTGCCTGAATACTTCAGTCTCAAGAAGACGACAGAGGCAGAACAATTGAAACGTCGCCGATAAACTCTTAGACCCAAGAGGAATACATACACGCCGTTCACCAGGAAAGACCTCGTACTTTAAGAAGATGATGTCAGGTGTCTTCATATCCTTTGTTAAACTTGAAAAATTACCGAATGATTTCATTCGTTAGTTTCTTTTTCATTTGGTGACTTTTCTGTTTCAACGTTGCCCAACCTTTCAGTGAGAAAGAGCTGCGTAATTCTATGGCTGTGTAATTAACAACTCGCCTGTTCAATAAACTAATTTGATTGAGACAAATTGTAAATATTTAAAGTCAATCCATAAATAATTTTAGGAGTTAAAGACCATATTTTAATTTCGAGGTTAGTCTGTGACGAACTTGGAACTTATCGTGGAATTCCTTAAAATTAAAATGTAGTGTGCATATTCTGTATTTTATCAACACACAAGTGAAAATTTACCCAATATTTAAAAACCAATCTGTTGTTTATATTTAATTCTCTTTTTCAGATATTAGTGATCCAAACAGTAATTGGAAAGGAAGCCTTATAAGGTGTAAAACAGGATCTTCAGATAACCCAACAAAGAGGTTAAAAATGCTAATTTCCCTTTACTTTTATTCTTAACTGCAGATTAAATCAGCTTCCTTCATTATATGGGAATCACAAAGTGGGAAGCAGTAACTACACAGGGAAAGTTTCTCTTAACCTTTATTTGGTTGGTGATTTCGCCCTATTAACTGGTCTTGGCGGTATGTGAAATCATTTTTATTTAACAATTAACCTTAAAAATATATTTTGTTCATTTAATTTGCTAATTTACAATCTGCAGTACATTGCAATAAGTAAATTTTATAAAAGTATGCTAAAACCTAAGTAGGGTAAACGTCCAATGACGATTCCCTACAAGTTCAATGGTGTATTATATATATATTTACTAGTTTCTGTCTTGCTGAATTAAATCGGTGGGCCACAATCTTCCAAGTCTTCTCTGTATTTCGGCTATTAGCCTATTTTGGTGTCCTTCCACTCGATCAAGGTAGTGTTTTGTTAGTCTTTTGATTTCCTCAGTGATGAACAAGATCTTGAGATAGTTATGTATTGTGAAATTGAAAACAAACCATGGTGCGTTGGTGATTGTGCAGAGTATTTTTGACTGTATCCTTTGAATTATTTTTTTCCCTTTATTTTTGATTTATTTCATAAATTTCCATTCATTTTTTGGTCTAGATGTAAACCCAAATACTTAACTTTGTTATTGAAGTACTTGAACTATTACCTTTTCCTATGTTAATATCATACATGGAAAAATTTCCATTATTGGAGTTTTCCATGTATTTTGTTTCAATCCAAATTAATATGCTGCGGACTTTAGCTTTGCATATGCATTCCTTATTGATTAATCCTATCTTCCTATTAGCATCAAAAATTGCTAGCATTTGTATTCTTTTATGTAGTATAGTTCCTCTAATCCTCAGTTCTGCATCTCTCATAACTTTTTCTAGGGCTATATTGGAAATTAAACACGATAGGGCTCTGTCTCCTTGTCTCGTGCCTTTACATGTATTGAAGGATTCAGAAGATAGGTTATATAGGTAGTACAAACTGTGTGGCAAGGAGAGGGAAGTAACAGGAGCGATGAGCAGCAGGACGAGGCAACGGCATCAAAGTAGTCCAGTTCCCCCTCGTCAGGGTCTTTTACAACTAATATCCTTAGTCTTCCATGTGTTTTGCATGGCTGTTGAATATCTTTTTAGTACAATACTGACTCATTGGTCTCATCTGTCAACAAAATTTCAAGATAAATGTTTTCCTCTTTAGTTTTGGAGGACAGAGATATCAAGTATTTCTCTAGTTTGACATTTCAAGAATTTCTCTTATAACGTCATTAGTAAATATCAAATTCCACTTCTCGAGGGGATCAGGTTTGGTGCCAATACTGTGTGCCGCACCTCAAAATGTAGGTCGAGTCACCATGAAGCTGTGTCTCCTAGTACTCACATCCTCAAGTGGAGGTCCCATACAGCAATGCAAAGAATTACATTTGCCAAATAAATACTTTCTATATGCTGCATCATCAGTTTCTGTTTCAAGCTCTTTGTCATCCGATTGATCCCTGCATGAATTATGATCAAACTCCCATAGGAATTCTGAATCATCTCCACTGCTTCACCATAATTATCAAAACCTTGCACTGTTCCGTTTATAAATTTTTGAAATCTGTCATCATCGAATGGCATTATGTTTCATGATAAAATAATGACCATAACTCCATATTAATCGACAATGTATATGAACTTTATTTACTTTTCCTTATTGCAGAATCCCGTTTTGACATTGCTATTTATTTAGAGAGACTCCTCGCAGGTGTTTATGTGAACTACAATTTTAACAATTGTATTATTATTTTTATAAACATTATTATTTCCAGTATTATTTAAAGACGTAAGATTGCATTATTTACAAAAGTCATTTAAAGAGATAACATCACATTATTTACAAGGTTACAAGCAGCTTCTTGTTTTTCATTCATGGCTACGTTTAAGATCATGATTATATATACATTCCTTCTAGTAATTCTCATTTTATTAAATTGTTCTCAAATCTATGTACCTCATGCTTAGTTTTGACCACATGTTTCGTTAAAGCTGTACTTATTCTTGCTTTAACCTTTTGATAATACTTAATTTTATAATTCCTCTATTTTATTTTCATACTATGAGTTAATATTTTTATTATTCAATTTTAGGAGAATTACAAAATTTCATCTGTAATTGGACCATTATTATTGTGAATTAAGTACACCAAATTTACATTGAATTGATTTGAGGATAAATAGAAAGTTCATATTGTCAGGATAAACTAATAGTTGATGATAGAGGTGAATGATTATTTTATCAAACAGAACCAACAGAAGAAAATTAACAAGTTCAACAATTTTTGAATCAGGCTATGGTAACAAAATATATATAAACATGTGTGATAAAATATACACAACTTCAAACATGTTTAAAAGACAAATGTGATTCACACTGGCAAAACACCATTTAAATGTATTGAAATATTCATGTTCCAGTCATTAAGATAGTAATTTGAGAATTCATATAAAAGATGTCATTAGAATGTGTTGAGTGTTTCACAGCATTCACAGATTCAAGAAATTTAAAAAGACATATGCGAATTCACACTGGTGAAAAGCCATTTAAATGTGTTGAGTGTTTTACAGCATTCACAGAGTCACGATATTTAAAAACACATATGCGAATTCACACGGGTGAAAAGCCATTTATATGTGTTATGTGTTATAAAGCATTCACAGAGGCAAGCAGTTTAAAAAGACATATTGGAATTCACATGGGTGAAAAGCCATTTAAATGTGTTGAGTGTTCTAAAGCATTCACACATTCCAAAAGTTTAAGAAGACATATGCGTATTCACACGGGTGAAAAGCCATTTAAATGTGTTGAGTGTTATAAAGCATTCACACAATCTAAAAATTTAAAAAGACATATGTTAATTCACACAGGTGAAAAGCCATTTAAATGTGTTGAGTGTTTCTTAGCATTCACAGAGTCAAGCAGTTTAAAAATACATATGCGAATTCACACAGGTGAAAAGCCATTTAAATGTGTTGAGTGTTTCTTAGCATTCACAGAGTCCAAAAGTTTAAAAAGACATATGCGAATTCACACGGGTGAAAAGCCATTTAAATGTGTTGAGTGTTTTAAAGGATTCACAGAGTCAAGTAGTTTAAAAATACATATGCGAATTCACACGGGTGAAAAGCCATTTCAATGTGTTGAGTGTTTTAAAGCATTCAATCATGCAGGCAGTTTTAAAATACATATGCGAATTCACACGGGTGAAAAGCCATTTAAATGTGTTGAATGTCTTAAATCATATGCAGCTTCAGGTAATTTAAAAACTCATATGCGTATTCACACTGGTGAAAAGCCATTTAAATGTGTTGAGTGTTTTAAAGCATTCATAGATTCAAACAGTTTAAAATTACATATGCGAATTCATACGGGTGAAAAGCCATTTAAATGTGTTGAGTGTTTCAAAGCATTCAGAGATTCCAGCAGTTTAAAAAATCATATGCGAATTCACACGGGTGAAAAGCCATTTAAATGTGTTGAGTGTTTTAAAGCATTCACCGAGTCAGGCACTTTAAGGAAACATATGCAAGTTCACACTGGTGAAAAACCTTTTAAATGTGCTGAATGTTTTAAATCATTCACAAGATCAAGGAACTTAAATGATCATATGCGAATTCACACGGGTGAAAAGCCATTTAAATGTGTTGAATGTCTTAAATCATTTGCAGCTTCAGGCAATTTAAAAACTCATATGCGAATTCATACAGTTGAAAAGCGATTTTAATGTTTTGAATGTGATATATGTTTCACTGAATTTTTTAAACTAAGAAAATACATGAGGATTCATACTGGTGGAAAGCCATTTCACAGTCTCATATTGTTTCAGAAAACATTTGTGAATCTACATTGCTTATAATACATTTATATTGTTAAAAATAAATTGTCACATTAATTTTTTTGTCTTATTTATTGAAATTTAGTAATATTATCAAGTGTTTTTGATTTTTTTAGGTACTTTATGTGTAAATAAAATTGAAGTTTGTGTCATTTGTGAATAATAAAATACATTTGAGAAACTTGTGATTTGTCAATTTTTATAAACTGTATTAAAACCTTTCCAAATTGTTTAACTTAATATAAAATATTTAACTTCTAAGGAATGTAATAATATGTTAAAGTTGCCTGGATATATTACAGGAATTCTTCTTGACACCATTCATAAGAATATTTCTATTTCCCTTAAATCATGTTGTCTGTTTGCAAAACAATGTTAAAATTGTGATGAAAGGTAAAACATTTGAGAACTGCTTGGGACTAGATGCGAGGTCGTCTCCAGAATATAGTAAGCTTCATCCCATACAATAGTGACATCACACATTCACTCAACAGCCAGGTGTGGGCCTTGGCCTTCTTCAGTATCTCCTCCCATTCCTTCCTCTTCATGGCAACATTCCAACATTTCATCATCGCTTATGTTTTTATATCTCGAGCCTCTTTATCTACCCACCTCATTTTGTGTTTTCCAGGTCATCTTGTCCCTTCCAGTTTAGCATTAAATTACTTGGCCCTCAGAGTCCAATCCTAATATATTTAACAATGCCTGGTTCATTACCTTCTCTGCCAGTAATCTCCCTTCTTGACTGCTCAAAAGATGCATCATAGATACTCTTTTCAAACATAACTAGTTGTTTCATTTCTACATAACCAACTAGCTCCAAATTGAATTTCATCCTTTGCCTCCATCTGGTATTTTAATCCACACACTTCCCCCTATTTACCCATGTTATTCACTTTTAGGATCACAATTCAAAGGTTTCTATTCTTTTCTTCTCCTCAACTTCTATAATCTATGTTTCGCACCCATATTACGCCACACTCTATATGTAAATTCCTTCCCTGCCTGTCCTATCCTACTTTTTATGTTTACTATTCTTCTACCATTCCTACTTATTATGCTTCCCAAGTAACAGAATTCAATGACTTTCTCCAAAATAACCCTTCCCAATGTAACAAGCTGTGTTATTCCATTTACCTCTACTAATATTTGTATACATTAAATGAGTTAGAACAGTAAGTAAGCTTCAATTCCGACAAGATTATAATCACTATTCACTCAACAGACGGATGTAGGCCTTGGCCTTCTTCAAAATCTCCAGCCATTCTTTCCTGTTCATGAAAACATTGAACTTAAGGTTGTCATATCCCGAGCCACTTCATCTTCCAACCTTATTTTGGGTTGTCTTGTCTGTTCCAGTCAAGCATTAAACACGACTTTACAAATTGCGTGACCCGTTCAGTCAAATCTGCTAATTCTAATATATTCAACAATGACTGGTTCATTAAATAATTTATATATTTCATAATTGTATCTGTTTCATCATTAATCTCCCTCCTTGACTGCTCCAAAGGTGCATCTTAAGATCCTCCTTTCCAAGATACCAAGTGCTTTCATTTCTACATATCCAACACATCCTTGCTTGGCTCCTAAGTTTATTTCATGTTTGGTCTCCCTCTT
>CM067376.1:1855012-1940548 GCA_034510155.1 Eucriotettix oculatus | reverse complement strand
TTTCCATTCATGGCTATGTTTAAGTTCATGATAATATATACATTCCTTCTAATAATTTTCATTTTATTCAATTGTTCTCAAATCTATGTACCTTATGCTTAGTTTTGACCACATGTTTAGTTAAAGCTGTACTTATTCTTGCTTTAACTTTTTGATAAGACTTAATATTATAATTCCTCTATTTTATTTTCATACTATGAGTTAATTATTTTTATTATTCAATTTTAGGAGAATTACAAAATTTCATCTGTAATTGGACCATTATTATTGTGAATTAAGTATACAAATTTACATTGAATTGATTTGAGGATAAATAGAAAGTTCAAATTGTCAGGATAAACTAATAGTTAATGAAAGAGGTGAATGATTATTTTATCAAACAGAACCAACAGAAGAAAATTAACAGGATCAACAATATTTGAATCAGACTATGGTAACAAAAAATATATAAACATGCGTGTTAAAACATTCACAGCTTCAAACATTTTTAAGAGACAAATGTGATTAACACTGGCAAAACACCATTTAAATGTATTGAAATATTCATGTTCCAGTCATTAAGATAGTAATTTAAGAATTCATATGAAAGATGTCATTGGAATGTGTTGAGTGTTTCACAGCAATCACAGATTCAAGTAGTTTCAAAAGACATATTGGAATTCACATGGGTGAAAAGCCATTTAAATGTGTTGAGTGTTCTAAAGCATTCACTCATTCCAAAAGTTTAAGAAGACATATGCGAATTCACACGGGTGAAAAGCCATTTAAATGTGTTGAGTGTTTCTTAGCATTCACAGAGTCAAGCAGTTTAAAAATACATATGCGAATTCATACAGGTGAAAAGCCATTTAAATGTGTTGAGTGTTTCTTAGCATTCACGGAGTCAAAAAGTTTAAAAAGACATATGCAAATTCACACGGGTGAAAAGCCATTTAAATGTGTTGAGTGTTTTAAAGGATTCACAGTGTCAAGTAGTTTAAAAATACATATGCGAATTCACACGGGTGAAAAACCATTCCAATGTGTTGAGTGTTTTAAAGCATTCAATCATGCAGGCAGTTTTAAAATTCATATGCGAATTCACATGGGTGAAAGGCCATTTAAATGTGTTGAGTGTTTTAAAGCATTCACTGAGTCAGGCACTTTAAAGAAACATATGCGAATTCACACTGGGGAAAATCCATTTAAATGTGTTGAATGTTTTAAATCATTCACAGATTCATATAATTTAAAAACACATATGCGAATTCACACTGGTGAGAAACCATTTAAATGTGTTGAATGTGATGCATCATTCACAATATCTTCTCATCTTACAACACATATGAGAATTCACACAGGTGAAAAGCCATTTAAATGCGTTGAGTGTTTTAAATCATTCAGTATTTCAGGCAGTTTAAAAAAACATATGCAAATTCATACGGGTGAAAAGCCATGTAAATGTCTTGAATGTTTTAAATCATTCAAAGATACAAGCAGTTTAAAATCTCATATGCTATATCACACAGGTGTAAAGCCATTTAAATGTGTTGAGTGTTTTATAGCATTTACAGATTCAAGCAGTTTTAGAAAACATATGCGAATTCATACAGGGGAAAAGCCTTTCAAATGTGTTGAGTGTTTCAAATCATTCACCGAATCAAGTAGTTTCAAATCTCATATGCGAATTCACATGGGTGAAAAGCCATTTAAATGTGTCGAGTGTTTTAAAGAATTCAGAGAGTCAGGCAGTTTAAGAAGACATATGCGAATTCACACAGGTGAAAAGCCATTTAAATGTGTTGAATGTTTTAAAGCATTCACCGAGTCAAGCACTTTAAGGAAACATATGCAAGTTCACACTGGTGAAAAACCTCTTAAATGTGCTGAATGTTGTAAGTCATTCACAAGATCAAGTAACTTGAAGTGTCATATGAGAATTCACACAGGTGAAAAGCCATTTAAATGTGTTGAATGTTTTAAAGCATTCACCGAGTCAAGCACTTTAAGGAAACATATGCAAGTTCACACTGGTGAAAAACCTTTAAAATGTGCTGAATGTTGTAAGTCATTCACAAGATCAAGTCACTTAAAGTGTCATATGAGAATTCATACTGGTGAAAACCCGTAACTTGTCTAAAGTGTGAAACCACTAACAGTCTCATGTTGTTTAAAAAATATTTGTGAATCTACATTGCTTATAATACATATAAATGTTAGAATTAAATTATTGCATTGAAGAACTAGTGTCTTTTTTATTGAATTTTAGAAATGTTATTAAGTGTTCTTGTTTTATAATTCCTTGACCTGTAAATGAAATTGAAGTTAGTGTTTTATGTGAATAATAAAATATAATTGAGGAACTTGTGATTTGTCATTTTTTAAACACTGTATAAGCCTTCCCAAATCGTTTTCATCAATATGATAGTTTCCTTTTTATTTTCATATTAGCAATTACTAAATTTTAAAATGAACCCGATGCGAGAACTAAAGGGAATTTATCAATTAATGTATACATCATTTCGATGATCCAAAGAAGTTGATTTCTTCTGAGCCTGCTGTAACATTAGATAGTAAGTAGGATGAATGATATAGGAAAGTAATAGGACTTATAACTCGCAGTTGGTTTCACACCACGGCAATTTCAAGAAATCTTCCCGTTGAAACAAACCGTCTTTATAATTCCTATCCTACAGAAAGGGATTATTTGCTGACCACAGAAATAGTGAATGACCTCTTATAGAATAATATATATGCATTGCACTAACAGCTTTAAAATAATGTATGCATTTAAATTCCTACAAAAAATGTAGTTAATAAAAATTAGTGACGGTCAGATCAATCATCTTTGTTGAGTCGTTGAGAGTCAATTCACTTAGTGCATGAGGTTGAGCATTAATATCTTGACTAAGTCAGAGTTTAGGGGGGACGGTAAGAATTGACACAAACATGATAGATCAAAAATGTAACAGTCTAACTGCCATTTATTTATAAATATATTTGTATAACTATTAAAATACTAGGACTATTTACATAGAGCATGTGGGAAAGTTTTTGAGACATGTGTTGATTCTTGTTTTCCGTCAGGATTTGCCTGGTTTAGGAAAATATATTTTCACAGGGAACCAATGTTGCGGAAATATAAAGTCTTTCCAACACTAAAAGATAAAATTTAGGATATTTTTTATTCTGTCACACCTCCACAATACAGAAGTTGGTGAGTAGGAACAAAATTATATTATGTAAGTCTTGGAACAAAACTATGTACACATCAAAAGGCTAAAAACAATGCTGAGAATAATATGTTGACTATGGATGTAGACAAGTCTTAAGAAAAACAAATAAAAAATTTAGCTTCAGTCATGATTATTTTAGCACTAATTAAGACTTCACCATGCTGCCTGCATTAAAAGAGGCTTAGCCAATCACTTGAAAATTATTAAGAGTATTATTGTATATTGATTCTTGGAGAGTATCGCTCATAAGGTTTTGTCCAGAACAGCTCAAGTGACTCACTCCATAACCGACTCAAGATTTGACGACTTCGGCTCATGACTCACAAAACTCTCCCACAAGTCTATGAATTGATTAATGAGTTGTTAAAGAGAACAGTTCTTTTAAAGAATCAACTCTTTGAACCGATTATTAGTTCTGATGCCCTCATCTAAGACAAATATTAAATCACATATTGCCTTTGCATAAACAGGGCATCAAAAGGAAAATATTAGATACATTGAAAATTTTATTTTTCATACAATCTACGACTTTCATTCTTCTTCTTAATAAGGTACTACAACATTCTTTTAGGGAATATTTTGGCCTGTTCTACTACTGCTCTCCATTTCTTCTTATCCTGTACAATTTCTATCAAAGTTTTTCCTTTCAACTGCTTAATGTCTTTAGATCTTTTTTACCACGCGGTCTTCATTCTATCGTCATAGGTGTCCATATCATCCCAATCTCAATGCTTTAATGTGATTTATTATATTCTTTTATATTTAATAATCATATCTATTACTGCATCGTTTCTTATTCTCCACGTATACTTATCCACCTTGTGTGTCCATATATTCTCCTTATGATTTCTCTTGCATCACATAAGCTTTAGAATATCATTGTTTTTAAGCGTCCATGTCTCTGTCGCATAAGTGAATATTGGTCTTATTACAGTCTGATGTAGCCTGAGTTTAGCACTTGTGGACATTAATTTGCTCTTAAGTAATTCTAATAGATAAAATATGATCTGTTCCCAGCCGCTATTCTCCTTTTTATTTCTTCTTCTATTGACTTGTTTTGATTTACTTCACATCTAAGATTCTTTTACTTCTTGGTAGGCCTGTCCATTTATCGCTACTTCAGCGAGTTTTCTATTTTCTGATGTACATCTCATATATTTGGTTTTGTCAGCATTAACTGTTAAGCCAAATTGTGCTGAATTTTTTTCTAGGTCTAGGAGGAATGTTTCCATTGCTTTTTTGGTTTTGGTGGTTGTCAATAGATCATCAACTTTGATTACAGAATTAATTATAACGAGGATTGCAGAGTTGTAATAATACACATAAATATTAGGCATTAAATAAAATTAAATATGATGCAACATTTTCACATGTGGAAGTCCTCAGCGGCATTGTTAAATGGAAAAAAACGTGATACAAATTTCTTGTTTTCATCCAGTCTGATTCTTAGCACCATTTGTTTACTCGATTGTTGCAAGTTGCTTTTACACACTCGGCACAAATCTATAATTGATTATCTGTGTGATGCCTCGTGTATCTTTTTAAAACTGGGGACCGGGTTAACAATTTATCACACTCAATACATTTGTTGGCTTTACACCTATTTGAGTTTTCATGTGGGCAATTAAGCATGAGTATTGTGAAAATGTTTTTCCACACTCGACACAATTATTTGATTTTCCACCTGGGTGAGTATTAATTTTGAGTATCCTGTGAATTTATTTTTATCCTGGACATTGGAGCAGAACTTTGGAGGTCCTGGAAATTGAGGTATGAAAAGTTTTAAGTGAAATAAATTATTCAATTTCTGACTTTTGAAGTCAAATTAATTTAATTACATTATTTATGATATGTATGTTTTATAACACTCAACACATTTAAAAGTTTGAATTTAGTTTTAACTGTGTAATGGTGTAATTTATTAAATATGCCAATAAAATTTTAATGAGCACCCTTTTGTTTTATAGTTAGGGCCTTCCCTTCCTTATGAAAATTAACTTTTATTTCTGGTAACATCTGAGAATATTATACAATATGTCATTAAATAGTGAAAGTATGCAGAATAAACTAATCTTCTTATGTTCAGGTCACTACACCTTGACATAATTCTAACATGAAAGATTGCAGAGCCTAGTTTTCTTAATGCAACCTTTCCAATTTGTATTGTATTTATTAAATCTACAAATGGGCAGATGCCCCCCGGTGGCAGATACATAGAACTTAAACAATAATTAATAAAATGGTCGTAAGGACCACATTTAACCTATAGTTAAAAGTATAATTATATTCTATATAAATAAATAAGTGTGGAATCATATTATTAGGAATGATTTTTTTAAAAAAAGAATAGTCTTGTTTTTGCCTGAAAAAAAAAGAAACAAAACAAAAAAACTGGAAATATATTTCACTGTAGTATATTTGGCAGCACTGATGACGTCACTGCACTGCACTAAACTTAGATTGAGTCGAAATTTACTTTCTGTTAGAGGAAGTTCCTCCCCCAAACAACTCCTGCAGGTAGATTGTTCCAGTCATTATTAGTTGTCCTATTTAGGAATGAGTATTTTCCAACATCTGTTTTTTGGTTCCTTGTTTGTAATTTAAACAGGTTATCTCTCCTCCTCCTGTTCCGAGTCGATTCTCTCATTCTATCTCGGATTCCCTGCCAAGATTTTTGACCTGCAAAAGCTCTGTAGAAAATGTGTAGCCTAGCTCTTTCTCTTCTTGTCTGTAGCATATCCCACCCTAGTCGCTTTACCTTTTTGTTCCCATCCATGCCCAGGTCCTATTTGTACGAATTTTGCGGCCCTCCTTTGCACCATTTCTAAGGATTCTATTTGACCTATCCTGTACCGATCCCAGCATGCTACACCATATTCCATAAGTGGACAAGTGTACTAATGACAAATATGTCAACTCTTTAGATTTCGCATTCCCCTTTTTGAGTGTTCTCATGACAAAGTGCAAGGTGTTTATTCTCTACAGATATACCGAAAGTTTTGTGCACTCAAGTTATTATTACTTATGCTCGTTTGGCATCAAAATTTTCTGGTGACTTTGGCTTAAACAGATACCACAACAGCCAACTGTACTACTATTTTGACCGTACCACTGCATTCTGGGCTAAAACTGATTTGACTTCTGAACCAAGGTACAGTGAGCTCTAATATTTTTCATTCGGTCAGTTGGAGTTTGAGATTAATTCCTTACAAATTTTCATGAGATTTGGAGAGAGTCGAGTGGGTTGTTTTTTGGTGACTTGACGTGGAATGACCCATATAAGAAAAGAATTAAGCTGTTACTGAAGACCACAACAAAACTTCTTTGAGGAGTAGGTCAAACTACACCCTCAAAAGTCACTGCAGCATAATTATCATATAATGGCAATTTAAAAAATTGATGCATTATTTAAACACAATTTGACCTGAGATAATACACTTGGACTTTGCTCAGTGCATGGAAATTGAAATAATTTAAACTTTTTTTAGCATTACAAGTTTTTATATTGCTTGTAAATATTGAGAAATTTATGAATGATTTCATATGTGATTTTTTTACAAGAGGATGTTTTATCCCACTCAACAGATTTGTTCGGCTTTGAACCTGTGTGAGACATCATGTGCTTTTTGAAGGCAGAGGACTATGAGAATCTTGTATAACAAACAGGACATTTATAAGGTTTTTCTCCTATGTGAGTTCTCATGTGATCCCTTAGATTTCCTGAGTCTGAGAAAGTTTTAACACATTCAACCATCATGAGTCTTTATGTGCTCTTTTAAGGTACCTGACCGTGTGTAGGCTTTATCACATTGAACACATTTGTATGGTTTCTCACCAGTGTGAATTCTCATGTGCACTTTTAAGAGTGATGATTTTGAGAATATTTTATCACACTCCACAGATGTGTACCAGTCTTTACCAGAGTACATCTTCATGTAGGAACCATGAATGACTTAATTTTTTCCCCAATAATTATGTTCATAATTTTCTATTTAATACAGTAATCAAGCAGCTGACATAAATAGCGTCACTGTAGTTGGAGCGACTTGTCTGAAAAAAAGCAAATGAATTTTTTGTCATAAGCATTTTGTAACGAAATATAATCTACGATATTTAATAACCACATTTAATATGAAATTATTTTCTTTCAAAAATAAATAATCTTAGTGTTCAGTATAATTATTAAAAGTGACAGTGTTACAGATATAAATTTATACACAAGACTAAGAAAATTGGCGAGATGGAAACTTAAAAGTATCGAACTACTCCAATGGATTTCAATAATTAAGTTACTGTTTACTCTTGCTGCTCTATTAGTCAGCAATGAGTCTTTTAGTTATTCCATAACCAAAGAATCGTCAATTAGGTTGGGATATGTTAGAAAAATGACAACAAAAATGTCTCGGGACTCTTTTCAAAGCATAACAATCCTGGGAGGAGGAAGGAGTATTGCGTCAAAGTTTTTAGAAGTAAATTATTACAGTAGAGGGGAGATCATAATTGGGCAGAGCAGCTTTAAAACACATGTTGGGAAATATTAATTTTTAAACCGGACTATAAGGGATTGGAACAATTTACCTGCAGAAGTTTTTGAAACGCTTCCTCCCAACAGCAAAGTTTTTCAGGGGAGAATTAGGAAGTGTCAGAAACGAGTAAAAAATCTGAACAACGGGCACTTCAATTTTATCTTTAAGATTTACTATGTTAGTTTATATTATTATTTGTAACTATTCACATTCCTTATTTTAAGCTTGTTGTTTTGTAACTGCCACCAAGTATCAATAAAGTAATCCATTCAACATATTCATTTTCTAAACATTTGCATGACAATTTTATATATGTATAGTGGCATATGGTCTTAAAAAATATATATGCAATGTATTCCTTCACAATAAAAGAATAACAAGGTAGTGCAATAACTGTTATAGTGACACTGGACTATAGATGTTTACATTAACTTCATTATAACTTAAAATAAAAATCGTCTTTGTAATTGTAAAGAAACAAATTACTATAACAAGTAAATTCAGTTTTATTTGTATACTGTGTTTTATTGTACTGTAGGTCAACAAAAATAATTATTTTTTGTTTGTGGTAGAGTTAATGTTTAATAATGCTGTTGTAGTTAAATGCAGCAAATCTGCCATGCACTAATGTTTTCATCTTCACATAACTACTGCATCCCACATCCAGTCTAATTAGCCTACACCCTTCCATTCCTACCCCATCACTTCTTTCTAATACTATTTTAATGGGTTGACCTACAATTGTTCCTCACTTGCCCTATTTTCAGTTATTGCACTTGTAAATCCCTCAAATGCTTACATTTTATTTGGTATGTACTGCACATTCTGGTGGAGATTTCTAGGACAATATTTATTCACGAGTCTTTCAGAGTTTCTTAGTATAATAAGGTTCTACTTCAGTCGACTCACACATCAGACTTCCATCAGGATTCAATGTGTGGTTTCAAAGCTGCCTTCAGAAATTTCAATATGTAAAAAAAAATGTGGATGGTAGGGGTAGCGTAAAGGAAAAGAATACAATCCTTTGAAATATGGTGCTATAAAAGAATGCTGAAAATCAGGTGGGTGGATACAGTTACTAATCAGGAAGTTCTACGCAGAATAAGGGAAGAACGAATGGAGACTTTGAAGGGATAGGTTAATAAGCCATGGGCGGATACATGAGGGTCTTGTAAAATTAGCATTTTAGGGAAGATTGTATGGGGTACGAACAGAAGAGGGATGCAAGGATGGAATACATTAAATAGATTAGGGAGGATGTGGTAGTTGTACAGAAATGAACAAGATAGGTTAGCATGGAGGGTTGCGTAAGACCATCTTAGGACTGAATACCAAGACAAAAATATCAACCTCCACATGCGCACACACAAAATTAGTAAATTATACAGGCAGCTGAAATTTTGTATTTATTATTTTAGCAATTATTACAAAAAATTCAATAAATAAACACTAGAAACTGATTTCATAACAACGAGATAAATTTTTATTACATGTTACATTCATTTTGGAGAGGCTACAATGAAAATAAAACTATTCCATTACAAGAAATTACAAAATATAACAGAATATTAAGTTTAATAACATTTCTGTACTCAAAATCAACTGCACATTCACTTCACCATATTATACAAATAATAAGCTAGACATAAAGGTCATGGACTATCTGAAGTACTAAAAGGCCTCAGCTGCAAACTGGGATAAAAAATTAATAATTTTATGACATTTTTAAAAATTAAAATGACATTACTTACAATAATAGAACATTCATATTCCTAATTTTAGAGATCTATAATATCAACATAAGACAAAATGAATACATTTTTATAATCCCTATTCTACAAATCATTCAATAAAGAATACATTTTATTTCATTAAAAAAACTAGATAAGATATGTCTTAGAATAAAAATACATATTCATATGTTGCTTATAAAAAAACATACGAGTTAAAATTTTATGATAGTGAATGATTATTATCAACAATTCAAAGAAAGTGAACTTTATAAAAATGATTAAATATTAGACTCAACACATTTGAATTGTTTTCCAACTGTGTGAATCTAAATGTGAGAATTATGAGGAGCATATTAATGTCTCATAACAATCAATGCATTTGAACAATTTATCTTCAGGGTAGTCATAATGTGTTCTGTAAAATTTGAGGATTGTGAGAACGTTTTACCAATCTTCTATGTCTTTTTCATTTGTGTGTCTTAATGTGGGTTATCAAGTTTGAGGATTGTGAGAATGTTTTACCACACTCACCACAATTGTATGGTTTTTCACCTGTGTGAGTCCTCGTGTGTTTATTTAAACCCGAGGAGGTTGAAAATGTTTTATTACACTCGCTGCATTTGTATGGTTTATCACCAGTGTGAGACCTCATGTGCCTCGTTAAGTCTGAAGATTGTAAGAATGTTTTATAACACATATCACATCTATATAGCTTTTCACCTGTGTGACTCTTCATGTGGGTTGATAAATTTGAAGTTGTTGAAAAAGTTTTATCACACTCACTGCATTTGTATGGCCTTTCACCTGTGTGAGTCTTTTTGTGAGTTGATAAACTTGAGTATGTTGGGAATGCTTTACCACAATCACCACACTTGTATGGTTTTTCACCTGTATGAGTTCTCATATGATTTGTTAAACTTGACGATGTTGAAAATCCTTTACCACAATCACCACACTTGTATGGCTTTTCACCAGTATGAGTCCTTATGTGCCTTGTTAAGTCTGTCGATTCTGCAAATGCTTTACTGCAATGTGTGCATTTGTATGGTTTATCACCAGTGTGGAACCTCATGTGCTTAGTTAAGTCCGAGGACTGTGCAAATGCTTTATCACACTCAGCACATTTATATGGCTTCTCACCTGTATGAGTCTTAATGTGGGTTGATAAACTTGAGGATGCTGAAAACGCTTTCCCACAATCTCCACATTTGTATGGTTTTTCACCTGTGTGAGTCCTCATGTGCTTTGTTAAACATGAGGATGTTGAAAATGTTTTACAACAACCTGCACATTTGTATGGTTTTTCACCAGTGTGAAATCGCATATGCTTTGTTAAGCTTGAGGAATCTGAGAATGTTTTATCACATGCAGCACATTTGTATGGTTTTACACCTGTGTGAGTCCTCATGTGCATTTTTAAGACTGACGATTTAGAGAAAATTTTATCACACTCTACACATACATATGGCTCTTCTCCAGAGTACATCTTACTTAATGTATGAATCACGAAATTCTTAAAAATTCAAATTTATTTCAATGTTGTAGTTTTAATATTTATCAAAACTTTTTATGTGGTTCAGTATGGTAATTGAAAACCCGTGTTTGAACTAATTTATATGAAAAGAAATTAATAATTTTTTGATAATAGAATATTCTTTTTTCCATAACATAATCAGTTTATAACGGAATATAAGCTACCACAGTTTGCATGTTTGAATCCTGCCATGGGCTTCAATAGTTGTGGTGTTATGGTCACAGAAACTGATATTAAGACTGCTGTTGAGTCAATATGCTGACAACATATCTCTTCACATTGGGAATGTGTCACGCAAGATGACAGTCCGCAAGAGATCCGTTATGCCTGGAAAGGGCTGTAGAGCCAAGGGAAGAAAATATTAATTAAACATATATAAGTCATAAATTTAACATACTACTCATTTCTTTCATGTTGTTCGTATTGACTGCGGCATTACATGGGTGTAAATAATGGATGACAGGAGTTGCAGAAAGGAAAAGAATAGAAGCCTTTGAAATGTGGCGCTATAAGAGAATGAGATGGATGGGAAGAATCTCACTAATGAGGAAGTTCTAAACAGAATACGGGAAGGGCGAACAATGTGGAGGACGTTGAACAAGAGAAGGGATAGATTACTAGGTCTCATTTTTAAGACACGAGGGTCTAGTAAAATTAGCATTAGAGGGAAGCGTGCGGGGTACGAACAGAAGAAGGTGGCCGAGGATGGAACACACCAAGCAGATTAGGGAGGATGTGGCAGTTATGCGGAAATTTAAAAGGCTTGCGCATGATAGGTTAGCATGGAGGATTGATTCCATCAGACCAGTCTTTGGACTGAATACCAAAACAAAAACAGAGGTAAATGACAGACAACAAACCAAACTTAATCTATCATTACGGTTGTTAAATATTGTATTTTAAGTTTGGATACCAAAAGGTCAACTCATTTCTGGTAATTACGCTTGTCAGTTTCTGATTTTGTAGTTAAACTTTGACGAGCACATGCAGTGTAACAGTATTGTGGAGTAGAGAATTACTAACACAGAATTAGCTCAGGCTTCCAAACGGATTGTGAACCATAAAGACACAAACTACCAACTTCGTATAATTGTGCAATTAAATAAATTTATATAAAATTAACATTTAAATAAACTGATCAGCCTTGGAAAACTGCAGACAAATAAACCTTCCCTTACCTGGCCTGTTGGCGTAAAACATGTACTTACAGGTCAAATGTAATTACGATAACAAGATAGAAGTAAATTATGTTAGTAGAGGGGGTCGTAATTGTAAAATTGGGCAAAGCAGCTTTAAAACTGGCATTGGGAAACGTTCATTTTTAAATCGGACTGTAAGGGATTGGAACAATTTACCTCCAGAAATTTTTGAAACATTTCCTCCCATGAGCAACATTTTTCAGGGAAGAATTAGGAAGTGTAAGTGATAGTTAAGTGCAAGTGTTGTGAGAAAAAGAAAAAAACCACGTGAACAATGGGTACTTTTTATCTTTTTCCTTTAAGATGTAATTTATATTATTATTTGTAACTATTCACATTCCTTATTTTAAGCTTTTTTTTTGTAACTGCCACAGAGTGTAACTCAAGTGGAGTCTCAATAAATGCATTCATTCAAAATCAACCACAGAACAAGTTGTAAGAACATAACCTCACTATAACTTAAACACTAGAAAACCCAAAATTGGGAACTTCCATCTGTTAAGTTTTATTAAATGAATAATCAATTTCTCCACAAAGCATGTAACATGGCCGTTGGAACACAACTTACACAAGAAACGAACCACCAATGGTCCACTTGGTAGTAAAGGGTAAAATGGAGCGACAACAGCTAATATCCACAACTTTGTATTTCTTAATGACAGTAAAATTCAGTTGTTACTTGAACTATATTTCAACTTGAACTGTAAAATTTATGTTAAAATATTTAAGCCTCAGTTAAGTTTCACGATATTGAAATTTGTTTAAAAAAATACTCTACGTTAAGTTTTTAAGATACTAATGATTTTGGGTTGATATTTCTTACCTTCCTCAGCCTTTGCTCACTTTTATTTCACTTCACTCAAATTCCTCTTCAAATCTCTTGCCACTGAAGTACAATACAACTTGTGGGCAAGTGTTAACAGCTTTAATTGAAGACCAAGCGTTCAAATATTCCTACAGCAGCAGCAACAACATTTCTGATTGCTTAATATTGATATTTTCTGCAGTTTACTTCAGTTCCTAAGCTGAAAGAGTACGAATTAAAGTATGGATGCAGTGAAACCTCGAAGATTGGTGAAGGAATTGGTAAACAACACGCAACATTGCTCTTTCCCTCCTGTTAATGGTTTTCGTTGTTCTAAAATCCAACCTATGTTGTATTTACGGACGAATAAAATCTTTTTAATGAAGCCTAGTTAACAGCCGTTACAAGAGTCGGCACGTCGAGGGAAGTGCCAACGTACGCGAACGAAATTAACTAAGAAAGTGACGTATTGGGTTCATTGCCAACTTTAATTGATTAAATCACTTTTTTTTAAGACATGAAATATGAGGGGATGTCTTTGTTGTTATCTGTAATAATAATACTATGCAATAGAACCTTACCTTTAAAAATATGAAATGAGAGTATTAACTATTAACAATCAATTCAATATTACTAATTACATTCTATAGCATGAATTTAATGTATAATGCAACAACATACAACGAAAATTCTGATTAATAGTTCACTAGGACTATTTATATTACAACTGAATTCTATATCTCAGTAAAATGATGGTAATGAGTTGTGTGTATGAACACGACAGAGGTGAGGTTATGAAATACTTGCTAGACAACATGTTGTTAACTTAGTTTATTATTTGTTAGGATGAGACAGTTCCAAGTTCATGGTTTTAAATGAAACCTTATTATCTTATTAAAGTATGAGGTCTTTCCCGGTGAATGGCAATGTATAAATTCTTCTCGGGTTTCCAACCTGGTCAAAGATTTTAACAGTGACGTTTCGATGGCTTGCTTCAGTCTGAAGATGATGGCAGAGTTGGAAACCCGAGAAGAATTTATGCAATTTATATCTTACTTCTGGAACAGACTCACACAAACAGGTAGTCGTAACAACACAACTCCAGTAGTAATAGATGGGTAAAAAGCAGTTTCTAAAAACGAGCACATTACAAGGGAAACTGTTGCTGCGGCAGTAACACCACCAACATTAATTACACGTGGTGTTGTAAACAAAGTAAATACATTTTACATTGACATTTACCTCCAATTATAACCATAAATTCAGGACAGATGCTTACAAACGTTTCGCTTACAAAGAAATGTCATCAAAGTCTGATGTTGTTTGTATGGTAGTGGTACTCTGGGTTTTGTGATGGTTCTTCCAGCAGTGAGCCAGATGATCTTTCAGTTGTTGACACTTCAACTCACGTCTCCAAATCAGAGAGCCACACGCAGACAGCTCCACTTGTTGAGCCACCAGATCTGCATCGCTGAAGCACTCGAGTACACTTGGTTGGTAAACAATGCCAGATTACCAACAAAAAAAAAACTTTTGCTACATCAGGTCTTCACAATACTATACCAACTGCAAATGCAATGTCCAGACCTGTGTTGCACATCAGGTACATAAGAGCACCAACTTGATTCTCGATAAAGTACCTCACACATAACGCGCTCGTATTTCACCATTAGTGTACCCTTTGGTGTGGCATACTGCATATCAAACTTCTGCTTTGTCCACTCACATGGGCTGCTGATCTCATTTGAACCATCATTCCTCTAGTCAATTTAATTACTTGGCCTTGGTTTGACATGTCAGAGCTACAAGTCCATCACCAACTATATCAGCTATAATGAACTGGAGCTTGGAATTTAATTTAAATAAAAATAATTATCTGGTTGTAGTAATTAGAAACAAATGAAATTTATGTACAAAATCAAAAAGAAATAAGAACATATACTATTAACATTAGGGTCCAACTTAAAGAAAATACCTCGGCTAGCTCAATTGGCATTTAGTAAGGTTCTAACTAAAGGGTCATTTTTATCTTTGCAGCATTAAGAAAGTCATAACACAGAGGCACAGACACGCACCTGTGTTTCCTCTTTACGTAATGGCGGCTTACTTCCAGCTCTGATTTATGGATCCGATACCTGGAGTTCTTTCTAAGAATTCTGGGCCGGGTTAAGTAAACGTGCTCCCTCTGCTCGCTGCCGTCTTCTTCTTTGCAATTTGCTTCCAGATTGGATAGTAAAACAAAATCCCACTAGCCGAGCAGGGGATCAAAGCCTGACACCCTCCATACTTCTTTCTTTTTCAACTCTCCGTGCCCTGACTGATCAACTGTTTGACCTTCATCTTAGCAGGTAATTTTTCTTCAATCACCCCACCACGAGTTGCATGGCGGGTCACATGACCTCAGACTCTGATCAACATTTACCTTGGCCCACAGTTTCTTTCCCTAACTTTCTGGCCTTCCAAAATTGCAAATGAAGTCAGGTTACGAGTCTCAAGGCACGATCTGAAGCCCGTACATCTCACCTCTCTGGCACCTTGGTGTTTACCTGGGTTGAAGATTTTCCAAATATAGGGAATTCCTCACACAGTGGCGATTGTCATGTCCGCTCATTACACAGCTTCCTCTGAACTTGAATATGCTCGAAGCCTAGTTTGCTAAGGATCCAACCGAACAGCTCATTCCGGCAATGGGGTGCTTGTTTCTTTAAACTGTACACAAATATGGTCACTTGTTGCAATAAGATAACTTCATTAGGTTCAGTGTAAGGAAATGCAAGTGATACGTCAAACTTCATTTCCTCTTCATCTAATCCTGTGATGACTCTGTAGTCACTTTATGACTTTGCGACCAGACTATAGGTTTTGGTGATTGTCAATGCCTTTGTGATGCCTTAATCATTTGGTGACCCACTTGTCAATCGAACCATCAGGATTAATTCTGAAAACCCACTTGTTTTGTATTACCTTTGTAATCTGCAGATTACTTTATTAGTGTCCAGCTATTATTTCCTTGTTGTTGTGGTATTCCACTAGTCCTAAGACTAGTCTGATGCAACCCTCCGTGTTAACCTATCTTGTGCAAGCATTTCATTTCCTCATAACTAGAATATACCACATCCTCTGTAATCTACATAGTGTATTCCATCCTTGCTATAATAGGGGAATTAGGAATGCGTTGAAACCTGGAAATGATACACTAGAAGAGCAAATGGAACCACTAGCTGAAATAGTGGATGGCAATGTGAGAACTACATTCCTCTGTAAGTGACACAAATGTTAAAAATTATATAAAGATATACTAACATAAATTAACTTAAAAGCACAAAACTGTTAAATATTTCCACTGCCCTACACTACCCAGGGAGGAAGCCTGCTGTCAATGCCAAATATAAACCCACCCCCCCTCCCCATCACCCCTAAAGAAGCATCTAATGATTACTTTCAATGCCAATAAATAATTGTAATATTTTTCATAAAAATTAAATGATGTTAACTACTAACGTTCTTCTTGCTTGACACTGCAGCCTCGGCCTACTTGGTCAACCGTCATCTTACATGACACATTCAGAAATTGGAGTGATACATGGTAGCATATTGATTCTCCAGCAGTGATAATCCCAGTCTCCATGACAATGACTGCACAAACATCCGAGCCCTTACCGGGATTCAAACCCCAGGACGTCTGTGGTACGAGGCAGCGACTAGCCCCTAGACCACAGGAGGTTAACTTAACAACGAATGTAATACACCATAAAACACAAAAATGTAAAAATTTTGTGTATTTGCAGTTCATCATTTTAATCCCAGCTATTTACATGCTTACTTTAATACACTCATTGGCTAATTTACACGTATTTACAGTAATAAAAGTTGGCCTGAAAATGAGTGGGGTCTATGAAATTTCATGCAACTGTGGATTGAAATATATGGGCGAAACAACCTACACACTTGAGATTAGGCGTTCCGAGCATAAAAGATCTATCGGTTTATAGCAGCATGCCAAGTCGGCTGCGGCGGAACACGCTCTCATGACTAGGCACAAAATTGATTTCATCAAGACAAAGATTATGGACCACGCCAGATGGTGGTGGAACAGCATAATCATGGAGGCTGTAAGAACTAGAACCTATGAGAACTTAAAGAGCTGCGACGGTGAGTTCCAGCTGAGTAAAGCCTGGGACCCTATTATTGCTGCAATTAGATTACACCAGAAATCAACACGAGGACCAAACGGCAGAGGAGCGACCCATCAGGAGCACTGCGGCGAATACACTTGGAGGTGAGCGAGGGCCCACATATAAGGAGGGCAGACCCGGTCTTGGCATCAGTCAGCTGATGCGCGATGGCAGAGTTTGCTTTTGAAACGTTGCGTATTACAATCATCGATATAACCCAGTCAGAAACCCTACAGCAGGGGAATAACTAATAAAATATACCGCAAACACTCTTCTAATCTCTAAAGTACTGATGTTGTAACGACTGTTTATTTTAAAGGTTGATATTAATGAATGGATACCCAATTTCAGTCTTCG
Source organism: Eucriotettix oculatus (assembly GCA_034510155.1). Lineage (NCBI taxonomy): Eukaryota > Metazoa > Arthropoda > Insecta > Orthoptera > Tetrigidae > Eucriotettix > Eucriotettix oculatus. The sequence goes on along the minus strand of CM067376.1, from coordinate 1,923,004 downwards.
TTTAATGACATGATGTTATACAGTTCAATGTCAATCATATGTTTCTCTCAGGAGCTTTCGGCTCAATAAGCCATATTCATCTGCAATATTTTATAAAAAAAAACAGGGTTTATATTTACATACAAGCAACACTTTCTAGAATCTATATTATTACATTGATGTTTATTTTCCTCATACAACATACCTCCTGCATTATTACATTTAAAACATATTATCTTAATTCATCACACGGTTAGACCTCTGGCTTACGAACTATCACATTTCAATTTTTGCTCCGTATTGTCCTGATGTTGTGGCCCACATCACAAAAACAATCCATTTTCCACCTGTCGTTCCCTTACATTTACGTATAAAAACCTGTTTTTGTCCATACATATATTCAATGTCTTTAATACAGTTATACTCAAAACTTATTTGGCTAGCACCTTGTGATTAATCTCCAATAGTCCACGGTAATTGTCAGCTATCATTCCCCACACGAGTTATCATCTTTCTCTCTCTCTCTTTCTCCTAGTCCGTAACTTCAACCCTATTTTCTTTCCCACTCTTTGTTTCCACCGCCCTTGGTGTCTACTACTGAAACTTTTTTCTTTATACTTTTATTTATTACCTTGTCATACAAGATGTTAATCAATCCTTCCTACTTCATTTCCTTCATTCATTACTTTGATCACACTCTCGTGATTTTTGTTCGTTCCTTCCAGGTAGCGTCGTTTTAACGTATAGATTTTGTTATGTAATATTGACATTGAATTGCATAAATTTTATGTCAATAAACGAAGAACGAAATTGGGTATCCATTCTTCACCAACACGCTTACATAAACATATGGGGAACATTGTCACTGAAGGAAGATGCAAAATTTTACTGTATTATAAAGTGCACAGAAAAAGTAATACTTATTTTCAGTGCAAATTAAAAATTAGATTGCTGATTAATTGCAATATATTTATATATAAAAAAACAAAAAAGCTGTATGTGTTTAGGCGGAGACAGGGACGTATCCGAGAAGAGGGCTCTGTGACCACTGAGAAAAGGTTGATTACATTTGTATTGCCGTATGAGAAACCAAGATTGCAACTGCGAAAATTGCCATGTGTCCGATTATTCGTGGGTTCCCTCGACCAGCGACCATAAAGCACCATAATGACATCACACATTACATAATTCCCTATCTTTGTAACTATCACCTGCCAATAGAAAATTTATTGGCCAAGTCCTCTTAAAAAAATCATGACAAATTACAGCCAGACACATGCTCAACATTACCTTTAAATTTTTTTTTACTATGTAACACTGCAGTGATATTTAATTGAGCTCAGTCTCAGCTTTATTAAAAAATTTTTACATCAGGGTTTACATAACATAAGATTATACAATTTACTTACAAAAATCAAAATATCGTTGTTTAAATAATAAGGGCGGTCTTGATGTTGGTTTGGTATTCCTCAGCCTCTGCTCACTTCTATTTCACCTCACCTCAATTTTTCCTCTCCAAATCGCTCGCCACTGAAATACAACCTAACTTGTGAGCGAGCGTCAACATCCTTCATTAAAGATTAAGCGTTGAAACATTCCTACAGAAGCAACAACAACAACATTGCTGATTACTTAATATTGATATTTCCTGTAGTTAGTTTACTTAAGATCCTAAGCTGCAAGAGTGTGAATTAAAAAAAGGTAAACAGTTGAACTGTAAACACAACCTGTTATTTCTTCGTTTGCTACTGTAATACGATTTTCGTAGTTGTTCAAACTAACCTGTGTTCGTTTAATTTGGATTAATTTCTGGATTCAGGCGAACACAACATTTTTTTAACAAACCGTAGTTAACCGCTGTTACAGTGTCTCGGCATGCCCAGGTAGTGCCAACGTAGTGGAATGAAATTAACTAAGTAAACTGACTCGCGTGTTCAATTTTGGGGGCAACTCAGTAGGCGTAGATAAGATTTTTATTAGTCAAAAACGTGTTATTAGAGTAATATGTCACGAACTTCTTGCAGAACTCTGTTCAAAAAGTTAGGCATTTTCACTTTAACGTGCCAATACATTTATTCATTGTTGTTATTTGTAATCACAAATAGGAGGCACTTATTTTTTAATAATACTGATATTCATCCCTTCAATACAAGGAACAAAAATAATCTGTATAAAAAATGTAAAACATTGTCAATTGCACAGAAAGGTGTGCATTATTCAGGGATAATCCATCTTCAACAGACTGCACACAGCACAGAATTAAAGAGTTGTCCGATAATCAAGGTAAATTTAAGACTGAATTACGCTCATTTTTGCTTAGCCACTCCTTCTATTCAATAAAGGAATTTATAGAAGAATCGGAGAAGAGTAATTAATTAATTAATTAGTTTATAATACAAAAGTTTGTTATAAGTATATTTATCGTTTATACAATAAAATAATGTAATAAATGTACACCCTGACCCATTCCACATCCTTGAAGCTTAGCTTCTTTACAGGATCTACGGAATATGATAATTATTATAACGCAGATCAATCAGATACCACAGAGTACCAACTGCTTCTCGACATGGATACTTCCTAATTCTCTTGTATTTCAACGCTACTCCCACCACCCTTGACCATCAGTATCCTCTTTGGTGTGGATTTCTGCATAACGTCTTCTCAGTTGATCAAGTTGGAGCCGTCTTCTCTCTGATCAATTTAAATAACTAAAAAATATGAAGATTAAAATCAGTTTTAAATTTACAGTTACTCCCAGCAGGAAATGTTTGGCGTTGGTTTGATGTGTGACAGCTACTGGTACTAGTCTGTCATCTGATCTTGAATCTAGACTCGGATCATCTTCGCCCTGCTCGAAGCCTAGTTTGTTTGTTAAGGAACAAATTAAAATACTTATTTGTAGTAATGTGGTGCTCATTTTTTTAAAATATTTAATAAGATCAACAAATCTAAATCAAGAATAGTAATGTATAAATTCCTCTCAGGTTTCCAACCGGGTCAAAAATCTTTGAAACCCAAGAGGAATTTATACATGCCATTCATCGGGTAAGACCTCATACTTTAAAAAATAGTAATGCTTAAAAAATACATAATATCGGTACATTCTGGCCAAAGGGACTATGAATGGACCACATACATCACTGTGAACTATCTCGCCTGGTTTTGTAAGTTTGTCTTGAAGTGAAAGGTCACTTGTGCGCCTTCCAGTAGACACAGGCCTTACATAAGGCATCATCCAAAAGAAAGTCTATTCCAAGTTCGCACTGTTGAATGTACCGCTTGTTCAGATGGCCAAAACCATTCATGTAGAAACAATAGCTTCCTTTTATCATCGCAGTGGCTCTGAATGGTATTTGCTTAAAAATCACCTTTTTCTTTTAACCTGGTACAAGCTGCAATTTTATTTGCAAATACGGCCACTTGTTGCACAAAGATTTATATGTCCACTTCAGTGTAAAGAAATGCTCGTTTCATCAAACTTCCACAGCTGCTATGACACTGCAGTTGGTTTCTGATCTTGCAACCAGACTATGTGTTTGGTAATAGTCAATGCCTTTCATGACCAACCAACACTTTAACTTGTCAACAGAACCAGCAGGGTTAGTTTTGAATACCTACTTGTTTTGGATTACCTTGGTTACTTTACCAGTACCCAGGTATTATTTTCTTGAAGAGATGTAATTTCGTTCTGCACGGTTTTCTTCCATTTTCTTTGAGCGCACTTGTTTTCCATTTAATTGTATGTCTGGTTCTTCCACTTTGACACCAACAGTTGCAGCAAACGTGACCTAGTATTGAAAACTTAAAAGGTATTTTGATGCTTGCTCTCTGTCATGGGAGTATTGTCACTACCGCAACGGTGAGAGGGGTATGAAGTTTCATTCATCACTTGAATACCCAGGGAAGTACTATTTGTCGTCATTCACTCGGATGGTCTAGTCAGGGGCGAAATAGTCATTCCATCCATTAAATTCTAAATAAGGAGTATTTTTCTCTACAGATGGCAGTCAACAGTACTCAGAATTGAAGTTCAAGAAAAGAAAGCAGAAATCAAGAAAGGGGTAAGACACGAATGCAGACCTTATATAACCTTGGAAAAAGTGCCATGTGTATCGTATAGCATTATGAGGTTGTTACACTTTAAACACAAATAAAAGGTAGAAAACAGTCCAACCTGATAACTCTACAAAAATTCTATCCACAGAAATGGGCAAGAATCTTTTCGTATCATTCGAACATCGGCATTACAAAAGACACAAAAAATTTATCCTTAGTGAAAAATTATTCAATACATTTCAATACAAACATATCTGAAATATGTAAACAAACTTTATTGTTCACAAGAGACAAAACTTTATTTACATATTGTTAGGTTTTCACACACTTTGTTAACTTTGGAGATTGTGGGAATGTTTTACAACACTAAATCCATGTTTATGGTCTGTCACTGGTGTGAATCCTCATGTGTCTTGTTAAGCTTGAATATTGTGAGAATGTTTTATCACATTCAGCACACTTAAAAGTTTTCTCACAAGTGTGAATCCTCATGTGATTCCTTAAGGTTGAGTAACCTGAGAATTTTTTATCACACACAACACATTTGTATGGTTTCTCCCCAGTATGAATCCTCATATGTCTTCTTAATAAATATAATTGTGAAAATGTTTTATCGCACTCAACACATCTGTATGGCTTCTCGCCAGTGTGAAACCTCATATGCTCCGTTAACTTTGAGGATTGTGAGAATGTTTTATCGCACTCAACACATTTGTACGGTTTCTCACCAGTGTGAATCATATAGTGGAATTTTAAGCTTGAATATTTTGAGAATGTTTTCTCACACTCACCACATCTGTATGGTTTCTCACCAGTGTGAATCCTAATGTGTTTTGTTAAGTCTGAAGAAGTTGAGAATGTTTTATCACACTCAACACATTTGTATGGTTTTTCACCTGTGTGAATCCTCTTGTGGTTTGTTAAGTGTGAGGAAGTTGTGAAAGCTTTATCACACTCAACACATTTGTAAGGTTTTTCACCTGTGTGAATCCTCATGTGCCTTGTTAAGTCTGAGGTTTTAGAGAATGTTCTATCACACTCAACACAATTGTATGGCTTCTCTCTGGTGTTCATCTTGATACAAGAAGCTTGGAGATCAATTCAAATTTACTTCATTGGTTGTGCTGTGGTTAAACTCTAGCATAGTTTTTTTTTGCGAGTGTTCAATCCAGAATTAAGTACAGGCAAATTATGTAGTCCTTGGATATATCTGAAAACAAATTAATGATATTTTGGTGACAATAGAATTTCTTTTGTCCTTAGTTGTAACAAAATATTTTCTTGCTTATGATTAATTAAATTTAAATACTGTTGTCAAAATGTTAATTTGCTAATCATTTCTTATAAAAAATTTCGTGAGATTTTCTTAATAAAGAACTAAATAATCACTTGTCTGAAACTCTGCTGTGAACAGTCTTTTCTTATCGTAAATCTTCTTGCATATCATGTTATGATGATGGGCGAAATTCTTTCTTCTAAATTTATATTTACCATGTTTAATTTATTAAGCCAGTTTCTCAAGCCCATTTTTATTCAATAGATGTATTGATATTATATCACTCAATTATTTTGTCAAGTTACTTTAACTTTGTATATTTTCATGATTTATATTCAGAATATTTGAAATGATTACGTCATCTACAATATTATATATTCTCATGACTGAGAATATATATTCTTGTAGATGATGTAAACAGACAGAGTTAAAGTAACTTGACAAAATAATTGACATGATGTAATATAATGTCAATACATCTATTGTTTTTAATGTAATAACAGGTACTTAAATACTGATGAATATGGCACGATGCTGAAAGCTCCTGCAGTCTGCCTTTGAATAAAGGCGAACTTGAGAAACTGTATTAACACGGCTTAGTAAATAAACCATAAAAATATTAACCTAAAAAGCAGTTTTAATTATAAACTTTTAATGATATTTACAAGAAGAAAGACGGGAATGGAAAAATGTCGACAGGACCAGGGCCTCGAACCCCACACCTACCATTTTCCAGGCGGACGCTCAACCAACTGAGCTAATTTGAGCCGATGTCCAAGGACGGTTTCAACATCCTTCCATTCCTGTAAACCTAAGTCACTTAGCATTTTTCCATTTCTGTCTTTCTTCTAAAATATTTATATGCTTCTGTGTGACCATCGGTTGAAGCATTTCTACTTCACATGACACAATATTTACATTAATTGGAACAAAACCATTTGATATACGTCAAGAATCTACTGCCGCAAAAAAACTTGGCAGGGCTTTATTCCAAGACTCCCAAATATTATCCTTGGCTTTTTAATTTATATTGACAAATTTAAACACTAATTTAATGAAACACGGGCCAGCTGATGACGCAATGTTAAATACTCTACAAGTCTGCCGACGGCTGTGAAGCCTCAACTGAAAAGAACTGTTCAATCCAAAAAAAAACAATTGCCAAAAACATGCAATAGTACAATTTTAGAGGAAACCCTTTTATAATGTAACTGAATTCTTGGAATGTGACTTCTCATAAGCTACTGAATGTTATAATTTCACTAATATTAACTTGACCTATTAATTATTACAAGAATATGGTTAATGTAGTGAAAGTTTTTCTATTATAACCCTAAATGTAGTTCAGCAATTGTATTTGCATAATTTAAATTTTAGTGATCTGTAGAAGTGTGTTGTAAGCAAAATTAAACACTAATATTCCCAACATAAGAAGCTTCCCATATTACTCACATATTATTAATAAGCAATTCCTCTACAAAGCATACAACATGACTGTTCCATAAGAAACAACTTCAAACTGTTCATTTAATAATAACAGACATGGTGAAGTCTCATCAGCTAATATTCACAATTTTATCATTTCATTTTGATAGAGAAAAATATCTGAGAAATTTAATTATTCTTTCTTACAACTTGGACTTGAGGGTCATGACGCTGGTTTCGTATTTCTCACCTTTCTGTTTGTGTCAGACCTTTTCAGTTTCAATTCACTGCTTCTTTTATAGCTTGTGATCAAGTGTTAACGTCCTTAGTTAAAGATTAAGCGTCGAAATATTCCTACAGCAGCAGCAGCAACAACAATATTGGTGATTACTTAATGTTGATATTTCCTGTAGCTTACTCTAGATCTTAAACTGCAAGAGTAAGAATCAAAAAAAAAAAGGATGCAGTTAAACTTGAAACAAAATAATTACGTGCAAGACACTGATAAAGGAATTACCAAACAAGATGCAGCATTATATTATTATTACGTCACTGCTCCTTCCTTTAGTGTTCATGTAAAACGTAGGTATAGTTGTTCAAACTAAACATGTGTTCGTCTAATTTCAAAATACAGACGAACACAGCTTCAGTTTAATACAGCGTAGTAAACAGCTGTTACAAGTGTAGGAACGACAAGGGTCGCCAACGTACCGGAGTGAAACCAACTAAGTCATATCGAATTTTATAAACAACCTGCAAAATATTTCATATATAAAATACTAATATGATAATTTATTTAGCAAATATTAGCTACAAAATATCTTTACATATTTCTTATTATAAATTGAGTCAACAACAAATATGCTAGTTATATAAATGTGTGTATATAAATATAAAATTTATTCATGACATGGAACTCGTATAATATAAATTTGACAAATACTATTCTCTTACTTTTTTACTAAATATTTTTCTATTACACAGTTTTAAGTCATTCGCTAGCTTCTTGTGTAACTCACAAATGCCCTAAAAATAGAGTCATGGCTCTTTCCATATTTTAAATTCGGCAAAACAATGTTGTCAATATTAGGGGTTGTGTACTTACGGTTTTCTTTCAAATGTTTTCTGGACATTTGGAAAATATTGTGGCACCAAACCTAACTTTACTCTGTGAGAGAAAACAAACACTTTTCATTTCACAGAATTTATCAATCAATTGGGGTGGCCATTGTAGTGTGTCTGGCAGAACATTCACATCACAAGATGATCCTCATACCTCTATTAAGTAACATTTATTTATTACACTGATTACACTAATAGCCTGTATTCTTGAATATCTATAACAGGTCTTATTTTCATTTCTTACAATATTTGTGATACAGATTTATTCCATTTTATTTTATAAATATTTATTTTTTTAACAATAATAAAACTAATAAACTAAAACTAAAGACAGAAGGGTGAATGGGAGTAGGAGGATTGAAGGGAAAGTGCTGTGACCTCTATAACAGTTGAAGTCTTTCTTTGTCCCCCATAGTAGCCATATAGATTATTGTCCCTTAGAAGTGAAAGTGTGGTAAGATTAGTGCATTGTAGATTTATTTTATGCCCCAATATATATAGTTCCACAAACTAGCCCCCGTGATGGATTTACGGATGGATACGATCCTTTGTAAATAAAACGTGTATCACAGTCGTTACGAGTGTCAGCACTTGAAACGTTGCCAACTCAGCCTAATGAAATTAACTAACGAAACTGATTGGGTCTACATTAAAACTTTAATTGATTTCGTGTTAATTAAGTGACCAAGGAATTTAATAGGTCAAGATTCATTTACAACCGTCTGTTGTGCATGTGTGAAATATGTTTTTTTTTTCACAATTTATTTAAGGTAATTTGAAAACCTTATATGTCATTTTACCATTCTGCTTTTTTAAGTCGACCAGAAATGATGACTAAACTGAAAATTGATAAATTTTTTAAAACTTTTGCACCTGGAATGAACCATTATCTCATAAACGATGATACTGATCTAATTTGATAAGAATCAGGTTTTTTTTGCAGAAAACTTAAAAATCAATGTTACAATTGTTTACGCCTTGTAGTAATTGATTGTTAAAATATAACCTCAAACGCAAATTACAAACGGTCATCAAGAAGTTCAACTAAAGCCGCGCGTTCCGAAGCTTTATCTGGATATTCAACTACTTTCAACCAAGAAACAAATTCAAATTTCCTACTAATTTACATTTTACGTCGGAAAATGATTATATAATTATATATCCGGGTATTTGGATTCTAAACAAAGAAGAAACAAAGGGACATAGATTTCAAGATGATGTTCTAGTAGGGTTGCTGTTGTATTCTGGTCCGAAGTAACCCTCCATGCTAACCTATGATGCATTTCTAGCACATCCTCCTCAATCCGCTTCAAGTTTCCCATCCTTGGCCTCCCTCTTCCGTTCTTACCCCGCCACACACACTTCCCTCTAATGCTAATTTTACAAGACCCGCCATATCTTAAAACGTGGCCTATTAATCTATTCCCTTCAGCGTCCTCCATATTGTTCCCTCTTCAGCTGTTATGCTTACAACTTCCTTGTTAGTTACCCTGTCCAGTATCCATCTCATTCTCCTGTAGCACCACATTTCAAAGACTTCTATTCTTTTCCTTTCCCCAGCTCCCACCGTCGACGTCTCGCACCCCCACATACTTCATACCAACCATTTTTAGTAACGATTTCCTAATAATATTCATATTATAATAGCCATAAGTAAATTCCTCTTCCTTGCTATCCTACTCCAGTACCACAATTCCTTAGCTTCCTTCAAAATATCCATTTCCAATCAAACAGCCTTTTGTTGATACGACTTCGCTATTTGAGCTTCCAATTTTGTTTCATCTCTATCAAGATTAAGCCAATATTACCAGAGGGTGAATTTATATTCCAGCTTGTTGTGGTATGTGAAGATGCGCGTCAAATGAGAAGATATTGTTTAATCTTCCTCCAATAATTGCATGGCATGCAACAATGCTTGTTGGCAATAGAGCTTCTGTGTTTTTTCCCCCGTGCAATGTCAGCAAGGTAAATATCGACCACAAATTTTGTAAACTTCACCATAACCCGGACTCTTCCTTTGTAACGGAAACAGATTTAGCAGGCACTCGGTCCTTTACCAGAAATGCTGTAGAACAATTACCCTATCTCAAACTTCCAGGTCGGAATTCTCCTCGACAAGGTCATATAAAATTCACAGATTGCATATTGGTTCACTCACAAGTCTCATAATCTGTTGTAATATTAAATTTAAGAGAGAAAATTAAAAGGAGGCTGTACTCGATTGGCAACTGTTATATAGCTTTACTTGTGACCAATGCTACAACAAATAGCAACAGGCATCGCTTTATGCAATAAGGAAAATTACTTCAGCAAAGCAGATCCGTCAAATTCCGAAAAGTACAGCAGGATCTGGCATTGTAATTGACCAGCAGATAAAAAGTTAGGTACAAAAAAAAAACCATCGAGTAAACCTAAACCTTCCTGTAGCCTGATGAAGAAGATTGGACTGCAGAAACCAGCAGGCGTCTCACCTTAACCAAGTGGAGCATCACGTAAAAGACCATATACAGATGTGTCCGAGAGCTTAAGAAGTCAGTGCGTTAATAATCACGTGTACATTGCCTATATATATATATGTGTGTGTGTGTGTGTAAAAACACAGGAGCCTGCTGATTTTGGTTCTATAGTGTCATTGTAAAGCGCAGTTGGGCCTACAACGGAGGAAGTTTTGCGCGCGACAATAGAGACCTACAACAATGTTTTTTTTTTGCGAGGGCAGGTGAAAATCTTCTAAAGAGACTAGACTATCTCAGGGTCCGCACTGGATAGTAGTGTGGGATTCTACCCACTAAAAACACCTTCCTTTCCAACGATGACTGTGTGTATCTTCCTGTGGGACCGTCGTTAGACATTACTTTACAGGAAGCAGTCGTAGCGTCAAGCTCTCTCTCTCTGTCTCCTTTAAACACTATTATTTCTCTCTTTTTCGTAATTTCTTAATCTTTGAATTACTGTAGAGGCTGCATATGCGCTTACTTTATTCCAGGTATTAGGTGAGAGCAGCAGCATATTGGGTACCAAATTATCCGGTGTTATTGAGGTTCCAATATCACTTTCTGTTGCTCGTCTCCCATATGAAAATCTCGAGCAACTGAAAAACACGTGTTCTGGTGTCTCATTAACTCCACATTCAGGGCCCGTGCAGGTGGTGAATTATCTATGGCAAACCTGTAGAAGTCTGCAGCCTTGAAGCAGTCGTGACCGGTCAAGAGTTGAGTAAGATAATAATTCACTTCTCCGTGTTTCCGATCAATCCAGTCTTTAATTCATCTTATTAACCTATGGGTCCATCGGCCTTTATTGGACTCATCCCAACGGCGTTGCCATTCTTCATATGTTTTGTGCCTCTCAACTCTCTTGCCCCTTCCAGACCTCTGTTTGTTTGTAGTCCGCGGCACCTCATCGGCCAGAATGTCTACCGGAGGCATTCCTGCCGCCACACAGATACTGTACTGTAGGCACAGAGCCTGTGGACGGAACTACCCTTTCTCCTGTTTGTCAAAGCAATACACCATATCGAAGCACCATACAAGATCACTGATCGCACAACATTCGCGAAAAGAAGTCGCCGGTATTGTCTTGGACCTGCAACATTTGGCATAATTCGTGACAGTGCAGATACTGTCCCGGATACTTTACGTCTTACATAATCAAGGTGGTGTTTAAAAGACATCCTATCATCTATCATTATACCAAGATATCTGATAGACGATTTCGAATAGATTTCGCAGTTTCCGACCGTAAGGGTGACGGATTCTCTAGATTTTCTCCCAGTGACAAGAACTGCCACAACAATGTAGAATTGGCTGAAATTGGGTAAAGTCCCGATGGGTAAAAAAATGGTGGTGTGTTTGAAAACCGATGGCGGGGCACCCCGTAATTTTGTGAGAAAAAACCCGATGGCGGGGAACTCCCAGGGTGAGAAGTTAAAAGGGAGCCGTTGGGAGGTTGAGACAATGGATGGGAATAGAGGGAGAGCCAGGTGGAGGTTGACTTCCTCCTTCCTAGTTTTCCTCTTTCCCTCCCCCCCCCCCTTGGTCCATGACCAAGGTAATCAGTTTAAGACTCCTGCAGGCTGAGACGACCTTGGGTAGTTTGAGAGGTGTATGTACAGAGGGGGGGGGGTCAAAGACCTTCGACATACGGTTGAGTTGTCCTCTGTTCCCATTGAACCAGTCGGCCAGCTGCCTCCCAATACTGATCTAGGCACGGAGGCTGGTTTGTTGCGTCCCCACAGCAATCCAGTCTCCCGTCGTCAATCAGAAGGGCGCAGGAGTAGCAGCACCCCACCACTAGCCCCCGACCTACCTGATGCAGGTTTTCTAAGGTTTTTCCCTCTATCACCTTTGGGTGAAACACCGCGAGGGTAGGATCCTTACCCTATAGCTCTAGTCAACCCTGGGCTACCTTGCTCTACCTTCCACATCCCTCCCCCCATTTTCAAGTCCCTTCCTAATGCTATTAAAGGAGAGTGTCGGTCTATATAGTACACAGCATTGAGAGACAAACAAAACAAAAATTGAATTTATTGGGAGCAACATTATCGTTCGTAGGCACATACAGTTTTTATTAGGTTCGTTCAGCGATCGGCCGACTCGGTATGTGGCAGCAGCAGCAACAACCAGGCACCGAAAGAAGGTCCAATCTTCCAACCAGGGTGAGCGTCCACACGCCCTACAGCCACAACAACAACAACAACCTGTACTTGCTTAAATAAATTTAGACCAGACGTGTCCGCAATAATTTCTCTACTACTCTTCTTAATAGCTAAAAAAAAGAGACACGTCCGCCCTCCCGCTGTCACGTCTCAAGCTAGAATTTCTAATTTTTTTAATGTTCGCGTTTTTTATTTACATCGCAAGCTAGTCAGTCAGTTACGTAATGACTACGTCACCCACAGACGTACGCATACCATATTTTATTAAATATCGGAATTTAGTATTAAAAGACGCTGCGGGAGTTTTCTCGCAGGCGCTGCTTCACCCCAGAGTGACTGCGGGGCTCACCTCATTATGCCACTTGCACTCTCTGGTTTTCTTATCAAAGTTCTCACATGCCGAGACACCTTCACCTATTTTGGGACGTACATGTACTGGGGTCGAAGACCTTGGGCATATGGCAAGAGTTGTCCACTGCTCACATTGGATCAGTCGGCCAACTGCTTCCTGAAACGGGTGGAGACAAGAAAAAAGTGAATGCTGTGACCCCACAGCAAATTCGTCTCATTCATAGGGAGAGGTGTGAGAATAGTGCCCAATGCCTGACATACCTGATGCAGGTTTTCCCTGCATCTCTTTAGGTGAAACACCGAGAGGGTAGGATCCTTAAACCATAGCCCGGGGGCTTTGCTAGGCTACCTTGCTCTACCTTCCACATCCCCCCTTTTCAAATCCCTTCCTATGCTATTAAAGGGGAGTTACCTGTTTCAGGATCACCCTCATGTATCCTGTTAACCCATAAAAAAATTAAGCTAACCCTAATGTAGCCTGTCAACCAAAGAAAAACCTAATTATTTAACAGATCGTTACAATATATATATCACATTAGTGAAAAAATATAGATACATTTCAAAGATACTTAATTTCTAATCAAACAAGTATTAAAATAATATTTAAAAAATCATTTATAAAATATACACAATGTAAAACTTTGACTACATAATTAATTATTGCAATAAGTTAGTGTTATTTGATGTACTATAATTAATGGTTAATATGATGAAACATGTTTTCACCTCTTCATGTCCTCATAGGCTATGTAATGTGTGAGGAAATTTGCACAATTCTTTTTCTACTGGCCAGTAAGATTCTTAACATGGATTTTAAACGTTAACAGTAACAGAATGTTTTTCCAAGCCCAACACATTTTTTGGTTAAACACCAGTGTGAATCCGCTTGTGAACTTTCAATTGCGAGAGCCTCAAGAATGTTTTGTTGCACTCAACACAGTTGTATGGTTTTTCACCAGTGTGAATCCTCACGTGTGTTTTCAAGGAAGAAGATATTGAGAATGTTTTATCACACACTTCACATTTATATGGTTTCTCACCAGTGTGACTTCTCATGTGAACTATTAACTCTGAGGAGTCTAAAAATTTCTTATTACACTCGACACATTGGAATGGTTTTTCACCTGTGTGAGTCTGCATGTGCCTTGTTAAGACTGAGGTTCTAGAGAATGTTTTATGACACACTACACATTTATATGGTTTCTCACCAGTGTGAATCCTCATGTGAACTATTAAGTGAGAGGATAATGAGAATGTTTTTTCACATTCAAGGCATTTGAATGGTTTTTCACCAGTGTGAATCCACATGTGACATTTGAAGGTGGACGAGTCTGCGAATGATCTATCACACTCGACACATTTGTATGGTTTCTCACCGGTGTGATGCCGCATGTGCCTTGTTAGGTCTGACGTTTTATAGAATGTTTTATCACACTCAACACATTTGCATGGTTTCTCGCCAGTGTGAATCCGCGCGTGAATTATTAAATGTGAGGATGTTGAGAATCCTTTATTACACTCAACACATTTGTATGGCCTCTCACCAGTGTGAATCCTCTTGTGAACTAGTAAGTTTGAGGATAATGAGAACGTTCTATCACACTCATCACATTTGTATGGTTTTTCACCAGTGTGACTTCTCATGTGCCTTGTTAAGTCAGAGATTTTAGAGAATGTTTTATCACACTCAACACATTTGTATGGTTTCTCTCCAGTGTCCATCTTGATGTAAGAACTTAAAATGTCTTATCAATCCAAATTTACTTTATGCATTGTGCTGTACTTGAACTTCTGCATAGATTTTTGTGTGTGTTCAGTTCTTGGATTGATGGATCTGAAAACAAATAATTGACTTTTGGATGACAACAGAATTTCCTTTGTCCTTAATATTTGGAAGTTGTAATACAATATATTCTTGCTTATTATTAAATGAACTTGTATACCAGTGTCAATATTAATTTGCAAATTATTTCTTATAACATTTGCTGAAATTAAAAAATATGTGCACAAACAAATTTATTCTGTTCAATTATTAATGACACTAAAGGTTGAAATGGCTAATAGAAAAAAAAACTACAGAAACTATTACTGGAGTGAAAAGGACAACGGTCATTAAAATAGGTGAAAGCAAGTTGGTCCATTTTCCAAAGTAGCAGCTGTAGAATCTGTGAACCTCTTGGGATTCAGGTAACAAGTTCACACTGAGAGATAACATGCCTCAGTACAATCAAAAACAGACCCAAAAATATTCTATAATACTATTGAAGACAGATGCATTTCAACTGAATTCGGAGATAGTGACTAAACATGAGCAAGTATATATTCTAGTTTCACTAACATTAACTTCACCTATTTATTATCATATTATACAGTTAATTGATGTAAAATTATCGTAAAAATAACCCTAAATTTCATTCTGGAACTACATTTACATCATTTAAATGTTTCAGGAATCTTGGAAGTCTGTTGTAAGCAAATAACCTCCCTGTAAATTTAAACACTTAAGAAACCCAACATAAGAAACTTCCACCTGTTAATACTTATTAGAAGGGAACACGGATATTGTTAAATTAATAAGAAATTCCATAAGAAACAACCTCAAAACGTTCAGTTAGTAATGAAAGACACAATGGAGTCTTATCAGTTAACATTCACAATTTAGTAATTTAATATCTGAGAAATTCAATTATTCTCTCTTACAACTTGAAATTGAAGGTAATAATGCTGGTTTACTATTTCTCACCTTTCTGTTTGTGTCAGACCTTTTCTAATTTCCGATTAACTTCACTCCTTACTTTCTTTTTTTTTAAAAAAAAAAAGCGTAGTCAACTTCCTCTTTACATAGGTTGCCACTGAAATACAAGAGAACTTGTGAGCAAGTGTTAACATCCTTCATTAAAGATTAAGCATTGAAAGATTCCTACAGCAGCAGCAACAACATTGATGATTACTTAATGTTGATGATCCCTGTAGTTTACTTTAGATCTTAAGCTGCAAGAGTACGAATTAAAATGTGGATGCAGTTAAAAATGAATCAAGCTAATTACGCGCGAGACTCTGGAATTACTAAACAATCTGCATAAATTACTGTAATATTCCTCTGTAAATTAAATTACTTTCTGTTCTTCTGAAAAGTAAACTGAGTCGAATTTACGTACTAATAAAATCATTTAGAGAAACGAAGTAATCAGCCGGTACAAAACTCGACACGTCAAGTGTTGACAACATAGCAGAATGAAATAAACTAATAAAAATAATAATAATAACATCAACAAACTTTTATTGTCAGTTAACTTGTACATACAAATGTCAGTCATGGTTGTTTGTTAATAATGACAATAAATAAATTAAAGAGTTTTACTTCTTTTCTAGTAGTATATAATGTGCAACAAAAATTGGAAGTTTATTAAACAGTCTTGAACAATGGATCCACAAATTATCAGCTTTTGTTCTTGTGTATGTTTATATTTGTGATAAACAACAAGAATGATCTTATATAAGAAAACTAATTGACTGCCACACTGTTGACACGCCCCAAGAAAAGTGAGGCAGTGCTCTCGTGTCAGCGATGGATTGGCAGTTGTCAGTACAGCACTGACGTAAGTTGACACGCCACTGACATCACTGCCCCTCGTTCAATGGCAGTCATCACTGCCCGTGAAAAATAAAGCTAGGTTTACACGGGCAGTGATGTTCGTCGAAGTTGGGTTGACTGTGCTCTGCCTACCGTTTACATATTGGGCAGATAACTGCCCACTTCTTCGCTGACAATTCTGTGCAAGTGCTGCCCTCACTACAAAACGGGCAGAGAACTCTGATGCATGTTTACACTTCTCTGCTATTTTTGGCAACTACGATCGGTTGGAATGTTGTTGCATAGTATCGATATATTATAACTACTTGGCTAGTATATATTGTGAACTATATATTTTATCAGAAAAATATACAAAATTACGATAAAGTATGAAAAAGTTTATTTAACAGAAAGAAATACAATGAATACATAAGGGATTACATTATATATTGTAAAATAATATGATGCATTAAAAGAGAGAGTTGGTCAATGTATCATTAAGCTAAGCTAATGTAATGTCAAATTTATGTCTTCTTTACAATTCTTAAAGTCAGATGCAACAATTGACATTATTATTTATTATGCTGTGGCATAAATTTGTCTTTAATACTCCGACAATCTGAATATATGTATATATAAAAATCGTCACCTAGTCGATCACTGGAAATGTTTTCTGAAGAAAGGGGCAGTGCCTCCGAAAATTTAAAAAACTCCAAACCTTTCAAGGTGCCTGCCATCTGTGAACCTCAGGTAAGTCACCTACTTTCTATCTCTCTTTCCTTTCCCTATTATATATATACACCATGTGATCAAAAGTATCCAGACACCTGGCTGAAAATGACTTAAAAGTTATTTAGAAGACATTCATTTGATGTATGATTAGTTTATTGAGTCTTTACTCAACAAACATTACTCAGACAAATTTTAATATGAAGACAGTAACAAAATTTTTTTAAATGTGGTTGGACATGTTTAACAAAGGTCGCAATCTAATAATACATAATATCCCAAGAGTTTTCTTGTCCTTGGATGCCGAGAAATCTGGCACTCCAAGGATGTAGATTTCTGAAACAAGTAGAATAAAAATTAACAATTGTACAATTGTTTTGCAATATGGTTAAGTATTAACATAAATAATATCTTATGTGGAAATAATTAAGAGAAATAAGGCATTTAAAAACATATCAACTCGAGTTTAGCATAAAACAGTCTTGTAAGGCTAGGTTTACACGGGCAGTGATGACTGCCAGAAAACGAGGGGCAGTGATGTCAGTGGCGTGTCAACATACGTCAGTGCTGCACTGACAACTGCCTATACATCGCTGACACGACTGGAGCACTGCCTCACTTTTCTTGGAGCGTGTCAACAGTATGTCAGTCATGACTGACCTAGACGCTGCCCTCATGGGAGGCCAGTTAGTGGCAGTTACGGTTGTCAATTATCGATTGTGAACGGTGAGGCAGGGCTGACTATCGATTGCGCAATGGAAAACAGTTTGTATTTTTCATTTTCAATACGCGTGCAGTTTGTTATAGTGTGCGATTGGAGTAGGTGAATCTTTGTTGTGAACAGCGGCGAGTAGTTTGGTTCAGAAAGCATTTAGGATAGAGTTCGTTTGTTGCACCTGTGTATGAGCCTATAAATTTTTAGGTTAACTTTCCAAAAATAATTATTGTCCAGCCTCCAACGGCACAAACTTTAACTAGAAAAAAAATACGCAAAATAATGATGTATAGCTATAAACATTCTACTATCACACGCAATGAATAACAAATCATTTCGTTTTGTTCAGTAATTGACACCTTCAAGGGGAATAAAACAAGTAATAAAAACCGAGCCAATTAAACACTGAAAATCAGCTTCAGAGAACAGGCGCTGTTTTTATTATTGCTTGATTTCTGTAGTAATAATATAAAGCAATATTAACTAAACAACTGTATCTATAGCACAGTAGCGTGATGCTGAGTTTGACTTTTTCAGGAACCTTTCCTCCTCGTTACATCTATTCTATCACAAATACAAAGTGATTAGTTCCTGTTTATGGACATTATGCATACGCGAAAACACAAAGGGGAAAAATATTCAACTTTATATAAACAGTATACAGACTCTATACAACGTCATCAACAATCCAACCTGACGTAGTTGCCAAAAAATAACAGAGAAGTATAAACATGCATCAGAGAGTTCTCTGCCCGTTCTGTAGTGAGGGCAGCACTTGCACAGAATTGTCAGTGAAGAAGTGGGCAGTTATCTGCCCAAGATGTAAACAGTAGACAGTGCACAGCGAACACAACTTCGACGAACATCACTGCCCGTGTAAACCTAGCTTAAGTTGACACGCCACTGACATCACTGCCCCTCGTTCAATGGCAGTCATCACTGCCCGTGAAAATAAGTAAATAAGCAACTAAATAAAAGGATTTAGAACTTATTTTGAAATGAAAACGGAGTAGATGACGAAAAAGAAAATGATTCCGCTTTAGTGTTGAGAAATGAAACAGTAGGAGTTTACATCATGAGTTTAATTCCGCAACGTTGGCGCTACTGCCGCGTAGCCTCTTGTATTGATCGACAACTACCATTCAAGATAACCAAAGGACAAGATTGGATTCGTCTCATTTGGAAAATAATCCAACGCAGGTTAGTTTAAACAACCACAACAGAGGTTTATGAAAAGGTTGCAGGGATTTGGTAATGAGAATATTATATATGTTGCAGTTTGTATCGATGTTGTTTTCCTAATTAAGGCTGTTGACACTTGCTCACAAGTCATCTTGCATTTCAGAGGCAAGTGATTTGAAGAGGAATTTGAGTGAAGTTATCAAAGGCTGAGAAAGGTGAGGAACACTAAACCTGCATCAGGACCTTCAGTATTATTTGAACACCTACATGTTATTGATTCCTAAAATAGTTAATGAAAATGTGGAGAGAAATATTTTTTTAAAAAAAACAATTTGTAAGGTTAACTTGAAACAGACATTAATTGAATTTCAGGTGAATTTCTGTCGTGCTTCAATAGTAACATAAACAAGTGAAAGCTTCTCGTGTTTCCCTGTTACAGGTTATGTGCATCCTCCTATAGACACCTAAAATTTAAATAATATATTCAAGTCCATCCATATTGGTGAGTATAACATGTGTTTATAATTATGCACATTCTCTCACCCAATGGTTTCTGTATATCAACACATACACATTTCTTCCACATGTAACATACATAACACGTATACTATATCTTGAGTGAAATTTGAACCATTAGAAGGCAAAGCAGCATGGAATAATAATATTTCGTGTACAAAGTCTCCTGTTACGTTACTTGTTACAAAGTCAGAGGCAAACAAAACTCTAAAGGCAGAGTCATTTGGCATTGTTGTTGATTATGGGTGCAAAAGAGATTCCTTAGGTGCATTACATTTACATATATGCTGAAGTTCAGTAATATTGAAACATTTACTCTGTTCAGATAATGTTGTTAACTCTAAACTTGGACAATTATGTTAAGTTGGTATTCCTGCATAATGTTTTATTTTTATATAAAAACTCTTGTGTTTATTAGTTTATAAAAATATATCATTAAATTCGAAGTCTTTATAAGGATAAATATAAGATCAGTAATTTGGGATATATATGGTGGTAAATTCAAATAGTCCAGTTCCGTTGGAAGATCTCAATTATTAAGTATATATTTAATTTTTTCTACCATTAGTAATTGGGTTTGGAGTTCACTTAACTGGCCATGGGTGAATGCTTCCAATATTAATTGAGACGCATGCTGGCGCTCGTCTATTCCCAGGTGAATGAGTCTCAGATGTGAATTTAATTTACATAAAATTTGCAATTATGTTTCTAATTCTAAAATTTGATATTTAATTAATGATTTTCCTGTTTTGATATACCATGTTCATACTTATATTTACAGTACTTTTTATTAGAGACGACTTGTTCTTTATTGTCCGTTTCACACAATCCGGAATGTCTCGCATGTTTGCAAGGGGATAACTGTCTCCTACCGTTACAACATTAATGTTTCTGAAGTCGACACAAACCCTGTATTTCCTTATACTTAGGTATGTCAAGAAGGGGAAAATTCCATCCACTATCACTTGGTTCTATTATCTCATCATCAAGCATTTTCTTGACTTGTTGTTTGACTTTGTCTGTGTGTGCTTGTGGTAACCTATAATTTTTACTATTATGGCATGAACTGGTATTGACGGTGTTGGTACGGTGTGCTCAACAGGATGTGAAAATATAAGTTTATCCCCAGATGTTTTGAAAATGTCAGCCATTTTAGATCACATTTACCTTATTTTATAGGCTCAATTTTTATCTGCTCTGTGGTCAAGTCTCAATTTCTCACATAATAGCCTAACCATCGTTTCAAGCCCATTCTGTGGCAAAGACATAATTTTCTTTGTTGTTCATCTTTTCTTAATTTGGTTGGAGATTTGTGCATTGTTGGCATCTTATTTAATACAATTATTACAGGAGTCACATTTACAAATATATAATAAAAATTTTCCTTGTCCCATTTAACCAACGTTTCAGCACAAAATATACTTGACAGTTTTTCTTGTTTCTCTGTAAATGTAATACGAGATTCAATTTAGTATCGCAATAATCCTCGATAACTAGTTTGTTCATAATCCTTAATTTCATTATCACGTAAGTCAATGTTACCTTTAATTTTCTGTTATTATTTTACTCTTATATTTCAGGAATTAACAGTGAACTGTGGATGGAAGTGGAATTGTCCTTATAAGTGTCAGAACGTAAAATAGCAACAAAGGTAAGAGGCAACAATACCCTGTTTTACATATGATATACAGACAAATGAAGGCATTCAGAATTGATTTACTTGCATTAATAAAAATTTGATGGATCCAAGCATAGATTTGATTAACTATAGATGATTGTTTTATTCAGTAAAATGGATCATTTTTATAGTATTATTTATATTACATTTGTTTAGAGTTGAGATTGTTTTTTTATTTTAACTTAATGTCAGGCTAACTATATTATAGATATAAATGAAATAATTTGCATTGTGATTGAAATTTACAAAATTTATCCTTAGAATATTAAATGTGCAAGAATTTATGCAAGTTCCATTTTAATGTTTGGGTGACAAAATATATGATGCATATAAAAAACAATTGATTTGGTTTCAGGTAAATTAGTCCTACAACCAATAGAGGAGTTACCAGCCTATCCTTTAGTCTATATATAAAAACACATGAAAATGTACTCTTCTGAAAAATTAAACCAATCTCGTATTTGTGATATAACAGTTTCTCAAATATAAAACTTAATAATTCAAATGGGGAGTAACACTAGTGGGAAGTCGTACATATGTGTAGAGTGTGATAAAGGATTCTCCGATTCCTCAAAATTAGGACATCACATGATGACTCACACTGGTAAGAAATCATTCAAATGTGTAGAATGTGAGAAAACTTTCACTTCTTCCTCTCATTTATCCAGACACATTAGAACTCACACTGGTGATAAACCATTCAAATGTGTTGAGTGTGATAGTACATTCTCACGATTAGGAAGTTTAACTATGCACATCAGACTCCACACTGGTGATAAACCATACAAATGTGTAGAGTGTGATAAAACCTTCTCACAATCCTCACACTTAATAATGCACATGAGAATTCACACTGGTGAGAAGCCATAC
Organism: Eucriotettix oculatus; assembly: GCA_034510155.1. NCBI lineage: Eukaryota > Metazoa > Arthropoda > Insecta > Orthoptera > Tetrigidae > Eucriotettix > Eucriotettix oculatus. Next base: position 1,900,871 of record CM067376.1, on the reverse strand, counting down.
AAATGTGTAGATTGTGATAAAGGATTCTCAGATTCCTCAAATTTAGGACGTCACAGGATGACTCACACTGGTGAGAAATCATTCAAATGTGTAGAATGTGAGAAAACTTTCACTTCTCCCTCTGATTTATCCAGACACATTAGAACTCACACTGGTGATAAACCATTCAAATGTGTTGAGTGTGATAGTACATTCTCACAATTAGGAAGTTTAACAACACACATGAGACTCCACACTGGTGATAAACCATACAAATGTGTAGAGTGTGATAAAACCTTCTCACGATCCTCACACTTAATAATGCACATGAGAATTCACACTGGTGAGAAGCCATACAAATGTGTAGAGTGTGATAAAACACTGTCACAAGCTTCACATTTAACCAACCACATGAGAACTCACACTGGTGAAAAGCCATACAAATGTGTAGAATGTGATAAAGTATTTGCAGGTTCCTCATCATTAAGAAATCACATGATGACTCACTCTGGTAAGAAGTTTCACAAATGTGTAGAGTGTGATAAAATGTTCTATACATTCTCTCAATTATCCTCACACATTAGAATTCACAAGGGTGAGAAGCTGTTCATATGTGTAGAGTGTGATAAAGAATTCTCAGTTTCCTCAACATTAAGGCGTCACATGATGACTCACACTGGTGAGAAATCATACAAATGTGGAGAATGTGTGAGAACTTTCACTTCATTTTTTGCTTTATCCAGACACATTACAACTCACACTGATGATAAACCATTCAAATGTGTTGAGTGTGATAGTACATTCTCACAATTAGGAAGTTTAACAATGCACATGAGACTCCACACTGGTGATAAACCATACAAATGTGTTGAGTGTGATAAAACATTTTCACAATTCTCAAACTTAACTAAGCACATGAGAACTCACACTGGTGAGAAGCCATACAAATGTGTAGAATGTGATAAAGTATTTGCAGGTTCCTCATCATTAAGAAATCACAAGATGACTCACTCTGGTAAGAAGTCTTACAAATGTGTAGTGTGTGATAAAATGTTCTTTACATCCTATAACTTATCCAGACACATTAAAATTCACAGAAGTGAGTAGCCTCACAAATTAGTTGAGTGTGATAAAACATTCTTACAAGCTTCGCATTTAACTCTGCACATGAGAATTCAAACTGGTGAGAAGTCATAGAAATATGTTGTGTGAGATAGCAATCACAAACACTACAAAGTTATCAGAACACGTGAGTGCTCACACTGGTTACAAACCATAGCATTCTGTACTATGTGAATAATTATTTAGAATTACCTATGTTAATAAAGTTCTTGAGGATTTGTACTTTTGAGAAGTCTTCCTTATGTCTTGAAAATGAATGATTGTTAACAATTATATTATACTTTGAATAAAGTTTAATAAATGATTTGAGAAGTTTTTCATTTTAATTTTAAAAAAATAGCTATTAAGCCTCAGTGTTACTTATGTATTGTTAGTTTCCATAGTAGTTCACTGGTAGAGCTCTCAGTATTGGATGGTTTCGACCTAGCAAGGTACTCTAGTTATGGAAAAAAAACTGTTGTAATGAGGCGAGTAAGAGAGAGTATAGCAATAATAACACGCAATCTTAGTTTACACAAGAGACGAGTAACATATTAAACTTCAGGTTGAATCAAATTTTACATTTTCATAATTTGATATCAAGTGGACTTATTTTGCATTGAATTTGCACAAGAGAAAACTAATAATAAATTATTTAATTTTAGGCATTATATATACATTGGAATCTGAATGTATGGAATATACAATATATGTCATGAAATCGTGTTTGAAAGGTTACTTAAAACATGTAACATGCGCCACCAAGTTTAATATCACAAACTTGGAAATTATAAAGTAAATAAACAAGAAATGTTTTGATTATGTTAGTAGATTTAGAGTCTATAAACACTTGTTACAATATTGAGTTATTTGAAATAGGGTTGACAATATACTCATGTTAGTGTAACTAATTACTAAGACTAAGTTTACACGGGCGGTGATGTCAGTGGCGTATAAACACATGTCAGTGCTGCACTCCGAATCCATCGCTGACACCTGAGAACTGTCTCAGTTTTCTAAGAGCGTTCATGTGAACAGAGTGTCAGTCATGACTGGCCACATTCCCCCTCCACTGTACCAGAAGAGTCAAGGTGGCAGTTACGGTTGTCAATTATCGACTGTGAACAGAGAGGCAGGGCTGATTATGGATTACGTGTATTGTATTTCAGGAATTACAAGTGTCTAGGTTGGAAGTGGAATTGAGAGTTTAAGCAAAAGCTGATTATTCGTCTTTTACTCACTGAAGCCAATACTATTTTAGCATAACGATTAAATTTTATTCTCTAGTCTTCTATATTTATTTTGCAACACTTTTAATATACTCTTTTTTACAATATCTCTTAAGTTAAATCTGTTAAGGTAGTCGTGTTTAATTAATTATATCATTATACCTGACAATAAAATATTAAATTATTGTATGCCTGAGAAGCAAATATTTGACCTATTAAATTTATTAATTTGCGTAATAAATACAGAAATATATTCACTCATAACTTGCTGCATTTTATGTGTTTGTCAGAATATCATTTATTTGGTTTACACGAGTCCATTTTTTGTGTGTGGGGGTTAACAGGCTACATGAGGGTCATCCTGAAAGAGGCAACTCCCCTTTAATAGCATAGGAAGGGAATTGAAAAGAGTGGATGTGGGAGGTAGAGCAAGGTAGCGTAGCAATGGATGACTAGGGCCCCTGGGCTTTACTTTAAGGATCCTACTCTTGCGGTGTTTCACCTAAAGAGATGCAGCGAAAACCCTAGAATACCTGCGTCAGGGATGACGGGCGACGAGTCTGCCGTGGGGTCGAAGAATTCCCTCCTCCGTGTCGACACCATTTTTTTGGAGGAATTGGCCGACAGATCCATCCAATGGGGATCTGCGAACAACTCTTAGGCTGGTATGCTATCCGACAAACACCACCAAAATAGGTGAAGGAGCCTCAGCATGTAAGAACTTTGAAAAAGTCAGGGAGAGTATGAGGCATTCCCAAAGGTGAGCTCCGCAGGTCCCTGTGAGAGAAAACTCCCACGGATGCCAAACGATTCCAACCACAGGTACAATAATACTGCCACAGCCATGCGAGTGACGGTGAGGGGGTTGGCTGTGAAACCATGAGCAATGTCTTGAAACATTTATGGTTTACGGTACACAAGAAGACGGGCACATGTGTGCAACTTAACTGGACACACGAGTACTCGCACGGTGGACGTTGGAGCAGCCCAAGGAGCCACATGTGGAGTCTCGCTGGAGAGTAACCACTCAAAAGGTTCCAGGGTGACAATATTTGGACGTGCTGCAAAGTTAACAATCCTCACAAGGACATTCTATACTCGATGAAAATCTTTACCAGTGTGCATTTAGCAAAATAAAGTACAGTTTCTTATTTAGAGAGAGAGAAAAAAGTGAAAATTTAACGACTTTAAGATTACTGTACAAATTTATTGAAACATTAGGGAAACTTTAAATCTTACATTATTCCAAAATACAACTGTCTTTGAAATTTATTACTTAAAATAATTTTAGATTTTACATTTAATAAGGAATCATGATTGGAGAAGAAATGTAAACCCTACACTTTGTCGATGTCATTGTGGTATTAGGAGAGTCCGAAGAAGACTTGGAGACCACAATAAATGGCATTAATGTGTGATCCTGGAGAAAGAGTTCAATATGAGGGTTAATAGAGGGAAAACCAAGGTGATTGAATGTAGTATGGGAAACTGTGGAATAAGAAAGGCTGTTAGATTGGGAAGGGATAGTTTTGTGGAAGTTACGGAATTCCGCTACTTGGGCAGTGTATTAACTAGAGTAGGATAGCAAGGAAGAGGAATTTACCTTTGGGCATTGTAAGTGTGAAAGATGGATGATGGGAGCTGTGGAAAGGAAATAAATAGATCCTTTGAAATGTGGTGCTCTAGGAGAATGAGATGAGGTGGTGGATAAGGAAACTAACAAGGAAGTTATAAACAGAATAGGGGAAGAGAGAACAATATGGAGGACTTTTAAGGGATAGATTAATAGACTAAATTTTAAGACATGACGGTCTTGTATGATTAGCATTAGAAGGAAGTGTGTGGGGTGAGGACAGGAGAGGGAGGGCTGAGGATGTAACATGTAAAGCAGATTAGCGATGACTGGTTATGCGGAAATGAAAAGACTTGCGCAAGTTAGGTTAGCATCGATTAGACCAGTAATAGGACTGAATACCACAACAATATTCCTTTAATACATTAATATATATTTACACTAATCCAATAAATTCTTATTTTGTATTTATAGATTAATGGGTCAAGTGTCTTGAGTTTTAAAATAAGAGGTACATTATTTTCCAATGAACTTGAGACAATCAGCATAATGAACCCCAATGATCCACAACCTCACTTTATTGAAACGATTGAAGCATCTAAATGTAGTTATTCCTTGATGTCGTAAGGAAAATGTAGAAGTAGTTTGTGTACAAAGTCAACATGAGATTAAGCGATTTAACGGTTAGTTTGTTAAATATTTACTAAATCGAAACTTGAGAAGTTAATTGGCCACTTAATTAATATATACATAAAAATACTATGTGAGAATTTTAGGGTCTTGTAAAATTAGCATTAGAGAGGAGAGTGTGGGAAGGTCAGGATGGAATACGCTAGGCAGATTAGGGAAGATTTGGTGGTTATGTAGAAATGAATACGCGTGAGCAGAATTGAGACTGAAAACCAGCAACTGCACAGTTGGCAAATGCACCCATTCGTAAGTTGACTTGGGGAATTCCTTTCCGCTACGTTGGCAACACTTGCGCACACAGTTGGTAGTGACTGGCAACTGCGCCTTCTAAAGCGTCATAAAGGAGATTGTTTTCGTCTCATTTTGAAATTTATCCGATGCAGGTTAGTTTCAACAACCTTTTTACAGAAGTGACGTCATAATACAATGTTTCAGGTTGTTTTGGTAATTCCTTACACCTAATTAGCTTAATTCAAGTTACACTGCATTCGTATTTCAACTCTTTCTCTTGCAGTTTGGGATCAAAAGTAAACTACAGGAAATATCAATATTAAGTAATCACCGATGTTGTTTTCCTGATTAAGGCTGTTGACCCTTGCTCACAGGTTATTTTGGATTTGAGAGGCAAGTGACTTGAAGAGGAATTTGAGTGAAGTGAAACAAGTGAGCAAAGGCTGAGAAAGGTGAGGAACACTAAATCAGATCATTGTTATTTAAATAATAATAACAATAAATAATTTATGTGGCAAATGAATGCTACTAACTACTACACTTAAGTTTTCGTGGCTTGATAAACGATGGAGGTTTTTTAAGCCATTACTTTTAGTGAAATATGTAGATGATGTATTTGCAATTGTAAAAGAGAATGAGATAGATAAGATAGTAGAATACTTAAATAAAGGACATATAAAGATGAAATTTACGTGTGAAATGGAGTCAGAAGGAAAGATGAATTTTCTTGATGTAACAGTAATTAGAGTTGCAAATAATCCGAGAACAAGATTGTTCAGGAAAGAATGATGTTTTGTTGAATTATATTTCAAATATAAAGATAATGTTGTAAGGAATTTTGTAAATAGGATAATTAGATTGAGTGATGTTATGTATTTAGACCAAATGAAGGATAAATGTTATAAAATATTGAAAGAAAATTGGTATCCAGATAACTACATTAATAAAGTGTGGTTTAGTTGTATGAATAATGCAAATAATATAAGTGTGAGTAAGGTAACAAAAGGAACTGAGGTGCTCAATATAGATAATTATGGTTGGAATAAAGAAATAGAGATTGTTAATAAAGTGGAATATGATTGTAAAAAGAAAAGTGAAGGTGAAAAGATTGGGTTATGTGAAGAAAATATAAGCACAAATACTAAAGAGATAGGTAATTCTTCGAGTCCTAAAAGTGAGGTTGAAATATGTATAAGTGGAACTTGTAATTATGTTGGGAGTCAAATATATTAGACTTTTATCTGAAAAACTGGCGAAATTAATCAAAGATAATAGTTTTCCTGAGATTAAAGTTGTAATTAAACCTGTTAATAAAATGAGTAGTTGGTTTAATAATATGAAAGATAAAATTAAAAAAGAAAATATGAAAGACTGCGTATATTGTTTAAAATGTATAGATTGTAAGGTTAAATATATTGGGAAGACTGGAATGTCAATGAAAAATAGGTTATACCACCATAAGAGCAATTGTAAAAGTCGTGTGAAAAATAATACGGCATCGTCATTACATGTGATAGAAAATATGCATAATTGTGATTGGGTGAATTTTGACATCTTGCATAAAGAAAAATCAAGGTATAAAAGAAGTTTATGAAGCCCAAAAGATACTGTTAAATAAAAGGAATGAAGTTGGTAATGTATTACGCTAATGTTTTAAGTATGATTAACAATAAAACTAATGAAATGGTTGGATCTGATGTAATAGTTAAATAATGTAGTATGTAAGCTCTTTGAGGTTAAGTATAAAAGTGATGTTGTGTAATAGTTAAAGTTCTTCATAATGATCTTGCAACGATATAAGTATTAAAGTCTTTGAAGAGGATGTTTTAGGTTCTTTGTTGTTAAAGTTGTTCAGTTCTGACGTATTATTAATTGAGTACTGAATGATTGTGGATTGTGTAATGATTGGTTAAGAGGAGAAACGTTCAGGTATGTATGTTAACGGAATGTGAATTTGGTTTATTGTATGTAAAAACTGATTATTTAATAAATAGTTGCAGATGATTAAGTCGAAAGCTACTGTGGACTTATTCAATTTAGTACCAGAATACAGTCCTTAATAAATTTAACTGGGCATCTATTCTTTTAATTTACGCAACTCCTATCATCCATATTTCGCATCCATATAATGTCGCACTCCGTACCAACATTTTTAACAACGGTTTTCTAATATTCACACTTACATTACCCATAACTAATTCCTCTTTTTCGCGAAAGCTTTCCTTGCCTGTGCTATGCTACTCTTTATGTCTACTATTCCTAGTTATTACACTTCCCAAGTAGCAGAATTCCTTAGTTTCCCTCAAAATAACCCTTCCGAATCTAACAGCCATAGTTGTTCCACTGTTTCCCATATTATACTCCATCATCTCTGTTATCCTCATATCTGTTCATCCTCATATTGAACTCTTTCTCCAGGACCACGTTCATGCCATTTATTATGGTTTCCAAGTCTTCTTCTGACTCCCCTAATACTACAATATCTTCAGAAAAGCATAAGGTTTTTATTCATTGTCCTTGCAGTACCATTCCTTTTCCATATTCCGTTCTAACATTCTTCATCCCCTGCTCTATAAGTTTAACAGCCTGGGCGACAATGTTTCTTAATAGGTAAAAAATTTGCAACCAATTTCAGACTTTACTTTAATTTTTACAATTTCTAAAGAGGAAAAAAACAACATTTGCATACTTATTTGTACCTTCTTCAGGTTATCAATTGTGGAGGAACATTGTTAAACCATGTGTTATCATGAAAACCAAAACATTTTACACATTTGGTAGCAGTAGTGTCATATATAACTAAACAAAAAGAGGTACACATTTGAGAACACTCGCATAATATTCATTACGTCAATGGTCACATTTTAAATACAATAATATTTATGAACATGACCACAAATTTTTACAAAATTTCGTAAACAACTCCCCGAGGTTTTTCCTTTGCTCAGTTGTGGCAAACCTGAGACGCCTAGGCCCACCTTCAATCTGTTACCATGGAAAGTAATTGAAAATCAAGAGTCGGAACCTAAGTGAATATTTAAAAACAACTTAATACCTAAATGATATAAAAAAGTTATTAGAAATTTATTAGTTCTTATAATAAGTAAGATAACAAAAACACTTGATATTTACTAAAACATTAATGTTGCAGCTTGAGAAAATAATGATTTATAAATATTGCTTAATTTAATGGTGTCATTATTCTGAGAGTTGATGGAGTTTTCACTTGTTTTAATATATAGCATTTCAGATATATTGCGTTTCTATAAATTTGGTTCCAAGTCTAAAATTTCTCTAATTGAAGTTGCGAGTCTCTTCAAGTCTGTCTGTTGTGATCACAAGTTGTATAGTTGTTTCTCTGCTCTCTCTTAGTCTGATTTCCAGAGCCCCTTTAGTTTGTTCTATATAACTTTTATCTTTTTTTTTGGAATTTTGCTCGGAAAATCATATTTGTCTTCCCCATTTTAAAAATTTCTCTAAGATTATTATTAATTTTGAAGTCAAAATTCATTAATATAGTTTTATATTCTCACTTATGTAACCATAAAATGGGATCTCATTAACACTGTTATTCCTATGTTTGTATTTGTGCTCCAGATATATATTTATTAGTTGATAAAATGTCGAGGGTAGACATTGTTTGATTAAAATGTATTTTAACTGTTGTACATGTAGAAAACATAATCGATGTTTCAGTTCCCCTCGTGGTGGCAATACTGCAGCAAGGAAATATTTATATGTTATATGACTTTTTTTCGGGGCGGGGGGTTGTGATCTTTCAAGGCTATTTTACGGTTTATATCCGTGGCATGTTCCGGAACCGCAGACAAGTTAAAGTGATGTGATAAAATACACCTCTCATTCTCTTGAAATCTAGTTAGGATTGACCTTCCAGTTTCCCCTTACCAGATACTTTCCCACATTCACACACGATTTTTGGTACAGTACTCTAGCAAGTCACTTGTCTTTGTGCCCCCTTCCCCTCTACACTCTTGGCCGAGCCACTTGGGGAACTTTGGTTGCTGTCCACACACTCGCCAATCTGTATGAGCGTTGTCTGTAAGGTAGGTGAAGCAGTACTACAACAAAAGGAAGGAATGAGCTTAATTTATATTTACAAACACGGTATGTACGTTATTCATGATGATTTTTCTTTCATTTTCTGGCAGTTTCCTCAGATTTTTGTCCAACATTTTTTTCCATAGAGAACACATTCATCATCTTTTCCCAATTTTTTAAGCAACATTTAACCATGTGAATTCCTTGTTCATTTGCCTTTCAGCAAATTGTTATTCAGAAGACTTGTACACCTTTTTTTCTTCTAATTCTTCATTGGGGAAAAGCGAACAATATGGAAAATGTTGACTAAGAGAAGGGGTAGATTAATATGGGCCACAGAGGACAATCAAGTCACCTGCCACCACTTCTTCAGTTTGTTACTCCTGGAGTTAATCTCCAGTAATATTTCAACACTTATTCAATAAACCTTCTTTCTGTTTCACAACTCTTATTTGATTGAACTATGACAACCATCTTTCCACTGGGCTAAGATTCAATGAGTCGGATCCAAATCCTACTACCTTCTTTCCTTTAAACATCTTCCACATTCCTCTACTCCTTCCGTATGTGGAGACTCCTCAACCCCCTCGTTGGATAAGAACCAGTGGCTCAAACTCCAATACCACCCTCGGTGATCTTACAACAAAAGTATTTTAAAGAAAGGGGTTATCATTTGATTTTATTTTCTTTAAATATATTCATCTTCTGTGCATAATTTTTAAGTCTAGGTCACCTTTAACTTGCTAGAGATTTAATTTTGTGATAAATATGTTAATATTTTATGTTACATTTAAGGAATCACCAGCGTGATTTGGTTCGAATGTTGGTAATCAAGGTGAGAGACAATAATCCTATAATGTATCATAAGAGATATAAGGGTAAATGTGGGCATTCATAATTTACTTTAATATAGTAATAATAAAAAATTGATGGAACCAATTGTAGATTTGATTAAATCTGTGGATGAATGTTTGATTAAGAAGAAAAAAGTAATGGTTTTTATTACATTTATTTTGTCATGAGCATTTTTTATATTTTCACATAATGGGAAGTTACTATATTATAGAAATGAATGATATAATTTTCTTTATGAATTTGTAAGTCTAGGATTATCTTAGCATAATAAATTAGTAGGTATTTATTCTTGTGACAATTTAATGTTTGGTTCTCAGGAAAACATTGATTTGGTTTCAGATACAGCAAGCCAACAACATATACAGACAATTCTCGAATGAATCCTAAACTTTATAAAAACACACAAAAATGTACACTGTAGAAAAAGCATACAAATCTGCATACCGTTGTGTTGAATGTGATAAAACTTTCCCAAAGTTGTCAGACGTAAACAATCATATGAAGGTGCACAATGGTCCAAGACAATACAAGTGTCTCCAGTGTGGTAAAGCATACTCAAAATGCTCAAGCCTAACAATACACACAAGAATTCACAATGGTGATAAACCGTTCCATTGTGTTGAGTGTGATAAATCATTTTCAAATTTGTCACACTTGACGATTCATTTCAGGATACATACGGGTGAGAAGCCATACAAGTGTGTTGAGTGTGATAAAACATTCACACAATCTTCAAGCTTAACGACACACATGAGAATTCACACTGGTGAGAAACCGTACAAATGTTTTGAGTGTGATGATGTATTTTCACATTTGTCAAGCGTAACAAGGCACATGAGAACTCACACTAGTGAAAAGCCATACAAATGTGTTCAGTGTGAGAAAACATTCACTAGATCTTCAAACTTAGCAAGCCACATTAGGACTCACACTGGGGAAAAGCCTCACAAATGTGACGAGTGTGATAAAACATTTTTTTGTTTTAAAGACTTAAAGAATCATATGAGGACTCGCACTGGTGAAAGACCAATCAAATGTGCTGAGTGTGATAAAACATATTCTCATTTTAAAGATTTAAAAATTCATATGAGGACTCACACTGGTGAGAGACCATACAAATGTGTTGAGTGTGGAGATGTATTTTCATATTCATCAAGCTTAACAAAGCACATGAGGACACACACTGGTGAAAAGCCATATAAATGTGTTGAGTGTGGTAAAGAATTTGCACATTCTTCAGCATTAAGTAGGCACATGAGGATTCACACTGGTGAGAAGCCATACAAATGTATTGAGTGTGGTAAAGTATTCTTAGATTACTCTACATTAAGAAGTCACATGAGGATTCACAGTGGTGTAAAGCCATACAAATGTGTCGAGTGTGATATCGAATTCTCACATTCTTCAGCATTGAGAAGGCACATGAGGAGGCACACTGGTGAGAAGCCATACATATGTGTAGAGTGTGGTAAAGAATTCTCAGATTACTTATCAGTAAGAAGGCACATGAGGATCCACATTGGTTAATAGCCATACAGATATGTGTGTGTGTGTGTGAAAGGAAACATTCTCACGCTCTGCATATTTAGTATACAACAAATGGGACTCACAGCAGTTATAGAACAATATGACATTGATTGTAATAAATCATTCTCACTTAACAGTATCCTGATGACCCATGTGATGAATTATGCCGGTTTAATGTTCATAAAATTTATAATGTCACATTAAGCATAAAATTAGTATTTTATTTACCGTATAATGAGAAAAATGTGTAAAATTTAAATTCTTGCTGTTATTTCTGGTTAAAATATAAAATAAATCTAAAACATTTCATGTGTGTTTGTTTTTTCAAGAAACTATTCATTTTTTTGTAATATGTTTGTGGTCCTATTTTTTCTATAAGGCCTTATGCAAATTAGTATTTAAGTTTTGTAAAGAATCAAATTTTGTGTCGTGCACAGCAACAAGTTTTCATAATTGTTCATTATTAGAAGCAAGTAGCCCAATGAAATTGTTAAATTCATGAAGAATGACACATATTTTCCGTTACCTTGGATGCAAGCAAATTTATTAATAATAAACTGATAACTTTTTATTTTCACAAAAATTAAGGTAAACACGTTTATGACCTGATGACATAGTATTCATATTTCGTGGATCCTTGAGTGGAGCAACGCTTTGAGGTTGTGGAATAAGTCGAATAATTTTACATAAATTTATTACATTTTTGTCAGGTTAACCTTTTATCTAGTTTCACATAAATAATTCATGGTTCTATAAATTCCTTTACAGAATAGGAGGAGTGGCTGAGTAAGAAAGTTGCTAGTTGAATTTTATTTTTAAGTTCATTTTAGAGCTGTTTAAATGTGTTGGAGGAGATTCAGGGTTGTTCCCTTCCTTTATAGTGTGTAGATTTCTGTGTTGTTGTCAGTCTCCTCTATTATTCTATATTATCATTCGGAGCACATATGAGTTAGTAGTGTACAAACTTGTATTTTTAATCACAAAGAGAAGTGATGGGAGAATGTGTTGACTCGCCTAGAGTCCTCGACAAGATGTTCTTGGATCAAGTCTTCTGTCACGCGGACAAGAAAAAGTAGGGATCCTCTGCTGGTGTAGCAGAGTCTGGCCTCGACTTTTCTGCCGGAAGCTGATTTGGAATGTGAAATGGAAATGAGAGATAAGGCTTATCTCGAAGGATTGTGAAGATGCAAGGAATGTTCGGGACAGTTTTTGGGTAGTGTGGGGGAGTTTGCCCGAGTCTTATCAAGTAAGAATCTGCTATTAGGAGAGTTGCCCAAAAAAAATGGACTGGAATGCTTTGCCTGTTGATTTTTACTAATGGTTTTTCCTAAGAATACAAATGTTTTCATAATGAAGTTAGAAACACTGAAAAGTCGGGAACTTTATTTGTAAAAAAGGGTCGTGAAGTATTTTAAAATTGTATTTTACTTTTTTTATTTTTGGTCTTTTAATTTATGAATTTACCTTTGTACTCTAAATTCATAACGGGACAAATGCCAGCCAGACAGCCTCTGGCAATAATAAATAAAATACAATACACGTGAAGAATTTGAATTTATGATGTGTTGCTAAATTTTAAGCCTGAGGAAGACCCAAAATGGAGATGAAATGTCGCTTTTGTTAATAAATGGTTATATATTTAATGCTGACTTTTTTGGCCGTCTTCTTATTTGTTATAAATATTTAAGTCAGAAAACTATGATGCATTGTATTGATTCTGTTTCTCCCGTCACCTTCTTTTGTGTATCGTTTAAGGGCTTTATTTGCTATCCTTTCAGTCTTTGCCTTCGCTTTTCTTCTAATCCATTCTTAAACAGTGATGAGATTATTTCTGACTTTATGGAAAGTCTTTCCCTTTTACCTCCCTTTTCCCTTGAGTTTAGGAAACGCGTGTGAATTCCGCGGCGACAGGTTTCTTGGAATTTAATCTTTCCACGTTTAGAATGTGTTTAAGTTTCCTTGTTGTAACAAGTGTGGGTCATTGTTAGAATCAGCGGTTTATTAAATTGAGCCGGAATATAATTTGTTGGTCCTTGAAATGTTCTTTGTTGGGTTTTGAAGGTGATCAGGAACCTTATTTTCAGTTTGTTGAAAAGCAAAAGAGGTAAAATTGTTGTAAAAATATGGAAGGAACACAATTCCATTATTTGTAAAGTGAAAAATAGACTGACGAAAGAATAAAACGAGATAAAATGGCCATTGAAGAGGAGAAGATCAGTGCTGTTGACCCTCAGACACTAAACGCTAACTGACCTAAAGCCGTAGCTGAATACGTGTTCCTTGAAATGATGTGTGACACAAAATTATAATTCCATTGTTATGTGTCTCGAAATTCACAGGTTTTAAACTAATTATTATGTAGAGAAGTGACAAAAGTGTATTTTACTTCGTGAAATACAAAAAAAAATAGACGCTCTAAAACAAACAAAAAGTTTAAGTTAAGTGCTGCCAACACTGTGTACTCTTTACCCTGACTCACTTACCTTACCTTACGAATCCTCATGTGACTGAATCTTATGAATCATTTAAAAGATGTTGCTGTTACACGAAGGTAATAATAAAATGTAGCTACATGGCTGCAACTAAAATAGATTATTTGTAAAAATCTCTATTGTTGTTGTTGTATTTAGTCCTAAGTCTGGTCTGATATAAACCTCCATGCTAACCTATCTAGCGCAAGCCTTTTTTGTTTTCTCGTAACTATCAAAACAAATATGAAACTTCCTCGTTAATAATTCTATCCAACCATCTCATGTGAAGCCACATTTCAAAGGCTTATATTCTTTTCCTTCCCCAACTCCTATCTTCCATGTTTCGCACCCATATAACGCCACGCTCCATACCAACATTCTTTAGCAACAATTTCTAAATATTCACACTCCCCCAGCTGTACGGCTCACAAGAAAACTCCGAATCGACTTCATCCTTCCTTGTGAACATTCAGGCACATTCTAAATCACCTTACCATCATTCCACATCCTCATATATCCTCCAATAATCACTTCAGCGCCTGTCAACCCTCACACACCCACGTCGTATGCCTCTCGGATACAAACCTATCCCATCTGCTAAAGTAGGCTAATCAAAGGACTAATCTCTACCTTCAGGTCTACATGTGAATTATATGCACTATTTTAATTTTCATAATTAATTATTTTAAAATTGTATGTACTAGAATTAATTATTGTACTAACTCATAATCGTAAAGATAAAAGTTTTTATATCAAGTCAAATAAAAAAACAATGAACATTTAAAGTATATATATATATATTCATAATTATAGCTACATTTATTACATGGGAACTACACACCACCAATTCCACGTAATACACATTCATAATAGAACTTTTGTAAATCATAAAATAAGTTTTCAATATGCTTACTTAAACTTCAAACCAATTCCCAAAACATTATGTCTGGATCTAATACCAAAACAGCAATTATCATCATTAATATTGTAACATTTTTATGTATATTGTTAATTATATATATAAAGAAAAACTATTAATTATATCTATTTTTTCATAGGAAAAAAGTCAGATGTTACCAAGAACAAGCGCTGGAGGAGTTATGTTTCTCAAACATGGCATTTAAATTTTATATAATCTTGTTTGTCAAAATATTGTTTGTATTACACATTGCTGCAGCAGAATCTGGGCCTTGTAATGATATGAAAACCATTGGATAAGCCTTCCTAATGGTGTGGACGAAAATGATTAGACTTTAAACCATTCAACTCGTTTGACTCGATGTTCACGTCATTCGGAACTGGGCTTTTAAATCCATTGACACACAAACAGAGGACGCTTCCGTTAACTTGCTTCACTTCTGTCGACACTGGGAAAGTGACTTTTTCTTCATTAGTTTACCTTTTATTAACATTTCAGTGTGAAAATACATTCATATTCAGCTGAGAGCACAATGAATTTACATACGCAGTATTCAAGTCAGAGTTGAGTGAATTAAGAAACCTGAAGGAGTCTCAACCAAGTTGAGCAACACATAAAGTCACTCCATACATGAGCTTAGCTAGATTTTTGTAATTATTTAATAAATACAGTAAATTTACCAAGTTTTCTTCCTTTGATCCAAGCTGTATTGCAGACAATCCTAACCTGAGGGCCACGACACTTCTTCGAGCAACCGTCAAGATTTTCTGCACAATTGTCATAAAATACAAGTTATTCAAAGGCAATTTGAAAGATTAACATGATATTACAGATTGCAATAAAGCATTGAGCATTCCAGAGTCTGGAGATTTGC
This sequence comes from Eucriotettix oculatus, assembly GCA_034510155.1. Classification (NCBI taxonomy): domain Eukaryota; kingdom Metazoa; phylum Arthropoda; class Insecta; order Orthoptera; family Tetrigidae; genus Eucriotettix; species Eucriotettix oculatus. The sequence continues at coordinate 1,885,363 of CM067376.1, read as the reverse complement.
GATAACAATACACGAGTATGTAACATGTTGACACTAAAATTTTTCAAAAACATTTCCCCTTTTCTACAAAAGACAAAATTTGGCTGACCGTGGAATTAATGATCTTTTGAAGAAGAATATAAATACATTTTCACTGTAAAACAATCGTTGAAATCATTTTTGTACTTGATTAAAGTTAAGGTATGTTTTGTGAGTAAAAATTATAATTTGCAGATTACCTTTACAAAACATGCAAGTTAAAATTTTGTAAAAGTGAAAAAATACATACAATTCAAAAACAGTTCATTTTTTTAATATTGACCAAAAAATATAACTTGAACATTTAAAATTCATATTTACTATATTGATTACATAATAAATTACAAGTATTAATGAAATATTTCAACACTTTTCACTCATTGGAGACCACAGAGGCTTTGTATAGTGTGTGGAACTCAACACATTTCCTTTGTTTTAACCAGCATGATGCTTAAGATGGTTTGTCAAGCCCAAAGATTGCGAAAATGTTTTACCACACTCGATACATTCGTACGGTTTCTCACCTGTGTGAGTCCTAATATGGGTTGTTAAACTTGAGGACGTTGAGAAGGTTTTACCACACTCACCACATTTGTATGGTTTTTCCCCTGTGTGAGTCCTAATGTGAGTTGTTAAGCTTGAGGATGTTGAGAAGGTTTTACCACACTCACCACATTTGTATGGTTTTTCACCCGTGTGAGTCCTAATGTGAGTTGTTAAAGTAGAGGATTGTGTGAACATTTTACCACATTCATCACATTTGTATGGATATTCACCAGTGTGAGTCTTCATGTGCTCCGTTAAATTTGACGATGATGTGAAAGTTTTATCACACTCAACACATTTGAATGGTTTTTCTCCAGTGTGAGTCCTCATATGCTTTCTCAGTATTGATAATTGTGAGAATGTTTTGTCACACTCCAAACATTTGTAAGGTCTCTCACCTGTGTGAGTCCTCATATGCTCTTTTAAGTTTGAGGATTGTGAGAACGTTTTATTACATTCATCACATTTATATGGTTTTTCCCCTGTATGGGACCTCATGTGCTTTGTTAAGTCTGAGTATGTTGCAAATGTTTTGTCACACTCAACACATGTGTATGGCTTATCACCAGTGTGAATGCTCATATGAACTATTAAGATTGATGATTTGGAGAATGTTTTATGACACTCATCACATTTATATGGTTTCTCACCAGTATGAGTCCTCATGTGCATTGTTAAGGTGTCTGACCGTGAGAATGTTTTATTACATTCAATACATTTGTAAGGTTTTTCACCTGTGTGAGAACGCATGTGTTTTGTTAAGTCTGAGAATTGTGCAAATGTTTTATCACACTCAACACATTTGTATGGTTTTTCACCTGTGTGAATTCTCATATGCTCTGTTAAGTTTGAGGATTGTGAGAATGTTTTATCACACTCAACACACTTGTATGGCTTTTCACCTGTGTGAGTCCTAATGTGGGTTGTTAAATTAGAGGATGTTAAGAATGTTCTACCACACTCAACACACTTGTATGCTTTTTCACCTGTGTGAATCCTATTGTGAGTTTTTAAGTATGAGGATTTTGAGAATGTTTTATCACACACTACACATTTGTATGGTTTTTCACCAGAGTGAGTCCTCATGTGAACGATTAAGTTCGAGGAGTCTGAGAATTTTTTATTACACTCAACACACTGGAATGGCTTTTCACCTGTGTGAGACCGCATGTGCCTTGTTAAGACTGAGGTTTGTGAGAATGTTTTATTACACTCAACACATTTGTATGGTTTTTGACCTGTGTGAGTTCTCATGTGCTCTGTCAAGTTCGAAGATTGTGAGAATGATTTATCACAGTCAATACATTTGTATGGTTTTTCACCTGTGTGAGTTCTCATATGAGTTGTTAAAGTTGAGGATTGTGAGAATGTTTTATCACACTCAACACACTTGTATGGTTTCTCACCCACATGAATCAGCTTATGAGCTAGTAATAGTGAGGACGTTGAGAATGTTTTATCACACTCAACACATTTGTATGGCTCTTCACCAGTATACATCTTCACGTGCGAACCATTAATGCCATATAAATTCAATCAAACTTTATTGGTTGTACCATATATGTGTTTTATATGGTATTGTGAGCTGAAGCAAAGAATGTAGTTGAACTTAAGTATCTGCAAGCAAATGTATTATATTTTGAATTGAAGACAATTAACTTTTTTGTTCTTAGTATTAGAAAGTTGCAACAGATTTTCTTCTGGCTTTTAATTAAATAAGCTTATATAGTAATCACAAATTTAATATGTAATTCTTATTCAACAAAAATTAATAATTATATTCATTTTACATTTAATGAAGTAAAGCAACAGAAAAAATTAACTTTCAAAAATTGTATATATTGAAAATTATAAGACAAAGAAGATTATAAGATGCAAGTGATACTGATTTTTACTGTAACAGGGAAAGGTATTGCATTTGAACTTGAAAATCTAGAGATTGAATCATTTGCTGAAATAGTAGAAGGTAATTTGAGTAAATATTACATAAATATGGTGCTCAGCAAATGACTAAGCTAAAACAACAGAAACTATAATGGAGTTAACAGGTCAGAGTGAATTCCAATACGTGTAAGCAAACGATAAAATATTATGAGAGGAAACAAAATTGATTGAATGTAGAATATGTTGACCTAAATTCTAAATAAAAAAATCAATTGTTGATTTGTGCAATTCCTTATCAAGAATTTTGCGGTGGTAAGAAGTTTTACTAAAATTCAGTACAAAACTTTACAAGTAACTACAGAATACATTACAGTAACTCTTGATGGACTGGGCACTCCTTGTTAACATCCTCACCACCTTTAATTCAGAATGTTATTTTGTGGGAATAACAGACCTACTTATATCTAACAACTCAGGAATTTAGATTCTAATAACAAAGTGGTATATGTAAAGAATAGTATAAGGACTGACATTACAGTCAACTGTGTAGTAGAAAAAAACTTATTGAGGTATGTTTCCCTGTAAGGATGCAGAAAAAAGGGAACTTTTACTCCAGCAACTGTACTATTCACAGATGACAGAAACTTCCTGAAAATAACAAAAATATTTTATTACGTCTGACCTCCTGTGGTCTAGTGGCTAGTGTTGCCGCCTCACAACACAGAGGTCCCAGGTCCGAATCCTGGTATGGGCTTGGATGTTCGTGCCGTAACGGTCATGCATGCCCAGGGGGCCCTGGGTTCTAATCACAACATGAGCTTGGATGTTTGTGTCATCATGGTCACTAAGATCGGGATTGAGACTGCTGGAGAATCAATACACTCATCACGTATCAAATTTGGCATACGACACTTAAAATGACAGTCCGCAGTTGAGCTGGTATGCCAAGGACCTGAACGGGCTGTTGAACCAGGGAAGAAGAACTTTTTATGAGGCTTGGTCAACCCTCAGATTAGATTAGGATTGATTTAGGAGAAATAGCCCACACCTGAATTTGTCTATTTTCTGGAGAAGCACCTTTGGAACCCGTGAAACTGTTGGTTCGCTCTGAGACAACTTGCAACAGACCAATCAAACAAATCATCTTGTGTGATTTTAATAATATATAAAAACTAATAAACAACTAACATACAGTTTATTTATTATACCTTAATGAAAATCTACTTGTGTACAGTGTTTGTTGCCTATCAATTTACATTTGCAATAAGTGGAAGAAAACTAGTCAAGAAACTGTCATAAGTCTTATGAATAATTATCCTGCCTTGTTTAATTATATTAACAAGTATTATCCCCAATTGAATCAAAATATATTTTTGACCTGAACGAATTTAAATGATTACTTGAATAAATTGTTTAAGTCTATTGACAATCAATTTAAAAGCGAGAGAAACGACAGAGCTGAGAACCTAATTATGTAACTGCAGTTAATATTATTTTATTGACTTAGTGTTGGTGGTGAATGTGAATAGAATTTTGGGTAGTAGGGGGAATCAGATGAAGAGAAATAAATGAATAGTTATTTGAAAAGTGAAGAATAAGGTGCCAGAAGACTGCCAACAGCCACAAAGCCTCAAGCGTAAAACTCTTCAATCATCAATGTGATGGGGACAGAGCGTATTGCAAAACCAATATAAGCTGAGACAATAAGACATGCTTTTACAGGACAATAGTGATAATAATAAAATCATACAGTCAACCACTCATTATGCAAGGAATGTATCTGTGAATAACTATGTAATGTATAAATTCCTCTAGGGTTTCCAACCGGGTCAAAGAGATTATAAGTGATGTTTCAATCGCTTGCTCTGCCATAATCTTTAGACGGAAGTATCAAAATTCAGTTAGTATGAACATTTACAAAGTCCGAGCCAAATCTGTGCAAGCACAAACTGCCTCTGATTGGATAGATGTTGATGTGGGAACGTCTCCAATTGGTCTACTTTCTTCCTCATGCTCTAGTCTCCAGTGGCTGTGGTCATGTGTCCCGTCCTTGTTGCATCTGGGATCCGGTGACTCAGCCTCACGTTCCTCCAGTGAATCACTGGGTTCCACGCTAGGCTCAACTGGAATCCAGAATCTACACAGATTTGGCTCGGACTACATAAATGCTCATGCTAACTCAATTTTTTGATACTTCAGACTGAATATGGCGGCAGAGCAAGCCACTGAAATGTCACTGGTAATCTCTTTAACCCGGTTGGAAACCCTAGAGGAATTTATGTGTGCCGTTCACTGAGAAAGACCTTGTACTTTAATAATCATGTAACGTCTGTGCCGAAGAAGAAAGGACAACTGTGGCATGAGCACGAGTTAATGGCGGAAGCCCTGGGCAAGAGATTACGAGTGACGGCGGTTCCATTTCTCCCCATCCAACAAACTTTGCGTTTTCATTTGAAAAGCATCCACAAAGGCAAAGATCGCTCGCTGCCTGCAACCCAACACACTTACCTTTCAATTTCACACCCACACGAAAGGCATAGACAATAATATACACTGTACGGCAGGTATTGCTTGAATTTTAGGGATCTATTGTAAGGACATAACCTCACTACAAATTCCTCTTCCTCTTCTTCTTCCGCTCTACAACTCATTTACAGGCCTGCGGAATGTCATGTTGTGAGATATTCCAAATTTGGAGTGACACGTGGTCAGCGTGTTGACCCTCCAGCCGTCCTTATCCTGGTCTTTGTCACCATGAGGACACAAACATCCAACCAAGCCCATGCCAGAAAACCTGGGTTGTGAGGCAGTGACGCTAGCCACTTGACCACTGGAGGTCGGTGCACTAGAAAATTAGAACACTGAAAACCCAAACTAGTAGAAGCTTCTATTTGTTAAGAATGATCGGAAGGGAACACATGTTATATTAATTTGAAAAGGAACTTCTTTTAGGAGTATATATACATAAGAAACAAATGGAAATATGTTCACTTAATATTGAAGTACTTCTTAAATAAAGGAAAATGGGGGTGAAATTCAAATGCAAATTTTCAACTTGACAAATCAAATTCATATAAGATATTTATGCCTCGGTTCAAATCAAATTACTTTGGCGATACTGAAATTTATTTGAGAAATCCTCTACGTCCCGTTTTTCAAATACTAATTATGTTGGTTTAGTATTTCTCACCTTTCTCAGCCTTCGATCACTCCTGTTTCACTTCTCTCAAATTTCCTCTTCAAGTCGCTTGCCACTGGAATACAACACAACTTGTGAGCAAGTGTCAACAACCGTAATTAAAAGATTCAAGCAAAGAAATATTCCAACAGCAGCAGCGACAACAACAACATTGGCGATTACTTAATGTTGACGTTTCCTGTAGTTTACTTAAGATCCTGAGCTGCAAGAGTAAGAATCAAAATACGGATGCAGTTAAAGTTGAATCAGGCTAATTACGAGCAAGACATGAAGGAATTATTAAACAACCTGCAACATTGTATCATTATTATTACATCGCTGCTCCTTTCTTTCTTCTTTCTGTAAAACGTAGTCATAGTTCTACGAACTAAACACGCGTTCGTCTAATTTCAAAATCCAGACGAGCACAATTTTAATTTGATACGGCGTAGTTAACAGCTGTTACGAGTGTCGGAACGGCAAACAGGTCGCCAACGTACCGGAATGAAACTCACTAAATCAGCTGGCGTAAGCCGTAAATCAGAGATGTTTTTATTTTTATTTTAAAAACTTTTATCGTACAGATTATCAGTTAGGACGATAACGATACAGTATATACAATATTAAAAAGGTATATAATTAACATGATAAAGTGAAGATAGGTTAATTCATTTAATTAACCTACTTTAGGAGAATTGGTTATGTTTATTTATTTTGCGAGTACCTGAGGGGCATACGACTTAGGTGGGTGAGGATTGACAGGTAGAGAACTGATTTATGGAGGATTAATGAGGATGTGGTTTGCGGACATGATGGTAGAGTGGGTTAAGGTCATCATCAGGGGGAAGGAAGGATGAGGTCAATCAGAAGTTTTCTTTTGAGGCGACGGGAGCGTGTGGAGGAGGATTGTTGTGAAATTGCTGGATCGTGGGGTTTGGATGATTGAGTGCGCTTTTGATTAGGTTTGTTATGGATTTGGAGATTACTGAGTTTACATTGGGAATTTTGATGTTTTTATGGATAACGGAATTTCTCAGGTACCAGCCAGGGAGAGTTTGTGATGGTGCGTAGTATTATGTTTTGTTTGGTTTGAATGGGTTTTGGCTGTTTATTGGCTATTTATTTATTTGGCTATTTATATTTGTAATTATGAAAGAACATTATTAGAACACTAATTTTTTTGAGGGTAGGATGTAAAAATATTTATCAATTATATATGTATATAAGGTACAAAAATATATGTCTTCTGTATGAGAGCTTAAGAAAATCTTATTACAAGTTAAAAATTAATGAATATTTACAGTATATTGTAATATTAATAAAGCAACCTAACTATGTAAAATCTCTGACTTGTTCAACATTCTTGAAGCTTGTGCTTCTCTATAGGATCTATGGAATATGATTTTATACTTGTACTAAATATTAGTTGCATAAAATGTAGATTTGTGAGCAGTTAGTTTCATTGTCTTTAAATTGACTTAAAGTGGAATTCAATAGAAACAGTGATTTTTGCAGTAAAATTTTCATATTACTCCTAAGGAATAAGATTATGTGAAACGTTTTCAACAGTTATTGATTTTGTTCCAGTTTTTGTGTTTCTTGTTGTTATGTATGGATGGTGTCACCCACATTGGGACATTCAATGTCTTTACCTGTATGGAAAAATTAGACAAAGTTATCAATATGAATTTACCATTGGGTTTGGTAAGTCTCGACTCACAGACGGTTTTTGAACTTGTTGTTGTGCTATTCAGTCATTCATCCATGCTAATCTATCTTGTGCAAGCCTTTTCCTTTGACACACAACCACATCCTCCCTAATAACGTATTCCATTCTCGGCCTCACTCTTCTGCTCTTCACCTCACACACCCACTTCCTGCTGATGATAATTTTACAAGATTATCGTGTATTAAAATGTGGCCCTTTATTAAATCTATCCCTTTTGAAGAAAGAGCAGGAGACAGGATGGCGAGGAGGAGGTTCCTCGCGCTTCTCCGCACACAAACTATCAGCCACGAACCTACTCGAACACTGTCTGATAGATAGGTGCTGTTTGATGAAATTATAAAAATATTAATATATATAAATTAATGTGACACAAGGCTGGAAATGGAACACCATGAAAGGGTATAATATAGTCTTGTTGCAAAGACTCACTAGAGTAGACGGATACGTAGATTGTAGATTAGACAAGAAATCTTAATATGTTTGCTTAGTAATTGTTTATTTATGAATTATTGTAAAAAATTGTAATAATCTGTGTAAAAAAGGCCTAATTCAGACTACGTAGTAGGTGGTTAGTTAAAAAAATTATTTTTTAAAAAAATCCCCTTCAAAGTCCTCCATACATTGTTTGCTCTTCCCCCATTCTGTTTAGAATTTCCTCATTAGTAACTCTATCCACCCATCTCATTCTCCTGTAGCACCACATTTTGAAAGCTTCTATTCTTTTCCTTTCCCCCCCAACTCCTCCCATCCACATTTCACACCCACATAATGGCACACTCACTTCCTAATATTCACACTAATAATACCCGTAAGTAAATTCATCTTTTTTGCAAAAGAAATTGCCTGCGTAATTCTACGTTTTATATCTACTGCACTATTACCATCCTTGTTTTTATTACTCTGCCCAAATAGCAGAATTCCTTACTTCCTTCAAAATATCCCCTTCCCAATCTAACATTCTTTGTTATTCTACTGTTTCCCAAACTACACTCCATCACCTTGCCTTTCCCTCCATTAATCCTCATACTGAAGTTTTTTATAATCATTTGTCATGAATAAATTTCACAACAATAATTATATGCTTCCTTCTTGGTTCTGTAATTTTTCCTAAACAGTAGTGCGTATTTGTTGCCCCTTTTGTGGATTTATTCTGATAAATGGAATTCATTGTGTACTAATTATTGACAAGTGGATCTGATTTTGAAACATCAGTTACAAGGCATTCAAAGCTTTTACATGTGATGTAAACATTGAACCTTGACGCAGACGTTCACTAAAAATTTGGACTCAATGTCGACTACCTTACAGATTCCCGAAGTGAATTATTGATTTTGGGGCATTTATGTAGCCTGCATGTTTAATTTTAATCAAATTATCAAATTAAAAGTTACTTTCAAATTATTCTCGAAATGCATTAATGGGGGATTTTTGTGCATATATAGGCAGGAGAGGAATAAAACTGAATTTACAGATTTGGGGGGAGGGGCTATTTTTAAGTGGTTTTTCTGATTTTACTGCTCCGGGGAAAACCCCTATGAGTAACTGATATTGAGCCAACATTTGACTTCATGGAACTCCAGAAGTTTGTTCGAAACCAAGGAGAACGTGGCGCAGAAAGAGTAATAATTGCAAAATACATCACATTTTGTTTCAATCAAATGCCAGTGTCCCGTGTGAGAGAGGAGTGAAGTGGGGGATGGGGGGGAGCAACCCTCTGTGGTAGCCTATGCTGCACAAGCTTTTTCATTTCTACGTAACTACCACATCCCATATTCTCTCGAATCTCCTTACAAAATTTTTGTACCTACTAAATGTTTAAAAGTTAAAACTTCTTTCATGAGAACATCTCTGGATGTTCATTTCTCTTAATTGTAGGATAAAGTTAATAAATAAATGAGAGTTCAACTCATTCTTATTTATTAACTTCCCAAATATTAATTTTTTGATTTCTTTACTTTTTATGCCTCCTTTAAAGTAATAGTGGTTCACTAATCGTGAAATACTTTATTCTCTTTGAATAAATTAATATGGTTGAGTATGGCTCATAATTGTTACTAAATTCAAGGCAAAATACATATCATTCACATGTTAATATTCTGACACTAATATTTTGACACTTCAGTCACTGATTTTCTCTTCAACCAGGTTGGAAACCCAAGAGCAATTTATACTTATCTTGCAAATATTCACATTATTTTCATAATGAAGAGAAGTTGTTAATTTTGTGCGGAGACATTAAAAATAGCATCATTATTTTATAATTTGTTTCAATCATTTTCAGTTTCTGCCACACTTGTGATGCAATGTTCCTAAACCCCTGTTCCTGTAATAAAAGATAAGATCCTGTCAGCTAATGGAATTTTAGGCGAGGTCAAGGCAGGATGAGAAACTAACCGGCTTAACTGCCAGAAATTAATGAACATTTGAGAATCGAAATTTAAAATATGATATTAAACAACTGTAACAGTAGAATTACTTTATTTATTTGTCAATTCATCTTTCTAGGATTAGTTAACTGAAAGTGGAGCTGTTAATATCACAGCTGTCTACCCCTTAGAGGAACAATTACTGACACTGAAATCACCAGAAAATGAAATTATTCAGAATTTCTTTCTGTTACTATGTTTCTTTTATATTATTTCAGAAATTAAGCAGAGAGATTTGTTAACAGCCACACAATGTTTTTATATTTACATGAATCACATGTCGTCGTACATGACCATTCTCTTTACGCAATTACGAGCACTGTCGTAACCAACTTCCTAAATACAAAAATGGTTTGTCTCATTTTCAACTATCACTCCGTTAACACCGAATGTTATGTTCATATGTAGAACATACAGAATAATTAATTCTACACACCAATCAACAGCATTAACATATTCAATTGATTAATTAACAACTTTCCTGATCTTATTAGAGGCTCTGGTTTGGTCATCATACCACATTTTAATCTGGTGTTGAAAATCAACCAAACTTCTATGGGTTTGACAAAGAAATGTTTTATTTCAAAGTGTTAAATTTACAATATTCTTCAAAGACCTTGAAGAGATAGTACACAAGTTTTTATTATTGCTTAATTACTTTTTACATTTATTGGACTAGCAAATTAGTGACTTAACATTGAAACACCCTTCTGTATTACAGTTAGACTTTTTACATTTCCTCGTGTAAATTATATTTTTATTTCTGATATCAAAGCTACAGACATAAGAGTTTCCATATGGAAAGGAAACTTGTTTTGCAGACTGTGATGCCAGTAAATTTTTTTAACTTGAATGACACAATTCCGCTATAGCAGTTACACTACAATAAAACAATAGCAATGTACAGTTCAGTAAAAGTAAGTAACATCCTTCTTGGATGTGCTAGTGTCACGGATAGCTGACGGGTATCTGGGACACAAGATATACAGAAAACCTACGCACACCAATAGGTATCTGAAGGCCGCATCTCATCACCACGAAGCCCAAAAACGAGCACTTATAAAAACTCTATTTTTAGAGCGGAAAAAAATATGCGACAATGATAGCCTGAAGCAGGAGAAAACGAAATTGAGGCAGGCCCTCAACCAGAACGGTTATACCAACCAAACCATCTCCTGAGCTTTAAAACGTCAAACATCCGCCAAAAATACACTTGGAATAGACAAAGCATTCCTCCGATACGTAAAGGGAGTAACTGAACGTATTGGTGGGATCCTGAAAAAACATGACATTACTCCTATTTTCAAGAGTCGGACCACGATATCTGGCCTTCTTCCACCAGTAAAAGACAAGCAGGACAAACTGCTGCCGTGTGAATGCGGCAAGTTGGCAGGTCTGTGAGAAAGAACACGACCGCTATATACGACTGAAACAGTTCAATATGTCTGCCATTGCAGAGCACGCTATAGAAGCTAACCAAGTTACTAGTTAGAGAAGACTATTTCCGGGCACGGAAGATATGCTAAGCCATTGAAATCCGGAAGAACCCGGAAAACATCAACAGAGACGCTGGCTATGAACTTCGCCTCCTCTGTGGTTTTCCTGTCTTCAGAACAAACAGGGAAAAGTACGCGACATAAACAAACGGCCGGACGCAAGTTGACCTTCAGGCAGCTGCCTATATATAAGCTGCCTTGCCAGCAAGGCTAATCAGTCCTGGCCTAGCCTTTATATTGCTTGGTGCTCACAAGCGAAACGTTGGCAGACACGCCAAGAATTTACGTGGCCTAACAGCCCAAAAACCGATGTCAAATATGAAATTAACTACACATTAGAACTAAATCACACTCTCAGGTAATTGATTATCATTAAGGTAAAGAATTATATCAGTATTTTGTTGAACACTGTGGGGAGAAAGCCTCCAGCAGCAGTCAGACAGCTATACTATTCCAATCCCTTACAAGTTCCCTACGTCAGGTCTCTGATATCGTTCTTTAATTTTAATATCCTTGGCCACGTCGTGAAATGAGAATTGGTGGATAAAGTCTAATTGAGGCGTCTCTTGTTACCTAAACAGGCATTTCCTTCGCCCTGAATATTATTACCTTCTTCTTATTGGAAAAAGAAAGAAAAAGGTCTTCTCACAATTTGTTGTTTGTATTTCATCTGAAAACCAACGGCGTTTAAAAAATTGTAAGCAATTTAACTGTTGAAATCTTTGTCTTTTTCAACCAGTTACCTATACAAATAAGATAATACAGGAGATGCCCTCAACATCTAGCCAATCACAGACTTGCCTCAGACTATATAAATGCTTACACTTACCAAATTTGACAATTCAGTCTGAAGATGACGGCAAGGGCAAGCCATGGAAACATCGCTGTTAAAATCTTTGACCCGGTCGGGAACCCGAGAAGAATTTATTCACGCCATTCACCGGGAAAGACCTCGTACTTTGAGATAATATTATCTTAAAAGGCCTTTATAAATTATTTTAAAACACAATTGTGTGATATATTACATTGTAAAATTTTTAACTGTCAATGTAAGACATTAACCAACGATTTTTGTAGCATACAATTGGCATGTTAAGTTACCGAAAAAAGCTATTACCCTTCATCAATTATAAATATCTCCAATAGTTATTGTACATATGTAAATATAGCAAGCATTATTTGCAAGTCGACCTATTCTGGCCAAGTGATGGTCAATCAATATTTCACACTTACCCCGAAATTACAAACTCACACAAGGAATCTTCTTTTCAACCTGACTCAAATAGCTATAGCATCCCGAACACGTCCGTATCCTATCGTATGCCTTTCTTTCGCCCTCAATTTTCTACATCATCGTCTTCTTTGGCTCTACAGGCCATTTAGGGTCTGGGCCTGCTGGGTTGACTGTGGACTGTCATCTTGCGCGACAAATTCTGATACGTGGTCAGCGTATCACTCTTTCCGTAGTCTCAATCCCGGTGTTTGCGACCGAGTCGACACAAAAATCCAAACCCGGGACAGGATTCGAACAAGGGACCCCTGGGTTGTGAGACAGCCACACCACAGAAGGTCGGCAATTTTCCTAAAAAACCTACTTTTATTAATTTGTTCTTTGCCTCGTACCGACCGTTTTGCTAAAGACGATTTTTTTTGCCCTCTTTTCACATTTTTATTGTTATGTGCCCTATTCTATCAGTGAAATGTATTCATCAAACATACATTATATTTCAACTGTCTAAACAACCCATCCTGCCATTCTAATCATTATATCACTAACTTTGTTTCTAACTCCATTCTTCAGTTCACCTGAAGTGAATGTGGTTGTTGTAGAAATTTGTCATGTGGACTCATTGTGTCATCTGTTCTAACATAGAAAATTTTTTTTGCCCGATATTTCCAAACTATTTCCCTTCCTGTCTGACTACGACTGCTGCGGCTCATCCATTTGGATTTTGATAATCCTCTATCCTAAATTGTTATATGTTAACATGCACACATCATAAAGGTCTCAGTTTTGAAGTCTAATACTGTTTTATGTGACACATCATCACATAAACATTAGCTGATAAAAACATTCTTACAAAAATAAACGTGCAACAGACCTTACTAAAGACAATTATAATACACATCAATTATTTTAGTTTGTGCCCAAATCTCTCCAAACTAAAATTCATATTTTAAAACTAAGAACAAATATTTAAAAATAACTTTGTGTGGCTCAAATAATGATAATGCATTAATACCATTTGGCCATGATGGGGAAATTTATTTTATTTAGCTCCATTGTAGAAATGATAACATCATCCCTAACTTCATTGTGCCTTCTGTGGATTTCTAAGATGAATGAATCCTCAAATGTCTTGTTAGATGAGCAGATTGCTTGAACGTTTTATCACACTCAACACACTTGAATGGCTTTTCTCCAGTGTGATTCATCATATGCATTTTTAAATTAAAGGAAGTAGTAAATAATTTAAAACACTCAACACATTTATATGGCTTTACACCTGTATGAATCATCATATGTTTTGTTAGTTGACAGGATTGTTTAAATGTCTTATCACACTCAACACACTTAAATGGCTTAACTCCCGTATGACTCATCATGTGTACTCTTAAACTACCAGCATTTCTAAATAATTGAAAACACTCGACACACTTGAATGGCTTTTCACCTGTATGAATCTTCATGTGATCTGTTAGCTGAAAGGATCGTATGAATGACAGGTCACACTCGACACACTTATAAGGTTTTTCACCTGTATGAATCCTCATGTGTGTTGTTAGAACATTGGATTGGGTAAATGTTTTATCGCACTCAACGCACTTATATGGCTTTTCTCCTGTGTGAATCCTCATATGTTTTGTTAGTGAATAAGATTCTGTAAATGCTCTATCACACTCGGCACACTTATATAGCCTTTCGCCCGTATGAATCCTCATGTGTACCTTTAAAATACTAGACTTTGTAAACAATTTAAAACACTCGGCACACTTAAATGGCTTTTCACCTGTGTGAATCCTCATATGGTTTGTTAGTTCACCGGATTGATAATATGCTTTGTCGCACTCGGAACACTTAAACGGCCTCTCGCCTGTATGAAACCTCATGTGTATTTTTAAATTACTGTAAAATGTAAACAATTTAGAACACTCGGAACATTTAAACAGTTTTGCGCCTGTATGAATCCTCTTGTGCTTTTCTAGTTGAGACAATTTTGTGAATTTTTTATTGCATTCAACACAATTAAATGTGTTCTCATTAGAGTTTGAAGCAGACATTGCGTAATTTGCCAATATTTGTGTGCGAAAAAATCAAAATCTAATATTATACTTTTTACCCCTTTGTTATACTATTTATTTAAGTCAAGAGGTGTAATGACCTACCTATAATTCAATTACATGTCCATATTTGGTACGCAGGTGTATCATGTTTGACAAACTCACCTGAAATCAAATAAAATTAGGCATAAGGTGATTTCTAAAATATTTCATGTTACAAATAACTCATTTTAAATATCATCATTAAATTTAAAAGGTCATGATTGGAGGAAGATTGTGCACGAAAACAATTAAAAATGTGGAAATGTAAAAAAAGCATAGCAATTATTAAGTGACGATTGCTACCAGAAAATGTTAAATTAAGTTACAAATTAATCCACGCCCTTTTGCCAAAAAGAAATGCAATTACTTCAGTGACTGAAGATGACGGCAAGAACAAGCCGTTGAAACGTCACCGTCAAAACCTTTGACCCTTGTTGGAAACCCGAGAGGAATTTATACATCACCATTTCACTGGGAAAGACCTCGCACCTTTAATACAATTACATATCTGACTGTTATTAACCCTCTTTTATAACCTCAATAAAATAAAAAATACTATTATAGAAGCTAAATACAATAAAAAGGTTCCGGAGAAAGATTAGAATTATTGCAATTCAGTTGTTATTAATATTTATTTGTCATAGTTTGACTTACCCTGTAGGACTTCACAATGTTTTACACAGGAAGGAAAATATTTATTCTTTCACTGTGATTTAACAACCTACTGCTGTTGTAGATCTTACAATTTATTTGTGTCGGTCTGTTTCAGTTTCTCCTTGCACTTGTGATGCAACGGTTTCTAATTCAGTCTCCTAACCCTGAAATGGAAGACAAAATCCTTAATAATTTCAGACGAGGTTCACCACTAATTGATACTTTTGCCAAAAAGAAGTACAGTTACACATTTGACGGTTGTTAACCCCCTTTTTAAGAGCTGAATAAAATCAAAATAGTGCTTATAGAAGCTAAATACAATGAAAAGGTCCTTGAGAAAGATTTGAATTATCCTAATTCATTTGTTATTAAAATTTACTTACCCTGTAAGATTTCACAATGTTTTACACAGGAAGAAAAATATTTATTCTTTCACACTGATTTAATCTACTGCCGTGTGTAGCGGAATTGATATTAGAATCCTTACCTTACAATTTATTGGCGTCAGTCTCCTTCAGTTTCTGCTGTACTTGAGACTCAATGGTTTCTAATCACTATTCAATCTCCTAATCTTGAAATAGAAGACAAAATCATTGCAAAACTAATGGAATAATTTTTAGTCGAGGTCAAGGTAACCTTTGACTACTTGGATGACAATAAAATGAAAAACACGAACAGAACATTGAAATGTTTACACAACAAAAACATCAACATGAAGTCTGTTGGGTTGTATTAAACACTGAAATTCAAATAAATTAATTTTTTGGTCTGGGGGGGGGGGAAGATTTCAGATGTAACCTATATATATAGTACTGTTGAAGGGGTATAAACAGTAAGAAAGGAGGGAACACTGCAACAAATTCTGAATTCGACTCGAGTCTGTAATACGAATTTAGGGTAGGATCAGAAACTAACCTGCAAAAGAAAAGGGGGGGGGGGGCGAAATATTATAACTGACATGCGGAATAAATTTTGTTGTCATTTACGTCTAAGGTAACAGAAAAAAAAAGGAGGTTAGTGTTGTCGATTACACAGCCGTACCTTGACGCTTCTGACGCGAGTGGAAAGTTCACCAACCTTAAAACACTAAAACCACCAGACTTGCAAATTTCTCTTTCTGTCATTACATTCGCCTTTTATTAGTTTAGAAGTTGGCGCACAGATTTGTCAACAGTTACGCCAACTTTACGGTATATCAACTAATGCGGAAGTAGTTTTTAAATTATGAGTCCTGCGTTAGGCTAGGTTTACACGGGCAGTGATGTCTGCCAGAAAACGAGGGGCATACCAACATTTTTAGCAACGATTTCCTAATATTCACACTTATAACAGCCGTAAGTAAATTACTCTTCCTTGCCTGCCTGTCTGTGCTATCCTACTCTAGTTTATTATTCACTGTTTGCACATACTGCACTCCATCACCCTTGGTCTTCCCTCTATTGATCCTCATATTGAACTCTTTTTTTTTTCCTGCGTATTCCATATTCATGCCTTTTGGTCGCATTTGTACTAAAACTGCTCCCAGGAACAAGGCATCTTTCAAAGGGAAAAACCACAGCCGCTACTTGCCGAGGCTTATACGTGAAATAAACTCTGCCAACGGTAAAACTCAAAAATCCCCGACTGATTTGTATAGCAGTTTATATCATTTCCCCCTGCGCATTAAGGCTGTATGTAAAAGATGATTTTCTAACTTATTTGACGTTTTTTCTTCTTTATAACCGATATAACTGGAAATTCTGTAAACTATCAGCGGTTACTTAACGGAAAATTATTTTCGTTTGTTGTGTTGGATATATTCATTTCCCACAATTATCAGATGTTAAATTATGACATCAAAACATTGAAGGGCAATTTTTTAGCCTTTCCGTTTTCCTGTGTTTGTCGTTTATTATTATTACTTTTAGCATTTTTTATTGGATGAAATAGCTAAGGTTTAGTTTCATGTATTTTCTTTTGCTTATATTTCTATATTTGTGGAAATTTCGTAGAAAGATTTTAAGAGATTAATTACACCAGTTTAAAATTTTACGTTGTTTTATAATATGTTTTGATGTTTAACGTGAAAGTTAAATTTGGAGATGATGAGAGTAATTAGATTACTCAAAATACTTTAAAAACTTCATGTATTTTTTTAAAAAAAATTTCAATACTCTGAAACAAGGTGAAGCTCCATACTCACATTCTATTTGACATAATGCAATTTATGTAGGATTTTTGATAAATACTGTAGGTGATTCATTAAGGTTATTTAATATAAATAAACCTTGACCAAAATAGTTATAATGCACCTGGGGCAGTGCAAGTGATGATAAAACAATAGTTACTTTAGCTAAACTTTTAAGTGTAAAATGATTTAAGGATTAATTTTATAAGATGTATCAGATGTTATATGAATTTTTGTTAATGGTTTCAGATATCCCAGGAGGAAACATTGTATTATAAAATGGACGTATCTGTGGATGAAAGAAAAACAGATGCAAATACATACAAATGTTTCGAATGTGACACGACGTTCTCCAACTCGAGTAACTTGGCAAGACACACGAGGACTCACGTGGGAGAGAAACCGTTCCAGTGCGTTAACTGTGACAAAATTTTCTCACAATTGGGTCACCTTAATAGACACATGAAGTACCACACGGGCGAGAAACCGCACAGATGCGCCGTGTGTAAAAGAACTTTCTCAGAGTCGAGCAGTTTGAAGAGGCACACCAAAATTCACACCGGGGAAAAGCCGTATAGATGTTTCGCGTGTGACAAAACTTTCTCAGAATCGGGTAGCTTAACGAAGCACGTGAGGATCCACACAGGCGAGAAACCGTACAGGTGTGTCGAGTGTGATACATCGTTCACTCAGTCCAGTAGCTTATCGAATCACATGAGGATTCACACGGGCGAAAAACCGTTTCAGTGTGTCGATTGTAAGAAAATGTTCTCGCAGCTGGGGCTGCTTAACAGGCACATGACAAAACATGCCGCCGAAAAGTCGTACAAGTGCATCGAGTGTGGTACAGTATTCTCCTGCTCAAGTACCCTAATGAAGCACGCGATGAGTCACGCAGGGGAAAAGCCGTACCAGTGCATCGAGTGTGATAAAGCGTTCTCTCAATTAGGGCACCTCAATACACACATGAGGATTCACACTGGTGAAAAGCCGTTCAAATGTCACGAGTGCGATAAAACATTCTCAAACTCGAGTAATCTGACAAAACACGTTATGATTCACACTGGCGAAAAGCCATTTGGTTGTCACGAGTGTGATAAGATGTTCTCAAATTCGAGTAATTTGACTAGACACATGTGGATTCACACCAGTAAAAAGTCGTGAAATTTCTGGTAAGAAGGCTTGATTGGATGTGACCATAAATTGAGAAACTTGTTTAACCTCACTAACGCTCACAAAATGCAATCAGTATTTATATTTCACATTTAAGTGTAACAATTACTGATTTTAGATGGATGTTAATATATTTTCTTATTCTCACTATGTCAAAATCCATTGTGGAATTTCATGTTTGAAAGAATTTTTATTTATTTATTGAAGTTATGAAAGTAAATAAAATAACTGTAACCTCTGTGTAACATATGCTCTAATGTGTATTTTACATTTTCTGGGCTTTCAATTTTTTTTTCTTAAATGTTGGTTACTTTGAATAGCTTGTTATGTTATCTTCATCCCGGTGAATAGATTGATTATAAAGCCCTTGGGTTTCCACCCGCGCTTTATCGATTGTAAAACACAACGTTCTCCGCCATCGTTTTCAGGTAACTAATGCTGTGGGCGTCGGTTACCTGAAGACAACAGCTGAGATAGCTTTAGAAATGTTGTGTTTTACAATTGAAATTGATATAGCCCAGGAAGAAACCCGAGAACTTTGTATTCAATTTGATAGCTTGAAATGTTCTGCCCAAAAGAACTACCTGGTCAACCAAAATAAGGAAAATCAGGCAGAATTTTGCATTGTATGTCATTTTTTAAGTAAATTAATATTGGATGAAGAGTTCTCGGGATTCCAGTTGGTTGATGTCGTTTGTAGTACACAACGTTTCTATGGCTGACAGCGCCATCACCCGGCTGAAATCCCGAGAACTCTCCGACTCTTCGTCGGGAAAATCTACATTCTCTATTAAATTAATATTGTCTATCATTCATCAACTTGATTAAAAATATGGGAAGTTTAATCAATAATTACAGAATTCAACCAATAAGTAAAGAAAATTATGACATTTGTGGTTATACAGGTTAGGCCTTGCTACTCAGCAGAAACATTTTGAGTTACGCTAATGATGAAATAGCTCAAGCAAAAGTCACCGCTTGTGAAGGCAAAAAAAAAAAAAGAAAATGATCCACGAAGGTCTTGCGCTGGGTCAGATTTATTGTTTCGTTGAAACGAGGATGAACGGTGTACAAGGTTGGGACAAAAGGAAGAGTGTGCCAAAGAGAAGGTCCAGGTAGAAAAGCAACTGCCCCTCCCCCCAAAAAAAAAATTGCTGTACATAAAACGCAACATGGATTTATGTATGTCATTGATAAACTTCAGGATATGCAAACTAATGTTAACTCCAATCTGTTAAATGTAACTATGTTGTGCTTCTGAAGCATTTCACGTAACTTTCGAAAGCAGGAATACTGTGCCTGATCCCAAAGAGCCACTGATTCAAATTATAGAACAGGATGGAGCTAGGACAAAATTCGGAAGATTCGCACAGTCAATGTTACCCTCAAATTATAAAAATGGACAGCATCAAAATCACGATAAATACAATTCTCAAAATGTTTCCCACTCAAATGGAAATCAAATAAAAAAGTTAAAAACCCACATAAAAAAAGAGTACACTAAAAACAAATATTTCTCTTACTACAAGTAAAACATTGTACAAACCCAAATAGCATTTAGCGAAAGCTTGTCCTCAAGCCGTGAGGTAACGCAGTACAATTCTCAGCCTCCTAGTTCCACCACACACAGGATTCCCCGTCAAGACTGAATATGGCCTTGTGTCATCTGTCAAAGACCAAATGTAAGGGCTACGAAGAATGGAATTCACCAAGGGGGTCATGGAGGAGGGACTAGTTGTAAGGAAATGAAAATGCTTGCGCAAGATAGGTTATCATGGGGGGGTCGGTGGATCAGACCAGTCTTCTAAGGACTGAATACCACGATGACGACATTCATTGTTAACCTTCTTCGTCACACGTTCTAATGCGTGGACGTCCTTGTCTTACTCTTTTCTTGGTGTCTGTTGAACCATGACAATCAGATAGAAACAGACTGTCACATGTGTATAATTTGTTATGTAAATACATATGTAGTGTTAATTAAGAACGAATTGCCAGTTATAAAGTTTAAATTCTATCAAAATTGTAATATTGACGTAAATTCTTTTTATTAGCGAGTGAATTGTTTTCGTTTTTATTACAAAAGCTCATTTATTAATATATAAATATCGCACTTAAAAATTAATTTCTGTATTTATTCCTGGGTGTCCTGATAAGTAATAAATTAAGTTGGACTTGTCGAACCGAGCTCGGTCACGGGTGCTGTAAGAACTGCGTCCGCCTTCAGTGACCTAAAAACATGAAAACGAGTTTACTTTGCATATTTAACAACGTATTTTTGTCATGTGCATTTTTATTCTGGGGCAAAGATGAGGGTTTTTCTCGCCTCAAAACAGTATGTCAAGTCACTTCACAAACGTCGTGCCAATACATTGACTTGTCACTAGAAATAAACGCTTCTTTGCGAACAATTCTGATGTTCATCGCTTCAGTACAAGGAACAAGAAAAAAACTATAAAAAAATGTAAATCATTGAGGGTCTTGCAAAATTAGAGGGAAGTGTGTGTGTGTGGGGCAAAAACAGAAGACAGGGAGGCCAAGAATGGAATTCGCTAAGAAGGTTAGGGAGGAGGGGCTAGTAATAAGAAAATGAAAATGCTTGCGCAAAATAGGTTAGCATGGAGGAGGGGGGGAAGGGATCAGACCAGTCTTCTTAGGACTGAATAGCACGACGACGACATTCATTGTTAACTTTTTTCGTCCCATGATCTAAAGCATGGACATCCTCGTCTTACTCTTTTCTTGATTTCTGTTTCCTTTACTTGCCCTTCAACTCTAATTACTGCAGACTGCCTTCTAATGTTTTATGTTTGTTATATAAATAAAAAAAACTCAGATTCGGAGTATTGCCAACATATTTTCTTGAAACACCCCGAGGCACTAACAATTTTATCTTGATACTTTATCTGACAAGTACCAATGGAGATCATAAGGTTACTTAATAATAAACGAGTAGTTTCTTTTCAAGTCTCGGATGTTGACAGTTGAAGAACTAGGGAATTTTTAGTAAAGCATTGTACGTAACCTTAAATAAAGTGTTTGTATGTTGGCTACATCATTGATGGTTTTGTTAAGCAGTTCGTTTACTGTTGAATTTAAGCAGCGAGACAAATTGCACCCACGTTAATGTTGCGCTTGTTTCGATTTGGTTAGTAACAAACCAACGTCATTACTAGGTTATATACTAATAAGACTAATTCATGTTCGAAAACAATGTACGGCGTTTAATGTTGTGTATTTTAATGTTCTCATACGCGTCAGTAGAACATTTATTTACCTTCGCCCATTAAAATTGATTTCGGTTCGTTAAATTCAGCTTTATAATTCCTGCATCATCAGGAATATGCCCTGAATCGAACTTTAAATTTACCTACACCAAATCAAGAAGTGTAAAATATTGGTTTTAATTAACGTGTTGTTGTGGTATTCAAGCCCTAAGACTATTCTGACGCCAACCCCTCCATGCTAACCTATCCTGCGCAAGCCTTTTCATTTCCCCATAACTATTACATCCTCCATAAATATGCTTGGAGGTTTCCCATCCTTTGCCTCCCTCTCATGTTCTTACCCTGCCCCACACACACACACTTCCCTCTAGTACTGATTTTACAAGACCCTTCACGTCTTAACACGTGGCCTACTAATCTATCCCTCCAAAGTCCTCCATATCTTTTGCACTTCTTCCCCCCCCCTCCTATTCTGTTTTTGAACTTCCTCGTTAGTGATTCTATCCACCTCATTCATCTCATTCTCCTACGGCGCCACATTTCAAAGCCTTCTGTTGTTTCCCTTTCCGGAACTCCTGCCGTCCACATTTCGCACCTACGTAACGCCTCACTACATACCGACACTGTTAGCAACGATTTCCTTATATTACACGTAACTAAATCCCTCCACCTTGTCTGTTGCTATCCTACTCTAGTTATTATGCTGCTCAAGTAGCAGGATTCCATAACTTCCTTCAAAATATCCTGTCTTAACGGCCTTCGTTATTCCACTGTTTCTGTGATCCTGGAGAAACGGTTCATTATGAGGATTAACGGAGTGGGAAACCGAGGTAATGGAGTGTAGTACGATCAACGTCCTGCATGTTGAATATAAAGTTCTCGGGATTTCACCCGGGTAAAGTACAACGTTTCGACAGCTGACTCCGTCGTGGTCTTCAGGTAACTGATGCAGAGGCAGTGTCTGCGCCATTTGTATTTGAGTCCTCGCTCTGATGCGTAAGACTTTGTTGCAGATCTGCAGGGTCCTGATTGGTCTCCCCTCTCGTCATTTGGACCTCCCGTTGCTTTCTGCTTTAATCTAATTGAAGCGAGAATGTGGTTCCAAGGCCTTGCCGCGCCTGAAACCCTCTGTCTCAGCTCCTTGAGTTCTTAGAGGTTCTAATTCCTAAAGCCTCCGTGATGATGTTGCCGTTCCACCAACGTCTGGTGTGGTCCAAATCAAATTTCGTGTCCAGTCATGAGAGCATGTTCCGCCACGGCAGACGTGGCATGCTGGATCTCTCATGCTTGCAGCACCTAAACTGCTACAGATGAACTACGGGTTTACTTACAGGCAACCTGGAAAGCTCTTCTTCAGAAACATCCAAAATCTGACGGATTCCATGTCAATATAGCTATGTGTGGTGGCTTCACACACTTACTTTTCTCCAACGTAAACAAAATATATTGTTTTTGCTTTGTAATTTTAATTGTTTATTTGTACCAATACAGGAAATTTGTACATTAAATTCAGAGGGGTGTTAAGTTTATGTAAATATGAGTATAATTGCCAAAAAAAATAATAATGTGATGTAACGTTTTATTGACAGTTGCCTAGTTATGTACGATTACGGCAATATTTTAACAATACGTGTTCATGAATATATTGTAAAGGATACTAAATAATCTTCTTTTCCTTCTGAAGACTTATAGGAGTAGCTCAACACTTAATGAACTTAATTTTATTTGAAGAATTACTATTAAAAGGCCTGAGAAAAAATTAAGAGATTATTTTATCTCAAAGAATGTTGTAAAATATTGGTTTGGTAAATTTATTTGAGCTGGAAGTCATTTCAGCAAATATATATATATAAGGTGTTATATAGTTAGAAAGTGTATAACTGAGTATTGAAAATATAATTCGTTTCATTCTAACATCAGAAACAGCCATGATAAGGCATATAAAATATTTTCCTTTGTTTTAGGCATAATTACAGGAAACTTTCTGTGGAGGAATGGATACGTCTGTTAATGAAATGAAGAAATGTCAAAAAAGTAAATCTAATTTCAACTGTGTTGAGTGTGATAAAACAATGAGAGACTCGTACTCTTTGAAAGTTCACATGAGGGTTCACACGGGTGAAAAGCCATACAAATGTGTTGAGTGTGATTCAAGATTTGCACGTGATAGTTACCTAAAAAAGCACATGCGGATTCACACAGGTGAAAAGCCATACAAATGTGTTGAGTGTGGAACAACTTACTCAGACTCGGGTAGCTTAAAGAGTCACGTGATGACTCACACCGGTGAAAAACCATTCAAATGTGTTGTGTGTGACAAGTCATTTTTAATGTCATCAAGTTTAACTACCCATATGAGAATTCACACTGGTGAAAAACCATTTGCATGTCCTGAGTGTGTTAAACTATTCTCAGACTACAGTAGCTTAATAAGGCATATGAGGATGCACACAGGTGAAAAGCCTTACAAATGTATTGAGTGTGATAAAGCATTTAGAGTTTCAAGTGGTCTACAAGAGCATATGAGGATTCACACAGGAGATAAGCCTTTTAAATGTGTAGAATGTGACAAGATGTTCTCAGTATCGGGTAGCTTAACAAAACACATGAAGATTCATACAGGTGAAAAGTCCTACAAATGTGGTGTGTGTGGAAAGACTTTTACTCTTCAATTTCAATTAACTAGACATATGACAATTCACACTGAAGATAAACCTTACAAATGTGATGAATGTGGTAAAACATTAACAAACTCATTTTCCTTAAAAATTCACATGTGGAATCACACTGGCCAAAACCCCTACAAATGTGTCGAGTGTAATAAAACATTTGCACAACGATATAAATTAAAAAGACACATGAAGATTCACACAAATGAAAAGCCTTTCATATGTGCTGATTGTGATAGATCATTTACAATTTCAAGTGGTTTACAAGAACACATGAGGATTCATACAGGGGAAAAACATTTCATTTGTGTGGAATGTGATATATCATTTGCATGTCTACGAAACTTGACCATTCACATGAGGATTCATACAGGTGAAAAGCCATACCAATGTGTCGAGTGTGATACAAGATTCACAGACAATAGTTACCTGACAAAGCATTTGAGAATACACACTGGTGAGAAGCCATACAAATGTGTTGAGTGTGATTGTAAATTCTCAGACTCGAGTGCTTTTAGAAGCCATACAAGGACTCACACATGTAAAAAGCCATATCAATGTCTTGAGTGTAATAGAAAGTTCTCAAGATCCAATTCTTTAAAAAATCACTTAAGGATTCACACAGTAGTAAAACCACATCAATGCTACGAATGTGGTAGATCATTCTCAATTTTCACAAATTTAAAAAAACACGTAATAACTCACACTTATACTGTAAATAGAAATGTGACAACTGTTGAAAAATTTTGTAGTGTTAAAACATATTAATAAAAATGGAAATATTTGGAAATTACTGTACACTTTTCCGATGTCTGGCTCAACCTTTGTGAGGAGGAATGAACATTATAGGAAAATCATTCCTAAGGGTAAATTCTCATTCTTCAGGATGTGTCCTAAATTCCTGTTACTATCATCCCACTATTCAAATAGCAGACAAAGCCATACATTTCTCCAATCCTGGTTCCTATTCTGAGAACTTTAAACCAATAGTAAGACTAGTACAGGCCCCTTATAAACACTTGGTTGAAAGAAAACAAGCAGGAATGTGGTATGATGTAGAGGTTTTTACATATACTGTGTTGATAGGAAGAGCAAAATTACAGGTGTGCTGACAACCACTTTTGCCAAATTTCTAAATAAAATGAAAGTGTTGATGAGAATATTGTAAAATTTGTATAATTAAATTTTTTAATGATTTAGTTTAAATTGATTTCTTATAATGTAAAGATTGTTTTTATGAATTTTTAAAAATGTTAATGCAAAGTGTAATTATGAGAATTAATGTTTGTAGTGTTAAATAATTTAAACAATTATGTAAACAATGAATGTATTTCCATAAAGATTCTGTGAAGGCGCTGGTTTGCTGAATAGGTTTCTATAAAAACAGTGCAACGACCACTTGGCTTGTAACGGTTGTTTTTATGTTGATAAGTGTGAATGCTTTCAAGAAATGGTTCCTTGTATGTATTGAAAATGAGAAGGTAACACATCCTACGCCTGAGGATGACGACAGAGCACTTTGTTGTCGAAACGTCGCATTTTAATCGCACCTGTACCCCGAGTGGAAACCAGAGAACTGTATCCTATGTTTTGCCTTTTATATTTCAGATAGCAATGCCTATAACTAAGGCAAAAGCTCTTGTTGTAGCATTGTAATTGACGTATTGCAAATAATTTTTCTAATTTTAACTAAGGCAAGATTCACAACACGTGGTGTTGAGAACTTAATTGCCAGAATATTGTAACACTTCCCTCCTTCTCAGCAATTTTATAGTCAGGCGATACCACTGCATATGCAGAATTAATATATATATTTATAAAAAATAAACGGCAACTCCCGAGGGAGAAGATGGTGGCAAGAGTCGAGAACAAGACACGTGAGTCTTTAGTCGAGTATGAGACTGACTCTCAGGGGTCTTGGCTTTAATGAATTAATTAAGGGAGGGGTGATTTATTCAGTTATTAAACAAGGGGTTAAAACAATTTAATGTAACTTCTTCAAAAAATTTATTTTACTAATTATTTGTTTTAAGACTGATAGTGAAAATTGATAATCAGTCGCACAGTAAAAACTTTTTTATTCAAATAAAATTTGGAAATCAGAAATAAAAAAGTTTTTATTGTGCGACTGATAAAATCAAGGGGAAAATTATCATCATTATTTAATTTAACATTTAATACCCGGCCGAAGCCCACTCCGACTCTACAATCATTAGATGTTGCTCACATTCATTCTTGCTTAAATATCTACTCTAACCCTAAACGAAAATATTTACAATACTGAAATTTATCTAAATATGGGACCGTTCGCCGTCACGCCTGATATGTTGTATTACCTGTTGTTGCACACACATACGCAGTAAAAAAGGGGAAGGGGAGGGCTTACCGTTTGCAGATCCTGGTGCGCATGGGTCCATTCATTCCCAGTTCCTCGGGCTGGTGTCTCTGCTCTCCAACAATCACCATTCACAGCAACGCAATCTCCACCTCCTTTGCTGCCTCAATCTGAACTCCTATTCTCCAAAAAAACTCCTGTCCACCTTGCCGTTCCCAGCAAAAATCTCCACCTCCACACTGCCAAAAACCAATCATAATAATAATAACCTCCACACCAGTCCACTCTGTTTTATATGTCCCAGGCCTGCCTCCACTTCCTGAGGGTTTCCGAATCCAGTTTACTGTCCACAAGCCTGACACTGCTCCCAGGTCAACGACCGTCAAAGATCAAAACATCTGACCTGCCAAACACAATGACCGACCATGCACACTTTTCTCAGTGGTGAAAATTATAACACGCCTGAAGGGAGAAATCATTTATTACAATATGTGTGTGAAAATCTCTATAAAGTTGTTGAAGGCATAAACTTCGATTCTTCATCAATGTAAGGGCAGATGTTCTTGATGATAAATTGGAGCCATGTGTTGTGGTGTTCAGTCCTAAGACTGGTCTGATCCATCCTAACCTATCTTGCGCTAGTCTTTTCCTTTCCTCATAATTAGCACATCCTCCCTAATCTGAGTAGCACATTTCATCCTTCGACTCCCTCTTCTGCTCTTACCCTACACACTTCCCTCTAATGCTAATTTTAAAAGACCCTCATGTCTTAAAACATAACCTATTAATCTATTTCTTCTCTTGGTCAACATAATCCATATATATGAAGAGTTCTTGGGCTTCCAGGCTTCACTTCACCTGAAGACGATGGCAGTATCATCCATGGAAACGTTGTGGACTACAAACAACATAACCCGACTGGAATCCTGAGAACTCTTTATCAAGCATCTTAACTGGGAAAATCTATGTTCTCTACTATCCTCCATATAGTTTTCTTTTCCCCTATTCTGCTTATAACTTCCTCATTAATAACATCTTTTGCGCCCATATAACGCCACACTCCATCCAAAACATTTGTAAATCCCTCTTTTTTCCAAAAAACTTCCTTACCTGAACTACCCTACTCTTTAGGTCTACTATACTTTTACCATACACAGTTAATGTGCTTCCTGAGTAGCAGAATCGCTTAATTTCCTTCAAAATATCCCTACCCAATCGAACACCATGTTTCCTATATTGAACTCAACCTCAGGACCACACTGATGACATTTATTATGGTTCCCACACCTTCTTCTGACTCCCCTAAAACTACAATATCATTGGCAAAGCGTAGTGTTTTTATTTCTTCAATTTGCAGTATTACATATTTTCCATATTGTATTTTACCTAAATTATTCGCCTGTTCTATATATAAGTTAAACAGCATGGGAAACAGATTGCATCCTTGTATTGTGGAGACCAGGTCATGGAAATGATAAGGTAGAGAAATTTGGGTGGTAAATCATCCAAAGGGCAAGTCTAAAAGAAGCAAAAGTGACATTGCATTAAACAAATTTAATAAGTACCAATATCATGGCTTGCACAGTATAATAAAATCAACTGTTTTTGTACAAAAGATCATACAAATAATTTCACTTTCAATGTTGAACCTAATAATGATAATCATTTCCTTTATTGTTATTGAAATATAAATTTTTTATAACTGTATAAACTATTTCCCTCCAAGTATATATACATATATATTTAAGGGAATGCAACAAACAATTAAAATATTTACCTTTTGCTTATAAATTAAATAAAAATCATTCCTATCAATATTAAAATTCAATATATTTACATAATAAACATAAGAATATATTTTTAAGCCACCAAAAACCTATTCCACTTAATTGTGAAATATAAGTGCTAAAATTATCTTGTGATTTGTTACAAAACCTGAGTCTGTGAATCTCTTGACAAATTCAACACATTTGAATCCTTTTCACTTGTATGAATCCTCATATGTTTTGCTAAGCTACTTGATAGCGAGAACATCTTGTCACACTCAACACATTTGAATGGCTTTTCACCTGTGTGTGTTCTCATGTGACTATTCAAAATACTTACTGTCGAGAAAGTTGTGTAACACTCAGCACACTGGTATGGCTTTTCACCAGTGTGGATCCTCATATGTGTCGTTAAGCTGCATGATACTGAAAATGACTTGTCACATTCAACACATTTGAATGCCTTTTCACCTGTGTGGACCCTCATGTGTGACCTTAGACTACCTGATTCTGTGAATGTCTTATTACATTCAGCACATTTGAATGGTTTTTCACCTGTGTGAATCCTCATGTGTGTTGTTAAGTTACCCGATGCCGAGAATGACTTGTAACATTCAGCACACTTGAATGGCTTTTCACCTGTGTGTGTTCTCATGTGGCTATTTAAATTGCTTTTGGTTGAGAATGTTGCGTCACACTCGACACATTTGTATGGCTTTTCACCAGTGTGAATCCGAATGTGTCTTGTTAAGCTACCTGATACTGAAAAAGTCTTGTCACATTCAATGCACCTGTATGTCTTTTCTCCGGTGTGGACCCTCATGTGTACTGTTAGGCCATCCGATACTGAGAATGTTGCATCACATTCAACACATATGAATGGCTTTTCACCCGTGTGAATCCTCATGTGTCTTGTGAAGCTACTTGACACCGAGAATATCTTGTTACATTCATCACACGTGAATGGCTTTTTACCCGAGTGCAACTTCATGTGATTATTCAAATGACTTTTTGTGGAAAAAGTTTTTTCACACTCAACACATTTATATCTCTTTGTAGTGGTTTGGCATTTCTCCCAAATACTCATAATTTCATCCACAATATCTGAAAAATTGCAGAAAAATATTTCATGTATTTCGTTACAAAGCTTTAGAAATTGAATTATAAAATTATTTTATTTTTTGTGAATTCATTGGCACTTATTTATTTATATTACATATAATATATATGTCCATTGTCACTTGCCATGCTGCAAATATCATGTTATAGATATTTTGCTACATCTTCATTAATGTTTAATAGCATGAATGAATTTCAAAATTTTTCTGTGATGTTATTGGCTATCGGGAGCCTACAGTTCTTAACAATCCAACAACATATATATCAAGAGGGGCAAAGAAACATATGCTACCTTTACTCTTGACAAGGTATAATGGAAATAAAGGCTGGACATTTTTCAGAGGTCAGGAATAGATTAGAAAGAGAGAAGACGAATATAAGATTTGAGCTTAAATCAGAAAGTAAGGATTAGAATTATAAATGAAATGTCAGAAGACATTGTAAGGATGATAATACTGCCTTTCCCCCTTGATTTCAACATATATTTAGAACAAGTGTAGATGGAAAAAGATGTGCATGTGTCTGTGGAAAAAAGATTTCCAGATGACATGGCTTTGTTAGCAGAATGCAAGGGAAATGGCAATTTAAATGCTAGAAGATTTACATCAAGCTTGTGCATATGACATGAAAAAGAACACTT
>CM067376.1:1724573-1854912 GCA_034510155.1 Eucriotettix oculatus | reverse complement strand
CGAAGAGACTGAGAGAAAGCAGGTGATAAACAATAATAGGAAATTATACGGACATTAAGAAGATGGTAGAGAACGGAAGAAAAAGATGAGCAACCTTGTGCAATCCTTACCGAGGGCAGAAAACTAATGAAAACCAATAAAATGAAACCTATAATACTTTTCTAAATTCCGTGTACGTTACATGACACCAAATAAAGTATAACCAATATGTTTTCATTATGTTACCCCTTTTTGTCAAAGTGTTAAAAAATGTAATTAACCGTAAGATTTACAACTCATAGCTCGGAAAATACAATAAATTTAAAAATCAAAATCGAAACACTTTAACCGGTGCTTGTCAATAATTAAGCCAGACTGAGATATTGTGAGCAAAGAAAGTACAAAACCAAAAAAATAACCAAAAAGGAATGACTATCGGTGACCATTCAATAAACCATTCATTCAATTTAATTCTGAAGTGGATTTAATTAATAGTTTAGTCTGAATGAAGTAACAACAACATTAGCACAATCAAAAGTATTGGGAACATCTTCATTTCACTGTTGTTGCTGTATTCAGTCCCAAGATTGATCTGATGCAACCCCATATGCTAACCTATCCTCTGCAAGACTTTTCATTTCTACGTAACTATCACATCCATCCTATTCCTCCCTCTCCTGTTCTTACCCCACACATTTCCCTCTGAAGCTAATTGTACAAGACCCTCAAGTCTCAAAACATGACCTCCTGTTAATCTTCACGTATTCCGCTCACAGCTTCTCGGTCGGTTACCCTATCCACGTGTCTTATTTTCAGCATTCTCCTACAGCACCACAATTTCGAAAGCTTCTGTTCTTTTCCCGTCTAAAACTCCTATTGTCCATGTTTTGCACCCATATAACGTCACACCAGCATTTTCAGTAATGATTTCCTATTAGTAACAGTCATGTCAATCAATAAGTAAATTCTTTCCTTGCCTGTGCAGAATTACTTCCACTTCCTTCAAAAAAATATCCCCTCCAAATCTAGCACAATTTGTTATTCCACATCTAATCATAATAGGAGGAGGCACTTATTTTTTTGGAATAATTCCGATATTCATCCCTTCAAATACAAGGAACAAGAAATGTAAAACGTTGTCAATTGCACAGAGAGAATGAAAGGTGTGCATTATCCATCTTCAACAGACTGCCGCAGTTGTTGTCCTCCGGTAACCAAGGTAAATTTAAGTCTGAATTATCCTCATTTTTTTTACTCAGCCACTCCTTCTATTCAGTAAAGGAATTTATAGAAGAATCGGAGACGAGTAATTAGTTTATATAATGTTGGCATCGCCCTTTCTATTTGGTTACAGAAAAAATTTGTTATAAGTATATTTATTCATCTTTTATATAATAAAATAATTTAACAAATGTGCACAGCCTGACTCATTCACACATCCTTGAAGCTCGGCTTCTTTACAGAATCTACGGAATATGATTATTATTATTATAGAGTTGTCTGTTATACGTGTTGTTAAGTTTTATACATGTGTAATTGTAACTAAAAATATATACAACAGTAATTTTTAGTTACATTTTAGGTGTGTGAATATATATATATATATTAAGCTTCTTCAGGTAAAAAATTAGCTGAAGCTGATTCAACTCATTTATTGTATACATAATTGCCAGATAAACTATTTAATGAACTTTTTTTAAATTCATGTCTCAAGGTGACTGGATTTCTGTAAACAGTTAAGAAAATGTTTCCCCGCCGTGACGTCACACGTATAAACCATTTTTAAAAGTATTGTAAACCAATAAAACACACGACACATAACCTCAACAATCACATTCAAATGACTTCTGTATTTTTTTTTAATAAAAAAAATTAACTAACCTTTTTTTCCCTTATTTTTTTTAAGTCAGCGTCAGAGCCTTGAAAACCTCATTACCGAAATTCCTGTAATTATTATTGATGTTATTAAATCCAACAGGTACAACAGTCGAGTCGCTTCGTTTCGTTTTCCAGTACAATTCACGAAATGTGATGTTGCCAACACAACAAACACAAAATTTTTGTACATTCGACGAGTTTTCCTCTTCCATCAGGTACCGATAAATAAATTTACACAATTAATAAAATTATTTTCTGCCGGGGAAGCACGTAGTCGGAGTCACATAAGAAGCTTTAAAAATACACGGACCTTGGTGCTTTTCGTTTTCGATGTTGGCGACGGTGTTTCAGTAATGGAAAACATTGATACTCGTTATTATTTTCTTTCCTTTTCAATATGTCAATGATGTGACATCATTTCCAATTTTTTTTATGAATGCAGTCATTATATCGGGAGTTATTTTTGTAAAAGGAGACACATTTTCGCTTTAATTTAAATTTTGTGATGGAAAAATTCGGTATTAAGATAGATGTTGGTAATGTCGTCGGGCGAATAATCAAAATATCCTTTCTGTTCAGGGGGAGTTTGCGAAATCTACCAAAATAAAAAGAACAAAATTAATTATACACAAACCGAAGTGGAATGGAGGCTGACAGATGCAGGACAATTAGATTATTTTTGTATAATAATAATAATCATATTCCGTAGATCCTGTAAATAAGCTGAGCTTCAAGGATGTGGAATGAGTCAGGCTGTGTACATTTGTTACATTATTTTTTATTATGTAAAAGTTAGATAAATATACTTGCAACAAATTTTTGTAACCAAATAGAAAGGGCGATGCCAACATTATAAACTAATTACTCGTCTCCGATTCTTCTATAAATTCCTTTACTGAATAGAAGGAGGAATGGCTGAGCAAAAAATGAGAATAATTCATGCAAAATATTAAGGTTAAATAGTATATAATGGAGGATGGAACATCAAATAGAATTCAAGGGAAGCAACGTTGACTCTGCGTCTAATTTTTCAAGTCGGGATAAGAATAAAACCGACCTGTATTCACGGCATTTGGAGATTCAGAAAAGAAAAAAAAAAGAAACCTTTGTTGATTTTCAACTGGAACACACTGTTAAGGATCTCAAAGAGCACCGGAATAAAATGTCGAGGAAGGAGGGCTTGTACGTAACCACTACAAGAAGGCAGGCAATAAATCGTTAGAATATAAGGGAATGAAAAGGAAGAAGTGAGACAATAATTCCTATGCCGTTTAACCTATATATATATAAAACAGGCTATGAAGAATGTTAAAGAAAAGGATTAATACTGCAAGGAGAAGCAATTAAAGCCACTACGCTTTGCCGGTGACATTGTAGCATTAGGGGGAGTCGGAAGAAGATTCGGAAACCATAATAAATGGCATGAACGTGGTCCTGGAGACAGGAAGAGTTCAATATGAGGATTAATAGAGGAGGGAAAACCTAAGGTGATGGAGTGTAGTATGGGGAAACAGTGGGATAACAAAGACCATGTTGGATTGGGAAGGGAAGTTAAGGAATTCAGCTACTTGGGAAGCATAACAACTAGAGTAGGACAAGCAACAGGGCGTGGAAGACTTTCGCCTAAAAGAGGGGTAGTTTAAGTGTGAATATTTAGGAAATCGTTGCTAAAAACGTTCGTATGGGAAAAGTGAACAACGTGGAGGACGTTGACGGAGAGAAGGGATAGATTAATGGGACACGTTTTAAGGCACGAGGGTCTTCCATCCTCTTTTGTTCTTACCCCACACACACACTTCCCTCTAATGCCAATTTTATGAGACTCTCGTGTCCTTATTAATCTATCCCTTCTCCCGGTCAACGTCCTCCACATTCTTCTCTCTTCCCCCTATTCTGCTTAGAGCTTCCTTGTTATCAACTCTATCCTACCCATTTAATTTTCAGCATTCTTCTATAGCAAAATGTTTCCTTTTTTCTTTCTGCAACTCCTACCATCCACGTTCTCGCCTGTATAATGCCACACTCCACTAATACATTTCCTAATATTCACACTTATATTCCCCATAAATAAATTCCCCCTCTTCTTTTTTTTACAAAAGCCTTCCTTGGCTGTGTTATCCTACTCTTTATGTCTACTGCAGCCTGTAAGTCAGTATTGGAGGTTTCTTACACAAGCTCTAAATAACCCAAATAAATATTTACAATATAATGTGTATGAAACAATTATCTCAACATAGAAATTGCTTACTGAATTAAGTAATTAAGGACGACTGAAATCTATTTGTGCAGAGGCTAAGCTAATGAAATAACGGTTAAAGACAACAACTCATAACAGTATTGTCAGTGTTCACCATTTTTAGATCCGACACGTCGAAGAATCTCTCTTTCCAGTCAAGAATGAAGGTTACATTCAACATTCTAAATTTTAAGGTAATGAAGTATGTTGCATTGGGAAGGGATATTTTGAATAAACTTAAGGGATCCTGCTCCTTGGGAAGCGTAACAACTAGAGTAGGATACAACAGGCAAGGAACGAATTAACTTATGCATAATGTAAGACTGAATATTAGGAAATCATTGCCATAAATGTTCCTAATGGAGCGAGACATCATATGGTTGCAAAACTTGGATGATGGGAGTCGCGGAAAGGAAAACGGAAATGTAGTGCTACAGGGGAATGAGAAGGGTGGATAGAATCGCTAACAACAAAGTTGGAAGCAGAATAGGGGAACATAGAACAATATGGAGAAATAATAGGCAATACCTTTTTAAACACGAGGATCATAAAAATTGGCATTAGAGAGGAAGTTTGTGGGGGTAAGAACAGCGGAGGGAGGCCAAGGATGGAATTCAACAAGGAATTTAAAGAGAGTTTGGCAGATAAGTGAAATTGAAGAGGCGTGGATAGGATAGCGTGACGGGTTACATTGCCCAACTCTTCACAACATTTAATAGTGTCATTATGACATATATTCATTTTAAAATAATTGTATATATACTACACAAGTTACTATAATGAATTAAAATACTCATTTGAACGATTGAGTTTTGTATAATGAATAGTTTTATATATATTAAACTGAAACTTATGATTAACAAATGAATTATTTATAAATTACTTATAAAAAAATTGATTTATTATTGACGTGAGACACCAGCTGCAACCTTATTTACAGAAGTAACTGTTAATAATCTATAATTCAAATTTAATGCAATACTTAAAACAAATTGCTATGTTTCTTCATGTGCTTTGATAAATTTGTGGAACTTGAGAATGATTTGTTACACTCGACACATTTAAATGGTTTTTCACCAGTGTGAACCCTCACATGTTTTATTAAGCTGGAATATTGTGAGAATGTTTTATCACACTCAACGCATATATACGGTTTCTCGCCGGTGTGAATCCTAAAGTGGTTTCTCAAGTTTGAGGACTTTGAGAACGTTTTGTCGCACTCAAAACATTTGTATGGTTTCTCACCAGTGTGAACCCTAACGTGGCTTGTTAAGCCTGAAGATTGTGAGAATGTTTTTTCACATTGAACACACTTGTAGGGCTTCTCTCCAGTGTGAATTCTCATGTGGTATTGTAAGCTTGAGGAATCCGAGAAAGATTTATCGCATTCAGCACATTTATACGGTTTGTCACCAGTGTGAATCCTCGTGTGTTTTGTTAAACTTGAAGAAAGCGAGAATGTTTTGTCACATATGACACATTTGTATGGCTTCTCACCAGTGTGAATCCTCCTGTGGATCGTCAAGTGAGAAGAAGTTGAGAACGTTTTGTCACACTCAACACATTTGTACGGTTTCTCGCCGGTGTGAATCCTCGTGTGGTTTGTCAAGTGGGAAGAAGATGAGAATTTCTTATCACACTCAATGCATTTGTACGGTTTCTCGCCGGTGTGAACCCTCGTGTGGTATCTTAAACTTGAAGAATCTGTGAATGACTTATCACACTCGACACATTTGTACGGTTTCACACCGGTGTGAACCCTCATGTGGTATCTTAAGCTTGAATAATCTGAGAATGATTTATCACACTCAACACATTTGTATGGTTTTTCTCCAGTGTGAACCTTCATGTGTTTCCATAAGCTTGAAGATGATAAGAATGTTTTATCACACTCGACACATTTGTATTGTTTTTGATCCGTGTGAGTCCTCGTGTGTTTTGGTAAGTTTGAGGATTTTGGGAATGCATTATCACACTCCACAGATTTGTAAGAATTTCCACCAGAGAACATCTTTATGTTATAACAATTCACTTTTATTTAGATGCTTATTCTGTAGCAGTTTTATTTAATGTATTTTTATACACACAGAATTCATAATTATGTAACTGAGAAAGATAATGTAGCTGTTGGTCGACTGATGTATCTGAAAATAAATGATTTTGTGCTTAATATAGAAAATATTTTGTTCCTAATATTAGCAAGTTATGACAGAATATACCAGGGGCGGCCAACATTTTTCATACCAAGGACATATTTTTGAGAGACGAGATCAAATGTGCCATATGACTCGAGCACATTTTATATCACGGTTAGGGGTCGGTAAATAGATATGAGGATAGGAATAACTTTGATGCAATCAAATTGAATAATTTATGCCAGTTTCTTCCACAGTTTTATTTGCTGAAGATAACTTTGGATTACAGTTGATGGCACTGATAACGAGATTGACTTGAAACTTGCAATTGTCTGTCCTCTCTGTTTGCCAGAAGAACTGTAATTAAATTTTTCTATTTCGTACTTTTGACCATTCATTTTTTTATTTAGCTACTTATAGTCATCCAAAGTTCCTTCTTTGGCACATGTGTCACGGTTTGGCCACCTCTGGAATATATTCTTACATATTTATTAAACAAACTTAAATAATGTATTTCTATAATATGATATATGTATTTAACTCTGTAAACAATATTATTTATATTAAAAATGAAACAAGTAAATTAAATAAAAATTATCATTATTGGCATCCAGTAAACTCAAGAGCAGTAAAAGTAACAATTAGAATAGTAAACAGAAACAAAGTAACCACGAGATGGTAATATGAGTAAATAGGTCACAGGAATTTGAATCATTTGAACAAGAATTTCAAAATATTTCTCCAAAGATTGTAAACCATCAGGAACTAAAAAATTAATAGGCACGGTAAATTGATTACATATTTAATATGTTTCACTAAAGATATGGTACACATACAATTAATTTTAGGTTGTATTACACGAATCTTTGATCATGGTAGTTTAGAGTGTAAAACAACCTTAACTCAACCACAGAATCGAACCCAGGACCTTGCGCTTACTGGATACAATAGTGAAAACTGTAAGGGATGTCTGTTAAGTGGAGGGACTCTGCATCAGATCCTCGAGTCATACTGGTTAGAGCATCCGTCTGGTAAGTGGAAGGTCGACCTCCTTGGTATTTCGAAAGAAGGAAGACAAACAGATACTCGAGGAAACTGTCATGAGCCGTTACACCAAAAGTCTACAACTGTACACAAGCAGCAACGTGAAATCGACAAGTTCATTAAAACAAGTCATAATACGATTGAAGACACAAATATTTTGTAAACTAACTGAATTCTTAGAAATTGACTTTACATAAACTTTTCAATATTATGCTTGTTATGTAGGTGAATGGCATGAAATTAATATGATGAATTACTTATATTCTACTCATAAAATAAGTCATGAAAAGAGGGAACATGGAAACAACACTTGATCCAGATTGTGGATTTATGGAAACAATCATCGTTTCACACTTCCAGGTTGTAAAAGTGTACGGTCAGAGTGGATTTGTGTTGAATGTTATGTACATTTATGTCTCCTGTGGAATCAGAAACTGTTTTCAAATCGACCTTCCCACGATATAATCGTCATTTTCAGTAAAAAATTGATAAAAAAAACAATATTATCATACAATTACTTATAGTACAACCACAAAAGCAATGTTGAATATAATACTCATAAAATTTTGATAACAGCAAAATATTTTTATTTAAGTTTTTGTCCATATGCGGTTGTTTAAGCCCAATAACTCCACCATTTCAAATTAATTGTAAGCACTAAATTATTTCCGGAAGTTGTCCTACATAGGTTAGAATCCAATGTAGAGTATTCTTTAAATAGATAAATAGTTCTAAAACCGTATCAAATACTTTGGCTGTATTGAAAATCTTTTTAAGAAAAACTCTACATGCAGTTTTTTTAGGTTTATTATTTCTCCTCCTCTGCTCGTTTCTATTTCACTTCACTCAAATCACTTGCCACTGAAACACAATATAACTTGTGAGCAAGTGCTGACAGCCCTAAATAAAGAATAAGCATTCAAATATTCCTACAGCAACAACAACATTAGTGATTGCTTAATATTGAAATTTTCCTACGGTTTCCCTTAGATCCTGAGATGCAAGAGTACGAAATAAAATAAGGATGCAGTTAAACTAGGATAAAGCTAATTTCTTTGAATTACTGAACAAAGTGCAACATTACATATTATTATTAAGTAACTTTACTTTCGATATTCATTTTCACAAAAATTCCTAGTTGTATAATCTAACCTGTGTAGGATTAATTTTAAAATACAGACTAATTCAATCCTTATGACAATTGGTTTCAAACAGCTGATACAAGTTTCCACGTGGAAAGGAGTGCCAACACACCAGAAAGAAAGTAACTATTTCATAACAGGTATTAGGTAAATCGTGGCACATTTACGTAAATATTAATTATTTTCAGGATGATTTAGTTTATTAACATTCATTACCGTGAGTAAACTCGTGTCCTTTTAATTCTTCCCATAGCTCTGCAAATATTTTGTGTTTTACTTCCAAATTTTTCAATCAATATCGAAAGTAAACGTACCTAAAAATATTATTACATATTATATTAAAAAATCAGTCACTATAGCATCAGTACTTAATTTGTCCACTCATTTCTGTTTTATTTATCTTTAAAACTTGGCAGTGGATTTGCTAGAGTTTTCTTTCCTCTCAAAATTATTTCTCTTTTTCATTCTTAAATACTAACCTTCGGTGAACGTCGTTTACAGCCTTATTGAACATTGCAACCATGGATAAAGTTTCATCGGGATTCCAACTCGGGTAGCGTCGTTCATTTGCCACAACGTTTCGATGGCTCGCAGCGTCATCTTCTTCAGTTCAAGTGCCGTTCGATTTTTTTTGGGTAGCAGGCTACATGAGGGTGATCCTGAATCAGCAACTCCCCTTTAATAGCATAGGAAGGGACTTGAAAAGGGGGGATGTGGAAGGTAGAGCAGGGTTGACTAGGGCCCCCAGGCTATAGTGTAAGGATCCTACCCGGTGTTTCACCTAAAGGTGATGAAGGGAAAAACCCTAGAAAACCTGCATCAGGTAGGTCGGGGGCTAGTGGTAAGGTGCTGCTACTCCTGCGCCCTTCTGATGACGGGAGACTGGATTGCTGTGGGAACGCAACTAACCCGCCTCTGTGCCTTGTTCAGTGTTGAGAGGCAGTTGGCCGACTGGTCCAATGGGATCAGCGATAAACTCTTACCGTATGCCGAAGGTCTTCGACCCCCCTGTACATACACATCTCAAACTGCCCAAAGTCGTGTCAGCCTGCAGGAGTCTTAAATTAGATACCTTGGCCATGGACCAAAAGTGGAGGGAAAGAGGAAAACCAGGAAGGATGAAGTCAACCTCCACCTGGCTCTCAGGATATCCTCCTGCTTTCTTCTCCCGTGCCGTTCGATGTAGGTGTGGTGGCTTATATAGCCTGGTTTGTGGTATCGGAGCATGAGGCGTTCTGATTGGCCCTAGTACGTAGGTGGTAATGATGGGTAACTCCTGGTTTCCTCTCCCTGCTGCCTTTTTGGATCTCTTCGATTACATTTCTTATTGCATCTTTATCTATTTTACTACTCTCTAAAATATCCATATTTAAAAAGTAGCTTAGATTGTATATTTGTAGTGCCATAACCAAGAAATATTCAGAACTATTCCAACTGATACACATCCCCCTCCCCCATAGCCATACTATAAACCACTTTAAAGAATTCATGTCTATATTGAGAGTACCCATATTCAAATCTAAATATAATGATATATCTATTATAATGTGGCATTGTACATAATAAACAGCATAACAAGAAAGACTTAGGGATTTTCCTGATTTTAGAACAAGGCATCTTGCTTGGTCATTTAATTATAAAATACCAACAAAAGGTTACAAAATCAAATGAATTTCCAATCACAGAATTTAATGAATTAACTTGCAGAGAAGTGTAAAAATTTCATACTAGAAAAAAGTTATTGAATACCAATCAATAAAAGAAATATTTATAAAAGAGAACACATACTTCTTAAATATTTATACAATATTTTTTTATTCACAAAAGACATCAGCTAAGGCTACATTTATGGAAAAAATAAATGTAATATATTAACGTTTGTTTGGTAAAGTTTGAAATTAGTGAGTATGTTAATCACAATAAAAACATACTTATGGTCCCTCAAAAATGTGAATCTTTAAGTGGCTTGTTAAGCTGGAAGAATGTGAGAATGATTTATCACACTCAATACATATGTATGGTTTATCACCAGTGTACATCCTCTTGTGACTTGTAAAGCTTGAAGACTCGAAGAAAGTTTCATCACATTTATATGGTTTCTCACTAGAGTGAGTCCTCAAGTGTCTTCTTAAGATTGAAGAGTCTGAAAATGATTTATCACACACAACACATTTGTATGGTTTCTCACCAGTGTGAATCCTCAAGTGGTTTGTTAAATGTGAGGAAGTTGAGAATAATTTATAACACTCAACACATTTGTATGGTTTCTCACCAGTGTGAATCCTCATGTGGCTTGTTAAGTGTGAAGAAGTCGAGAATGTTTTATCACACTCTACACATTTGTATGGTTTCTCACCAGTGTGAAACCTCAAGTGAGATTTTAAAGTTGAAGAATCTGAAAATGTTTTATCACACTCAACACATTTGTATGGTTTCTCACCCGTGTGAATCAACATGTGTCTTATCAAGTGCCAGGAAGTTGACAATGTTTTATCACACTCTACACATTTGTATGGTTTCTCACCTGTGTGAATCCTAATGTGTTTTGTCAATTGTGAGGAAAATGCGAATATTTTATCACACTCAACACATATAAATGGTTTCTCACCCGTGT
Source organism: Eucriotettix oculatus (assembly GCA_034510155.1). Classification (NCBI taxonomy): domain Eukaryota; kingdom Metazoa; phylum Arthropoda; class Insecta; order Orthoptera; family Tetrigidae; genus Eucriotettix; species Eucriotettix oculatus. Next base: position 1,843,884 of record CM067376.1, on the reverse strand, counting down.
GAATCCTCATGTGGCCTGTTAAGTGTGAGGAAGTCGAGAATATTTTATCACACTCTTCACATTTGTATGGTTTCTCACCAGTGTGAAGCCTCAAGTGAATTTTCAAAGTTGAAGAATCTGGAAATGTTTTGTCACACTCAACACATTTGTATGGTTTCTCACCCGTGTGAATCCTCATGTGGCTTGTCAAGTGTGACGATTGTGAGAATCTTTTATCACACTCAACACATTTGTATGGTTTCTCACCTGTGTGAATCCTCATGTGGCTTGTCAAGTTTGAGAAATTTGAGAATCTTTTATCACACTCAGCACATTTGTATGGTTTCTCACCTGTGTGAATCTTCATGTGTCTTGTCAAGTGCGAGAAAATTGAGAATGTTTTATCACACTCTACACATTTGTATGGTTTTTCACCGGTGTGAAACCTCATGTGTGTTATCAAATGCGAGGAAGTTGAGAATTTTTTATCACACTCTACACATTTGTATGGTTTCTCACCAGTGTGAAACCTCAAGTGAGATTTTAAAGTTGAAGAATCTGAAAATGTTGTGTCACACTCTACACATTTGTATGGTTTCTCACCTGTGTGAATCCTCGTGTGTCTTGTCAAGTGCGAGAAAGTTGAGAATGTTTTGTCACACTCAACACATTTGTATGGTTTCTCACCCGTGTGAATCCTCATGTGGCTTGTCAAGTGTGACGATTGTGAGAATCTTTTATCACACTCAACACATTTGTATGGTTTTTCACCAGTGTGAATCCTCATGTGTCTTGTCAAGTTCGAGGAAGATGAGAATTCAATATCACACTCCACACACATGTAAGTCTCTCTACAGGAGTACATCTTCTATTATGAACAAAAAGGTCTGAGCAATTCAAATTTGTTTGGGTGACTTCTAACAAATGATGAAAGTATTCTTGGACTGATGTATCTGAAATGAAAAAAATACTTGAGTATAACTTGTTACAGAGACTTATCATTGGGTAAACAAGTAAATTCTGTAGCCAATAAGGGATGAAGGGCACTAAAATTTTATATTTAGGATTTTAAACAATAGTTTCTGGAATTTAGTTTGGTGTTATGACATTTCTCAGTCTTTGCTCACTTCTATTTCACCTCACTCAAATTCCTCTTGAAATCATTTGTCACTGAAATACAATATAACTTGTGAGCGGTTGGCTGAGCAGGTAAACTGTGCTACGATGAAAGCGTGGAACACCTTTCACCTCGTCATGAGAACACTCGACAAGGGGAATCTAAAGAGATGCATATTTGTCATTAGTACACTTGCAGCATGCGCCAGGATAAGTTAAATAGAATCCATAGAAAAGGGTGCAAAGAATGGGCCGTGAAATTGGTACAAATAGGACGTGGGAATGGGAACGAGAAGGTAAAGCGACGAGGGTGTGACACGCTACAGACGAGAAGAGAAACAGACACGCTACACATTTTCTACAGAGTCTTTGCAGGACAAAATAAACCTTGTCAGGGGAATTTCAGATGGAATGAAAGAATCAACTAGGAACAGGAGGAGGAGGAGAGATCACCTGTTAAAATTACAAGTGAGGAACAAAAATAAAAACACAGAGACTTTGGAAAGTACTCATTCCTAAATAGGACAACTAATGACTGTAGGAATGTTTTGGGGGAGGAACTTCCTACAACACAAAGAAAATTTAGACTTAACCTAAGTTTAGTGCAGTGTAGTGAAATACATTTCCAGTTTTTTTGTTTCTTTATTTTCAAGCAAAAACAATATTATTCTTTTTAAAAAATTCATCTTCTGATAAAATGATTCCACACTTATTTATTTATATTGAATATAATTATACATTCAACTATAGGTTAAATATGGTCCTTACTACCAGATTATTAATTAATATATTAGTTCTGTGTATGTGCACCAGGGGTTGGGGGGTGGGGGCATCTGCACCCCTATATGTAGATTTAATAAATATAATACAATACTCACGTGTTAACAGTCTTATATTAAAGGTCAGCAATTTTCTAAACAACGTGCTACATTAAATATAATAATATCATTATTACGTCACTGCAATTTCTCTATTGCTTCTGTAAAACTAAAGTTGGACAAACTAACCTGTGTAGGATTAATAATGAATTCAGACAAATCCAATATTCCACAAAAACAAAGCCCCGTGAAAGGCGTTACAAGCTTCGTGTCGGAATATTGTGCCAACGTAGCGGAATGAAATAAATTAACTAAAAAGGAAAGCATAAGTCACTGTATTTAAAGCATTCAACGGTAAGTACAACTTTTACAGGTTAAAACAATTCAATGCCGTTAAGGAAAACAAATGTAGTGGACAAACAGTGATGAACTTTAACAATAAATGCAAGAATTTAAAACATATTCTTAGTTTGTTTCGCTTCGATACGTTGGGAACACTGTGTATGTGTCGACACTTGTAATGGCTGTTTACTAAGCTTCATGCAAAGATTTTATTCTTCTGAAATTTATTATATTAATCTCACACGTGGTTAGTTTGTGCAGCTACGAAACTCGATTTGTTTTTCAGAAGTATCATTAAAGAGCGAAGTGACTCAATAAAACGTTGTTGTTCAGTAATTCTTTTATTTTAAAGTCTTTAGCTTGAATCAAGTTTAACTGCAACCACATATTAAATTCGTACTTTTTGCAGCTTAGAATCTGAAGTAAACTAAAGGAAATATGAACATTAAGTAATCACCAACGTTGTTGTTGCTGCTGCTGTAGGAATATTTTAATTGGTTAATCATTAATCGAGGCTGTTAACGCTTGCTCATAAGTTACGTTGTGTTTCAGTGGCAAGCGATTCGAAGAGGAAATTAGGGTGAAGTGAAAAAGAAGTGAGCAACAGGCTGAGAAAAGGTGAGGAATGCCAAGGTATTTATAGATATATACATGCATACCACACATGCAAAAATAATACTTTATTAAAAAACAAAACAATTTACTTTAATACATAATAAGCAGTTATATAGATACAGAAGTATGAAACATATAAAGCAACCAACATGAGAAATATTAAACACATATCAGTACCCATATTCTGCACACACACACACACACATGGTCACAATAAATGGCAATTTTGCCCGTTGGCTGGTTCTTGTGTCCTATTAGTAATATTACATGTTACTAATTAATGTATACATATATAACATGAATTCTGATCTGCTGTATACAAAATAGAAATTAATTGTCATCCTATTATGTGGAAAGCCCTGGGGTTCGATTCATTGGGTCAAGGTCATCTTTTCCATAATAAAAGATAGACATAACCTTAAATGAATAGTGTCACATTTAGCTGAATATTAATCAGTTCCGTACATAATATTATCTTTTATAAGTTACTGATTCACTGAATACTTGGTTTGGTGAGGTACATTTTCACATTCTTCATCAACAATTTTTAATTCATTCTGACTTATTGCCCACCAATTACCATTATGTTATCATTTTCTTTATGTTTAATATTCGGATTTGCAGTATTATCTTTAATTTGCCTTTGAGATAATTGAATGAACTTAATAGTAATATCTATTTTAAATTCTCTGTGTTTTTTTACTTTTACTAATAATGGCAATTACAGATATGATAGTATAGAAAAATCATTTGCAGCTAAAAATCGTATTAACGTTTACTTAATAAATATGTGAGAAAAACATGTTTAAGAATAATTGCTTTCTATGGTCTTTACAAAATCATTTTTTTGATTTCAGAAATATCAGGCAATTAGTAAATACACTGTACGCCTAAAACCATCAAAATCATACTTAATAGTTGAAGATGTGCTCTGCTAGAAAAAATTACAAGTGTGTAGAGTGTGATATTACATTATCAAACTCCTCAGCCCTGACAAGGCACATGAGGACTCACACAGGTGAGAAGCCATACAAGTGTACCGAGTGTGATAAAACATTCTCCCAATCAGGACACTTAACAAGTCACTTGAGGATTCACACTGGTGAGAAACCATTCAGATGTGTGGAGTGTGATAAGACATTCTCACAATCTACGAGCTTAACAAGCCACATGAGGATTCACACTGGTGAGAAGCCTTACAGATGTGTCCAATGTGTTAAGACATTCTCAACTTCTACAGAATTAACAAAACACTTGAGGGTTCACACTGGTGAGAAGCTATTAAAATGTATAGTTTGTGATAAAACATTCTCAACTTCCTCGGACTTAAGAAAACACACAAGGTCTCACACTGGTGAAAAACCTTACAAATGTGTTGAGTGTGATACAAGTTTCGCACAATCCTCAGGCTTTAGAAAGCACATGAGGATTCACACAGGTGAAAAACCATACAAATGCATTGATTGTGACAAAACATTCTCAGAATCCTCTTACTTAAAACGTCATGTGTGGATTCACACTGGTGATAAATCATTCAAATGTGTAGCATGTGATAAAGCATTTACAACTTCCACACACTTAACAAATCACATGAGGATTCACACTGGTGAGAAACCATACAAATGTGTTGAGTGTTATAAATCATTCTCAACTTCCACACATTTAACAAACCACTTGAGGATTCACACTGGTGAGAAACCATACAAATGTGTTGTGTGTGATAGATCATTTTCAGATTCTTCAAGCTTAAGAAGACACTTGAGGACTCACTCTAGTAAGAAACCATATAAATGTGATGAAACTTTCTCAGAGTTTTCAAGCTTAACAAGTCACAAGAGGATGTACACTGGTGATAAACCATACATATGTATTGAGTGTGATAAATCATTCTCACAATCTTCCAGATTAACAAGCCACATGAAGATACACATTTTTGAGGGACCATAAGCATGTTTTATTGTGATAAACATTCTCATTAATTTCAATTTTACCACACAAACGTGAAAACATACCAATTTGTTGAAATATTACATTTATTTTTTCATAACTGAAGCCTTAGCTGATATCTTTTGTAAATAAAAAAATATTGTATAAATATTTAAGAAGTATGTGTTCTCTTTTATAAATATTTCTTTCATTGATTGATATTCAATAATTTTTTTCTATTATGAAATTTTTACACTTCTCTGCAAGTTAATTGATTAAATTCTGTGACTGGAAATTATTTTGTTTTCGTAACCTTTTGTTGGTAAATTAAACGACCAAGCAAGATGCCTTGATGTAAAATCAGGAAAATCCCTAAGTCTTTCTTGTTATGCTGTTTATTATGTGCAATGCCTCATTATAATAGATATATCATTATATTTAGATTTGAATATGGGTACTCTCAATATAGACATGAATTCTTTAAAGTGGTTAATAGTATGGCTATGGGGGAGGAGGATGTGTATCAGTTGGAATAGTTCTGATTATTTCTTGGATATGGAACTACAAATATACAATCTAAGCTACTTTTTAAATATGGATATTTTCGAAATTAATTAAATAGATAAAGATGGAATGTAATTGAAGAGATCCAAAAGGGCAATAGGGAGGGGAAACCACGAGTTTCCCATCCCTACCACCTACGTACCAGTGCTAATCAGAACGCCTCATGCTCCGATACCACAAACCATCCTTCCTGGTTTTCCTCTTTCCCTCCAACATTGGTCCATGGCTAAGGTAGCTAATTCAAGACTCCTGCAGGCTGAGACGACCTTGGGTAGTTTGAGAGGTGTATTTACAGGCATACGGTAAGAGTTTATCGCTGATCCCATTGGACCAGTCGGCCAACTGCCTCTCAACACTGAACAAGGCACAGAGGCGGGTTTGTTGCGTTCCCACAGCAATCCAGTCTCCCGTCATCAGAAGGGCGCAGGAGTAGCAGCACCTTACCACTAGCCCCCGACCTACCTGATGCAGGTTTTCTAGGGTTTTTCCCTGCATCACCTTTAGGTGAAACACCGGGTAGGATCCTTACACTATAGCCTGGGGGACTACCTTGCTCTACCTTCCACATCCCCTCCCCTTTTCAAGTCCCTTCCTATGCTATTAAAGGGGAGTTGCTGCTTCAGGATCACCCTCATGTAGCCTGTTACCCCCCAAAAAAAGAAATAGAACGGCACTTGAACTGAAGAAGATGACGCTGCGAGCCATCGAAACGTTGTGGCAAATGAACGACGCTACCCGGATTGGAATCCCGAGGAAACTTTATCCAAAGTTGCAAGGCACTTACGACGTTCACCGAAGGTTAGTATTTAAGAATGAAAAAGAGAAATAATTTTGAGAGGACAGAAAACTCTAGCAAATCCATTGCCAAGTTTTAAAGATAAATTAAGTACTGATGCTATAGTGACTGTTTTTTAATATAATATGTAATAATATTTTTAGGTACCTTTACTTTCGATATTGATTGAAAAATTTGGAAGTAAAACACAAAATATTTGCAGAGCTATGGGAAGAATTAAAAGGACACGAGTTTACTCACTGTAATGAATGTTAATAAACTAAATCATCCTGAAAATAATTAATATTTACGTAAATGTGCCACGATTTACCTAATACCTGTTATGAAATAGTTACTTTCTTTCTGGTGTGTTGGCACTCCTTTCCACGTGGAAACTTGTATCAGCTGTTTGAAACCAATTGTCATAAGGATTGAATTCGTCTGTATTTTAAAATTAATCATACACAGGTTAGATTATACAACTAGGAATTTTTTTGAAAATGAATATCGAAAGTAAAGTTACTTAATAATAATATGTAATGTTGCACTTTGTTCAGTAATTCAAAGAAATTAGCTTTATCCTAGTTTAACTGCATCCTTATTTTATTTCGTACTCTTGCAGCTCAGGATCTAAGGGAAACCGTAGGAAAATTTCAATACTAAGCAATCACCAATGTTGTTGCTGTTGATGCTGTAGGAATATTTGAATGCTTAATCTTTATTTAGGGCTGTCAGCACTTGCTCACAAGTTATATTGTGTTTCAGTGGCAAGTGATTTGAGTGAAGTGAAATAGAAACGAGCAGAGGAGGAGAAATAATAAACCTAAAAAGAACTGCATGTAGAGTTTTTCTTAAAAGATTTTCAATACAGCCAAAGTATTTGATACGGTTTTAGAACTATTTATCTATTTAAAGAATACTCTACATTGGATTCTAACCTATGTAGGACAACTTCCGGAAATAATTTAGTGCTTATAATTAATTTGAAATGGTGGAGTTATTGGGCTTAATTAACCACATGTGGACAAAAAATTAAATAAAAATATTCTGCTGTTTTCAAAATTTTATGTGTATTATATTAAACATTGCTTTTGTGGTTGTACTACAAGTAATTGTATGATAATATTGTTTTTTTATTAATTTTTTACTGAAAATGACGATTAATTCGTGGGAACGTACATTTGAAAACAGTTTCTGATTCCACAGGAGACATAAATGTACATAACATTCAACACAAATCCACTCTGGCCGTACACTTTTACAACCTGGAAGTATGAAGCGACGATTGTTTCCATAAATCCACTATCTGGCTCAGGTGTTGTTTCCGTGTTCCCTCTTTTCATGACTTATTTTATGAGTAGAATATAAGTAATTCATCATATTAATTTCATGCCATTCACCTACATACCTGTAATAATAAGTAGGTCATAACAAGCATAATATTGAAAAGTTTATGTAAAGTCAATTTCTAAGAATTCAGTTAGTTTACAAAATATTTGTGGCTTCAATCATATTATGACTTGTTTTAATGAACTTGTCGATTTCACGTTGCTGCTTGTGCACAGGTGTAGACTTTTGGTGTAACGGCTCATGACAGTTTCCTCGAGTATCTGTTAGTCTTCCTTCTTTCGAAATAGCAAGGAGGTCGACCTTCCACTTACCAGGCGGATGCTCTAACCAGTATGACTCGAGGATCTGATGCAGAGTCCCTCCACTTAACAGACATCCCTTACAGTTTTCACTATTCTATCCAGTAAGCACAAGATCCTGGGTTCGATTCTGTGGTCGAGTTAAGGTTGTTTTACACTCTAAACTACCATAATCAAAGATTCGTGTAATACAACCTAAAATTAATTGTATGTGTCATATCTTTATTGAAACATACTAAATATGTAATCAATTTAACGTGGCAATTAATTTTTTAGTTCCTGATGGATTACAATCTTTGGAGAAATATTTTCAAATACTTGTTCAAAGAATTTAAATTCCTGTGACCTATTTACTCATATTACCATCTCGTGGTTACTTTGTTTCTGTTTACTATTCTAATTGTTACTTTTACTGCCCTTGACTTTACAGGATGCCAATAATGATAATTTTTGTTTAATTTTCTTGTTTCATTTCTTATATCAAAAATATTGTTTACAGAGTTGAATACAATTATCATATTATAGAAATACATTAATTACAAATAAAATTTATGAACCCAGTATTTAAGTTTGTTTAATAAATATGTGAGAATATATTCCAGAGGTGGCCAAACCGTGACACATGTGCCAAAAAAGCCACTTTGGATGATCATAAGTAGCTAAACAAAATGAATGGTCAAAAGTACGAAATAGAAAAATTTAATTACAGTTCTTGTGGCAAACAGAGAGGACAGACAATTGCAAGTTCCAAGTCAATCTCGCTATCAGTGCCATCAACTGTAATCCAAAGTTATCTTCAGCAAATAAAACTGTGGAAGAAACTGGCATAAATTATTCAATTTGATTGCATCAAAGTTATTCCTATCCTCATATCTATTTAGCAACCCCTAACCATGACATTAAATGTGCTCAAGTCATATGGCACATTTGAACTCGTCTCTCAAAAATATGTGCATTGTATGAAAAATGTTGGCCGCCCCTGGTATATTCTGTCATAACTTGCTGATATTAGGACCAAAATATTTTCTATATTAAGCACTAAATCATTTATTTACAGATACATCAGTCGACCAACAGCTACATTATCTTTCTCAGTTACATAATTATGAATTCTGTGTGTATAAAAATACATTAAATAAAACTGCTACAGGACAAGCATCTAAATAAAAGTGAATTGTTATAACATAAAGATGTTCTCTGGTGGAAATTCTTACAAATCTGTGGAGTGTGATAATGCATTCCCAAAATCCTCAAACTTACCAAAACACACGAGGACTCACACGGGTCAAAAACAATACAAATGTGTCGAGTGTGATAAAACATTCTTAGCATCTTCAAGCTTATCAAAACACATGAGGATTCACACTGGCGAAAAACCATACAAATGTGTTGAGTGTGATAAATCATTCTCAGGTTATTCAAGTTTAAGATATCACATGATGATTCACACTAGTGTGAAACCGTACAAATGTGTTGAGTGTGATAAGAAATTCTCGTCTTCTTCACACTTGAAAAACCACATAAGGATTCACACTGGCGAGAAGCCATACAATTGTGTTCAATGTGCAAAAACATTCTCTCAAATTTCAACCTTAACAAAACACATCAGGATTCATACTGGTGACAAACCATACAAATGTGTTCAATGTGATAAATCTTTCTCAGATTCCTCAAGCTTACAATGCCACATGAGAATTCACACTGGTGAGAAATCATACAAGTGTATTCAATGTGAAAAAACATTTTCAAAATCCTCAAACTTAAAAAAGCACACAAGTATTCATACTGGTGAGAAACCATACATTTGTGTTGAGTGTGATAAAACATTCTCCCGTTCTTCATGTTTAACTATCCACATGAGGATTCACACTGGTGAGAAACCTTACAAATGTTATGAGTGTAATAAAACATTCTCACAATTTCCTGGCTTAATAAAACATTTGAGGGTTCACTCGGGCGAAAAACCATACAAATGTGTTGAGTGTGACACAAGTTTCTCAACAAAAAGCAGTTTAAATAGTCACATGAGGACACACACAGGTGAAAAGCCATTCAAATGTGTTGAATGTTACAAGTCATTCTCGGCATCGGGGAACTTAACTACACACATGAGGATTCACACACGTGAAAAAGCATTCAAATGTGTTGAGTGTGACAAGATGTTCTCACTATCAAGTAGCTTAGCAAAACATATGAGAATTCATACTAGTGAAAACGAATCAAACGTGTTGAATTTGTCAAGAGATTCATAGAATTAGGTTACGTAACAAATCACAAATTAATTTTAGCACTTATATTTCACAATTAAGTGTAATAGGTTTTTGGTGGCTTAAAAATATCTTTTCTTATTATTGTTATGTAAATACATTGAAAGGAATTAATTTAATTTATAAACAAATATTTTAAATTTTTTGTTGCATTCCCTTAAATATATATGTATATATACTTGGAGGGAAATAGTTTATACAGTTATAAAATTTTTATAGTTCAATAACAATAGAGGAAACGATTAACATTATTAGATTCAACATTGAAAGTGAAATTTTTTGTATGATCTTTTGTACAAAAACAGTTGATTTTATTATACTGTGCAAGCCATGATATTGGTACTTATTAAATTTGTTTAATGCAATGTCACTGTTGCTTCTTTTAGACTTGCCCTTTGGATGATTTACCACCCAAATTTCTCTACCTTATCATTTCCATGACCTGGTCTCCACGATACAAGGATGCAATCTGTTTCCCATGCTGTTTAACTTATATATAGAACAGGTGATGAAAAACGTTAAATAGAATATTGAAAATACATCATACTGCAAATTGAAGAGATAAAAACCCTACGCTTTGCCGGTGATGTTGTAGTTTTAGGGGAGTCAGAAGAAGGTGTGGGAACCATAATAAATGTCATCAGTGTGGTCCTGAGGCTGAGTTCAATATGAGGATTAATAGAGGGAAAACCAAGGTAATGGATTGTAGAATAGAATTGTGTAGGGATATTTTGAAGGAAATTAAGCAATTCTGCTATTTGGGCGACATAATAATGGAGAGTAGGATTGCACAGGCAAGGAAGTTATTTACTTAACGCTAATATAATAGTGAATATTAGAAAATCTTTTCTAAAATAGTTGTATGTAGCGTGGCGTTATATGGGTGTGAAACGTGGACAGTAGGAATTGCAGAAAGGAAAATAATAGACGCCTTTGAAATGTGGTGCCATAGGAGAATGAGTTGGGTGGGTCAAATCACTAATGAGGAAGTTCTTGGCAGAATAGGAGAAGAGTGAACAACAATATGGAGGACTTTGAAAGGATAGATTGATAGGCCACCTATTAAGACACGAGGATCTAGTAAAATTAGCATTAGAGGGAAGTGTGTGTGGCAGGGTAAGTACAGAAGATGGCGGCCAAGGAAGGAATACGCTAAGTAGATTAGGGATGATGTGGCTTGTTCTAGTTATGAGGAAATGAAAAGGCTTCTTCTATATATATGAGGGTTGCATCAGGCCAGTATTAGGACTGAATACCATAACAACACTAGGTACGAAATATATTTATATTTTTACATATTTCAATTAAGTCAACAAGAAATATACTAGTAATATAAATTTACATATATATATACATATAAAATTTATTCACAACATGAAACTCGTATAATATTAATTTGACTAATACGATTCTCTTACTTTTTTTTCTAAGCACTTATATTTTCACAGTTTTAAGTTTTTTGGTAGCTTGTTGTAACTCGTAACAGCCCTAAAAAATAGAGTTACGGCTCTTTCGAAATTTTAAATTTGGCAAAACAAAGTGGTCAGTATTACGGGTTGTGTACTAAGGTTTACTTTAAAAAATTATTTAGGACATTTGAAAAAGTATCGTGGCATCAAACCTATAACTTTATTTTGTTAGGGATTGTGTAGTGTTCCCCCATATTAGATATATAGAGTATTGTCCCTGAGCAGTGAAAGTGCAGTAGGATTATTACACTGAAGATTGATTTTCTGCCCCTAAAACATTTAATAACCATGAACAATATATATATATATATATTAAATTCTTTTACATATGATCATAAAAATTCAATTTACTATCTAATACTTATGCCTAAATATTTTATTTTCTCTACAATGTCAAGTTCGATTCCGTCAATTCCAATTGTAAAATTATTATGAGGTTAACCTCATTGATACTTCCAGTATAAAATTTTGTTGTAACCAATTTTAAATGTGATTCCCGCCCCAAATAGTTTACATATATTAGACGTTATGTGCAACAGATACACGCTTTACGTCATTTTTTTACAATGTAAATACCAATTTTAGTTTAGTTGTAGTAGTCATTTGGTTTTATTGAAAATCTTAAATTAAACAGATTTATTATAATTCATGTGTAATGTTTGTTTGCATACTATACGTGTAATGTTTGCTGAGATTTTTTATTATTTATATATAAAAATTATTATCTTTACAGATCCTCAGTTGTGCCAATTTCGATACAGTATATACAATATTCAAAAAAAAATCATGAAAATAAAATATGGTATATAAATTACATGGTTAGGTGCGTGAGGTTAGGTTAATCAGTTTTTATTAACCCACTTTAGCCGAACAGGTTAGGTGTAATTGTATCTCAGAGACGTGGCTGTGACTGTGAGGATTGACAAGCAGTGAACTGATTTTTGGAGGATTAATGAGGATGTGATGGTTAGGGTGATCAGGGGGAAGGAAGGAAGGTTGAGGTCAATTGGAAATTTTATTTTGAGGCGCCGGGAGTTTGCTGAGATAAAAATAATATATGGTAAATGTGGATGGAATAATCATTAAAAAAGTAGTGATGAATTTTATAAAACTAAAATGGTATAAAATTAGATTTTTAAAAATAAAATCAAAAAAAAAACAAGATGAGGGAAACGGTTTCTTACGCGAGTTAATGTGTGATATTTAATTTCCTTAAACGTAAACATAGGTCTTAAAGAAGTAAATTGCAAATAATTGGAGACTGAAAAATTTGGAAGTAAAACACAAAATATTTGCAGAGCTATGGGAAGAATTAAAAGGACAAGAGTTAACTCACAGTAATGATTGCAAATAAAATAAATAGTCCTGAAAAAATTATTATTTACGTAAATGTGCCATGATTCACCAATACCTGTTATGAAATAGTTACTTCCATTCCGCTAGGTTGGCTCTACTTTCCATGCCGAAACTTGTAACAGCTGTTTACTACTAATTACTATAAAGATTGTATTTTAAAATTAATCCCACACAGGTTAGATTGTACAACTAGGAATTTTTTTCATTCAATATCGAAAGTAATGTTACTTAATAGTAATATGTAATGTTGCACTTTGTTCAGTAATTCAAAGTAATTAGCTTTATTCTAGGTTAACTGCATCCTTATTTTAATTCGTACTCTTGCAGCTCGGGATGTAAGAGAAACTACAGGAAAATTTTTCCATGATACTTGTTTTGAAATAGTTACTTTCTTTCTGGTCTGTTGGCACTTCTTTCCACGTGGAATCTTGTATCAGCTGTTTGAAAGCAATTGTCGTAAAGAATGTATTCGTCTTTATTTTAAAATTAATCCTACACAGGTTAGATTGCACGTCTATTTACCAACCTGTAACCATGAGTGTAAGATTATATCAAATGTGTCATATGGCACATTTGAACTCGTCTCTCAAAAAAATATGTGAATGATTTAAAAAATGCCCACCACTCCTGATATATTCTGTCACAACTTGCTAATATCAGGAACAAAATATAATTTCTATATTAATCATTTAATTGTTTTCAGATACATCAGTGCACCAACAGCTACATTATCGGTCTGTGTGACATAATTCTGTGTGTATAAAAATATCACTGCTCTGTGAATTGTTATAACATTTATTGCTTTTTCATGAAGATGTTCTCTGGTGGAAATTCTTACAAATCTGTAAAGTATTGTAATGCGTTCCTAAAATCCTCAAACTTAACAAAACACAATGAGGACTCACACGGGTCAAATGCAAAACAAATGTGTCGAGTGTGATAAAACATTCTCAGCATCTTCAAGCCTAACGAAACACATGAGGATACACACCGGTGTGAAACCGTACAAATGCATAGAGTGCGATAAGTCGTTCACAGATTATTCAAGCTTAAGATACCACACGAGGGTTCACACAGGCGAGAAACCGTACAAATGCGTTGAGTGTGACAAGAAATTCTCATCTTCTTCCCACTTGACAAACCACATGAGGATTCACACCGGCGAGAAACCGTACAAATGTGTTGAGTGTGACAAAACGTTCTCAACTTCTTCTCACTTGACGATCCACAGGAGGATTCACACTGGTGAGAAGCCATACAAATGTGTTGGATGTGACAAAACATTCTCGCTTTCTTCGAGTTTAACAAAACACACGAGGATTCACACTGGTGACAAACCGTATAAATGTGCTGAATGCGATAAATCTTTCTCGGATTCCTCAAGCTTACAATACCACATGAGGATTCACACTGGAGAGAAGCCGTACAAGTGCGTTCAATGTGAAAAAACATTCTCACAATCTTCAAGCTTAACAAGCCACGTTAGGGTTCACACTGGTGAGAAACCATACAAATGTTTTGAGTGCGACAAGAGGTTCTCAAAGTCCTCAAACTTGAGAAACCACTTTAGGATTCACACCGGCGAAAAACCGTATATCTGCGTTGAGTGTGATAAAACTTTCTCACATTCATCGTGCTTAACTAGCCACATGAGGATTCACACCGGTGAGAAACCTTACAAATGTTTTGAGTGTGAAAAAACATTCTCACAATATTCCAGTTTAATAAAACATGCGAGGGTTCACACTGGTGAAAAACCATTTAAATGTGCCGAGTGTAACAAATCATTCTCAAGTTCCTCAAATTTATCAAAGCACACGAAGAAACATAGCAATTTGTTTTAAGTATTGCATTAAATTTGAATTATAGATTATTAACAGTTACTTCTGTAAATAAGGTTGCAGCTGGTGTCTCACGTCAATAATAAATCAATTTTTTTTATAAGTAATTCATTTGTCAATGATAAGTTTCGGTTTAATATATATAAAACTATTCATTATACAAAACTCAAGTGTTCATATGAGTATTTTAATTCATTATAGTAACTTGTGTAGTATATATACAATTATTTTAAAATGAATATATGTCATAATGACATAATGTGGTGAAGAGCTGGGCAATGTAACCCGTCACGCTATCCTATCCATGCCTCTTCATTTTTACTTATCTGCCAAACTCTCTTTAAATTCCTTGTTGAATTCCATCCTTGGCCTCCCTCCGCAGTTCTTACCCCCACAAACTTCCTCTCTAATGCTAATTTTTATGATCCTCATGTTTAATAAGGTATTGCCTATTATTTCTCCATGTTGTTCTATATTCCCCTATTCTGCTTCCAACTTTGTTGTTAGCGATTCTATCCACCCTTCTCATTCCCCTGTAGCACTACATTTCTGTTTTCCTTTCTGCGACTCCCATCATCCAATTTTTGCAACCATATGATGTCTCGCTCCATTAGGAACATTTATGGCAATGATTTCCTAATATTCAGTCTTACATTATGCATAAGTTAATTCGTTCCTTGCCTGTTGTATCCTACTCTAGTTGTTACGCTTCCCAAGGAGCAGGATCCCTTAAGTTTATTCAAAATATCCCTTCATTACCTTAAAATTTAGAATGTTGAATGTAACCTTCATTCTTGACTGGAAAGAGAGATTCTTCGACATGTGGGATCTAAAAATGGTGAACACTGACAATACTGTTATGAGTTGTTGTCTTTAACCGTTATTTCATTAGCTTAGCCTCTGCACAAATAGATTTCAGTCGTCCATAATTACTTAATTCAGTAAGCAATTTCTATGTTGAGATAATTGTTTTTTACACATTATATTGTAAATATTTATTTGGGTTATTTAGAGCTTGTGTAAGAAACCTCCAATACTGACTTACAGGCTGCAGTAAACATAAAGAGTAGGATAACACAGCCAAGGAAGGCTTTTGTAAAAAAAAAAGAAGAGGAATTTATTTATGGGGAATATAAGTGTGAATATTAGGAAATGTATTAGTGGAGTGTGGCATTATACAAGCAAGAACCTGGATGGTAGGAGTTGCAGAAAGAAAAAAGGAAAAGTGTTGCTATGGAAGAATGCTGAAAATTAGATGGGTAGGATAGAGTTGATAACAAGGAAGTTCTAAGCAGAATAGGGGGAAGAGAGAAGAATGTGGAGGACGTTGACCGGGAGAAGGGATAGATTAATAAAGACACGAGAGTCTCATAAAATTGGCATTAGAGGGAAGTGTGTGTGGGGTAAGAACAAAAGAGGATGGAAGACCCTCGTGCCTTAAAACGTGTCCCATTAATCTATCCCTTCTCTCCGTCAACGTCCTCCACGTTGTTCACTTTTCCCATACGAATGTTTTTAGCAACGATTTCCTAAATATTCACACTTAAACTACCCCTCTTTTTGGCGAAAGTCTTCCACGCCCTGTTGCTTGTCCTACTCTAGTTGTTATGCTTCCCAAGTAGCTGAATTCCTTAACTTCCCTTCCCAATCCAACATGGCCTTTGTTATCCCACTGTTTCCCCATACTACACTCCATCACCTTAGGTTTTCCCTCCTCTATTAATCCTCATATTGAACTCTTCCTGTCTCCAGGACCACGTTCATGCCATTTATTATGGTTTCCAAATCTTCTTCCGACTCCCCCAAATGCTACAATGTCACCGGCAAAGCGTAGTGGCTTTAATTGCTTCTCCTTGCAGTATTAATCCTTTTCTTTAACATTCTTCATAGCCTGTTTTATATATATATATATATATATATAGGAAAACAGCATGAGAATAATTGTCTCGCTTCTTCCTTTTCTTCCCTTATTTTCTAATGATTGCTGCCTGCCTTCTTGTAGTGGTTACGTACAAGCCTCCTTCCTCGACATTTTATTCCGGTGCTCTTTGAGATCCTTAACAGTGTGTTCCACTTGCAAGTCATCAAAGCCATCTTTTTTCTTTTCTTTTCTGAATCTCCAAATGCCGTGAATACAGGTCGGTTTTATTCTTATCCCGATTTGAAAAATTAGACGCAGAGTCAACGTTGCTTCCCTTGAATTCTATTTGATGTTCCATCCCTCATTATATACTATTTTCCCTTAATATTTTGGATGAATTATTCTCATTTTTTGCTCAGCCATTCCTCCTTCTATTCAGTAAAGTTATTTATAGAAGAATCGGAGACGAGTAATTAGTTTATATAATGTTGGCATCGCCCTTTCTATTTGGTTACAAAAATTTGTTGCAAGTATATTTATCTAACTTTTACATAATAAAAATAATGTAACAAATGTACACAGCCTGACTCATTCCACATCCTTGAAGCTCAGCTTATGTACAGAATATTATTATTATTATACTAATAATCTAATTGTCCTGCATCTGTCAGCCTCCGTTCCACTTCGGTGTGTGTATAATTAATTTTGTTCTTTTTATTTTGGTATATTTCGCAAACTCCCCCTGAACAGAAAGGATATTTTGATTATTCGCCCGACGACCTTACCGAATTTTTCCATCACAAAATTTCAATTAAAGCGAAAATGTGTCTCTTTTTACAAAAATAATTAATGATATATATACTGCATTTAAAAAAAAACAGGAAATGAAGTCACATTATTGACATATAGAAAAGGAAAGAAAATAATAACGAGTATGAATGTTTTCCATTACTGAAACATGGTCGCCAACATCGAAAACGAAAAGCACCAGGATCCGTGTATTTTTAAAGCTTTTTTTGTGACTCCGCCTACGTGCTTCCCCGGCAGAAAATAATTTTATTAATTGTGTATATTTATTTATCGGCACCTGATGGAAGAGGAAAACTCGTCGAATGTACAAAAATTTTGTGTTTGTTGTGTTGGCAACATCACATTTCGTGAATTGTACTGGAAAACGAAACGAAGCGACTCGACTGTTGTACCTGTTGGATTTAATAACATCAATAATAATTACAGGAATTTCGGTAATGAGGTTTTCAAGGCTCTGACTCTGACTTGAAAAAGAAGGGAAAAAAGGTTAGTTAGGGTTTTTTTTAAAAAAAATACAGAAGTCTTTTGAATGTGATTGTTGAGGTTATGTGTCGTGTGTTTTATTGGTTTACAATACTTTTAAAAATGGTTTATACGTGTGACGTCACGGCGGGGAAACATTTTCTTAACTGTTTACAGAAATCCAGTCACCTTGAGACATCAATTTAAAAAAAGTTCATTAAATAGTTTATCTGGCAATTATGTATACAATAAATGAGTTGAATCAGCTTCAGCTAAATTTTTACCTTAAGAAGTTTAATATATATATAAATATTTTTTTCACACACAAAATGTAACTAAAAATTACTGTTGTATATATTTTTAGTTACAATACACATGTATAAAACTTAACAACACGTATAACAGACAACTCTATAATAATAATAATCATATTCTGTAGATCCTGTAAAGAAGCCGAGCCTCAAGGATGTGTGAATGAGTCAGGCTGTGTACATTTATTACATTATTTTATTATATAAAAGATGAATAAATATACTTATAACAAATTTTTTCTGTAACCAAATAGAAAGGGCGATGCCAACATTATATAAACTAATTACTCGTCTCCGATTCTTCTATAAATTCCTTTACTGAATAGAAGGAGGAGTGGCTGAGCAAAAAAATGAGGATAATTCAGACTTAAATTTACCTTGGTTACCGGAGGACAACAACTGCGGCAGTCTGTTGAAGATGGATAATGCACACCTTTCATTCTCTCTGTGCAATTGACAACGTTTTACATTTCTTGTTCCTTGTATTTGAAGGGATGAATATCGGAATTATTCCAAAAAAATAAGTGCCTCCTCCTATTTGTGATTAGATGTGGAATAGCAAAGTGTGCTAGATTTGGAAGGGATATTTTTTTGAAGGAAGTGAAGTAATTCTGCACAGGCAAGGAAAGAATTTACTTATTGATTGACGTGACTGTTACTAATAGGAAATCATTACTGAAAATGTTGGTGTGACGTTATATGGGTGCAAAACATGGACAATAGGAGTTTTAGACGGGAAAAGAACAGAAGCTTTCGAAATTGTGGTGCTGTAGGAGAATGCTGAAAATAAGACACGAGGATAGGGTAACCGACCGAGAAGCTGTGAGCGGAATACGTGAAGATTAACAGGAGGTCATGTTTTGAGACTTGAGGGTCTTGTACAATTAGCTTCAGAGGGAAATGTGTGGGGTAAGAACAGGAGAGGGAGGAATAGGATGGATGTGATAGTTACGTAGAAATGAAAAGTCTTGCAGAGGATAGGTTAGCATATGGGGTTGCATCAGATCAATCTTGGGACTGAATACAGCAACAACAGTGAAATGAAGATGTTCCCAATACTTTTGATTGTGCTAATGTTGTTGTTACTTCATTCAGACTAAACTATTAATTAAATCCACTTCAGAATTAAATTAAATGAATGGTTTATTGAATGGTCATCGATAGTCATTCCTTTTCGGTTATTTTTTTGGTTTTGTACTTTCTTTGCTCACAATATCTCAGTCTGGCTTAATTATTGACAAGCACCGGTTAAAGTGTTTCAATTTTGATTTTTAAATTTATTGTATTGTCCGAGCTATGAGTTGTCAAATCTTACGGTTAATTACATTTTTTAACACTTTGACAAAAAGGGGTAACATAATGAAAACATATTGGTTATACTTTATTTGGTGTCATGTAACGTACACGGAATTTAGAAAAGTATTATAGGTTTCATTTTATTGGTTTTCATTAGTTTTCTGCCCTCGGTAAGGATTGCACAAGGTTGCTCATCTTTTTCTTCCGTTCTCTACCATCTTCTTAATGTCCGTATAATTTCCTATTATTGTTTATCACCTGCTTTCTCTCAGTCTCTTCGAATAAACTATTTCTTCCATAGCTTCTCTGAATACAGAGTCCCGTCTCAGTTGGCGTCCTTATCTAGTTCTTTTACTTTCTCTTAAAATTTTCTGTTATGGTCTCGTCCTTTCAACCCTTTTAAATAGTTGTTTATTTGCCACCTTCTCCATCCTCCTCCACAGCGAAATCTCAAAAGCTTCCAACCTTTTTTCATCTTCTCTTCTTAATGTCCATCTCTATGCTCTATATAGCGCTACACTCCAGGCAAAGCACTTTCTTAATCTTTTCCTCGTTCCTTTATCTAGTTCCCCACAAAATAGCTTCCCTTTTCTTCACTGTGGTATTTATGGCTCCTCATGTTTTCAGCGATCATCCCACATTGATATTTAAAGGAACTGATGTTAACTTGCCCTATCTAGTTTGTTTTGTTCCTTCACTAATCACCACGCTTTTCAAAGTGTTCTTTTTCATGTCATATGCACAAGCTTGATGTAAATCTTCTAGCATTTAAATTGCCATTTCCCTTGCATTCTGCTAACAAAGCCATGTCATCTGGAAATCTTTCTTCCACAGACACATGTACATCTTTTTCCATCTACACTTGTTCTAAATATATGTTGAAATCAAGGGGGAAAGGCAGTATTATCATCCTTACAATGTCTTCTGACATTTCATTTATAATTCTAATCCTTACTTTCTGATTTAAGCTCAAATCGTATATTCGTCTTCTCTCTTTCTAATCTATTCCTTACCTCTGAAAAATGTCCATCAGATTTTTCCATTTTACCCTGTCAAGAGCTTTTTCTAAATCAGTAAAGGTAGCATATGTTTCTTTGCCCCTCTTGATATATATGTTCTTGGCTTGTTAAGAACTGTAGGCTCCCAATAGCCAATAACATCACAGAAAAATTTTGAAATTCATTCATGCTATTAAACATTAATGAAGATGAAGCAAAATATCTATAATGTGATATTTGCAGCATGGCAAGTGACAATGAACATATATATATATATATATATATATATATTATATGTAATATAAATAAATAAGTGCCAATGAATTCGCAAAAAATAAATAATTTTATAATTCAATAGCTGCAAAAAGTAGGAATTTAAAATTAGGTTGCAGTTAAACTTGATCAAGCTAAAAACATTAAAATAAAAGAAATACTGAACAACAACGTTTTATTGAGTCACTTCGCGCTTTAATGTTACTTCTGAAACACAAATCGAGTTTCGTAGCTGCACAAACTAACCATGTGTGAGATTGATTTTATAAAATTCAGAAGAATTAAATCTTTACAGTGAAGCTTAGTAAACAGCCATTACAAGTGTCGACACATACACAGTGTCCCCAACGTATCGAAGCGAAACAAACTAAGAATATGTTTTAAATTCTTGCATTTATTGTTAAAGTTCATCACTGTTTGTCGACTACATTTGTTTTCCTTAACGGCATTGAATTGTTTTAACCTGTAAAAGTTGTACTTACCGTTGAATGCTTTAAATACAGTGACTTATGCTTTCCTTTTTAGTTAATTTATTTCATTCCGCTACGTTGGCACTACATTCCGACACGAAGCTTGTAGCATCTTTCACGGCGCTTTGTTTTTGTGGAATATTGGATTTGTCTGAATTCATTATTAATCCTACACAGGTTAGTTTGTCCAACTTTAGTTTTACAGAAGCAATAGAGAAATTGCAGTGACGTACTAATAAAATTATATATATTTAATGTAGCACGTTGTTTAGAAAATATAAGACTGTTAACACGTGAGTATTGTATTATATTTATTAAATCTACATATAGGGGTGCAGATGCCTCCCCCCCAACCCCTGGTGCACATATACAGAACTTTGATATTAATTAATAATCTGGTAGTAAGGACCATATTTAACCTATAGTTGAATGTATAATTATATTCAATATAAATAAATAAGTGTGTAATCGATTTATCAGAAGAAGAACTTTTTAAAAGGAATAATATTGTTTTTGCCTGAAAATATAGAAACAAAAAAACTGGAAATATATTTCACTACACTGAACTAAACTTAGGTTAAGTCTAAATTTTCTTTGTGTTGTAGGAAGTTCCTCCCCCAAAACATTCCTACAGTCATTAGTTGTCCTATTTAGGAATGAGTACTTTCCAAAGTCTCTGTGTTTTTATTTTTGTTCCTCGCTTGTAATTTTAACAGGTGATCTCTCCTCCTCCTCCTGTTCCTAGTTGATTCTTTCATTCCATCTGAAATTCCCCTGACAAGGTTTATTTTGTCCTGCAAAGACTCTGTAGAAAATGTGTAGCGTGTCTGTTTCTCTTCTCGTCTGTAGCGTGTCACACCCTCGTCGCTTTACCTTCTCGTTCCCATTCCCACGTCCTATTTGTACCAATTTCACGGCCCATTCTTTGCACCCATTTCTAAGGATTCTATTTGCCCTATACTGGGGCATGCTGCAAGTGTACTAATGACAAATATGCCATCTCTTTAGATTTCTCATTCCCCTTGTCGTGGGTTCTCATGACGAGGTGAAAGGTGTTCCACGCTTTCCTTGTAGCACAGTTTACCTGCTCCGCCAACCGCTCAAAAGTTGTATCGTATTTCAGTAGCAAATGATTTCAAAAGGAATTTGAGTGTAATGAAATAGAAGTGAGCAAAGGCAGAGAAAGGTCAGAATACCAAAATAAATTCCAGAAACAATTGTTTAAAATCCTAAATAAAAATTTTAGTGCCCTTCATCCCTTATTGGCTACAGAATTTATGTGTTTACCCAATGATAAGTCTCTGTAACAAGTTATACTCAAGTATTTTTTTCATTTCAGATACATCAGTCCAAGAATACTTTCATCATTTGTTAGAAGTCACCCAAACAAATTTGAATTGCTCAGACCTTTTTGTTCATAATAGAAGATGTACTCCTGTAGAGAGACTTACATGTGTGTGGAGTGTGATATTGAATTCTCATCTTCCTCGAACTTGACAAGACACATGAGGATTCACACTGGTGAAAAACCATACAAATGTGTGGAGTGTGATAAAACATTCTCAACTTCCTCGAACTTGACAAGCCACTTGAGGATTCACACTGGTGAGAAACCATACAAATGTGTTGAGTGTGATAAAAGATTCTCACAATCGTCACACTTGACAAGCCACATGAGGATTCACACGGGTGAGAAACCATACAAATGTGTTGAGTGTGACAAAACATTTTCAGATTCTTCAACTTTAAAATCTCACTTCTGGCTTCACATTGGGGAGAAACCGTACAAATGTGTAGAGTGTGGTAAAAGATTCTCTATTCCCTCCCAATTGACAAGACACATGAGGATTCATACGGGTGAGAAACCGTACAAATGTGTAGAGTGTGATAAAACATTCTCTATTCCCTCCTACTTGACAAGCCACATGAGGATTCACACGGGTGAGAAACCATACAAATGTGTTGAGTGTGACAAATCATTTTTAGAATCTTCAACTTTAAAATCTCACTTTAGGCTTCACACTGGTGAGAAACCATACAAATGTGATGTGTGTGGTAAAACATTTACACAATCATCTGCCTTAAGAAGCCATTTGAGGATTCACACTGGTCTGAAATGATACAATTGTTTTTAGTATCACAAACACATGTGAAAGCATACCAATGTGTTGAAATATTGCATAAAATTTCAAATGTATGTTTTAACTGTTTTTTTTCTGTAAATAAAGTTGTTTTTTGTATCTTTCATCAATAATAAAAATTATTTTATAAAGGTATGATTTCTTATTACGGCCAATTTCTTTTATTACTTGGTATCCAATGTATTACACTAATATGAAATTTTTTTCGTATTATATTTTCCCTTGAATATTTCTGTTTTGAAAAGATTTCCAGTTTTTAGAAAGGAGCTCGTAACGTTTGAATGTTTGCGATCTAAGTTTACCTTGTTATTCCGTTTTATTTAGTATATGTCATGTATTGGATATTGTCCTATGCACTACAATCATGAAAGAAACTGCCAATCAAGTTATTTATAGGTTATGATTTATTAATGCAAAAGAGGATAAAGGTAAAAATGGTTCTAGGATATAAAGATTATGTGGAAAGGATACTGTGTAAGTATGAATTGATGTAAAAAAATAATTTGACATAGGGACATAACAGAATTACAGATCATAAAGCCCATTTTTTATGAGGAAATAATGTATTTATAAATTTGTTTGACGATGGTAAGCGATAGATTGGGTCTACAAAAAAGTGAGGCTGTACAAATTGTATGTAAATAAATGTTTCAAAAGAAAACATGTTATGGAAAGAGAGGGAGTGCCACACAGTATACTTAACAAACAGCATATCAAGAGTGACACAGGCATAAATATTTATTTTGGAATTATTATACAATCCTCGAGGCTGTTATTCAAAGGCATTTAAACATCATACCAAAAACTGAACAGTAAACAAACAGAATAATCACAACACAGTAATTGTAGTTAATACATCAAAGGCACTAAAATAATTGACGGTGAGTTTGAAAATATTCCTCTACATATCAAAGCTTCAGTAAATATGGAACTATGAAAGATTATATTAGGAAATAATTGTTTAAAAATATTTGATGTTCTGCAAAAGACTATAAATATGATATGTGCAAATCATTTCCTTTGATTATGGGAGATCAGAATGGGGAAATCTTCACCAGACCTGGCAATAAAACCCAGGACCTTTTGGTTACCAGGCTGAATAATAAATTACATGTGAGACCCTGTCTTAGGTACACAGCAGGAGGAGGGGTTCCTCAAGTCAACTTGGAACGTCTTAGAAGTTAGAGCGCCCACCTGATAAGCGGGAGGTCCAAGGTTCGATTCCTGGGTCCAATCGAGATTTATACATTCTCGTCTCTCAGATTAAGTTGTCTGAGCTTTAATTTGACTCCATCTTCTTCCTTTGAATTGAAATATTTGCTAACTGTAATATTTCAGCAATAATTTTGGCCTCATGGAGTTTTAGATAAAAATTACAAAAACTCATGAATGGATGTCACAATATTGTCCCAATAGAAAATTTGGGAGTGAGTAGAGAGTATATTGTAGATAGTACATTTTGTAATTGATTTAACTCTTTGTGATGGATGGAGCAATTATTGACAACATCCTAACTATAGTTAATCAATTTCATTTGTAAATAGGGCATAATAGGCGGTTGTAATTCCTTTCCTTGCCTCATGCAGAAATACTCACAACTTTTCCGGGTAGCGTAAAGCAGTTTAGGAATAGGCTAAGGAAACTTAAGTGAGCAGTTTTTATTTATTTTTAGAATGAGTGAAGTGATAATGGTGAAGTGCAGTGAAGTAATTTTTGTGTGGCTCCTTTGTTTTCTTCTTCAGATAAAAAAACTACACTAAAATTCTGCCTTAGTGTAAACTTTTCGTAATTGTATTGGTGTTTTATTTGTATTTTCTTTGTATATAGCTGCTGCCGCAGACTCAGGGCAAATAGCAGCCAAGTGAGGAATAATAATAATAATGTATAAATTCGTCTCGGGTTTCCAACTGGGTCAAAGAGATTATCAGTGATGTTTGAATATAAATGCTTACACTTACCGAATTCGAAACTTCAGTCTGAAGATGATGGCAAGAGCATGCCATAAAACGTCACTGATAACCTCTTTGACCCGGTTGGAGAAAACCCCGAGAGGAATTTATACAAGAATTCCATTGACTGGGAAAGACCTCGTACTTTAATATAGTTAATCAGTATTTCAATGCAGATGCACACAGAAAACACGTTTCCCTGAAGCTATTCAAATTAAAAGCGTTTTACCTGCATCTTAACAGGTGTGTTGCCAAATGTAATTCAACAAAACATTAATCGCAACTTCTTTATTGTACCAGCTTGTATAAGTGTCATTACATATATATCTTACCATTTTGACATCTGCAAAATGCATCTCCTTTTTTCTGAATACTGTTTAAATGTTTTTTTAATCAAAAATTGCTAAGATGTCATCAATTGAAAAAAGTTGATGCTCACGGTAAAATAAGTATTTTTATTAGATGATAAGTATATATATATAGATGATAAAAAGAAAATGAACTAATTACACTATAAGAAATGCCACAAAATACAAACCTATCCCCAGCACATGCAAGCTGCAGATCACAGTATAGTTAATAAACAGTGTGTAACACGACCTAATTGGGAGTTTTCCTGCCTCACCCATCCTCAGAACAGAGACGCAAGGTAGCCACAGGTGACGTACAGCATTTTAAATTTGTTGCACATTAAAAAGCAAGAAAAGGCATAACACAGTACAACCTCATAAACCCTAATCTATAAAAAATAGAATATCTTCCTAACTACAGAAATAAACATGTATATTCAAGAATGAAATATCCAATTGCTTCCATTGTGTAACGATCATTTAAATAATATAGCCACTAGTGTTTCATTAAAACTTATCCTCAAAAAAACCACAAGTTAACATTTCATATCAGTCAAATGTTTTGCATGCGTATCAGTGAAAAATACTTTATAAATGAGGAATAAAATATTTGTACAAAACTTCTTCACTATTCAGAAAAGACACCATCTACTACCTCTTTACAGAAAAGGTACAGCAAATAACTTACAATTTAAAATTAATGAAAAACTTTAAACATATTGGTATGTTTTAACATGTTTCATTAGGCTCGCAGATTGTGGAATGTTTGATCAGACTAAAAACAATTCTATGGTTCCTCTCTGGGACACGCCATCAGGAAATTTCTTAAGCTTGAGTAATCTGAGAATGTATTGTCACTATTAACTCATGTGTATGGTTTCTCGCCAGCGTGAATCCTCACGTGTTTTGTTAATTGTGAGGAAGTTGAGAATGTTTTATCACACTTGACACATTTGTATGGTTTCTCACCAGTGTGAATCTTCATGTGTGTTGTTAAGTGTGAGAAAGCTGAGAATGTTTTACCACACTCAACACATTTGTATGGTCTTTTACCAGTGTGAATGCTCATGTGGTTTCTTAGGCTAGAGTAATCTGAAAATGTTTTACCACACTTAACACATTTGTATGGTTTCTCACCGGTGTGAATCCTCATGTGCTTTGTTAATTGTGAAGAAGTTGAGAATACTTTATCACACTCAACACATTTGTACAGTTTCTCACCAGTGTGAATCCTCAAGTGGCTTTTTAGTAATGAAGGCTTTGAAAATGACTTGTCACACCCAACACATTTGTATGGCTTCTCACTGGTGTGAATCCTTGAGTGGCTTCCTAAGTTTGAAGATTGATTAACTGCTACTTCGAACTCTTCAATTTTGTAATTCTGTCCACAAGAAAACATCTCAATTATTTTGATGCTTTCAGGCAAATAACATAACTTTTGTGGGTTTGATGTATCTGAAATCAAAAAGGATATTTGAAGGTCATAGAATTTTTGTTTGCCTCTAACAAGTAATGACACTATATATTTCATATATGTATTATAAAATCTTAAATACAAAATTAATATAAGATTAAATTTTTTATAATACAATAATTATAACATGTAATTACAGGATGTAGGGAATGATGATAATAAAATGTGAACTTAGTAATTTCCGTATCAATGCAATGTTAGGCCCTTGGTGCAAAGGTTTTTTCCGCTCTCATAACAATACCTTGCCTGTAATAATTGTTGGGTGTGTGGAATTTGTGTTACAATACATATAAATTATATATATATATATATATATATTGTAATATACTTTTTTTGTGTATAAAACATTTATTAATTTAAATTACAAATATGATCAATTTTAACAATTTTGTTTATTAATTTAAGTGAAGACACGGGCTTAATCCCAGGGGATTTTGGGTCTCTCAAGAGATGGAGTATGCATCAGCTGAAAATAGAAAGAAAATAATTGAATGTTAATTTATTCAGAGCAATGAGCAAGTTTCACAACTTTTTAATCGCTTACCCACAATTACTGGCCCAACAAACATCCACCTCTCGAATGTTTGTGCGTCTCTGGATATCGCCTCCCTTCTGCGGTCTGATCACTCGCCTGCCTTCTGGGGTCGAGCCACGTTCTCTCGGGTCTGATCTGGTTGGTCGCCTCTCGTCTGGTCTGCCCCACTCTGCTCTGGTCTGCTCTACCCCACTCTGAGGTCTCTACTACGATCTGATGCACTCTACTCCCTTCTGCGGTCTCTACTACTATCTGATCCACTTGCCTCCCTTCTGCGGGTCTCTACTGCCGTCTGATCACGAGCCACCTATCGGCTTCCCTTATAAAGCTTCTGATGGGACTTCCCTTATTTCTTAACATTTCGGGGTTCCCCGCCCTCATTTTTCCCGCGGGGGTTCACCATCGTCATTTTTTATACAGGCAAGGCGGGCCTTCCCCGCGGGGAAAAACAATCTTTCGGCCGACTATCCATTGTTGTTGGCCGAACTGCGCCTCATAACGCCACAACCTTACAAAATCCCCCTTTTTATCACAATATATATATATATATATATATATATAGTGTTCATTTTTTTAAAGCTACAAATTAACCCCTTCACATGCTGAATGTATTACACTACTAACTTCTTAAATTCTCCACTTAAGCAGTACCATCGAACAAAGGCATATCAATGTACACATGTCCTTTAGTTACTGCAGCGGTTACAAGATGTCAGAGAAGTTGTGGTCACAGATTCATGCTGAAGGAACGCTCCAAAGAGCACCATTGCCATTAGTTGTAGCCAAGTGTGTGCAGAATATGGACAAAGAAATCTGACTACTGAAAAGTATTTTATAAATCTCTTATGTTATATTTCATACTATACAACAATATAATAGATGATCGTCCTCTGCTTATAATGTATTTAAAGTAGAAAGGATTAGTGATGTAAAAGATGAAGTAATAAGCAACTATTTTTGCCTGTGTAGGATATAACGCACCAAAAGTCTCAGCAGGTATGGACAAAGGATTACTACATTTCACAAAGCGCGTGCAGATTTACTCTAAATTTTTATTTTTACAGTCTTCAGACGAAATTCTTGTCACGATCTTCATGATTTGGAATATCTTTCGTGCGACAATGAAGGTTCAAAATCATTTGTTTAACATTCAGCTAATATTATGTTGTAGTGATTCAGAAAAGAAACCGTAAGTGAAGAATGTAGTTTCAATCAACAATTGAGGGATTCGCCTCGTAACATGAAACTTTTTTAACCATTGCATCCAGCTCTGGCTCTTGCTGAAAACACTTGGAAAGGAAATGATCTAGATGTGCACCACCATTTTCGAAATATAGATTCTTGCTACTATTCATGACAGAAAGGCAGATTGTATGGATCAAACGTAATTCACAAATATAAAGTGCAAAAAATATGATCAAATTCATATTCAAAACTAAATTACACATGTAAGAAATAATGAACAATGTTTGTATGTGACAAAGATGTGTGAATTCCAGCCAGAGCAGACGATAAGTTATAGAATGTGTGTCCTTTGCTAGACACATCGAGGGCTGGCCAACTGTTTCAATCCAATGTCATAAAAAGGCAAACCCAATATTTCATAGTAAAAACTAATTTAGCTCTGGAAGTAGATTATAAAGAGGTTCATCTGCATCAGTTAATAACCTCAAGTTTGTATTTTTAGGTACAGAAAATTCAATTAATTTCTTTAGTAATATTTCTGTGAAGTGGTCCTACAGACATTGGGCTACATCAGGTATTGAAATATATTTTTAGGAAACGTCAACATTCTGAGGTTTAAATAGTTTACTATTTCTCACTTTTCTTGGCCTCTGCCTTCTTCTATTTCACTTCACTCAAAATTCCTCTTCAAATCACTTGCCTCTAAAATACAATATAAGTCGGGAGCAAGTGTTAACATCCATAATTAAAGATTAAGCATTGAAATATTCCTACAGCAGCAAAAACAACATTTGCGATTACTTAAGTGATATTTCCTGTAGTTTACTTTACATCGTAACCTGCAAGAGAACGAATTAAATTTGGAGGCAGTTAAACTCCCATCTCTTTAATTACATAGCAGTATGAAGTAACTTAAGAAAAACTGACTATTACAAAACAAGTATCACAGCTCGTTCACTTCTGTAAAGAGGAAATTGAAGTAACAACTCTTCACACATTTTACATAATTTATTTTAAAACTAATTGTATTAACATCACATTCAGAATTCAAATTAACCTTTAGAATGCTTTTCTTTTACATTTAAATGCTTATGCAACCCAACTTTCATCATTACATCAAAAGTTACAACTTCAATAATATTCCTTCAATCTCGCCTATCCCCATTTTATTTTTAATTCTACATATACAGTCCATCCACAATTTATTAGTCACATTTTCCATCAAAACACATTCTAGCATAAACCTCATCAAATTTAACAACCTTTAACTGTCAAACAAATAACTTATTAATCAAATGTATTAACTGCATTACTCTTCATAAAATATGTGAGTCCTGATCTGAAACTCTGTACTCTATAACAAATGGTTTTTATACCAATGCAAACTTCCTCAATTTCCTTTCCACATAACCGTAATATCCTAGAAGGGGGAATTGAATACCTTTGTCCTCCTTTTCATTCTTAAATGCCAACCTTTAGCAAACCTCATTTCGTGCGTATTTAAACAAGCCAACCTAATCTATTTTTATAATGGCAAAAATATGATCAACATAATTCAATAGTAGCCTAGGTTTTATATTTGTAGTGCCAAGAACAATATCCAATACATGATACATAACCATATTGAAAAAGAGATTCGTAACTGTATCCCCATAGCCACACAGTAAACCAGTTTAAAGGATCTTTATCACAAGACCATTATTATTTGTAATGCATAAATGTTATAACAAGACAGGACATAGAGCACAGTATATTTAACAAAAATGACTTAGGTGTGAAACTTAAAGGGCATAAACAAAAAAAAATTGAAATCATTTCCAACTAACAAATAACCCAGATTTATTAAAAAATTAGTTAAAATTCTGTATCGGTAAAAAAATTATTAGATACCAAAAACAATGAAAGAAATTTATCTAAATTAGAAATCAAACATATCTGAATTACTTTTTATTATTAATGAAAGACAAGTTACAACCTTTTTTACAGAAAAAATTAATGTTAAAACATACTAATCAAATTTAATGCAATATTTCAATACATTGGGAAGCTAATACATGCAATTTGTCACACTGTTTTATCAAACTAAAAACATTTGTATGCTTTCCCACCAGTGTGAATCCTCATGTGATATGTTAAGCTTGAAGAATGTGAAAATGTTTTATCACACTCAACACATTTGTATGGCTTATGACCAGTGTGAACTGTCATGTGATTTCTAAATCCTGAATAATATGTAAAAGTTTCATGACACTCGACACATATATATGGTTTCTCTCCCGTGTGAATTCTCTGGTGGCTTTTTAAGCTTGAAGATTGAGAAAATGTTTTATCACACTCAACACATTTGAACGGTTTCTCACCAGTGTGAATCATCTTGTGGTCTGTTAAGTGAGAGGAAGTTGTGAATGTTTTATTGCACTCAATACATTTGAATGGTTTCTCGCCAGTATGAACCACCATGTGCCTTGTCAAGTGGTAGGAAGTTGAGAACGTTTTATTACACTCGACACATTTGAATGATTTCTCGCCAGTGTGACTCTTCATGTGTTTTGTTAAGTGGGAGGCAGTCGGGAATGCAGTTTCACATTTAACACATTTGAATGGTTTCTCACCAGTGTGAATCCTTAAGTGGCTTTTTAAGCTTGAAGAGAATGAAAATGTTTTGTCACATTCAACACATCTGAATGGTTTCTCGCCAGTGTGAGTCCTCATGTGGCTTGTTAAGCTTGAAGATTGTAAAAATGTTTTGTCACACTCAACACATTTGAACTGTTTCTCACCTGTGTGATTCCTCTTGTGTTTTGCTAGGTGTGAGGAAGTTGAGAATGTTTTATCACACTCAACACACTGGTATGGTTTTTCACCTGTGTGAATCCTCATGTGGCTTGTTAAGCTTGATGACTGTGAAAATGTTTCATCACACTCGGCACATTTGAATGGTTTCTCTCCTGTGTGAATCCTCTTGTGGACTTTTAAGTGAGAAAAAGTTGTGAATGTTTTATTACACTCGACACATTTGAATGGTTTCTCACCAGTGTGACTCCTCTTGTGGTCTTTCAGGTGAGAAGATTTTGTGAATTTTTTATCACACTCAACACAATAGTATGGCTTTTCTCCATTATGAGTCCTCATGTGTTTTGTCAAGTCTGAGGATTTTGAGAATGCATTATCACACATTACACCTTTGTAAGTCTTTCGACCAGAGTACATCTTATGTAGACACTATAAATGTTTTAACTTATTAGATTTATTTCAATGGTTGTCATATAGCTTAGATATTTCATAATTTTATTTATCGGGCAAATAATCTAGCTGCTGTTGATGTGGTGTATCTAAAAAAAAATGAAAAACATTGTCAGGAAGAAAGTAAATATTTTCTCCCCA
This sequence comes from Eucriotettix oculatus, assembly GCA_034510155.1. NCBI lineage: Eukaryota > Metazoa > Arthropoda > Insecta > Orthoptera > Tetrigidae > Eucriotettix > Eucriotettix oculatus. The sequence continues at coordinate 1,811,668 of CM067376.1, read as the reverse complement.
ATGGTATATGTTAATAAAATATACTCTGTCATCCATTCTTATATATTTATTTTTTAATCTTTAAAACCTGACTGACAACTTTAATATGCATCTAATTTATATGTCTAAAATCTTAACTATTTCGGTTGTCATCCTGTCTAGATATTTGTTCTTAATAAGTTCAAGTCTTACAAAATTTCCTCAGCTCCTTACAGAAATGTTTGAAGTGATTTTTCTGTTATAATTACTGCTATTTATTGTGTCGAACAATCGGCAAATATCACATCTTATACTTAATGTAAGATATTTTCTGATACTGAATTTGGTGACTTATTTTAATGGAATACGAAGGATGTGAAGATTAAAGTAACAGTAGCAGTGCTGGAAACAACATACAGAATATCCTTCAGCTTCCATTAATATTAACTGACAGTTGGCCAAAACTTAACGATAATGGATTCGTGACGATTAACTTCAAATGGCAAATAAGAAGAGATTTACTTATTTCAATTGTTTCTAATAACATACTGCATAGCTCTAGTCAAGAGATACAAGCAAAATATATAGAATGTAAAGACACGATAGACTATCTTCAAGTTAATATAAATTTGTATTCATTCAACTATTTAATGAGTTAATAATAATGATGATGAAAGTACAAAAGAAAATGGCAGAAACAGCATTTAACTAAACAAGAGAACACCAAAACCAAATCTCAGTAAAGCTAAGAGGACGGAAACAGGAGCCAGAAATTGTAAACAATGGAGACAATCAAGGTCGTTGGGACATTGTTAGTTGTGTTGAATGTTGTTCAAACTGAAACTCTTTTAAGATATATCATTCAATAAAAGGAAGGATTTTTTTGGATAAAAAATTAAATATGCTATTATTTAAACACAACCTACAGAAGAAATTTGTAATACATTACACATCAAATTTAGTCAAAAGCTGATAATAATAATATTATTGCCATTTTTTCATAAATGGAACGCAATAAATGTGCCATTTCAATACCAATATGTGACAACTAAATTATTTATCGAAGTGGTTCTATAGAAGTTAAGTTACATCAGGTGTTTTTTTTTTCATTTCTGTCATTTTCTCTTTTTTTATAGAGGAAACGGGAGCCACGTTCCATTAATTACTTTGCAATATGTTTTAGAAAACAACAACATTCTGAGGTTTAAATAGTTCGGAATTCCTCACCTTTTCTCAGCCTTTGGTTCACTATTTTTCTCTTCACTCAAATTCCTCTTCAAATCTCTTGCCACTGATATATAACATAACTTGTGAGCAAGTGTTAACAACCTTAATTAAAGATTAACCAATTAAAAATTCCTAAAGCAGCAACAACAACATAGGTGATTACTAACCTGCAAGAGTACGAATTAAAATATGGATGCAGTTAAATTAGGATAAAGCAAGAATCTGACGATCCTGCAACATTATATTAAGTCACTTATGTTTAACGATTTTCTTAGCTGCACAAACTGACCTGTGAAGGATAAATTTAAAAATTCTTTAAACAACAAAGCTTATTTAACAGCAGTCACGAGCTGCGATGCGGAAAGGTGTGCCAACATAGCCGAATGAAAGACACTATAAATGACTCTCTCTTCCATTACACGGATTGAGGTAAATCTTCGCGCAGACACTTCTGTAATTAAGAAATTTAACCTGGTTAATTAATATTGTTAATGTTTAGCAAAACTTCCATTTTGTCAGTATTTTAAGATGTATAATTTAATCTTTTTTTACCTTGAAAATGTTTCGCGATTATTATAACGTGATTCCTTTTACAAGTTTGTTCTGCCTGTGTTTGCCTTTAGTAACATTTATTACCCACGCAGCTATTGTTTTGGCGTAGTTGGATTATCTAGTTTGTGAAGCGGATGACCACGTGTAAACAGTCATTTGTTTTTAGGTGACCAACATCAAAATCACCGAGAAATGCCTCCATGGAATTTTCCCCCCACCTGTTCACATCTTAAAAACACGGAAGAAAACTGATTAATACATTTCTTAGTTATAATTTTGTCAACCTATGTGGGTTTTTTTCCCGAAAGTTGTAGTAATAATCCTTTCATTGTGTGTTGCTGTGGTATTCAGTCCCAAGACTGGTCTGATGCAACCCCCCATGCTAACGCAAGCCTTTTCATTTTCTTATAACTAACACAACCCACAGACTCTCTAATCCGCTTAGCGAATTCCACCCTTGCCCCCCCACACACACTTCCCTCTAGTGCTAAATTTTACAAGACCCTCGAGTCTTAAAACGTGGCCTTATTAATCCATCCCTTTTCTCTTAGTCAGCATCCTCCATATTGCTCGCTTTCCCCTTATTCTGTTTAGAACTTCCTCGTTAATAATTCTATTCACATATCTCATTCTCCTATAGCAGCACCACATTTCAAAGGCTTCTATTCTTCTCCTTTCCCCAACTCCTACCATCCACGTTTCGCCCCCATATAACGCCACGCTTCATATGAACATGTTAGCAACGATTTCCTAATATTCACACTTATATCTACCCGTAAGTAAATTCCTCTTCCTGCCTGTGCTATCCTACCCTTTATGTCTCCTGTAGTTCTACCATCCCTAGTTGTTACGCTTCCCAAGTAGGAAATTTCCTTAACTTCCTTTCAAAATATCCCTTCCCAATCTAACAGCCTTTGTAATTCCACTGTTTCCCCCATACTTCACCCCATCACCTTGGTTTTCCCTGTATTAATCCTCACATTGAAGAATTTCTCCAGGACCGCGTTCATGCCATTTATTATGGTTTCCAAGTCTTCTTCTCACTTCCCTAATACTACAATATCGCATACGGTTTTTTATTTTTTCTCCTTGCAGTATGATTTCTTTTCCATATTTCGTTTTAACATTCTTCATATATATATATAGTAATATATAAAAGGTAAACAGCATGGGCAAGTCTGCATCCTTGGCCTACTGCTTTCTTTTCTTGGTCTTCCAATCTGTGTCTTAGCTCCTAGTGATTATGAAAACCTTTTTATAAGAAAAATTAACAATAACCAAGACTACACCTAAAATTAAAATAAAAAAATACAAAACTGGAATAAAATTAATTAATCTACCTCCTGCGTATGTGGCATAAAGGTGTTAAATTAAATACCTTCACAGGTCCCTCAACATACAGTAGTTTTCTTTGTATGCACCCGACATAAATTCTTACTTCCGAATATTATAAATAAATATACAGCGCCTTCCTAAACCGTTAGTAAATTTAACAAGGAAATTTCAAAATTTTCTCAACAATAAAGTCTATCAGGAATTTGTTCTTATTCCTTTGAGGGATTTGGGTACATTTACTTTCACACTTGACTTAACTTTTCCTACAATTATAGGTAATAAGATTTCTGCCCCCACATTTTCTTCTATATTTAGAGAAACTTCTACGATATTGTTTATCAATCAACACTTTTAAATATTTTCCTTTGTCCGTCTTGCTAATGGTGTTCTCTGCCATCCGATATCTCCATGAATCACCTGTGCTAATCGTTGATTCCTTTTCCACACGCCCCTACGTACCTTCACTGGAGCTAAATTCCTTTTCTTTTCTTCACCGCTGCATAATTTAATGGCCCCCTCAACATAGCTAAGCTTCTCTCATGTTCGACACTTCCCAATTTTACTCCCTAACATACTAACAGGACGTAGTCCCTTTTCAATTTCTCTATCACACAGCTCAGGCTTCCTTCAACGGTCAGATCAGCAAACAGACATTTCAAGACTAAACAATTGGCACCTATAATTTCGTCAGGTGTTTTCAATTCAAACCCATTATCACTCTCTTTGTCACCCTCTCATTTCGATGTCCCAACTATCCATAGATTGGTAACAGGTAGCTCTTCCAGCACGTGCCTCCATTCCTTCAAGGCACTGGCTTATTATGGAATACATGGCGCCCTTTTTCACCAGAACATCTTCCCAAGTGATATTTGACCTTTACTATATATATATTTCTTTTCGTGGAACTCGGTCTCCCTCCTCCTCGGTTAAGTCCGTGTGTGCCAATCAGTAAATGTTTCATGCCATATAATGCTTCTAATATTTCCTATATCTGTCAATTTCTTCATTGGCTGACGTTTCTAGTTTAAATCAATCCCTTTTCTCCCACAATGCATATGTACACAATTTCCTTTTGACACAATTACGTGACAAAGAAGGTGATTCACCCCGTTTTCGTTCACAAATACTAACCTTTGGTGCACCACTTTATTGAAAATCTCAACAACATCAAAAATATTGTCAACATATTTGAAAAGTAACTTAGGTTTAGTATTTGAAGTGCCAAGAACACTATCCAAGACATGATACATAGCTATTTCCCCATAGCCGCACAGGAAACCTGTCTTGATAGTTCTTTATCAAGAAACCCGTAGTATATGCATTGCATAAATGTTATAACAATACAGGACACTGTGCACAGTATGCATAATAAAAGGAATAGGTCACGAATATACCACCTGTATAATCCGTATCCTAAAAAAAGAAATTATTTTCCAACCACAAAAATAATCAAGCAACATGAGTTAAAATTCAGTATTAGTAAAAAATTATGGGATATGAAAAATTGAAATGAATTTCTTTTCGAAAATAATATACGTTACTTCTAAATATTTTTTATTTTAAATGATAGGCAAATGTTACAACTTAACTTACGGAAAAAATTTTTAAAATATACAATTCATACTTTATTCAATATTTCAACAAATTGGTATACTTATTCATGTGATTTGTTATGTTTGCAGTTGTTTTACAAATAAAGTCATTTCTATGGTTTCCAACCAGTGTGACTTCTCATGTGTTTTTTTAAGAGTCTCAGTTGTGAGAATCTTTTATCACACTGAACACATTTGAATCGTTTCTCACCACTGTGAATCCTCATGTGGTTTGTTAGGCTTGACGATTGTGAAAATGTTTTTTCACACTGAACACATTTGAACGGTTTTTCACCAGTGTGAACCCTCATGTGGACTTTTAAGTGAGAGTAAGTTCTGAATGTTATATTACACTGGACACATTTGAATGGTTTTTCACCAGTGTGAATCCTCATGTGGTTTGTTAGGCTTGACGATTGTGAAAACATTGTTTCACATTCAACACATTTGAATGGTTTCTCACCAGTGTGAACCCTCATGTGGTCTTTTACGGCAGAGGAAGTTGTGAATGTTGTATTACATTCACAACATTTGTATGGTTTCTCACCAGTGTGAGTCCTCGTGTGTCTTGTCAAGAGCGAAGAACTTGAAAATCTTTTGTCACACGCAGCACATTTGTATGGTTTCTCACCTGTGTGAGACCACATGTGCAGTCTTAAATGTGAAGAAAGTGAAAATGTTTTGTCACATTCAACACATTTGTATGGTTTCTCACCAGTGTGCGTTCTAGTGTGGCTTTTTAAGTTTGAAGATTGTGTAAATGTTTTATCACACTCTGCACATTTGAATGGTTTCTCACCTGTGTGAGTCCTCGTGTGGTATTTTAAGTCTGAGGACGATTTGAATGATTTATGACACTCAACACATTTGAATGGTTTCTCACCTGTGTGATTTCTCATGTGGATTTTTAATTGTGAATCGTATGAGAATGTTTTGTCACATTCAACACATTTATATGGTTTTTCTCCATTATGAGTCCTCGTGTGTTTTGATAGGTCTAAGGAGTTTGAGAATGCATTATCACACACTACACATTTGTAAGTCTTTCCACCAGAGTACATCTTACTGTCCACACTGTACATATTTTATCAAGTTACATTTATTTCAATGGTTGTCATGTACCTTTGATTATTTATAATTTTATTTTTCAGGCAAATAGTGTAGCTCCGTTTGATGTTGTGTATCTAAAAAAAACGAAAAACATTGTCAGGAACAAAGTAAATATTTTCTCCCTGATGGTTTGTAATGTCAAAATATACTGTCATGTGTTCTTATATATTTATTATTTTATCTTAAATACCAGTCTGACAACTTTAATAGGCAATTAATTTTTATGTCTTAATTTTTTATGGTCTTATTGGCTTTTACCTTATGCCCTTAGAAATTTCCAAGCCTTACAATTTTTTTTCTTCAGATTCTTATAGAAATGTTTGACACTTGTGTCTCTCTATTGTAAAGTGAATATTCTGTCTAAATTAAAGCCATTTATTGTGTAGAACATCTCATACTTAATACTTGATTTAATGTTCGATATTTTCTGCAACTGAAATAGTGATTTGTTTAACATATCCAAATGTGAAGATGACAATCTCAGTTTATTTTTAATGGATTTGGAAAGGTGTGAAGATGAAACTAACAGTAGTAGTTGTGAAACAGATTAAAATTTAGTTTCTCAGCTGTTAAATTAGTATTAAAAAAAATTTTTTTTTCCTACTTTCCATAACTCAAACTGTAATGCGAAGAAGGCTGAAACAGGTGAAAGTTGACTGTAGACAACAATGGTAGAGCAGGTAGCGACATAAATGGGCTGCTTCCACCGTGTGGAACATGCGATCACAAAGTGTTAACTGTAATTTCCACCTTTAATTAAATGAACAAAAGTGTATTGAATAAGAGTAAATTTTTTGTCCAACTTGGTTGAGCGTGTGTTTTTTAAATTTTATGTATTTTCAATTGAACGCATTTAACCTCATAATAAAAATGCAAATACATTTAAATTAGAATTTTGAGGTTATTTTTTTGCCCTGATTGAGGATCGTGTAAACGGCTAGAGATTGTAGCAGAGCGAGTAACGGTGAGATATCTACACAATAATGGGTATTGGATTCATGATGATTAACTTCAATGGGAAAATAATAAGAGATTTACGTCCTTATATTACCCTGTGTATCTAAAAGCACACTTAGAAGCCTGACGACAGACGAGCTAATACTAGTTCAATCACATCAGTATCGAACTAAATACTGTTCCTAGCTACAAATTGGTATATATATATATATATCAACTATGGTATCTGTAGACAAAATCATCCCAAATAAATTGTCCATTCCTTTGGCATGGATAGAATATAAAGAAACAATAGACTATATTCACCTTAAAATTAATGTCTTTTAACAACTTAATGAGTTAATAATAATAATGGTGAGGAAAATACACTAAGGTTGGCAGGAACGGCATTTAACTAAACAAATCCACATCCCAGTCAACCTATGAGGGAACAACACGAAAGCCAGAAATTGTAAACGGTGGGAAAAAATCGAGGTTTTAAAGTTGTTGTGTTGGATTTTTGTGTACATTTAACGTCTTATTGCAAACTGAAACCGTTTTAAAATGGTTACTTTCAAGAAAATATTTTGGTACAATTATTTTTACTACACCTACAGAAGCAATGTGTAAAACAATTTTTCATAAATATGCCATTTCAATTTCAATTCATGGATTAAAGTATTTCTGGAAGCGGTTTTAAAGAGGCTATGTTACATCAGTTAAGAATCCAATATTTTGTGTTTTTCCTTTAATGGAGGTGACGGACGAGATATTCCATTAATTACTTTGGTGATTTTGAAAACATCAACATTCTGAGGTTTAAATAATTTAGTATTTCTCACCTTTGTCCCAGCCTTTGCTCACTTCTATTTCTCTTCAGTAAAGTTCCTCTTCAAATCTCTTGCCACTGAAATACAATATAACTTGTGAGCAAGTGTTAACAGCCTTAATTAAAGATTAACCAATTAAATATTCCTACAGCAGCAGCAACAACATTGGTGATTACTTAATATTGATATGTCCTGTAGTTTACTTCTATTCCTAACCTGCAAGACTACGAATTAAAATATGAATGCAGTTAAATTAGGATAAAGCAAGAATCTGACGATCCTGCAACATTATATTAAGTCACTTATGTTTAACGATTTTCTTAGCTGCACAAACTGACCTGTGAAGGATAAATTTAAAAATTCTTTAAACACGAAGCTTATTTAACAGCAGTCACGAGCTACGATGCGAAAAGGTTTGCCAACATAGCCGAATGAAATTAGCTATAAATGACTCTCCCTTTCATAAAGCTAGGGGGCAGTGATGTCAGTGGCGTGTCAACACGCGTCAGTGCCGCACTGGCAATCAATCACTGCCTCACTTTTCTCTGAGCGTGTGCACAGTGTGTCAGTCATGACTGGCCACGTTCCCTTCCCCCTTCGCCGCAGTTAGGCGGTGGGACTCCGATCATTCCCCGTCCAGTAGCAAAGCATCTCTTGCTCAGTGACAATAGTAGCCTTTTATTTATATAATACCCGAAGGACTGTCATCATCCACCCTATGCAAGCCCTTACTCCCTCTTAGGTCAATTTTGCTGCACAAAGAAATTTGTTTTTCCACCATCTGTTAATTGTGTTCAGTTTACTATTTCCATAAAGCCGTAATCATTTCATCAAAATAATTTTATCGACCTTTTAAAATCTTGGGCTGTTTTTCTAAACCATATGTTGTTACTTTCGTTCAAGGTTCAACTATCCCACCACCCATAGTAGTCCTTCCAAAACGACTAACACTCCACAAGATAATAAAATAATATTTTAAGTAACTATTAACATTCCCTCTCCTAGCCTAGTCTAGCCCTGCCAACAATAACTCAGTCCTTTATAAGACAAGGAAACAAGTTTTGTTTTCTATACTTATTAAATAAGTAATATTGGAGGGTTTGCCAACGTTTCAAGACATATATTTTCCTTGCCGATGCCATATGATATTGAAGTCATGATGCATCCACAACAACAACAGCGCGTCTGTCTGTTGCAAAATGTTGTTTTGGAAAGTCGTACTTCCAAAAATTAATCAATAAATTATGATTTTTCATAACTATATCAAAACTTCCCTTCGCGTATTAATTTGTTAATATTCTCCAAGCAGGGAATTGCTCAATATTATTGTAATATTTTAAAATAAAAAGTAAACTAATTTCTTCCTTTCCTTTTTTAACATTTAATGAACAAATTAAATGATTTTTTACTAAAAGAAATTACAGTTGCCCTCGTCCTGTTTTTTTGTGCATTCAGTTGAGCGGCGGGAGTTGAACCGCTCTGCCGCTCACCCTTACCGTAGCCATTGGAACCGCGGACCCATTGAATTGCATTGGAACATTAAAGTGAGTTATGACTACCTGCTCCTTGCCGCATTTATCGTACCCGAGGCCTTACGGTTGTCAATTATCGACTGTAAACGGTGAGGCAGGGCTGAGTATCGATATTGCGCCATGGTAAACAGTTTGTATTTTGCATTTTCAATACGCGTGCAGTGTTTGGTTTAGTGTGCGATTGGAGTAAGTGGATCTCTTTGTTGTGAACAGCTGCTAGAAGTTTGGTTCAGATAGCATTTAGGATACAGTTCGTTTGTTGCACCTATGAGTTTATAAATTTTTAGGTTAGTTCTCCAAAAATAATTATTTTCCAGCTTCCAACGACAAACAAAAACTAAGCGAATGAATGATGTATAGCTATAAACATACTACTTACTATCACACGTGATGGAAAATAATTCATTTCGTTTTGTTGAGTAATTGACACCATTAAGGGGAATAAAATACCAAGTAATAGAAACCGAGGCAATTAAACACTGGAAACCAGCTTCAAAGAACAGGCGCTGGCTCTTGTTATTATTGCTTAATTTCTGAAGTAATAATATAACGCAATATTACTAAACAACTGTTTTCATTGTCAGGTATCTATAGCACAGTAGCGTGATACTGAGTTTGACCTTCCTCCTCCTCCTCATTAGTTACGCCTTTTCTATCACAAACACAAAGTGATTAGTTCCTGTTTATGGACATTATGCGTTGTGCACAAAGGGGGAAAATATTCAACTTGATATAAACGATATATCGACTCTATGCAACAGGAGCAACATTACAACCTGTCGTAGTTGCAAAGAAATAGCAGAGAAGTGTAAACATGCGCCAGAGTTCTCGGACCGTTCTGTAGTGAGTTGTCAGTGAAGAAGTGGGGGGGCAGTGTTATCTGCCCAAGATGTAAACGATAGGCAGTGCACAGGTAACCCAACTTTGACGAACATCACTGCCCGTGTAAACCATACCCTACAACCGAGGGCAGTCAATGGCAGACTCCATAGCCACAAACTTCAGCCCTTAATGTATCTTACCATTAGACAACAACAAATATTTACACTTTATACAATATTATTTTAAATCGATTTTGTTATACCATATTTTAAATAATTCAAATTTATCTTTAGATCGGTTTTCTTTTACATTGAAATACTCATGTAACCCAACTTTCTTTATTACATCAACGATTTACAACTCCATAAAGTCCGGTTACATTAATTTCACTTTGAATTTCCACTATCTCTCCGTTTTATTGTTATAATTGTACATACACGTTCTATCCACAATTTATCAGTAGCATCGTCAATCAAAACAGCATGAATAACATCAAATTTAATAAAACGTTATCTGTCAAAGAAATAACTTTTAATTCAAATTCATAACAACTTTGTTCTTCATATTATATGGGTTTTCTGATCTGAAATCCAATTATGTCCTGAACTCAAATGTTTTTCATACCGATGCATACGTACTCAAGTTCCTTGACACATAATCTTATAATCCTCTGTTTCATTCATAAGCACTAACATACATATTGAACCCCTTTTTATAGCTTTATTAAACACGTCAACGTCATCTATTTTAATAATAGCAAAATTATAGCCAACGTATTTCAAAAGCAGCTTGGGTTTTATATTTGTAGTGCCAAGACGTAATTCATAACCATCTCCCAATAGCCACACCATAAACCAGTAAAAAAGGATCTTTATCAACAAACCCTTAGTATTTGTATCTCATAAATGTTATAACAAGGCAGGACATTGTGCATATTATATAGAATAAATGGACTAATAAGAACAACTTTTGTCAGAAACGGTCCAACCTGATAAGCCCCATGCTGAAAAAGGAACCTTTTTTAAACCACAGAAATATTAACGGAATATTAGAACATGAGCTAAAATTTCATATTAGTAAAACATTAATGAACACCAACCGATAAAACAAATTATCTAAACGAAAAGTCAATCATTTAATAAATTTTTATTATTCATAGAAGGCACAAAATCTTTCATTTACATAAAAATATAGTTAAAAACATACAATTCAAATTTATTGCAATATTTCAACACTTTGGTATGCTTTCACAGATGTTGTCATAAAAGCATTTGTATGATAACTCACCAGTGTTAATCATAATGTGAAATGTCAAGTGTGAGGAAGTTTAGTCTTTTTACCACAAACAATACATTTGTATGGTTTCACACCAGTAAGAATCCTCAGATGTCCTGATAAGTTGGAAGATTCTGAAAATTTTTTATCTCACCCAAAACATTTGTCAGGCTTCTTGCCAGTGTGAATCCTCAAGTGGCTTTTTAACCTTGAAGAGGATAAAAATGTTTTGTCACATTCAACACATTTGTATGGTTTTATACCAGTGTGAATCGTAAAATGTTTTGTTCGCGTAGAATATTCTGAAAATGTTTTATCACACTCCATACATTTGTATGGTCTTTCCCCAGTGTGAACTCTCATGTGATTAGTTAATTGGCAGGATACTGAGAATGATTTATCACACTCAACACATTTGTATGGTTTCACACCAGTGTGAATCCTTAAGTGATTTGTTAAGTGTGAGGACATTGAGAACGTTTTATCACACTCCACACATTTGTAAGGTTTCTCACCAGTGTGAATCCTCAAGTGTGTTTTTAAATATGCGGGCTTTGAAAATGTTTTGTCACAATTAACACATTTATATGGTTTCACACCAGTGTGAAGCATCAAGTGACTTTTTAAGTTTGAAGGCCCTGAAAATGTTTTGTCGCACACAACACATTTGTACGGTTTCTCGCCTGTGTGAATCCTCATGTGAAGTCTTAATTGTGTGGATGATGAGAATGTTTGGTCACACTCAACACATTTGTAAGGTTTCTCACCTGTGTGAATCCTCATGTGATGCGTTAATTGTGTGGATGTCGAGAATGTTTTGTGACACTCAACACATTTGTGTGGTTTCTCACCGGTGTGAGTCCTTATATGGTCTCGTAACTTTGAAGATTGTGAGAATGCTTTAGCACAGTGATGACATTCATATGGTTTCTCGCCAGTGTGAGTTCTCATGTGAATTGTTAAGTTTGAGGAAGTTTGGAATGTTTTATCACACTCGACACATTTGTGTTGTTTCCTTTCCTTGCGTACCTTCATAGTCCTTGCTAAGTTTGAAGACTGGGCAGGTGCAATGTCAGGCTCTTTATTTTTTTTAGTGCGTCCACGAGAGTTCACCTTATGCCTTTGTGGGAATGATGTATCTAATATTAATAAGATTTTTTGAAGATCAGAGATAATATTTTGTCCCAAACAAGTTATAACACAATACATTTTTATATATTTGGTATATTAACCTAGGTTATGATAAAAATAAAATCTGTCAAAAAAACATTGAGACAAGATACAAAGTAGAAAATTTAAAACTATATTAGTAACCAAATTGATTTAACATTTATTATGTTCAGCTAAATACTTAATGTTACAAAATTCATTTACGGTTATGTCATTTATCAATATATGAGAATAGAATGTAGAAAAACCGATTCCAACCCAAGACGTTTGCCCTACACTATGGACTAGTAAATTGCAGTTGTGGAAGCAGGGGAAGTTCACATTGTGTCCTTGAGTCGGGACTTAATTTCTAGTCGAGGTATTTGCCCAATTACCAATAGGTCCCGAGTACAATTTACGGAACCAAATGATAATGAATATCAAAGGAAGGAAGATGTGCATAGCTACAGTCCGAAAAAGTAGAACATATATAGACATAAAGTTAAATACTCGACAGCCATTGATACAAAAGTGAAAAGCTGTATAACCAACAATGTGAAATCTAAGAGTTCGTCAAACACGCAATTGAAATACTTAATTCATGCCAGCTTTTAACGTAAACAAATTCCTGGAAAATGAAATTACATAAGATACTGGTTGGCATAATTAAACTAATTTTCTTTTTTCCTACTTGATATCATAAGTGTATTAGTTGAATTCATATTATCAACGACATACACCATAATAACAAGTCATATTATGGAAAATTTAGAACTGAGTTAGCGGATGAGGTAAGCAATTATGAAACAAAATAAGCTGAATCAATCAATAATAATAAAATCTGATAGTAAACGAGCCATTAGACCAGATATGAAATAGACAATTATTAATGAAGGTAAACTTTCCCGGTGAATAATTCGGATGAAATCTTCACGGTTAACCAACCGGACCAGGTATATAAGAGAATACAATGTTTCTGCGGCCATATGGCCTGAAGACGGCGGCAGAAGGAGGCCGCAGAAACGTTGTGTTCTTTTAAATTCTTGACCCGGTTGGATAACTGTGAAGATTTCATCCTAGACAAATATTATTATATGAAGATTATGTTGGCAGAAGTGAAACTTTGATGATTTACGTTCCATATATACTCTACCATATATTTATGAATTTCTATTTATTGATCTCCAGGTAATGTTGTTAAATATGAAAATACCAAAATTAACCAATATACAAAGAATACTTTTTTGACGAGAACTGGAAAAATTAGGTTTTCTCAATTTGTAGTTGATTAATTATGACTTTTGGATTCATACTTTTCTGTTTTTTCCTTATTCCTCCTCCACATAATTTTTATGATTTTATATATATTTCTGTTCAGTTTACTCATTGTTATTGTGTCAGCAGCAGTGTCTATGTCAGTGCACTGGTTACAATGACCTAATGCATTATATATATTACAACCTCCTGTGCTCTAGTGGGACAGGCCCTCCAATGGGCTGAAGAAGAATATGTATACACGGGTGTCAGTCAAAGAAGATTGTTCCTTTCCAGGTCATGGATAGAATACAGGTGGGACAGCAATACTTTTAAAAAGGGGAACAAAATAGAAAGGCACAATAGACTATCTTGGGACTTGACATCGTTGAATCTTGTCAAGAGTTAATGATGACAGAAGAAACGACGACTGAAACAGCCCAGTCAGGCAAAGAGGGTACAGAAAACAATGCAACAGACATAAATAAATTGTGGATGACGGAAACAATCATGATAAAACTGTAGGGCCAGAGTTAGTAGTGTTGAATTTTATGTACATTATGTCCCGTTCTGCTACTTGGGAAGCGTAATAACTAGAGATGAGCGAAAAAGAGGGATTTCCTTACCATGTTTGTATGGACGTGGCTGTATATATGGGGTGCGAAACGTGGATGATAGGAGTTGGGGAAAGGGACAGAATAAGAAGCTTTTGAAATGTAGTGCTGAAAATCAGATGAGGTGGATAGAATCACAAACAAGGAAGTTCTAACCAGAATAGGGGGAAAAGTGAACAATATGGAGGATGCTGACTAAGAGGAGGGATAGATTAACAGGCCACGTTTTAAAACACGAGGGTCTTGTGAAATTAGAATTAGAGGGAAGTGTGTGTGTGTGGCAGGGTAAGAACCAGAAGAGGGAGGCAAATCGATGGAATCTGCTAAGCAGATAAGGGAGGACATGGGTTGGCTAATTACTATGGAATGAAAAGGCTTGCGTATGATAAGTTAGCATGGTGGGTTGAGCATGAGACCAGAATTACGACTGAATACCACAACATGTTTTAAAATATTTCATTCAATCACAGAATCGTTATTTTCATTAGAAAATTAAAAACACAAATATTTTGATTACACCTACAAAAAGCAATGTGTAATTTACAAGACATCAAATTTTTAAATAAGCTAAATATTAAATATTATTGTTAATTTTCGGTAATCTAAACCCAATAAATATGCCACTACTATTTCAATTTAAAAATTTAATTATTTCTGAAAATGGATCTACAAAGGTTATGTATGTTATGTCAAGTTAAAATCAAATTTCAATCTTTTCCTTCGAATAGAGAAAATGGGAAAGGAATTCTATTAATTACACTTGGGTGATATAGAAATATATTTCAGGAAACCTCAACATTCCGCGGTTTAAATAGTTTGGTATTCCTCACCTTTTTCTCAGCCTTTGCACGCTTCTATTTCGCTTCACTCAAATTCCTCTTCGAATCACTTGCAACTGAAATACAATACACAACTTGTGAGCAAGTGTCAACAACCTTAATTATAATTGATTAAGCATTGAAATATTCCTTACAGCTGCTGCTTCAGCAACAACAACAACATTGGTGATCCAATACATTGACATTTCCGTTTGATCCTCAGCTGCAATTAAAATATGGATGATGCAGTTAAACTTCCTGAAAGTCAATTAATTAAGACTCAACGAAGGAATCACTCAACAACCAGCAACGTCACAACATTATGTAGAGTCACCGCAGCCTGTAAACCAAATTTTTCGTCATTATTCAAACTGAACTCAGTTGGGATTTACTTACAAAATGCAGACTAATATAATCTTTATAATAGCGCGTAATTAACAGCTGTTACAAGTTTGACACGGACGGTTGTGCCAACGTAACGGAATGAAAGTAACTGACAAGAGTGAATTTATTATATTTCATGACTGGTAGTGGGTAATTAATTTATATTCACTTTTGAATCATTTGACGACAATTCCTAATCATTTTTATGGATACAAGTGACCTCCATTTCTTTCTAAAGGGGGCTTGTAAACGAGCAACTGTTTATGTGGGGTCGGCAATCATGGCCAAGCAATATTGCCCCTAAATCCGGCAACATATCAGTTTTGCTGAGCAACATTGCAACCACTTGCCGGAGAGTTTCGGGTCCGGTATCGAAAACATGCAACATTGCCCTCCGCCTCCAGGACAACACTAGAGGCCTCTGTGGGCCAATCAGATGAGTTAATAATAAATAAATATATATAAGACGTGGTCAGCGTTGTGTTTAGTATAAATATTATTCATTATTATTCCAGTCGTGGATTCGCCAAACACGAAAAAATTATTTGCATTTATCGACGCAGTTCACACACAAATTCATCAATTTTGGGATGACGTGTGTGGCTCATTAACAGAATAACAAGGGGGGAAAATAATAGATGTTTGAGCAAACAACAGCCAAAAAAATATACAACTTGTGAAACCTATTTTTTGTTGGTCATTTATTGAAAAGTAACCAAAAAAAGAATTACAAAGAAAATTTCTAATTTTTAAAATAATTTTCAGCAAATAAATGAGGTCCAGCCTGTAATTAAATAATAAATTCAATTAATCCTTCCTTTAAAACTACGCGTACTTGAGTCTGGACGCTGCTGAATAAATACGTCATAGATGTACAGGGAGCATTCCACGTCTAAATGCATTTTTTTTGGATAATTGCCAAATCTCGTGTAGATTGTTTGTGTTGTATTCCTCCATCACCGTGTCCTTTCCTTTTCCCCCTACAATGACCTCTATTTTTTTGGAAGGAAATATTCAAAGTCTCCCTGTGACGTAGAAGGCGACGTTTTTGAATAAATAATTATCAAGAATCAATTCGTTGCTTTGATTGTGAATTGTTCAAAAAAAAGGTTCTAAACCAGGTTCTCATTCCCTTTAGTTTGTCACCACTAACTAACGACGCGCTAATTAATAAGGACTTTATTTTCGGCCATTATTGCTGCTGTAGGCGGGAGGGAAATGTTGTGGCCGCCATATTGCTGGCCGGGATACACATCGTAACACAAAATGGCCGACCACAGCTAGGGGCTACAGAATATTGCCGGGCCATAATTTTCAGAAATATTGCCGGCAACGTGAAATTTTTGTTGCTCGTTTACGAGAATCCTCCTTAACATTGCGTCCGTTATTCTATTCCACGGCGTATTTTATTGGACGCTTACAATTTCCTAGCTTGATTCATTTCTTTTCTAATATTCAACTGATGAATTACGCTCAACGGACGTAATTCATGTTCCAGTCTAACTTCTTGACGTTTGAAAACACTTTGCTATGCTTTCAAGTTCGTTTCTTTACTTGTCTGTTTGGAATTTCGAGTTTTTGTTGTGGTATTCAGTCCTAAGACTGGTCAGATGCAAGCCTTTTCGTTTCCTCATGACTACGCAAACCTACACTCTCCCTCATCCGCTTAGAGTATTCCATCCTTGGCCTCCCTCTTCTGTTCTTATCCCACACACACATACTTCCCTCTGATGCAAGTTTTACAAGACCATCGCGCCATAAAACGTGTCCTTATTAATCTATCCCTTCTCTTAGTCAACGTCCTCCATTTTGTTGTTCACTTTTCCCACTATTCTGTTTAGAACTTCCTTGTTACTTTCTCTATCCACCTCATTCTCCTACAGCACCACATTTCGAAGGCTTCTATTCTTTTCCTTCCTCCAAGTCCTATCGTCCACGTTTCGCACCCATATAACGCCCCACTCCATACCAACATTTTAGACAACGATTTCCTAATATTGAAACTTATATTAGCCGTAAGTCAATTCCTCTTCCTTGCCTGTTGCTATCCTACTCTAGTTATTACGCTTCCCAAATAGGAGAATTCCTTAACTTCCTCCTTCTAAACATCACTTCCCAATCTAACAGCCTTTGTTATTCCACTGTTTCCCATTCTACATCACCTTGGTTTTCCCTCCTCTATTAATCCTCATATTGAACTATTTCTCCAGGACCACGTTCATGACATTTATTATGGCTTCCAAGTCTTCTTCTGACTCACTTAACACTACAATATCATTCTCCTTGCAGTATGATTCCTTTTCCATAGTAACTTTTTTCATCGCCTTTTCTATAAATACGTTAAACAGCATGGACATCCTTGTCTTACTCCTTTCTTGATTACAGCTTTCTTTTGTTGGTCTTCTATTCTAATTACCGCTGCCTGTCTTCTCTAGAGGGTTATGTACAAGCCTCCTTTCTCCATGTTTTATTCCACTGCTCTTCGAAATCCTTACCGGTGTGTTCCAGTTCACATTATCAAACGCTTTTCTAAATCTACAGATGCCATAAATGGAATCCGGTTTTTTCTTATCCTGTCTTCTAAAATTAGTCGCAAAGTGAATATTACTTTTCTTGTTCCTATATTCTTCCTAAAACCAAATTGACCGTCTCCGAACTCGCATCCTATTTGTATACATATTTTTCAGCATATATAAAAAATATATCACTATTTATTCACAAAACGACGTTTCGTCATCATTTTTGAGACTTCCTCATGCTTACTACAAAACATAATATTACAATAAATTAAATATGAGTACTATGTAACAATTTTTTTACTTATATATATATATAACATGGTTAAAAAATTACAAATTTTGCAATACATCATGTTTACCCCTCGACTCCCTCAGCTGAAAAGATTATTGAATTTACATGTGAAGAAATTAGTGGCGCACTTGTGCCCCTGGCCGAGATGATGCAGTAACAATGAGCGCTTTCAGCATTTTAACAATGAAGAAGAATATTATTTTTATTATTATTAAGTTCAACTACCGTACCAGAAGACTTTTGTAAATTTTGCTCAAATTATTTATGTCATTTTTAACATTCATTTCACGAGGGTCGCACAACCTGATATACATTTTTGAATAAATAGTGATAAATATATATATGCTGCACGAGGCTAATGTACAACATTTCACTTACAATTCTCAAAAAGTAATTATTTTCTTCGTCTAATATTTTCCACATTTAACAAATTGAAATTGTGATTATTAGCATGTATATTTTTGGACACAACAGTGTAATTTTGGATGTCTACTTTGATGTTATGTTTTTATGTTCCTTAATGCAAGTTTTTAAAGCTCTTTCAGTTTGTCCGATATACACTGCGTTACAACCCAAACAGTTCATTTTGTAGGTATTATGTCTTTCCAGAAAGCTAAATTTGTCTTTAATATTTTGTAAATTTTTGAAGTCAGGAAACTAATGTTTTAGATCCTAACATTTGAAACATTTTATTTTTCACTAAATTAGTAAGTAACAGGAGTTTAGTTATGATTTTATCTTTTCATGCATACTGCAACAAATTACGTAGTGAAAGACAATAAAATCTGACAGTCAATCACCGTTTAGACAAGTCGGTTTACAAGTTTCAACACAGAGAAAATTGGACCAAACGTAGTGGAATTAAAGTGCTAAAGAATGACTTGTGTAAATGAGAAAGTACCCTGGGTATTTGATTTCAGTTCATTAAAACATTGTCAGTATTTTAATATCCTTAACTTCATCAATCTATCAAGTTAAGGAATTAAGCTACTTGGGCAGCAAAACAACTAGAATAGGATAGCAAAGGTAAGGGAAGAATTTATTTACGGGTAACCTAAGTGAGAATATTAAGAAACCATTGCTGAAAATGTTCGTGTGTGGTGAAACGTGGACGATAGGAGTTTGCAGAAAGGAAAATAATACCAGCAGCCTTTGAAATGTGGTGCTGTAGGAGAATGAGTGCATAGAATCACCAACAAGGAAGTTGTAAACAGAATAGGGGGAAGAGCGAACAACAATATGGAGGACTTTGAAGGGGTAGGTTAATGGGGCCACGTTTTAAGACATGTAACTCTTGTAAAATTAGCATTAGAGGGGATGTGAAGAGAAGAGAGAGACGCCTGGGATGGAATATACACATCAGATTAGGGACGTGCTATCTAATGCGAAAAGGAAAAGGTTAGCGCAAGATAGGTTAGCATGGTGGGTCGCAATCAGACCAGTCTGGGACTTAATACCTTTTATTATTCTTTCACCAAGTTAATTAATGTTTGGGAATAAAAAAAGAGGAATGTTACCTATTAAGTAAATGCTCAAAATACTAAACATAAAAATAAGGCCACGTTCATGCCATTTATTATGGTTTCCAAGTCTTCCTCTGACTACCCCTAACACTACAACGTCATAGGCAAAGCACAGGGTTTTTATTTCTTCTCCTTGCAGTATGATTCCTCCTTTTCCCATATTCAGTTTTTAATATACAAATTATACAAAGATCTTGTTTTCCAGATTATTGACTTAAGTTTCTTGCTTCTTCTACCCTCCGTGTGGAAGCCAAACTTCTCCTCAAGCAACTGCAATTGAAATTTGGCCTTCACCTTTACAACAGCTCCCTTTCCTAAAAGCTGCAATACCCTCTGTAACTCAATTCCCACTCTTTGACTTATATAATATTATTATCTTCTGACGGTTCTGGTTGGGCTAATATTATTGATGCTGCTTCCATCGATAACGCCTTTTTAACCACTTTCCTCTTAGACAGGTGAACCTCATCCACTATACCAAAATGAACTTTGTTCCTTATCAAACGGTACTGTTTATCCAAATATATATTATCAGGACGGCTTCTTTTTTTTTATCTGAAAAGCCTATATTTACCCTTACATACTCTATCAGTTTTTAATATCTTGGGTACCTCTTTAACCCTTCTCTGCCTGCTCTCTTATAAGCTGTTTAACACATTCAATTGCTGCAGCTGGGAAATTATCCTTTAAGAGATTTGGTTAATACATCTTGTGCTTGCTCCCTGCCACTATTTCCTCCACCCTCTAGTACACTCTCTACATTTCTTCTCAAAGTTACCATTATTCATAAAATATACTCCTTGTTAATAACAAATTATTTTTCAAAATTTTACTGCTACATTTTAAGCATTCTTGGCCATACACTCATAAATTTTTGAAAAAAAAACCTTTAAATTACTTAAAAATGACTTGTTGCCCTGTAATAATAGAGCTTGAGATGCATGTAACTGCACCAATCTTAACTCCACGTTTCTCAGATGAAGGCAAGTAAATCCTTTTATTTTGACAAGTGCAAACACACTCTTCATTGCTTCTTGTACTGGCAAAAGCTTCCTTCTACTGTGTCTGAAATTTAATCATCTTTCTTTGGTTAGTGATACCTTTCCTTTTTTTACCCTCTCTCTTAATTCTAGAACCGCCTTGTTGTGAACCATCCAAGTTTTCTTCTTCCTCCGATCTTCCATCCGAGTTCCTCAACTTAAGACCCTGCATCGGTTGTTTGCTTCCTCTGATTTTACCAACAATCTGATCGTCTGAGAAAGTAAGAGGAACTTTTCTCACTTTTTCGTATAAAATACCGGGTATCTCTTTCAGCGGCTTATCTCTGATAAGATTGTTTAAGTAGCGCTTTTGGTTTCCTGCTTCATCAAAGCAAAGGTCATGCAATTTTTTAAAAACACGACATACATTAATTCCTACTCTGTGCAAAATCCTAGATAAATCTTTTGGCGTAAAATGTTCTTTCTTGGCTAAGAAGTGATGCAAATAATTTTCTTTGCTAAAACAAGACTTATGAAAATTCCTTAAAATAGAAGAGGCATTATTTCCTGCCATGGATAATATACTGGATAAATCACCTGGAGTAAAGCCTTCATTGTAGAGATCGTCTAAAAACTTCCTTCCTTCCTCGTCAAAGCAAACATCATAAAAATCTCTTAAAGCGGCGCAAACATTAGCTTTTGCCCCGTGTAATATCTCTGATAAATTACTTTGCGTAAAACCTCTCTCCTCCGTTATGAAATAATTTAGATACATTTTCGTTTCCTTTATGAAACAAAAATCGTGAAATTTTTCTAAATAACCCGCTGCTCCACTCAATACACTGCATAAATCACTCGGACTAAAACCTGCGTCATGGAAGTCGTTTAAAAGTTCTGTTCGTTCTCCTTTTTCATCGAAACAAACACTATGCAATTTTTTAAAAGTAGAAGCGGCATGAAGTCCAGCTCCGCATGATATAGAGGACAAATGTTTTGGCTTGAAACCTGCTTTATAGAAATCATCCAAAAGTTTTGTTCTCTCTCCTTTGTCATTAAAACAAACACCATGCAATCTTTCAAAAGCATCTTTAGGCTTGGCTCCTGATCCACTTAACATACTGGATATGTTTTGTAGTGTGAAACTTTCTTCTTCACCTTGTTCCTCAATAAAGTGTCTTAAGTGTCGCCTTTTATTTCCTTGCTCATCAAAAAAAGTGTTATATAGGTCTTTAAAAGCTTCTGCAGCATTTGCTCCTGCCCCGTTCAAAATACTGGACACATTAATTGCATTCATTCCTTCTTTTTCTAAAATTTTTAAATATTGCATTTTACTTCCTTTCCCACCAAACCAAAGACTGTATAACTCTTTAAATGCTTTTACAGCTTTAGCTCCAGCTCCATGCAAAATACTGGACATGTTAACTAGATTTATTCCTTCTTTTTCTAGAGTTTTTAAATGTTGAGTTTTGTTTCCCTCCTCATCAAACCAAAGATCGTATAACTCTTTAAAAGCTTTGTTGGCTTTAGATCCTGATCCACCTAAAATACTCGACACATTAGTCAGACTAACTTCTTCTTTTTTTAGATTTCTTAAATATTCAATTTTATTTCCTTCCTTATCAAACGAACTAAACCAAAGACTATATAACTCTTCAAACGCTTTTGCTGCATTAGCTCTTGCTCCGTGCAAAATACTGGACACATTAGCTAGATTTATTCCTTCTCTTTCTAGAGTTTTTAAATGTTGTCTTTTATTTCCTTCCTCATCAAACCAAAGATCATATAACTCTTTAAAAGCTTTTGCAGCATTAACTCCTGTTCCATTCAAAATACTGGAAATACGAGG
This sequence comes from Eucriotettix oculatus, assembly GCA_034510155.1. Lineage (NCBI taxonomy): Eukaryota > Metazoa > Arthropoda > Insecta > Orthoptera > Tetrigidae > Eucriotettix > Eucriotettix oculatus. The sequence goes on along the minus strand of CM067376.1, from coordinate 1,789,120 downwards.
AAAACCTACTCCATTGTCTTTTAGAGTTTTTAAATATTGTATTTTTTCCTCTTTCTTATTAAATGTACTAAACCAAAGAACATATAACTCTTCAAAAGCTTTTGCAGCATTAGCCCTTGCTCCAATCAAAATACTGGACACATTAGCTAGACTTATTCCCTCTTTTTCTAGAGTTTTTAAATATTCTGTTCTATTTCCTTCTCCATCAAACCAAAGATCATACAACTCTTTAAAAGCTCTTGAAGCATTAGCTCTTGCTCCATTCAAAACACTAGACACATAACTCAAATTTATTCCTTCTTTCTCTAGAGTTTTTAAATACTTTGTTCTATTTCCTTCCTCGTCAAACCAAAGATCATATAACTCTTTAAAAGCTTTAGTAGCATTAACTCCTGTTCCATTCAAAATACTGGAAATACGAGGAAAACCTACTCCATTGTCTTTTAGAGTTTTTAAATATTCTATTTTCTTTCCTTCCTTATCAAACGTACTAAACCAAAGATCACATAATCCTTTAAAAGTTTTCGCAGCATTAGCTCTTGCTCCATTCAAAATACTTGACATATTAGTTAGATTAATTCCCTCTTTTTCTAGAGTTATTAAATATTGTGTTTTATTTCCTCCCTCATCAAACCAAAGATCATATAACTCTTTGAAAGCTTTAGTGGCTTTGGCTCCTGCTCTACTTAAAAAACTGGACATATTAGTTAGATTTATTCCTTCTTTTTCTAGAGTTATTAAATATTGTGTTTTATTTCCTTCCTCATCAAACCAAAGATCATATAACTCTTTAAAAGCTTTAGTAGATTCAGCTCCTGCTCTACCTAAAATATTGGACATAATAGTCAAATTTATTCCTTTTCTTTTTATATTTTCTAGATATTTTTTTCCTTCTTCTGTAGTGAAAAATTCTAAAAACAGATTAAATGCAGGTGTTTCTTCTTTACCAACAATATTTTTAGCAAATTTTATTACTTCATTAGTAAAATCATGTCTAGATTCATCTTGTAAATCTGAGTCTTCATTAGTAGTAACATTTGCACCCATACGTTGCTTCTTCGATATTCTACCGCCTTTGTCTGTAACAGAACGCCCACGTTTCCTGGAGCTCGAGGACTTTGATAATTCAACATCACATTCTCCACATTTGTACATCTTTCTATCAGAGTACATCGTCAGGTATGCTGTAGCAATTCTTTTTTCATTTGACAAAATATAGTAGCTCTTGTTGGAGTGATCTATCTGAAATCAAAAAATTGTTTTTGTTAGAACCACGGCCCTAGAGAGTTATAACAGAATGTATCCTTAAATATTTATCATACACACTTAAATTGAAAATTAATATGGAAAATATCTCTTTGGGTTACATAATATTTTCTGATCATCTCTGTAACTGGATAATTAACTAAATATAACAATAACAGAATTATAAACAAAATTTTATTATTAATGTGGCTATCCAATTACCTTAAAGGCAGTTACAGATAATATTAAAAATGTGAATAATAAAATGAACAGAATAATTACAAAATGGTGAACAAATTCCTGTCGACATCAGCTAGTTGCAAGCTTAATACTTTAAAATGAGACCTCACAATAAGAATCCTCCCCGCGGGCAACGGTTATCTGCAGATAACAAAAGCAAACTTCTGAATCTCATTACACCTGCCCAAACAAAGACTCCACCAAAACAAGAGAAGGCAGAATATACCGCCTTCTGAAAAAACCCCATGTCATGTACCACTCATGTATGGGCTGCTAAAAATTCACAAACCTAAGAATTCGCTTCATCCAATAGTCAGCTGTACAGGAGGAACCTTACCATTTTCCTAGCAACATATCTAGATTCCATCCTCATACCTCTTATCTGCCATTCACCATATATATTCATCCTTAGGATCAACTTTTGAATTTTGATGTTGAAAGCCTTTTCACTGAAGTCTGTCTACTCGCACCTCTCTCTCTTAATCAACAGTCTCCTGGAACTGTTCACCTGCTGCATAAATAAGACTTTTATTTTCAATTTGATGGTCTCGCCATGGCATTCGTGGGAACACAACCATAGATTCAGTTTTGAAGAATTCATAACCCCATAATTTCAAAAGAAAGTTCAAAGAAGCTTTGTATTAAAGTACGAGGTCTTTCCTGGTGAAATGGCATGTATAAATTCCTCTCGGGTTTCCAACTGGGTCAAAGATTTTTACAGCGACGTTTCGATGGCTTGCTCTTGCCAACATCTTCAGACTGAAGTGTCAAATTCGGTAAGTGTAAGTTTATATATATATATCAAATACAACAAAGCCATTTCTCCGATGAGTGTCAATATCCCGGAAGTTTGGCTTTTGTCGCTTACTCTGGTCAAAAATTCACCATAGCTGACGTCACAGAAAATGATCTCTTAATGCTGGACCAATTTGGCTCTATGAACCATCACTCCTACAACACTCCAGCTACTGCAAGTAGTTGAACATGTCACAGAACACTACACGCCGGCAAGTTCTACGGCAGCCATTTTCCTCGACTTCGAAAAGGCTTTCGACAAGGTACGGCAGAACAGCCTGATACAGCGGCTCAATGACTGTAGATTCCCACTGGGACTCATACGACTGCTGCATTCATACCTGTCGCGCGGAACATTCTTCGTTAATGTCAACATCTCAAAGTCTACTAAAAGCAGGAATGCCTCGAGGAAGAGTTATAAGGCCTGCCATGCACACCAACATCTACTAAAAAAACAGTGTCCCTAGAACACCAGAAACCCAGGTCAGCGTATTAGCTGACGACACCGCCATCTTTTCTCAGTCGAGGTGACCATCAGCACTTGACAACAAACTACAACGGAACTCTGTACACAAGAACCATGGTTAACAGGATGACAAATTAAGGTTAATGTGAAGGTACATGTGAAGCACTCCTGCTAAGACAACTGTCGTCCACTTACACTCCTCACTCGCCTGATTCAATTCCAAGACACATTTAAATGTGTAGGAGTCTCAACGGAAACTACATACCACAAACGCTGCAGACCAGTCTGGGGTTTTGCAGCCAAGATCCACCTGTGTAACCTCCAGATTGTCCTTAAAATCCTTAAACCTCGGAGGGCTTGTTATTTTATGAAATACCAAACTTTTTTTTATCTGATATTAATAAAGCTGAGTTAGTAAATGAAAGTTATTCTAATCTTTCATCCTTTCCTGTCTTCCAGCCGATAGAAAGCTACAATGCATTAAAAAAATTTTAACACTGGAGCCAACTCGGTTAAGCCCAATTACTAATGCAGTAAGTGGATACTTTGACAGAAAAAAATTATATGCTATTAAACTTCAAAAACAAGTGGTTAAGATATATCAGAGACATTTGTAAAACTGTTTTCAAATATTTTGAAATAGTAATAATAACCAGTACATACATATGATAATTCTAATTATTTCAGTAATTTCTATTATTAATTAAATGAAACATAAACTACAGATACTTAAAAATTACTATTATTATGTCATCCCACTTATTTAAAGCCAGTGAGGATAATACTGAAAATACGAATGTGAATGATTTAAAACACACAACACACATAAACGGCTTTTCACATGTATGAATCCACACATGTCCTTTTGGGATAACTTAATGTTGTAAATGGTTTATAACGCTCGACACATTTAAATGGCTTTCCACCAGTGTGAACGAGGGGATGTTTTTTTTCTTTTTTACAGCCACTTGAATATGTAAATATCTTATCACATTCAGCATATTTAAATGCGCCAGAATCATACGTTGTGTATTTGATTAATTTTTTTGATGGTTGTAAGTTTTTAAAAATTAACAGTCTACAACTGTCGTATTACACTTTGTTTACAAAATTCCCTTACCGAGTAATGGGTAATGTTTTTCCACACATCACCTGAAATCAAATATGTTAATCAGAATCATTTTCTTTTCAATTTGCTGACGGAATACATTTTCGAAACAACGTAACTGTGAGCGGAAATTCCAATGTATTTACCAATCAGACATTTTACAGATTGATTGTTTACTTTGGCATAAAAAATATATATGTTTCCCTCACACGCACACACGGTTATAAACAAGGCTTCCCAAGGCTGCGAGTATTTGGGGAATTTTTTTTATATAAATGAATCATTATTTTGTAGTCTTTGATAATTACACTTAAACATTTCTTTACATGATAGAAATTGTTTTGATTCTCAGATTTGAAGAAAGAAGAAGCAGAGTCAGAAGTTTAAAACCTATATATATTAATACAACAAATATTTTTATTTAATATTAATTTCAATAAATTGCCATCAAAAATTGTTGAATTGGGTTACAAATTTAAGCAATATCTTGGAATGTTCACAAATACGTTAAAAAAACTTTACGAGTTTTAGAACATTGGTGCGAAACAGATTTTCGGAAGTCCAATATAATTAATTTAATTAAAATGATATATTTATATAAAATGTTCATCGTGATAATTAGAGTATAATTATTTACCTTAACAGAATTCATCTCGCAAGGTAAACTTCGTATATTGCACAGCCGTAACTTTTCAACAGCTCCCTCCTTAGCGGAAGGTTGTCCAACGTTGAAACACCAAAGTCACCAGATAATAGAAATTATGACTGGTATATATATTTTTAATATCATTTTATTACCTTTAACATACATAACTTTGTTACTAGTCACTCGAAATTGTGTTTGTGGATTAATAGAACCTTTTTTTTTACACCAAAAGCAATTTAATTTCTCCTTCTTTATTCTCAGTTTCCAGACAGGAAATCTACTAAATTAAACAATGTGACGCATATGCAAGGTGATGGATTTTAATTCATCCTGATCTTAGGTCTGGTTGTGAGTTATAAATATTTATACATTTTTCTCTATATCTAATAATAACAGTGTTTTTATTTTCCAAAGAACAAAATGAGAGAAACAAAGCGAAAATAGTATCTTATGAAACACAATCTCGGTACTCTTCATCACAAAAAAAAAGTTGATTACATAAACAGCTTCATAAACAGTCTACAAAATGAATACATATTTGCGTTTCAAGACATACGTAGAAATTGAACAATCAAAGTGAAATCATTTTATGTTATATGACAAGGAGGAACGTATGTCAAGTTCCAGAATGGCTGTTAGGATGGAATAATCCTTATCTTTCATAAATCAAGTTTTCAGCGGTAAAAAGTTCTCACTCTTACACGATTGACACAATAGACTCCGTGTATAGGTCCGGTATACTTTTTTGCATGACTTTCCCTAGATGGAAATTGTGTGAAAATGTTTTGATGGAAATTAGTAAACATATATTCAATGAAAATGTCATCATCATCATCGGCTCAACAACTCTTTTAGAATCCTGCAGCAGTCTCTCCCACTCTGCCATTTGCCGGGGTAAACTTCCTTGGATCACTGTTGGCATCGCCTAACACTTGGTCTCCCCCTACTCCTCTTGCACGACTGTTGATGTCATCCTTCCCTTGGTCTCCCCCTACTCCTCTTGCACGACTGTTGACGTCACCTAACCATTGGTCTCACCCTACTCCTCTTGCACGACTGTTGACGTCGCCTATCCATTGGTCTCCCCCTACTCCTCTTGCACGACTGTTGACGTCGCCTACTCTTTGGTCTACCCCTACTCCTCTTGCACGACTGTTGACGTCGTCTACCCCTTGGTCTCCCTTTACTCCTCTTGCATGACTGTTGATGTCATCCTTCCCTTCGTCTCCCCCTACTCCACTTGTTATTTGGTTGCTCAGTTAATAATCTTTCTGCACTTTTACTACACACAAAATAATGTGACCACCTTTAGATTGCTATGTTGCGTTTAATTGATTTTGATACATAATGCTTATGTAATTTCGGTGGTTACATAAGCGATCGTTTACATACTACTTCTCCCCTCATGGAAAAGAAACGTCCCTCTGAGTAAGCAGCAAATCATGAAACTTTTTCAGCCAATATGCCAAAAAATTTATAGACATGACCGGGGAACAAGGGGAGGGGGAATTTTCATTGTAATCAAAAACATATTAATCAGTGGGGGAAACTTTGTAGACGTGGATCATGAGATAATAGGGGTGGACGTAGTATCTCAAAACTCCAGTAAAAACCTTGTGTATCATAGGGTTTGAATGGTCGTCCAAGAGGAGTAGGTGGAAACCAAGGGTTAGTGGACGTCAACGGTCGTGAAATAGGAGTAGGTTGAGACCAAGGATGTCTTGACGGATGGAAGATGCGTTATTGTTGCTGGTGGTTTTTAATATACCAAAAGTGTATTGGAATGGTAGGATTGAAAATAATAGTGAATAGAAAACACTTGTTTGGCATATGGGGTTTCTGCAATTGCCAAACTGGCCTACGAGGCTAAATTCTCTATTACATGTTTTCCTAATCAATCTATGGGAACAATTTTTGTGTTCGAAAGCAGTGCATGGAGTTAGCGACCACTCGGCTGTTGTCCTCGAGATAAGACGGGGTGGGGAGGGAAAATCTGCGGACAAAGAAACTGGGGGGAGGAATCCATATTGCAGTACCACAAAGGAGACCAGGAACCTTACAGATTTTACCCTAGTCAAAATTATATGAGATGGACAGCGCACGGGTACTTCAGTCAGCGACTGCCGGGACACTTTCAGATCCTTTAAAAATGACAGTGTAAGAGAGTATGTTCCAATTAAATACCTAAAGCAGAACGACGATCCGGAGTACTATAATTCCGGGATAAAGAAACTCAAGATGAAGGTTCGGAAATTACATAGAAAACGGAAAGAAAGAGAAACCAGTAGAAATATTTTGGGGCAGCTCAGTAATAACTTAACAAGGGCTAAAAGAGAAGCACAAGAAAACTAAATAAAAAATATATACTGGGAAATGAGTTGAATGGTTGGGGTCAATTTTTTCAAACATGCTCGTAGGCGGAAGAGGGATACAGCTTTGTTTCCTCCCCCTAGAGGATGAGGAAAATACAATTATTTTAAGCGAAAAGGAAAAGTGAAATAAATTTGCAAAATATGTTGCATCAGTATTTAAATGCTCATAATGATGTACCTGCGAGGCTCATACATCTAGCTTTTTGCTAATTCTTCTCGAGTGTACCCTGTCCTCCATTTTAGCTCTTATAACAGATACTCTCCTTATTCACATATTCTTCAACAGATAAGTCTGTTTCTCGATAGCTAATGTCAGTAGCAAACCCCAGCCTTAACTAGATTCCTTGCAATTCTTATTCTTGCTGTTTTTTTATTACTTTCTCCTTCAACTTGGACAGATTTTGGTTAATGCATAAACTGCTTCGCGAAACTCTTAACCTTCTGGTTCTTTTTTTTTTGTATTTTCCAAATTATACATCTCTTTGATCTTAGCTTTTAGTACTTTTTGCCGTGGAAAGAAACTTATAACAAGAATTGATAACGCCTCTGCTAGGATTTTTAACTTCTAAATCGGAGTGTTCCTTCCTCACATCTTAGCAGTGTGCGAGTTTATTTCTGCCTTATCTGCTAAATCCTTTAGGGTAACCTCCAGTTTCTTACTTTTTGTGCTGTCTGGTACTTTATGGAGATATTTGCCATACATATTTATTTGCATTGATTTCCTAATTTTCTCACTTATATTAACCTTAAGTAAATTACTTCCTTGCCTGTTGCTATCCTACTTTAGTTGTTATGCTTCCACAGTAGTATCAGGAGTCCTTAACTTCCTTCAAAATATCCCTCCCAAATCTAACACCCGTTGCTATTCAACTCTTTTCCCATACTACACTCAATTACCTCCTTTATTTTATAATAAATATAAAATACAAATCTTTAAAATTTCATTTTAATAAAAAATTAGTTCACACCAAACAATAGATAAAATGTCTTAAATGACAATATTTTATTACTAATTTTATTTACAGAAAAAATATATACTCAAACAAACACTTCTTATTCAATGCAACACATCAACACATGTCACTTGTCGTGTTTAGAGTTGTTTTATCACTTAAAAAACATTTTTATGGCTTCCCATCAGAGTGAATTCTCATGTGTTTAACTAATTGTGATGATTGTGAGAAATTTTTAACACATTTGTATGGTCTGTTGTCAGTGTGAATTCTCATGTGTGACGTCAAGTAAGAGGATCTTGAAAATGTTTTATCACACTCAACACAATTGTATGGTTTTTCACCAGTGTGGATTCTCATGTGTTTGGTCAAGTAAGAGGAAGTTGAGAATGCTTTATCACATTCAACACATTTGTATGGTTTCTCACCTGTGTGAATTCTCATGTGTATTGTCAAGTCAGAAGAAGCTGAGAATGTTTTATCACACTCAGCACATTTATATGGTTTCTCACCAGTGTGTCTTCTAATGTGTTTTGTCAAGACAGAGGAAGTTGAGAATCTTTTATCACACTTAAGGCAATTGTACGGTTTCTCCCCAGTGTGAAATCTCATGTGTTTTGTGAAGTAAGAGGAAGTTGAGAATGTTTTATCACACTCATCACATTTATATGGTTTCTCACCAGTGTGAATCCTTGTATGGCATGTTAAACTTGAGTAATCTGAAAATGTTTTATCACACTCAACACATTTGTATGGTTTCTCACCAGTGTGAATCCTCAAGTGGCTTGATAAATTAGAAGATTCTGAAAATGTTTTATCACACTCTACACAAATGTATGGTTTCTCGCCCGTGTGGATCCTCATATGTCTTGTTAAGTGTGAGGTAGTTGAGAATGTTTTATCACACTTGACACAACTGTATTGTTTCCCACCAGTGTGAAATCTGATGTGTGTTGTCAAGTCAGAGGAAGCTGAGAAAGTTTTATCACACTCAATACAATTGTATAGTTTCTCACTAGTGTGAATTCTCATGTGTGTTTTCAGGTAAAAGGAAGTTGAGAATGCTTTATCACACTCGACACAACTGTATGGTTTCCCAATAGTGTGAATTTGCATGTGTTTAATTTGGTGTGAGGATCGTGAGAATCTTTTACCACACTCAACACATTTGTATGGTTTCTCACCCGTGTGAATCCTCAAGTGTCTTGTCAAGCTAGAAGATTCTGAAAATGCTTTATCACACGCAAAACATTTGTATGGTCTCTCACCAGTGTGGATTCTGAAGTGTCTTGTTAAGAAAGAGGAAGTTGAGAATGTTTTATCACACTCAACACATTTGTATGGTTTCTCAGCAGTGTGAATACTCATGTGGCTTGTTAATTTTGAAGATTGAGCTTCTGCAATATCAAGCTTTTCACTTTTGAAACATGGTTCACCAGAATTCATATTTATGTATGAACCATAAATGTTTAATCACTCCCAAATATTTATGACTGCTTCATGCAAACAGCTTTGGTGGGACTGATGTATCTGAAATCAGAAATATTTTTGAAGATCATAGGAAATATTTAGTCCCAAACAAGTTATGACAGACTATTTTTTCTATAATATAACAGTTCTAACATGCTTGACCTAGGTGATGGTAAAAAAGTCAATGAACTTTTATGTAAGATAAGAAATTTTATAAGACCCTAATTGATTAAATGTTAAATATTTTCAGCTGAATACTAAATGTGCCACAATTTATTTAAGGTTATGTTATTTTTCACTACAGAAGAGTAGAATGGAAAAATCCCATTCAAGCCCAGGAATCAAACTGAGGATTTTTGGCTTACCGGACAAACCAGAAAATCGTAGTTGAGCATGAGTTAGGTATACAACAGTTGAAGGAGTCCACATTGTATCCTTGAGTTGGACTTACTTCCTGGTCAGAGCATTCGTCTGATAACCGGGAGGTTCAGAGTACAAATTACAGGTACAAAGATAAATATAGTGGCATGATGTCAAATACTACAGATACTTTGATCCAAATGTGTAAAACTGTACAATCATTAATGTGAAATCCAAGAGTTTAAGAAATGTGCTACAGAAATACTGAAGTCATGTGCAACCGAATTCTTAGGAACTCAATTTATATAAGATACTGAATGTCTTAATTAAACTACTTTTGGTTTTAAACACTTAATTTTACAAGTATATTAGTTGAATGGTATAAAATTCATCTTATTAATGACATACACCTTAGCAACAAATCATATTATGGAAAATTTAAAATTGATAATGTGGAAGAGGCGGGCAAAGTGATGGGGCACAGAGACTATTATTAAACCATTTAATTGAGGTAATAAAACTTGTATTTATGGGACCTAGGCGATGATAAAATCTGACAGTCAGTCACCCTATATATGTAGGTGTGTATAAATATTTTGACGTAAAAACCACGACACCTAATTTATTTTCTTTATTGAGGCTGCCAATTTAGTGTGGTGATGTTTCTTTTTATTAAATTTGTGTTAATTAAAAATTGGTTTAGTTGATAAGTGTAAGTGTATTTTCAGTATGTTAGTTGTAATATGTGAAAAGAGACACTTCATTTTCCCCTTTATGTAGTAAGTGGCTATAAAATTTGTGCGTGGACTATACAATAGTTCAAACAAAGGAATTGTGTGTGTAGATTCTACTGACCCCCTAGGTGAGTTATTACGTCAGAAGCCGTTCCTGTGCTCTGAGCCCTCATTACGTGAACGCAACATGACGTTGGCATGCTTACATCTTTCTAGAAAGTTCGACATCATGGGTTCTATAGGTGGAACAAGAAACGGCAAGTTCTCAATGCTGATTTTTTTTTTCAAATATGGGGAAAGGGGGTGAAACGCTCTCCAACGTAGATGGTTGGTGGATGTTGGAAGCAGAATGAGAAGAAACGGTGCAAGCGGGTCCTTACGGACATAAGGACTTTGAAATCGATGTATCTCTTGGACCCTGCAGTCTGGGTGATCTGCAGATTGGTCCTAAAAGGTCAACTGAAACAGGACTGACACATGGCAATTAAGTCGTCTGACCAACGAGATCGGTAGATCATAAGTTCGGTACAGTCGTCGCAAGGTGATCATGCAAACAGCCAGACAGCAACTGCTAAAATTGTGTTAAACTTGTTTATTCAAAGAGAATTATTATTATGTTTAGATAATTTTGGAGTACATCTAATCTGATTATTAAAGATCTAAGGTTTTCCCGGTGTATATTCTGAATAAACAATTCTTGGGTTTCCACCCGGGTTGGATGGAGTTTAAGCCACGACGTTTCGGTGGCGTACTCTGCCACCGTTCTCACTTTCACTAGAGAACGATGGCAGAGTATGCCGTCAAAATGTCGTGGCTCGAACTCCATTTAACCTGGGTAGAAACCCAAGAATTGTTTATTCACCTAATCTAATGTTTTAACTTTATCTTTTCCAGTACCTGCTGCGCTCCATTCTCGAGAAAGCCCACATTCTCCCAAGGATTCAAGATCTGCGTGAAGATATTTGCATTGGAAGATTTGAACTGTAATGTAGCAGAGCGAATGTTCATGTCATAGTGAGATATCTCCACAACGACAGGGATTTGCAGTCATGAAGATTAACTACAAACGGCAAATAAGAAGAGATTTACATTGATCTGTCACCCTCAGTTTCTGAAATCGTTCTATGTTACATTAGTGTCGCAATGAAACACTGTGCCGGGTCAGCACAAGTCTATACACACACATATAAACAATTAATGGGGAAAGGACAGAGAGATAGAAAGAAGATGACTTACCTGAGGTTCATAGATGGTAGACACCTTGTGAGGTTTAGAGAATTGAATTTTCGGAGGCACCGCCCCCTTCATCAGAAAGTTAGGAAGACATTTCCAGTGATCGGCTAGCCGACGACTGAGCAGCCAAAATTTGCTGCTCTGCTAACTTAGGTCGTAAACAATTGACCCCACCAGGTCACCAACTTTCTCTCTCAATAAGGGTCTGGGAAGAGGCAAGGACTTAATGGGGGTTGGGGAGATGCATACTAACAAACACATCTTGACACACATTCATTCAAACACATCCACCCTTAGGGGTGTCAATATTTAAATATTGATACACACTCTCATATGTTGGGGTGGGTGAGAATGTGAGGCCTTTATCATTGGACCCATTTAAACTTGCCCGTGACACGCTTAAATTCTGTCAAACAGTCAGTCCAGTGGAAGCACCACTTTGCAAAACATCCTCCAGCCAAACCAGAACCACTAAACGCTGCAGCCCCATGCCTAGTTAAATTTAAAGAACCATCCAAATTGCCACCTCCCAAACTGCCACCCAACCATCCACTTCAGAATTTCACTAGTATTCTTGTAACCCACGTGACCTCGCCAACCTTCCTTAACTCTCTCCCCAAACAACCCAACCTAACCCGTGCCCAGCACCTAGCCATCTGCAACCTGAAAAACAACCGTGATATTGTTATCCTCCCAGCTGACAAGGGTTCCACCACTGTCGTCATGGATGCCGACAGAGGCACTCCGCCAGCTGCAGGATGACAAAATCTACAAACTTGTCCCCACCGACCCCAACCCCTCCATTACCCACGAAATAGAAAAGTTTGTTCAGACTCATGGCCCTCTTCAAAAATTATCCTCCGCCTCAATCGAGCTCCTCACCCCAAAAAGCCCCAGAACACCCACGTTTTACCTTCTCCCAAAAATACACAAACCTGGGGTCCCTGGCCGCCCAATTGTCGCTGGTTACAATTCCCCTACTGAAAGGATTTCCGCTTTGGTGGATGACTCCCTCCAGCCAATAGTGGAAAATCTCCCCTCATTCATCCAAGACACCAACCATTTTCTCCGTTGCCTCCGTGAATTACCCACACCACTCCCGCAGGACACACTACTGGTTACCGTAGATGTTGTCTCCCTATACACCAATATCCCACACACCAGTGGCCTGTCGGCACTCGAACACTTCCTGTCTCGCAGGCCTCCAAATTCCCTCCCAAACACCCACTTTTTGATATCACTGACCCAGTTTGTCCTCACCAGAAACTTCTTCTCCTTCCAAGACAAAATTTACCACCAAATCAGCGGCACTGCCACGGGCACCAGGATGGCACCTTCCTATGCCAACCTGTTTATGGGTCAACTGGAACAACAACATCTAAATTCCTCTCCACTGAAACCCTTAACCTGGTTCCAGTTCATAGATGACATCTTCATGCTATGGACGCCCTCTCAGACTTCCTCAATGACCTCAACACTAAATTCCCCATCAAGTTCACTTGGAACTGTTCCCCGACCAACATCACCTTCCTCGATGTGGACATCCAACTAAATTCAGGCCTCATTAACACCTCTGTCAACATAAAACCAACTAACACCCTTCAGTACCTCCACTTTTCCAGTTGCCACCCTGAACATACCAAACGATCCCTCCCCTACAGTCTTGCCCTTAGGGGAGCCCGCATATGCTCTACTTTCGACAGCCTAGCGTCCTACACCGACCGAATATTCAATGCCTTCCGGAACAGAAATTACCCCACAGACCTCCTCCAAAAGCAAATTAGCCGTGCCCTCTCCACCTCCCAAATAGCCAGTCCCACCCCCAACCATCATACAGAACGTAGTCTTCCTCTAACCACTACCTACTTCCCCGGACTACGTAAACTGAACTCTTTCCTCCGCCTTGCTTACACTGGACTACAATCCAACCCGGACATGAAAAACATCCTCCCGACCATACTACCCACCTGTCCAAGGGTTGCCTTTAGGCGCCCTCCCAACCTCCGTAATATCCTGGTCAGACCCTACAAACCCCACACCCCCAACCACAATTGGTTGCAGACCGTGTGGCAGAAACAGATGCCATGTCTGCCCCCAATACTCCCACCTACCACGATCTTCCAGAGCTCCACCAACAGCACTACCCACAAAATTAAGGAAAACATAACCTGTCTGTCCTCCCACACTATCTACAAAATAAACTGCACACTCTGCCCAGCCTTTTACATCGGTCAGACAAAGAGACCGAACGGATTGCCAACCACCGAAGCACAGTAAAACTCCTCAAAACCCAATTCCCCATAGCCGCCCATGCCCTTAGCAACAACACCAACAACTTCAACCAGTGCTTCACACACACTGACCCCCTTCAAAACCCTACCTCCTGACTCATCAGAAGCTGAACTCCATCTGTGGGAACTTTCATTCCAGCATGTCCTACAGTCAAGACAAAGCACGAGTCCATTGGAATTGTACATACAATAAAACCTTCTGTGTGTGTGTGTATACCTTGCCTTTTGTTTGAATGGTGGTTGTATGTATGAGAGTGTGTATCAATATTTAAATATAGACACCCCTAAGGGTGGATGTGTTTGAATGAATGTGTTTGTTAGTATGCATCTCCCCAACCCCCATCAAGTCCTCGCCTCTTCCCAGACCCTTATTGAGAGAGAAAGTTGGTGACCTGGTGGGGTCAATTGTTTACGACCTAAGTTAGCAGAGCAGCAAATTCTGGCTGCTCAGTCGTCGGCTAGCTGATCACTGGAAATGTCTTCCTAACTTTCTGATGAAGGGGGGGGGAAGGTTCCTCCGAAAACTCAAGTTCTCTAAACCTCACAAGGTGTCTACCATCTATGAACCTCAGGTAAGTCATCTTCTTTCTATCTCTCTGTCCTTTCCCCATTAATTGTTTTAATAAACATGACAATGTCATTTCCTATCTCATATATATATATCCACAGGCTCTGTGCACTACGTGTTACCTGTGGCTACAAGACAATATCGGACGATGCAGTCTGTGTGGAAGCAGGAATGCCTCCGGTAGACATTCTGGCCGATGAGTGCCACAGACTACAAACAAACAGAGGTCTGGAAGGCAAGAGAGTTGAGAGAGGCTCAAAACATATATAGAATGGCAACACCGTTGGGATGATAATTGGGATGGTCCAATAAAGGCCGATGGACCCACAGGTTGTTAATAAGATCAATTAAAGACTGGATTGATCGGAAACACCGAGAAGTAAATTATTATCTCAATCAACTCACGGCTGCAGACTTCTACAGGTTTGCCGTAGATAATTCACCTGCACGCACCCTGAATGTGGACTTAATGAGACACCGGAACACGTGTGTGCTTCAGTTGCTCGAGATTTTCATACGTGATACGAGCATCAGAAAGCGATATTGGAACTTCAATAACACCAGAAAATTTGGTGCCCAATATGCTGGTTTTACCTAATACCTGGAATAAATTAAGCGCATGCGCCTCTATAGTAATTCAAAGATTAAGAAATTACGAAAAGGAGAGAAATAATTATGTTTAAAGGAGACAGAGAGAGCTTGACGCTACGACTACTGCTTCCTGTTAAGTAATGTCTAAGGCTGGTCCCACAGGAAGGTACACAGAGTTTTCGTTGAAAAGGAAGGGAGGGAGGGTAGAATCCCACACTACTATCCAGAGCGGACCCTGAGATAGCGTCTTTACAAGATTTTCACCTGTCCTCGCAATATGTATATATATATATATATATATATATATATATATATATATATATATATTATATATATATATTGTAACAAGAAGCCACTGTGCCTGTGGACAAAATATCTCAGTTCCTTCCTGATACACGTGTCAGATAGAATACAGGCAAGACAGCAATAATAAAATTCTAATAATAAAAGAAGAAACACTAGACTATGTTCAACTTAAAGTTAATTTTGTCTTAATTCAACACCTTCAAGAGTTAATAATACTAATCGGGATTAAGATACAGAAGCTGGCAGAGACAGGCAAGAAACCAAACACGAGAAAAACAAATCAACATCCCTTTCAAGAAGAAAAGAGAGGAAACAACACACAACAACATTATTGAGGTTTAAGCAGTTTAGTATTTCTCACCTTATTCTCAGCCTTCTATTTAACTTCACTCAAATTCCTCTTCAAGCCACTTGCCACTGAAACACAATTTAAATTGTGAGCAAGTGTCAATATCCTTAATTAAAGATTAATTAATTAAAATATTCCTACAGCAGCGACAACAACATTGGTGATTACTTAATGTTGATCTTTCCTTTAGTTTACTTTAAGTGCAAGAGTAAGGATTATGATATGGATGCAGTTAAATTTAAATCAAGCTAAATTACTCTTATAGAATAACCAAACAACGTGCAATATATTATCAAGTCACTGCGCCTTTCTTTATATCTTTTGAAAATCCACTTCTGTATCCGTACGAACTAACCTGGGTAATTCTAAATTCAGACGAATACAATCTTTGTCGCCAAGCTTATTACAGAACAGCCATTACAAGTTTAGTCACAGAAACGTTCTGCCAACTTGCCACAGAGAAATAATTAACAGAATGAATTTTTAATTCATAATAACGCATATTGTGTTTTAATAAACGCTCAGAATTTTCCATACATAAATTTAATATTTTATATTAGGTTTAGAAACGGGAGTCAGTGATGACTACCAGAAAATGAGGGGGCAGTGATGTCAGTGCCGTGTGTCAACACACGTCAGTGCTGCACTGACAACTGCCTATACATCGCTGACACGACTGCAGGAGCACTGCCTCACTTTTCTTGGAGCGTGTCAACAGTATGTCAGTCATGACTGACCAAGTTCTTTACCCCCTCCAGTTAGAGGCAGTTACGGTTGTAAACTATCGATTGTGAACGGTGAGGCAGGGTTGACTATCGATTGCGCGATGGTAAACAATTTGTATTTTGCATTTTCAATACGCGTGCAGTTTGGAATAGTGTGCGATTGGAGTAGGTGAATCTTTGTTGTGAACAGCGGCGAGTAGTTTGGTTCAGAAAGCATTTAGGATAGAGTTCGTTTGTTGCACCTAATCGTCTATAAATTTTATGTTAACTTTCCAAAAATATTTGTTGTCCAGCCTCCAACGGCACAAACCTTAACTGGAAAAAAAAATAAGCAAAAGAATTATGTATAGCTATAAACATACTACTTACTATCACACTGTCACACTATCATACTGTTGACACGCTCCAAGAAAAGTGAGTCAGTGCTCTCGTGTCAGCGATGTATAGGCAGTTGTCAGTGCAGCACTGACGTGTGTTGACACGCCACTGACATCACTGCCCCTCGTTTTCTGGCAGTCATCACTGAACGTGTAAACCTAGCCTAACAAATTTTTGTAATTTAAACTATTATAAATTACTCTTCTCCGATTCTTCTATAAAAATTCCTTTATTGAATAGAAGGAGTGGCTAAGCAAAAATGAGCGTAATTCAGTGTTAAATTTACCTTGATTATCGGACAACTGTTTAATTCTTTGCGGCAGTCTGTTGAAGATGGATTATCCCTGAATAATGCACACCTTTCTGTGCAATTGACAATGTTTTACATTTTTTATACAGATTATTTTTGTTCCTTGTATTGAAGGGATGAATATCAGTATTATTCAAAAATAAGTGCCTATTTGTGATTACAAATAACATCAATGAATAAATGTATTGGCACGTCAAAGTGAAAATACCTAACTTTTTGAACAGAGTTCTGCAAGAAGTTCGTGACATATTGCTCTAATAACACGTTTTTGACTAATAAAAATCTTATCTATGCCTACTGAGTTGCCCCAAAATATAATACCATATGATAAAATAGAATGAAAATATGCAAAGTATACTAATTTTCTTGTTTTTAAATCACTGAAGGTGGACATTGCTCTGACAGCATCACATGTAGCTGAGCTGAGTTTCTTAAGTAATTGATTAATCTGATCAGTCCAATTTAGTTTATTATTTACTAAGAGACCTAAGAATTTAACAGAGGAAGTTTCATTTACATTTTTGCTGCCGTATTTAAGTGTTATAGATTGTAAAGTTGTGTTGAGTGTGTGAAATTGCATGAAATGTGTTTTGTCACAGTTATTTGTTAGTCCGTCATTCGCATTAAACCATGTTAGCAGGTTAGTTAAATTATTGTTACTTGCCTCTTCTAGTGTGTCTTTGTTACTTTTTACTATTACACTAGTATCATCTGCAAAGAGGATAGCTTTAGAAGTTGAATCTATGGTATTAGGAAGATCATTTATATATATAAGGAATAATAATGGCCCTAATACTGATCCCTGTGGGACCCCAGTTTTAATAATTCCCCAATCTGATTTATGTATTTCACCTGTGCACGAGTCTTTTAATACTACTCTTTGCATTCTATTTTGTAAGTATGAATTAAACCAAGAAAATGAAGTTCCTGTTATTCCATAGTACCTCAGTTTTTCTAGCAATATGCTATGGTCTACACAATCAAAAGCTTTACTTAAGTCACAGAATATACCTAATGGGCGATTTTTTTATTTAATACTTCTATTTTGTCGTCTAAAAGAGTAAAGATCGCTTTCTCGGTTGAATATCCTTTTCTAAACCCAAACTGTGAATCGGTGAGTAAATTATGTTTGTTCAGATTTTTATAACTCTGTTGTATACTACTCTTTCAAAATTTTTTGATAATACTGGCAACAGTGATATGGGGCGATAATTTGATATATCTTCTTTATTCCCTTGCTTTGTACAGTGGAGTGACTAAAGCACATTTGAGCTTATCTGGGAAGGCTCCAGAAAGAAGTGAATGATTACAAATGTAACTAATTACTGAACTAATTAGTGTTTATTATATTTTTTTATTTCGGTTGGAGATGTCAAAGGAAAGTTCAAGTTACTTTCCTGGATTGAATAGTTTTCTTTCAAAAGTTGTAAGGCTTTTTCCATTTATTTATTTTTATTCATCCCGATTTTCTTTGCAATGGTTTAAAAGTGATCATTAAATTTATTTGTACATTCATCTGTTTTGAATTTACCTAACTGTGGCTGTGTCAGTTCTTTATTTTCTTCATTTGTTTCTTTTTTAATTATTTTCCAAATAGTTTTAATCTTATTAACAGAATTGTCTACTGATTTCTTAATATGCACTCATATTGCAGCTTTTATGACCTTGTTCAATATTTTACAGTATTTCTTATAATGGTCATTCATATGATGATTAGGATTATCCCTTATTATCAAGTACAGTTCCCTTTTGTGTTTACATGAAACTTTAATCCCATTAGTTAACCACCCTGCTACTTTATTAGTATTACTAGACTTTGTTACACGAGTTTTTGGAAAGTAAAATTCAAAATATAATGTTAATGTTCTCAGAAATGAATCAAATTTCTCATTTACATTGTTTGTGGAGTACACGCCTTCCCAAAATTCTTGTTGTACTGCTTGCTGAAACAGTTTCATAGAACTAACATCCATTTTTCTTACATAATTTACTGATTTTAGTGGGACACATTTGAAACATATATCATTAATTGTAAGTAATTGACTGAGCGACCATTCACAATTGGCTTAATACTGTAATTTTCATAATGAGTTATATCAATGAACATATTATCTATGGCAGTACCTTTTGAGTTTTGTACTCTAGTAGGAAATTTGACTACTGCATATAAGTTGAATGTGGAAGTTAACAAGCAGCTTACAAAACGATGGGTAATCAATATGAAACGTGACAAGTGGTACCCTTCTCGTTTTAGTTGCCTATGCCTTGTCCATTTTGAGGACAGATTTATGTATGTGTCAGGAGAGAGAAGGCTACTTCTGGCTAAAGCCATTCCAACAATATTTTCAAAAACCAAAAATCAAATCCAATAAAGTTTGAAGTGGTTAACCCGTCATCAAATCAAGGAGGTAAAACAGTGTATCATTTTTTTGTAATAGAGATAGTCACTTTTATTAGTAATAAAAATATTTTTAATCCAAATTGTGGCTCAATAATAGTTTTTTTAAATATATATAGTTGAAACAGGGAACCACAGTGTGTATAAAGACCACTCGTATTGTTTGCCTAGCCCAAAAAAACTAAAGCAGATTTGTGATTCATTACAAGAAAGAAATGAGAAATTGAGGAAGCAAGTTAAACATGTAAAACAAGGTATGTCAAGGAAGCGTAAACAAGTTGTAACATATGAAAAATTGATAGAAGGACTCTGCAACTGAGTTGCTAGGTTGTGATAGAAATAGTGAAATTTAAAAAAAAACTTGTTTCATTAAATGCCAAGGGCTCTGTTTCAGAATATCCTGCAGATATTAAACAGTTTGCACTTACTCTTAATTTTTATTCTGCTCAGGCGTACGATTACTTAAGAAAGTTTGTGAAATTGCCTCATCCATGAACAAACACTTTGTAGATGGGCAAAGTTTTAAGAAATTAGCAAATGAGGTACAGAATAGTTCTGGTCCTATTCTTGCTACACTTATGTTTGATGAGATGGCTATAAAAAAGATTTAGTATGGGATGGTACTAGGGTTTGGGGCAAGGATGTGAGGATAGTGATGACAGTCAGAGTTGGCAAATTCCTGTTGGGTATTGTTTGCTGAATGGGATATCAGCAAATACTAAACTAAATATATTGGAGCAGAATCTGCTGCTAGTAATAGGTCTGTTATGGAAAAATTGGGTGGAAGAAATTCCCAGTGCTGATTTCCCCATCCGGCAAATAAGGACAGAATAGTTTTTTGTTTCTTCGATGCAGCCCATATCTTAAAGAAAATACTTACTCCAATCGCGCACTAAACCAAACACTGCACGCGTATTGAAAATGCAAAATACAAATTGTTTACCATCGCGCAATCGATTTTCAACCCTGCCTCACCGTTCACAATCGATAATTGACAACCGTAACTGCCACTAACTGGCCTCCCATGAGGGCAGCGTAGTCAGTCATGACTGACATACTGTTGACACGCTCCAAGAAAAGTGAGGCAGTGCTCAGCGATGTATAGGCAGTTGTCAGTGCAGCACTGACGTATGTTGACTCGCCACTGACGTCACTGCCCCTCGTTTTCAGGCAGTCATCACTGCCCGTGTAAACCTAGCTTAACTGGAGGGGGAAGGGAACGTGGCCAGTCATGACTGACACACTGTCCACACGCTCAGAGAAAAGTGAGGCAGTGCTCCTGCAGTCGTGTCAGCGATGGATTGGACAGTTGTCAGTGCAGCACTGACGTGTGTTGACACACGGCACTGACATCACTGCCACCTCATTTTCTGGTAGTCATCACTGACTCCCGTTTCTAAACCTAATATAAAATATTAAATTTATGTATGGAAATTTCTGAGCGTTATTTAAAACACAATATGCGTTATTATGACTTAACAATTCATTCTTTTAATTATTTCTCTGTGTCAAGTTGGCAGAACGTTTCCGTGACTAAACTTGTAACGGCTGTTCTGTAATAAGCTTGGCGACAAAGATTGTATTCGTCTGAATTTAGAATTACCCAGGTTAGTTCGTACGGATACAGAAGTGGATTTTCAAAAGATATAAAGAAAGGCGCAGTGACTTGATAATATATTGCACGTTGTTTGGTTATTCTATAAGAGTAATTTAGCTTGATTTAAATTTAACTGCATCCATATCATAATCCTTACTCTTGCACTTAAAGTAAACTAAAGGAAAGATCAACATTAAGTAATCACCAATGTTGTTGTCGCTGCTGTAGGAATATTTTAATTAATTAATCTTTAATTAAGGATATTGACACTTGCTCACAATTTAAATTGTGTTTCAGTGGCAAGTGGCTTGAAGAGGAATTTGAGTGAAGTGAAACAGAATTGAAATAGAAGGCTGAGAATAAGGTGAGAAATACTAAACTGCTTAAACCTCAATAATGTTGTTGTGTGTTGTTTCCTCTCTTTTCTTCTTGAAAGGGATGTTGATTTGTTTATCTCGTGTTTGGTTTCTTGCCTGTCTCTGCCAGCTTCTGTATCTTAATCCCGATTAGTATTATTAACTCTTGAAGGTGTTGAATTAAGACAAAATTAACTTTAAGTTGAACATAGTCTAGTGTTTCTTCTTTTATTATTAGAATTTTATTATTGCTGTCTTGCCTGTATTCTATCTGACACGTGTATCAGGAAGGAACTGAGATATTTTGTCCACAGGCTCAGTGGCTTCTTGTTACAATATATATATATATATATATATATATATACATATTGCGAGGACAGGTGAAAATCTTGAAAAGACGCTATCTCAGGGTCCGCTCTGGATAGTAGTGTGGGATTCTACCCTCCCTCCCTTCCTTTTCAACGAAAACTCTGTGTACCTTCCTGTGGGACCAGGCCTTAGACATTACTTAACAGGAAGCAGATGTAGTGTCAAACTCTCTCTGTCTCCTTTTAACATAATTATTTCTCTCCTTTTCGTAATTTCTTAATCTTTGAATTACTATAGAGGTGCATGCGCTTAATTTATTCCAGGTATTAGGTAAAACCAGCATATTGGGCACCATATTTTCTGGTGTTATTGAAGTTCCAATATCGCTTTCTGATGCTCGTCTCACGTATGAATATCTCGAGCAACTGAAGCACACACGTGTTCCGGTGTCTCATTAAGTCCACCTTCAGGGTGCGTGCAGGTGAATTATCTACGGCAAACCTGTAGAAGTCTGCAGCCGTGAGTTGATTGAGATAATAATTTACTTCTCGGTGTTTCCGATCAATCCAGTCTTTAATTGATCTTATTAACAACTTGTGGGTCCATCAGCCTTTATTGGACCACCTTATCATCCCAACAGCGTTGCCATTCTATATATGTTTTGAGCCTCTCTCAACTCTCTTGCCTTCCAGACCTCTGTTTGTTTGTAGTCTGTGGCACTCGTCGGCCAGAATGTCTACCGGAGGCATTCCTGACACCACACAGACTGCATCGTCCGATATTGTCCTGTAGCCACAGGTAACGCGTAGTGCACAGAGCCTGTGGACGGAAGTATATATATATATAAACAATTAATGGGGAAAGGACAGAGAGATAGAAAGAAGATGACTTACCTGAGGTTCATAGATGGTAGACACCTTGTGAGGTTTAGAGTACTTGAATTTTTGAGGCACCGCCCCCTTCATCAGAAAGTTAGGAAGACATTTCCAGTGATCGGCTAGCCAACGACTGAGCAGCCAAAATTTGCTGCTCTGCTAACTTAGGTCATAACCAATTGACCCCAGCAGGTCACCAACTTTCTCTCTCAATAAGGGTCTGTAACAGCCTCTCTATCATGTTTATATATCTTTGGTGTAAACCTAGCTTTAGTCATTTACAGTTTCTTTCGTTCAGCTACGTTGGCACGCCTTAACGATTCGAAAAGCGTGACTGCTGCTATTAAATACGCTTTGTGTTGAAGAACTTAAAAATTATTCTCTCACAGGTTAGTTTGTACAGCTACGAAAATGGTTTTACATAAGTCACTTTGATATAATGAATCACGTTCGTCCGATTCTTTCTCGATTCAAGTTTAACTGCATGCATATTTTTAAATTCTTATTATTATTGCAGCTTAGAATCTAAAGTAAACTACAGGAAACACCGATGTGAAGTAATTGCAAATGTTGTTGAATGAATTTTTCAATGATTAATTTTTAATTAAGGTTATTTTCTGTTTCAGTGGCAAGCGAATTGAAGGGGAATTTCGAGTAAAGTGAAATAGAAGTGAAGCAAAGGTTGAGAAAAGGTGAGGAATAATAAACCAACATCGTTCACATTTTAAAAACCATGTATAGTATATCTTAAGATAATTAAATTATCGCCAAAGTAATTCTGAGCTATTTATCTATTTAAAAATTACAAAATATTGTATTCTAACCTCATGTAGCTTAACCACACCAGAAATAATTTAGTTGTTACATTGAAATTACTATTACTATACAATATTACACATTGTACTATAAATATGGAGCCTTAAAAATGTATTCATTTTATTTTTTGGTGTTGATGTTAACCATCTTCTTATTGAACGATACTTTTAAACCACTTTCCGTTTCCAACGAGACACAAATTCACATAACAACTCCCTTCGACCCCCAACTCTCTTAAAACTTCTGGCTTAGCGTTTTGT
This sequence comes from Eucriotettix oculatus, assembly GCA_034510155.1. NCBI lineage: Eukaryota > Metazoa > Arthropoda > Insecta > Orthoptera > Tetrigidae > Eucriotettix > Eucriotettix oculatus. Next base: position 1,765,369 of record CM067376.1, on the reverse strand, counting down.
CCCCCTATTTGCTTGATCCGGATTTGGCTTTCTCTTGTTCCTATGCTGTTTCAGCCATCATTTCTATCATCATTGTTACCTTCAGAAGAAATTTAATGATGGCAAATTAATTTTTAGTTTAAGATAGCCTGTTGTGCCTTTGTGTTTTACTTCTTTTTATTATTATGGCTGCCCTCTCCCTTGTATTCAATCCATGACCTGGAAATGTGAACAATCTGTTCAACTGACATATTTTGTCTCGAGGCTCATTGGTTTCCTGTTGACATCCGTCAAAATATCCCTTCCCAATCTAAAAGCAAAGGCTGAGAAAAGGTGAGGAATACTAAACTGTTTAAACCACAGAATGTTGTTGTTTTCTGAAACACATTGCAATGTCACTGGAGTAGTTAATGGAACATCTTTCTCGCTTTCTTTTTTAAAAGGAAAAGACTAAATTTCGATTCAATCCAGACACAGCTTAACCTGTGTACAACAATTTTGTACTTTCTTATGAGATTCTGAACTGAAAAAGGAAAAGAGAAGTCTGGAGTCGCACAGAAACCGCTTCACTATTTTAATGCTTTGTTTAGGAAGTAATTTAGCGCTTCGCTGATTCTAAAAACTGCTCCCTTTACTTTCCTTAGCCTATTCCTAAACTGATTTACGCTACCTGGAAAAGTATTTCTGCAGCCAAGGAATTTCAATCACATATTGATCCATTTAGAAATGAAAATTTTCCAACTTCTGTGCACCTTTTATTATCAGCCTGGCCTTAAATTTTTCAACTGATCCTTCAGCTTCGGTCTTTATTCCATGTACCCATTTTTGTTTGCAGTTGCCCTTCTTCATGGAGGTAAATCTACCAACTCCCACGTTTCATTTTCTTGGAGTGATTTCACCACGGCCTCCTCCTTCCACACAGATCCTTCTCTTCTTAAGTCATGGCATGATTGTGGGTGGCTGGTTCCTCAGGGGTAGGTGGAGAAATACGTTGACGGTCATTATTGTTTTTATTCTGAGATTAAGGATACCTTATAATTTATTACAGGCATAAAATGATTTCTCATGGTAATATTAATTTCAGAATTTGCAAATATTAAAATAATTTTATCAAAAGCTATGGGTTTTGCTTTTAAACTTAATTTTCCTTAATTATCTATCTCAATGAACACAGTCTCATTCTCGCTCTTCACTGTTATGACTCCTGTTTTTGGAGCCGCAAACATTTTGGTGTAACTGGAACCATAATGTTTTATTAATTGACCTATTTTAATATGCCGTATAGTAGGAAACTTCAGCGTAGAGGTTTTTATAAAGTGATGGTGGAATTGGTACATTATATGTTTCCCACTTGGTAGATGTTTGGGATGTTGACAGTGAGAAGCTAGGGCAACACAATATTCCCGGGCCATAATTTTCAGAAATATTGCCCGGCAATGTGAAATTATTGTTGCTCCTTGTTCAGGATCCCCCTTAACAGACCTCTTGTGCTCTGACTCTCTCTTTTTCCGTAACAGCGTCACATTGACAAACATTCTGCACCTATAACAGAATCTAGACGAAAATTTGGTTTACAGGCTGCGGTGACTCTACATGATGTTGTGACGTTGTTTGTTGTTGAGTGATTCCTTCGTTGAGTCTTAATTAATTGACTTTGAGGAAATTTAACTGCATCATCCATATTTTAATTGCAGCTGAGGATCAAACGGAAATATCAATGTATTGGATCACCATTGTTATTGTCGTTGCCGAAGAAGCAGCTGTAAGGAATATTTTAATGCTTAATCAATTATAATTAAGGTTGTTGACACTTGCTCACAATTTTTGTATTGTATTTCAGTTGCAAGTGATTCGAAGAGGAATTTGAGTGAAGCGAAATAGAAGCCAGCAAAGGCTGAGAAAAGATGAGGAATACCAAACTATTTAAACCGCGGAATGTTGAGGTTTCCTGAAATATATTTCTATATCACCCAAGTGTAATTAATTAAATACCTTTCCCATTTTCTCTATTCTAAGGAAAATATTGAAATTTGATTTTAACTTGACATAACATACATAACCTTTGTAGATCCATTTTGAGAAATAATTAAATTTTTAAATTGAAATCGAAGTGGCATATTTATTGGGTTTAGATTACCAAAAAATAACAATAAAATTTAATATTTAGCTTGGTTAAAAATTTGATGTGTTGTAAATTACACATTGCTTTTTGTAGGTGTAATCAATATATTTGTGTTTTTCATTTTCTAATGAAAATAATGATTCTGTGATTGAATGAAATATTTTAAAACATGTTGTGGTATTCAGTCATTAATCTGGTCTCATGCTCAACCCACCGTGCTTACTTATCATGCGCAAGCCTTTTCATTCCATTGTAATTAGCACAACCCACGCCCTTCCTAATCTACTTAGCACATTCCATCCTTTTGCCTCCCTCACACAAACACACTTCCCTCTAATTCTAATTTCACAAGACGTTTGTGTCTTAAAATGTGGCCTATTAATATATCCCTCCCCTTAGTCAGCATCCACCATATTGTATACTTTTCGCCCTATTCTGGTTGGAACTTCCTCATTTGTGATTCTATCCACCTCATCTGATTTTCAGCACTACTTTTCAAAGGCTTCTTATTCTGTCCCTTCCCAAACTCCTATCGTCCACGTTTCGCACCCTATATATACAGCCACGTCCATACAAACATGGTAAGGAAATCCCTCTTTTTCGCTCATCTCTAGTTATTACGCTTCCCAAGTAGCAGAATGAGACATAATGCACATAAAAATCAACACTACTAACTCTGGCCCTACAGTTTTATCATGATTGTTTTCGTCATCCACAATTTATTCATATCCTTTGCATTGTTTTCTGTACCCTCTTTGCCTGACTGGGCTGTTTCAGTGGTCGTTTCTTCTGTCATCATTAACTCTTGACGAGGTTCAACGATGACAAAATAATTTTAAGTCCCAAGATAGTCTATTGTGCCTTTCTATTTTTTTCCCCTTTCTAAAATTATTGCTGTCCCACCTGTATTCTATCCATGACCTGGAAATGAACAATCTTCTTTGACCGACACCCATGTATACATATTCTTCTTCAGCCCATTGGAGGGCCTGTCCCACTAGAGCACAGGAGGTTGTAATATATATAATGCATTAGGTCATTGTAACCAGTGCACTGACATAGACACTGCTGCTGACACAATAACAATGAGTAAACTGAACAGAAAATAAAATAAAATCATAAAAATTATGTGGAGGAGGAATAAGGAAAAACAGAAATATATGGATCAAAAAGTCATAATTAATCAACTACAAATTGAGAAAACCTAAGTTTTCCAGTTCTCATCAAAAAAAAAAAATTCTTTGTGTATTGGTTAATTTTGGTAATTTCATATTCAACAACATTACCTGGAGATCAATAAATAGAGATTCATAAATATATGGTAGAGTTTAGCTCAATCAATCCAGAACGGAACATAAATCATCAAAGTTTCACTTCTGCCAACATAATCTTCATATAATAATAATTGTCTAGGGTGAAATCTTCACGGTTATCCAACCGGGTCAGGAATTTAAAAGAACACAACGTTTCTGCGGCCTTCTTCTGCCGCCCTCTTCAGGCCATATGGCCGCAGAAATGTTGTGTTCTCTTATATTCCTGACCCGGTGGGTTAACCGTGAAGATTTCATCCGAATTATTCACCGGGAAAGTTTACCTTCATTAATAATTGTCTATTTCATATCTGGTCTAATGGCTCGTTTACTATCAGATTTTATTATTATCACCACCATGTTTCATTGATTCAGCTTATTTTGTTTCATAATTGCTTACCTCGTCCACTAACTCAGTTCTAAATTTTCCATAATATGACTTGTTATGGTGTATGTCGTTGATAATATGAATTTAAAACCATTCTACTAATACACTTATGATATCAAGTATGTAAAAACAAAAGTAGTTTAATTATGCCAACCAGTATCTTATGCAATTACATTTTCCAGGAATTTGTTTATGTTAAAAGCTGCGCGTGACTTAAGTATTTCAATTGCGTGTTTGACAAACTCTTAGATTTCACATTGCTGGTTATACAGCTTTTCACTTTTGTATCAATGGCTGTCGAGTATTTAACTTTATGTCTATATATGTTCTACTTTTTATGATGACTAGCTATTCACATCTTCCTTCCTTTGATATTCATTATCATTTTGTTCCATAAATTGTACTCGGGACCTATTGGTAATTGGGCAAATACCGCGACTAGAAATTAAGTCCTTACTCAAGGACACAATATGAACTTCCCCTGCTTCCACAACTGCAATTTACTAGTGTGTAGGGCAAACGTCCTTTTTTACATTCTATTCTCATATATTGATAAATGACATAACCATAAATGAATTTTGTAACATTAAGTATTTAGCTGAACATAATAAATGTTAAATCAATTTGGTTACTAATATAGTTTTAAATTTTCTATTTTGTATCTTGTCTCAATATTTTTTGACAGATTTTATTTTTATCATAACCTAGGTTAATATACCAAATATATAAAAATGTATTGTGTCATAACTTATTTGGGACAAAATATTATCTCTGACCTTCAAAAAATCTTATTGATCTTAGATACATCATTCCCACAAAGGCATAAGGTGAACTCTGTTGGACGCACCAAAAAAATAAGGAGCCTGACATTGCACCTGCCCAGTCTCCAAACTTAGCAAGGACTATGAAGGTACGCAAGGAAAGGAAACAACACAAATGTGTCGAGTGTGATAAAACATTCCAAACTTCCTCAAACTTAACAATTCACATGAGGACTCACACTGGCGAGAAACCATACGAATGTCATCACTGTGCTAAAGCATTCTCACAATCTTCAAAGTTACGAGACCATATGAGGACTCACACAGGTGAGAAACCATACAAATGTGTTGAGTGTGACCAAACATTTTCATCATCCGCTTACTTGACAAAACACAGGAAAATTCACACTGGTGAGAGACCATACAAATGTGTCGTCTGTGATAAAACATTCCAAACTTCCTCAAACTTAACAGCTCACATGAGGACTCACACTGGCGAGAAACCATACGAATGTCATCACTGTGCTAAAGCATTCTCACAATCTTCAAAGTTACGAGACCATGTAAGGACTCACACAGGTGAGAAACCATACAAATGTGTTGAGTGTGACCAAACATTTTCATCATCCGCTTACTTGACAACACACAGGAAAATTCACAATGGTGATGAAAAGTACAAATGTGTTGAATGTGATAAAACATTTTCAGATTCTTATAGATTAACAAGACACTTGAGGATTCACACTGGTGAAAAACCATTCAAATGTGTTGAGTGTGATACAACATTCGCAAATTCTTCGCACTTGGTAAGACACATGAGAATTCACACTGGTGAGAGACCATACAAATGTATTCAGTGTGATATAACATTTTCAGATTCTTATAGATTAACAAAACACATGAGGATTCACACTGGTGAAAAACCATACAAATGTGTTGAGTGTGATAAAACATTTTCAGATTCTTATAGATTAACAAGACACTTGAGGATTCACACTGGTGAAAAACCATTCAAATGTGTTGAGTGTGATAAAACATTCTCAAATTCCTCGCAATTGACAACACACATCAGAATTCACACTGGTGAGAAACCATACAAATGTGTTGAGTGTGATAAAACATTTTCACAATATGGTACCTTATCAAGCCACTTCAGGATTCACACTGGTGAAAAACCATACAAATGTGTTGAGTGTGATAAAACATTCTCAAAATCTTATAACATGACAATCCACATGAGTATTCACACTGGTGAGAAACCATATAAATGTGTTGAATGTGATAAATCATTCTCAACATCCTCGCACTTGACAAGACACATGAGAATTCACACTGGTGAGAAACCATAGAAATGTGTTGGGTGTGGTAAAACATTTTCAACACCCTGTTACTTAACCACACATGAGAATTCACACTGGCAAGAAACCTTACAAGTGTTTTAAGTGATGAAACAAATCTAAACCTACCAATTCACATTTATAAGCATATCAATTGTGTTAAAATTTTGTAAATGATTTGTATGTTTTAACAGGTATTTTTCTGTAAATAAACTTGTACATTTTGTCTGTCATGAATAATAAAATATTTCAGAATTGTTTTGAAGTTATATTAAAAAAAACATTTTCTTTCTTTGGTATGCAATAATTTTTTACTACATCAATATTTTAACTTATGTTCTAATGATCCTTGATTATTTCTGTGGTTGGAAAATAATCTTATTTTTTACAGAAAGGGCTTATAAGGTTGGTCTGTTTCTGACCTAAGTCATTATTGTTAATCCTTTTATGTGTAAACTTGGCACATGTTCTTTTGTTATAACATTTATGCCATACAAGTACTAAGGGTTTCTTGATAAAGCTTCTTTATACTTGTTTACGGTGTGGCTATGGAAAGACAGTTTTGTATCACGTCTTTAATAGGGTTCTAAGTACTATAAAATATAGAACCTAAGCTACTTTTGAATTATGTTGATTGTATTTTTGCCATTTTTAAAATGGACGAGACTGAACTCTTTGATAAAGCTCTAAATGTGGATCACAATAAAAGTAAGCCCTGTTGTAAATAAAGCATGGAAGGAAAGCATGTATTGAATTAAATGTAAATGAGGGAAAGGGGAAAATGAAAGTTATATTGTTGTAATCGTACTTGGAAGTTGTAAGTCTTGATGTAATAAAGAAAATTGCGTTATATAAGTATTTCAAGGTAACAGAAAACAATTTAAGGTTAATTTGAATGACGTTCAGCTTCGCCCGCATGAAGCAATCAAAAATCTATTCTTATAGTTTGCATGGAATATTAATCCAAGGGTATATATGTGTATCAGTTATTTACTTTTAAAAATGTAAGCACCTGTATAAGATATACAATAATTAGCTAAAAATGGTGATAATTAATCTGCCACTTGTCAATATTGGTTTTTCGCTTTTATCGGGAGATTCTAAATCTTGCAGACCGTGTGACCAACTCAGAATCTCTTAATTACAGCATGAATGAAGTATTTTCTGTTTCCAGTGGTACGGGGAGAAGGTAAAATAGAATTCCTAATACTATATTTAATTACAAAGTGGAAGAATGTGGAGTGAGGAAAAGAATTGAGGAGGTTGAAGTATGTGGGTAACCATTACAAGTATAGAATAGTATAAATACCTGCTAATATACACACTTCTGTTGAAGATGTAAATAGGGCGGCTGGGAAGTGAACTGAATAAGCCAATTAATTTCATAGGTTTGTGCAAAATTATTACAAGGAAATATAACAAACAGTTTTTCTTCATTGTACAGTATTTAAAAGTTGGACAAACATTTTGTGGAAGAATTGCTTACCTTTTTATATCCTGCTTACATAAAGATAAATAAATGAATGTTTATGTGTGGTCATACCTATCACAAAGTAGATAATCGAAATGCACATAAACAATTGTCAAATGTTCACCTCAGATTGCAGGTCCTCGAGGGGCCGTAAACAAGAAAAATAGGGATCCTTTGCAGCTCCTTGAAGTTTAACGATTATGGCCCTGACTATTCTCACTCGACACTTATTCGTAACATGGAAATGAAAGGAGATATATAAAGATTGTCTCTAAGCGTTCTACAGGTTCAAAAAAATGAGTATAATTTAGGTAGTGTTGTTAGTTCACCTGTGCTGCAAGCATCTTAAGGAATGCGTCCATCCACCAAAGGAAATTACTTATGTTGTACTGACAAAAATAGAGAATTCATTACAGCCTCAAACTTACAAAATCTATTTTTTTAAAACAAATATATGCCTAGTGTAGATAAAGGAAGAACTTTGAATTCATTCTCGAAAATATAAGTTTTATGGTTTTTAGTTTTCTGGTTCAGCCTTTGGCAGAAAGGTTTGTATAAATTTTATGGGTAAGCAAATTGTGGTGTAGTGGCTAGCCTGTAGTTGCTGCCTCACAACCCAGGAAGGGGGGATTCCTGGGTTCGAATCCTGGCACGGGCTTGGATGTCAGTGTAATACAGAATAACATTGCAACACACAGAATGTTACACTAATGCTATTTATGGCATGAATTGTACCAATATTTTTCCTTAAGTTTCAGCCTTCCGTAGTATTCCAGTCCACTCCAACAATCATTATTAAGCACAATTATCTCGGTGTTCTTTAAATTTCCGTCATTGTTAACAATACTGTGTTTTTGTTCTGGGATTAAGGACACCTCATAATTTATTACAGGCACAAATGATTTTTCATGGTAATATTTATTTCAGAATTTGCAAATATTAAAATAATTTTATCAGAAGCTATGCGTTCTGTTTCCAAACTTAATTTTCCTTAATTATCTATCTGAATGAACACGGTCTCAATGTTGCTCTTCACTGTTATGACTCCTGTTTTTGGGAGTCGCAAACATTTTGGTGTAACTGGAACCATATTTTTTTATTAATCGACCTATTTTAGTATGCCGTATAGTAGGAAACTTCAGCGTAGAGAATGCGGAAAAGATGATAGGGATTCTGTAGATCCTGTGAATGGTTTTTTAATTTTTATGTTTACATTAAATCATTTTAAAAGGTGCCTTTCACAGGAAAAGAGAGAGGTTTAAATATTCTACGTTCTGAGGTTTTATAAAGTGACGGTGGAATCGGTTCATGATATGTTTCCCACTTTGTAGATGTTTGGGATGTTGACAGTGAGAAGATGATGAAAACATAGTAAATATAGTTCAACATGACGAATTACATCCAAGGCCATAAGTTTTACTAATTTTAGTCCAGAACTTGCCTATATTGGATTAACTATTCTTTATTTTAAATGAGTAAAATATCACAATTAGAATATTTTTTTTACTGGAACTTTTGAGAGAAGTGGAAAAGGATGTGTGCACTTTTGTTCTTCTTTTTATCCTGTTTTTTTTCTCCATGGCTCTACAGCCCCATCGAGGGCCTGGGCCTACCGAGTCGACTGCGGACTACTGTCATCTTGCATGGCACATTCCGAATTTGGAGAGTGACACGTTGGTCAGCGTATCTCTTTTTATCCTGTGAGTAATGATAATGATTACACTCTTTTATTTTATATTAAGGAACCTTGTAAAGGAGCAACTTTTTACGGCAATATAATGTTTGTGGTTAACGTCGTGTTTCTTATAAATATTATTTATTATTCCAATCAGTGATTCTCCAAACGAAAAAAATTATTGCATTTATCGACGCAGTTGACACACGAATTCATCAATTTGAGACGACGTGTGTGGGTCATTAAGATGTCAGTGGCGTGTCAACATACGTCAGTGCTGCGCTGACAACTGCCAATCCATCGCTGACACGACTGCAGGAGCACTGCCTCACTTTTCTTGGAGCGTGTCAACAGTATGTCAGTCATGACTGACCTAGTTCTTTTCCCCCTCCAGTTAGTGGCAGTTACGGTTGTCAATTATCGATTGTGAACAACATCAGTGTGTCAGGGGCTGACTATCGATATTGCGCCATGATAAACAGTTTTGCATTTTCAATACGCGTGCGATTGGACTAAGTGGATCTTTGTTCTGAACAGCGGCGAGTAGTTTGGTTCAGAAGCATTTGGGATAGAGTTCTTTTGCTGCACCTATGAGCCTCTAAATTTTTAGGTTAACTTTCCAAAAATAATTATTGTCCAGCCTCCAACGGCACAAACTACCCGAAACAATGACGTATAGCTATAAACATACTACTTACTATCACACGTGATGGAAAATAATTCAATTCGTTTTGTTCAGTAATTCACACCTTAAAGGAAAATGAAACAACAAGTAATAGAAACCAAGGCAATTAAAATCAGAAAAGCAGCTTCAAAGAACAGGCGCTGGCTCTTGTTGTTATTATTTCTGCTTGATTCCTGTAGTAATATTAATATAAATCGATATTATTACTAAACAACTGTTTTTATTGTCACGTATCTATAGCACAGTAGCGTGATGCTGAGTTTGACATTTTCAGGAACCTTTCCTCGTTACGCCTTTTCTATCACAAACACGAGGTGATTAGTTCCTGTTTATGGACATTATGCGTCGTGCACAAAGGGGGGGAAATATTCAACTTGATATAAACAATATATCGACTCTATGCAACAGCGACATTATTTCAACCGGTCGTAGTTGCCAAAAAAATAAATAGCAGAATAAAAGTGTGAACATGCATCAGAGTTCTCTGCCCATTCTGTAGTGAGTTGTCAGTGAAGAAGTGGACAGTTATCTGCCCAAGATGTGTAAACGGTAGGCAGTGCACAGACAATCCCAACTTCGACGAACATCACTGCCCTGTGTAAACCTAGCTTTAGTCATTTATAGTTTCTTTCGTTCAGCTACGTTGGCAAGCCTTAACGATTCGGAAAGCGTCACTGCTGTTATTAAATGCGCTTTGTGTTGAAGAACTTTAAAATTATTCCTTCACAGGTTAGTTTGTACAGCTACGAAAATGTTTATACATAAGTGACTTTAATATAATGAATCACGTTCGTCCGATTCTTTCTCGATTCAAGTTTAACTGCATGCATATTTTTAAATTCTTATTATTATTGCAGCTTAGAATCTAAAGTAAACTACAGGAAACACCGATGTGAAGTAATTGCAAATGTTGTTGAATGAATTTTTCAATGATTAATTTTTAATTAAGGTTATTTTCTGTTTCAGTGGCAAGCGATTTGAAGGGGAATTTCAAGTAAAGTGAAGCAAAGGTTGAGAAAAGGTGAGGAATAATAAACCAACATCATTCAGATTTTAAAAACCATGTGTATAGCATTTCTTAAAATATTAAAATTATCGCCAAAGTAATTCTGAGCTATTTATCTATTTAAAAATTACAAAATATTGTATTCTAACCTCATGTAGCTTAACCACACCAGAAATAATTTAGTTGTTACATTGAAATTACTATTACTATACAATATTACACATTGTACTATAAATATGGAGCCTTAAAAATGTATTCATTTTATTTTTTGGTGTTGATGTTAACCATCCTCTTATTGAACGATACTTTTAAACCACTTTCCGTTTCCAACGAGACACAAATTCACATAACAACTCCCTTCGACCCCCAACACCCTTAAAACTTCTGGCTTAGCGTTTTGTCCCCCTATTTGCTTGATCCGGATTTGGCTTTCTCTTGTTCCTATGCTGTTTCAGCCATCATTTCTATCATCATTGTTACCTCCAGAAGAAATTTAATGATGACAAATTAATTTTAAGATAGCCTGTTGTGCCTTTCTTTTTTACTTTATTTTTATTATTATTATCGCTGCCCTCCCCCTTGTATTCAATCCATGACCTGGAAATGTGAACAATCTGTTCAACTGACATATTTTATCTCGAGGAACATTGGTTTCCTGTTGACGTCTGTCAAAATATCCCTTCCCAATCTAAAAACAAAGACTGAGAAAAGGTGAGGAATACTAAACTGTTTAAACTGCAGAATGTTGTTGTTTTCTGAAATACATTGCAATGTCACTGGAGTAGTTAATGGAACATCTTTCTCGCTTTCTTTTTTAAAAGGAAAAGACTAAATTTCGATTCAATCCAGACGCAGCTTAACCTGTGTACAACAATTTTGTACTTTCTTATGAGATTCTGACCTGAAAAAGGAAAAGAGAAGTCTGGAGTCGCACAGAAACCGCTTCACTATTTTAATGCTTTGTTTAGGAAGTAATTTAGCGCTTCGCTGATTCTAAAAACTGCTCCCTTTACTTTCCTTAGCCTATTCCTAAACTGATTTACGCTACCTGGAAAAGTATTTCTGCAGCCAAGGAATTTCAATCACATATTGATCCATTTAGAAATGAAAATTTTCCAACTTCTGTGCACCTTTTATTATCAGCCTGGCCTTAAATTTTTCAACTGATCCTTCAGCTTCGGTCTTTATTCCATGTACCCATTTTTGTTTGTAGTTTCCCTTCTTAATGGAGGTAAATCTACCAACTCCCACGTTTCATTTTCTTCCACACAGATCCTTCTCTTCTTAAGTCATGGCATGATTGTGGGTGGCTGGTTCCTCAGGGGTAGGTAGAGAAATACGTTGACGGTCATTATTGTTTTTATTCTGAGATTAAGGATACCTTATAATTTATTACAGCAAAATGATTTCTCATGGTAATATTATTTCAGAATTTGCAAATATTAAATTAATTTTATCAAAAGCTAAGGGTTTTGCTTTTAAACTTAATTTTCCTTAATTATCCATCTCAATGAACACAGTCTCATTCTCGCCCTTCACTGTTATGACTCCTGTTTTTGGAGCCGCAAACATTTTGGTGTAACTGGAACCATAATGTTTTATTAATTGACCTATTTTAATATGCCGTATAGTAGGAAACTTCAGCGTAGAGGTTTTTATAAAGTGATGGTGGAATTGGTACATTATGTGTTTCCCACTTGCTAGATGTTTGGGATGTTGACAGTGAGAAGCTACGGCAACACAATATTCCCGGGCCATAATTTTCAGAAATATTGCCCGGCAATGTGAAATTTTTGTTGCTATTTCTTCAGGATCCCCCTTAACAGACCTCTTGTGCTCTGACTCTCTCTTTTTCTGTAACAGGGTCACATTGACAAACATTCTGCACCTATAACAGAATCTAGACGAAAATTTGGTTTACAGGCTGCGGTGACTCTACATGATGTTGTGACGTTGCTGGTTGTTGAGTGATTCCTTCGTTGAGTCTTAATTAATTGACTTTGAGGAAGTTTAACTGCATCATCCATATTTTAATTTCAGCTGAGGATCATATAGAAATGTCAATATATTGGATCACCAATGTTGTTGTTGCCGAAGCAGCAGCTGTAAGGAATATTTCAATGCTTAATCAATTATAATTAAGGATATTGACACTTGCTCACAATTTTTGTATTGTATTTCAGTTGCAAGTGATTCGAAGAGGAATTTGAGTGAAGTGAAATAGAAGCGTGCAAAGGCTGAGAAAAAGGTGAGGAATACCAAACTATTTAAACCGCGGAATGTTGAGGTTTCCTGAAATATATTTCTATATCACCCAAGTGTAATTAATTGAATACCTTTCCCGTTTTCTCTATTCTAAGGAAAAGATTGAAATTTGATTTTAACTTGACATAACATACATAACCTTTGTAGATCCATTTTCAGAAATAATTAAATTTTTAAATTGAAATCGAAGTGGCATATTTATTGGGTTTAGTTTACCGAAAAATAACAATAAAATTTAATATTTAGCTTATTTAAAAATTTGATGTGTTGTAAATTACACATTGCTTTTTGTAGGTGTAATCAAAATATTTGTGTTTTTAATTTTCTGTTGAAAATAACGATTCTGTGATTGAATGAAATATTTTAGAACCTGTTGTGGTATTCAGTCGTAATTATGGTCTCATGCTCAACCCACCATGCTAACTTATCATACGCAAGCCTTTTCATTCCATAGTAAGTCGCCAACCAACCTCCTCTCTAATCTGCTTAGCATATTCGATCCTTCTGCCTACCTCTTCTGTTTCTTACCCTGCCACACATACACACTTCCCTCTAATTCTAATTTCACAAGCCTCTTGTGTTTTAAAACGTGGCCTGTTAATCTGTCCCTCCTCTTAGTCAGCATCCTCCATATTGTTCACTTTCCCCTTATTCTGGTTAGAACTTCCTCGTTTGTGATTCTATCCACCTCATCTGATTTTCAGTACTACATTTCAAAAGCTTCTTATTCTGTCCCTTTCCCCAACTCCTATCGTCCACGTTTCGCACCCCATATATACCACCGCATTCCATACAGACATGGTAAGGAAATCCCTCTTTTTTGCTAAAAACCTCCTTCGCCTGTTGCTATCCTACACTTTATGTCTACTAAACTTCTACCATCATCTCTAGTTATTACGCTACTCAAGTAGCAGAATGGGACATAATGTACATAAAATTCAACCCTACTAACTCTGGCCCTACAGTTTTATCACGATTGTTTCCGTCATCCACAATTTATTCATGTCTTTTGCTTTGTTTCCTGTACCCTCTTTGCCCAACTGGGCTGTTTCAGTCGTCGTTTCTTCTATCATCATTAACTCTTGACAAGGATCAACGATGACAAAATAATTTTAAGTCCCAAGATAGTCTATTGTGCCTTTCTATTTTTTTCCCCTTTCTAAAATTATTGCTGTCCCACCTGTATTCTATCCATGACCTGGAAAGGAACAATCTTCTTTGACCGACACCCGTGTATACATATTCTTCTTCAGCCCATTGGAGGGCCTGTCCCACTAGAGCACAGGAGGTTGTAATATATATAATGCATTAGGTCATTTTAACCAGTGCACTGACATAGACACTGCTGCTGACACAGTAACAATGAGTAAACTGAACAGAAGAAAAAATAAAATCATAAAAATTATGTGGAGGAGGAATAAGGAAAAACAGAAAAGTATGGATCAAACAGTCATAATTAATCAACTACAAATTGAGAAAACCTAAGTTTTCCAGTTCTCATCAAAAAAAAAATTCTTTGTATATTGGTTAATTTTGGTATTTTCATATTCAACAACATTACCTGGAGATCAATAAATAGAAATTCATAAATATATGGTAGAGTTTAGCTGAATCAATCCAGAACGGAACGTAAATCATCAAAGTTTCACTTCTGCCAACATAATCTTCATATAATAATAATAGTCTAGGGTGAAATCTTCACGGTTATCCAACCGGGTCAGGAATTTAAAAGAACACAACGTTTCTGCGGCCTTCTTCTGCCGCCGTCTTCAGGCCATATGGCCGCAGAAACATTGTGTTCTCTTATATACCTGACCCGGTGGGTTAACCGTGAAGATTTCATCCGAATTATTCACCGGGAAAGTTTACCTTCATTAATAATTGTCTATTTCATATCTGGTCTAATGGCTCGTTTACTATCAGATTTTATTATTATCACCACCATGTTTGATTGATTCAGCTTATTTTGTTTCATAATTGCTTACCTCGTCCGCTAACTCAGTTCTAAATTTTCCATAATATGACTTGTTATTATGGTGTATGTCGTTGATAATATGAATTTAATACCATTCTACTAATACACTTATGATATCAAGTATGTAAAAACAAAAGTAGTTGAATTATGCCAACCAGTATCTTATGCAATTTCATTTTCCAGGAATTTGTTTATGTTAAAAGCTGCGCGTGACTTAAGTATTTCAATTGCGTGTTTGACAAACTCTTAGATTTCACATTGCTGGTTATACAGCTTTTCACTTTTGTATCAATGGCTGTCGAGTATTTAACTTTATCTCTATTTATGTTCTACTTTTTATGATGACTAGCTATGCACATCTTCCTTCCTTTGATATTCATTATCATTTTGTTCCATGAATTGTACTCGGGACCTATTGGTAATTGGGCAAATACCTCGACTAGAAACTAAGTCCCGACTCAAGGACACAATGTGAACTTCCCCTGCTTCCACAACTGCAATTTACTAATCCATAGTGTAGAGCAAACGTCCTGGGTTGGAATCGGTTTTTTTTACATTGTATTCTCATATATTGATAAATGACAAAACCGTAAATGAATTTTGTAACATTAAGTATTTAGCTGAACATAATAAATGTTAAATCAATTTGGTTACTAATATAGTTTTAAATTTTCTATTTTGTATCTTGTCTCAATGTTTTTTTGACAGATTTTATTTTTATCATAACCTAGGTTTATATACCAAATATATAAAAATGTATTGTGTCATAACTTGTTTGGGAAAAAATATTATCTCTGATCTTTGAAAAATCTTATTGATCTTAGATACATCATTGCCACAAAGGCATAAGGTGAACTCTGGTGGACGCACAAAAAAATAAAGAGCCTGACATTGCACCTGCCCAGTCTTCAAACTTAGCAAGGACTATGAAGGTACGCAAGGAAAGGAAACAACACAAATGTGTCGAGTGTGATAAAACATTCCAAACTTCCTCAAACTTAACAATTCACATGAGGACTCACACTGGCGAGAAACCATACGAATGTCATCACTGTGCTAAAGCATTCTCACAATCTTCAAAGTTACGAGACCATATAAGGACTCACACCGGTGAGAAACCACACAAATGTGTTGAGTGTCACAAAACATTCTCGTCATCCACACAATTATCATGTCACACAAGGATTCACACAGGTGAGAAACCTTACAAATGTGTTGAGTGTAACCAAACATTTTCAACATCCGCTTACTTGACAACACACAGGAGAATTCACACTGGTGATGAAAAGTACAAATGTGTTGAATGTGATAAAACATTATCAGATCACTCAAGCTTAACATGCCATATGAGGATTCACACTGGTGAGAAACCATACAAATGTGTTGAGTGTGATAAAACATTCTCAACTTCCTCGCACTTCATAAGACACATGAGAATTCACACTGGTGAGAAACCTTACAAATGTGTTGAGTGTGATATAACATTTTCAGATTCTTCTACATTAACAAGACACTTGAGGATTCACACTGGTGAAAAACCATACAAATGTGTTGAGTGTGATAAAACATTTTCACAATCTTGTACCTTATCAAGACACTTGAGGATTCACACTGGTGAGAAACCATACAAATGTGTTGAGTGTGATAAAACATTCTCAACTTCCTCTTACATGACAAAGCACATGAGTATTCATGCAGGTCAGAAACCATACAAATGTGTTGAGTGTGATAAATCAATCTCAACTTCATCGCACTTGACAACACACATGAGAATTCACACTGGTGAGAAACCATACAAATGTGTTGAGTGTGATAAAACATTCTCAACTTCCTCTTACATGAAAAAGCACATGAGGATTCACACTGGTGAGAAACCATACAAATGTGTTGAGTGTGATATAACATTTTCAGATTCTTCTACATTAACAAGACACTTGAGGATTCACACTGGTGAGAAACCATACAAATGTGTTGAATGTGATAATACATTTAGAGATAACTCAAGCTTAACATGCCATATGAGGATTCACACTGGTGAGAAACCATATAAATGTGTTGAATGTGATAAATCATTCTCAACTTCCTCGCACTTGATAAGACACATGAGAATTCACACTGCTGAGAAACCATAGAAATGTGTTGAGTGTGATAAAACATTTTCAACACCCTGTTACTTAACCACACATGAGAATTCACACTGGCAAGAAACCTTACAAGTGTTTTAAGTGATGAAACAAATCTAAACATACCAATTCACATTTATAAGCATATCAATTGTGTTGAAATTTTGTAAATGATTTGTATGTTTTAACAGGTATTTTTCTGTAAATAAACTTGTACATTTTGTCTGTCATGAATAATAAAATATTTCAGAATTGTTTTGAAGTTATATTAAAAAAAATTCTTTCTTTGGTATGCAATAATTTTTTACTACATCAATATTTTAACTTATGTTCTAATGATCCTTGATTATTTCTGTGGTTGGAACATAATCTTATTTTTTACGGATGTATAGTGGTTGTTCTGACATATCTTATTGTTATGTGTAAAGTTGGCACATGTTCCTCTTGTTATAACATTTATGCCATACAAGTACTAAGTGTTTCTTGATAAAGCTTCTTTATACTTGTTTACGGTGCGGCTATGGAAAGACAGCTTTGTATCACGTCTTTAAGAGGGTTCTAAGTACTATAAAATATAGAACCTAAACTACTTTTGAATTATGTTGATTGTATTTTTGCCATTTTTAAAATGGACGAGACTGAACTCTTTGATAAAGCTCTAAATGTGGATCACAATAAAAGTAAAGCCCTGTTGTAAATAAAGCATGGAAGGAAAGCATGTATTGAAATAAATATAAAAGGGGGAAAGGTGAGATTGAAAGTAAATTGTTGTAATCATAATTGGGAAGTTGTAAGTCTTGATGTAATAAAGAAAATTGCGTTATATAAGTATTTCAAGGTAACAGAAAATAATTTCAGGTTAATTTGAATGAAGCTCTGCTTCGCCCGCATGAAGTCAATCAAAAATCTATTCTTATAGTTTGCATGGAATATTTATCTGAAGGTCTATATGTATATCAGTTATTTACTTTTAAAAATGTAAGCACCTGTATAAGATGTACAATAATTAGCTAAACATGGTGATAAATAGTCTGCAACTTGTCAATATTGGTTGTTCGCTTTTAACAGGAACGTGTGACCAACTCAGAATCTCTTAATTACAGCATGAATGAAGTATTTTCTGTTTCCAGTGGTACGGGGAGAAGGTAAAATAGAAATCCTAATACTATATTTAATTACAAAGTGGAAGAATGTGGAGTGAGGAAAAGAATTGAGGAGGTTGAAGTATGTGGGTAACCATTACAAGTATAGAATAGTATAAATACCTGCTAATATACACACTTCTGTTGAAGATGTAAATAGGGTTGCTGGGAAGTGAACTGAATAAGCCAATTAATTTCATAGGTTGGGCCAAATTCTTACAAGGAAATATAACAAACAGTTTTTCTTCATTGTACAGTATTTAAAAGTTGGACAAACATTTTGTGGAAGAATTGCTTACCATTTTATATCCTGCTTAATTAAAGATAAATAAATGAATGTTTATGTGTGGTCATACGTATCACAAAGTAGATAATCGAAATGCACATAAACAATTGTCAAATGTTCACCTGAGATTGCAGGTCCTCGAGGGGCCGTAAACAAGAAAAGTAGGGATCCTTTGCAGCCCCTTGAAGTTTAAAGATTACGGCCCTGACTATTCTCACTCGACACTTAT
This sequence comes from Eucriotettix oculatus, assembly GCA_034510155.1. NCBI lineage: Eukaryota > Metazoa > Arthropoda > Insecta > Orthoptera > Tetrigidae > Eucriotettix > Eucriotettix oculatus. The sequence goes on along the minus strand of CM067376.1, from coordinate 1,746,615 downwards.
TCGTAACGTGGAAATGAAAGGAGATATATAAAGATTGTCTCTAAGCGTTGTACAGGTCCAAAAAAAGTGAGTAAAATTTAGGTAGTGTGGTTTGTTCACCTGTGTTGCAAGCATCTTAAGGAATGCGTCCATCCACCAAAGGAAATTACTTATGTTGTAGGGACAAAAAAGAGAGAATTCATTACAGCCTCACACTTACAAAATCTATTTTTTAAAAACAAATATATGCCTAGTGTGGGTAAAGGAAGATTTTTGAATTCATTCTCCAAAGTATAAGTTTTATGGTTTTTAGTTTTCTGGTTCAGCCTTTGGCAGAAAGGTTTGTATAAATTTTATGGGTAAGCAAATTGTGGTGTAGTGGCTAGCCTGTAGTTGCTGCCTCACAACCCAGGAAGGGGGGATTCCTGGGTTCGAATCCTGGCACGGGCTTGGATGTCTGTGTAATACATAATAACATTGCAACACACAGAATGTTACACTAATGCTATTTATGGCATGAATTGTACCAATATTCTTCCCTAAGTTCATAGTTTCAGCCTTCCGTAGTATTCCAGTCCACTCCAACAATCATTATTAAGCACAATTATCTCGGTGTTCTTTAAATTTCCGTCATTGTTAACAATACTGTGTTTTTGTTCTGAGATTGAGGACACCTCATAATTTATTACAGGCACAAATGATTTTTCATGATAATATTTATTTCAGAATTTGCAAATATTTAACTAATTTTATCAGAAGCTATGCATTCTGTTTTCAAACTTAATTATCTATCTGAATGAACACGGTCTCAATGTTGCTCTTCACTGTTATGACTCCTGTTTTTGGAGCCGCAAACATTTTGGTGTAACTGTAACCATATTTTTTTATTAATCGACCTATTTTAGTATGCCTGATAGTAGGAAACTTCAGCGTAGAGAATGCGGAAAAGATGATAAAGATTCTGTAGATCCTGTGAATCGTTTTTTAATTTTTATGTTTACATTAAATCATTTTAAAAGGTGCCTTTCACGGGAAAAGAGAGAGTTTTAAATATTCTACATTCTGAGGTTTTATCAAGTGACGGTGGAATCGGTTCATGATATGTTTCCCACTTTGTAGATGTTTGGGATGTTGACAGTGAGAAGATGATGAAAACATAGTAAATATAGTTCAACATGACGGATTACATCCAAGGCCATAAGTTTTACTAATTTTAGTCCAGAACTTGCCTATATTGGATTAACTATTCTTTATTTTAAATGAGTAAAATATCACAATTAGAATATTTTTTTACTGGAACTTTTGAGAGAAGTGGATAAGGATGTGTGCACTATTGTTCTTCTATTTATCCTGTTTTTTTTCTTTCTCCATGGCTCTACAGCCCCATCGAGGGCCTGGGCCTACCGAGTCGACTGCGGACTACTGTCATCTTGCATGGCACATTCCGAATTTGGAGAGTGACACGTTGGTTAGAGTATCTCTTTTTATCCTGTGAGTAATGACAATGATTACACTCTTTTATTTTATATTAAGGAACCTTGTAAAGGAGCATTTTTTACGGCAATATAATGTTTGTGGTATCGAAAATATGCAACATTGCCTCCCCAGGGCAACATTAGAGGGCCTCTGTGGGCCAATCAGATGAGTTAATAATAAATATGAATATATATAAATTTGGTTAACGTCGTGTTTCTTATAAATATTATTTATTATTCCAATCAGTGATTCTCCAAACGAAAAAAATTATTGCATTTATCAACGCAGTAGACACACGAATTCATCAATTTGAGACGACGTGTGTGCGTCATTAAGATGTCAGTGGCGTGTCAACATACGTCAGTGCTGCGCTGACACGACTGCAGGAGCACTGCCTCACTTTTCTCTGAGCGTGTCAACAGTATGTCAGTCATGACTGACCTAGTTCTTTTCCCCCTCCAGTTAGTGGCAGTTACGGTTGTCAATTATCGATTGTGAACAACATCAGTGTGTCAGGCGCTGACTATCGATGTGCGCCATGATAAACAGTTTTGCATTTTCAATACGCGTGCAGTTTGGTTTAGTGTGCTATTGGACTAAGTGGATCTTTGTTCTGAACAGCGGCGAGTAGTTTGGTTCAGAAGCATTTGGGATAGAGTTCTTTTGCTGCACTTATGAGCCTCTAAATTTTTAGGTTAGCTTTCCAAGAATAATTACTGTACATATGTACCAAAGTTACAAATGAGCGGAAACCAGCTAGAAAGTGTTTCATTACATATAATATATATAACACCACTTAAAAATGGTAAATTATTTCTGTAATGTCACACAAGGAAAGTGCCGAAATTAAAGTTAACACGGATAGGGCTCATTAACATCATCTCAATGCTAAATACAACATGTAAACATTGACAGTTAACTTTATAATAGTTAATTTATCATTTTTGTTTTAAATCAGTCATTTCTGATATTAATGCCGAATTATTAGATGAGATATGAAGCATCAGTCTATAATAAAGATTACTCCCAATATCTAAAATTTTAATTTTTTTACAATCATACAATTGTACAAGTAACATCTAAATGCATCTAGATTGACATTAAATATAGTTGAAAGTTGATAGGGATCAAGGTTAAACGAAATAAAACACATTCATTATATAGATGAATAGAAAATTTTATTTCGCCAATTGCAAAATAACGGAAGTATTTAAAAACCACCACAATAATTTGAAGCAGAGTTTGGGAATGTAAGGATATGATTGGGGAGGTCACAGCCTTTGGTTATAGGGACCCTCAGCTGCTGTTGGCATTTACCTAAGGTGCAGGAAAACCCTAAAAAAACCTGCACCAAGAAGGACGGAAAGATGTGATGGTTTGGAATGAAGATACCGTTCGAACCTGAGGAAACTGAGAAATTGATTAGACAATAATATTGAACAAGACCATCTGGTTCTCCATATCTGAAACAAAATCAGTTAATTAAATTATTGATGTTTTGACTATTTTGGAATCTGTTTACCTTATTGCCCTTTAAACAATATTAACTTAGTCTTCCTCTTTCAGCCATAACTTTAGATTTGCATAAATGATGCAAACTGCAATTAAAGTAATGTTTTAATAACATTTTTATTAAAACTGAATAATGGGATTCCTCTCCAAATTCAGTTGAAACCATAAGGTGTTCAACTCTGAAAATAAAATCTGACCATGTCCCAACATTCTGAAAACCTCTACATACAATCTTAATAGAAAATTTTTATTCCCAATATGAATTTCATTATTTCTCAACACTCTTTCTGCCAATTTAAATAACTTTACCACATCTTTATAAGGATTGTATAGGCTATCTTTAAAATCTTTGATTGCTATTAACCCTGTTTTTCTTTCAGTGCGAGGAGCAAGTAGAGCTTCCAAACAACCTACACATTTCAGCTTTCTACTCACTTGCCTAACAACACTTCCAGAAATGTATTCTACCACATTTTCAGAATACAATGTTAAGCCTTCATAATGGGGGACATAATCATGATCAAAATTTTCAGTTGACTGAGGCTTAAACACATTTCTTAAAATTGGTACAATTAATGTATCAACATCCCCACCAGTACTATTAGCATTTTTTGAGGGCTCTATGTGTGTAATTAAACACTTTCTATATGATGACCTAAATTGATAAGCATTCGGATTGTTTCTATTTCCCCCACTCCCACGTATACAAGAAAAAAATAACTCCAAATGATCTTGACTCATTCTTCTTGTTAGTATAAATTTTAAAACAGGGGAATCATTCCATACATACATCTCTGCAAGTTGCCTTAAACCCATAAGATCTAAAATAATCCCACATACACCCATTTTCCTCCCTGACAAGTAAAGTAAATTACCATCATGTAGCCTTAAACCCATAAAATATTCAATAGACTTCTCTATAATGCTGCAAACAGTTAATTTATTTCCCCTAAACACTGGTGTCTTTCTGCCCTTATTCATTGTATTGCAGGAATTTAATAAGTCAAATGCTATATCGACTGTTTTTATAAACTTGACAGTGCCCTCACAATCCTTAAACTCTGCTAACCCTAAATCTCTACAAAAAATCATACCATCTGCTACGGAATTACTAAGTGTTTGCGCAGCCAAAGCTACCTTCATTTTTTGCGACTCATACTGAATATGCAACCGTCTCATTTTGTTAGCCACATGTAAACCTTCCCTTTCTTGTAAATTTACCAGACTATTAAAATATTCCCACTTAATTAACTGTCCCTCACCATCTACCAAAATTTTTTTTTCACTTAAAGTATTCCTAAACAACTTTAAGATATGGGCTGCATCGAAGAAACAAAAAACTATTCTGTCTTTATTTGCCGGATGGGGAAACCAGCACTGGGAATTTCTTCCACCCACTTTAACACCCAATTTTTCCATAACAGACCTATTACTAGCAGCAGATTCTGCTCCAATATATTTAGTTTAGTATTTGCTGATATCCCATTCAGCAAACAATACCCAACAGGAATTTTCCAACTCTTGCAACCTGACTGTCATCACTATCCTCACATCCTTGCCCCAAACCCTAGTACCATCCCATACTAAATCTTTTTTTATAGCCATCTCATCAAACATAAGTGTAGCAAGAATAGGACCAGAACTATTCTGTACCTCATTTTCAAATTTCTTAAAACTTTCCTCAGTAAAGTCAAGCTTACCATTTACAGAAGTTGCCCATCTACGAAGTGTTCGTGGATGAGGCAATTTCACAAACTTTCTTAAGTAATCGTACGCCTGAGCAGAATAAAAATTAAGAGTAAGTGCAAACTGTTTAATATCTGCAGGATATTCTGAAACAGAGCCCTTGGCATTTAATGAAACAAGTTTTTTTTAAAATTTCACTATTTCTATCACAACCCAGCAACTCAGTTGCAGAGTCCTGAAGTTTCTTATACAAACCTGCTATCAATTTTTCATATGTTACAACTTGTTTACGCTTCCTTGACATACCTTGTTTTACATGTTTAACTTGCTTCCTCAATTTCTCATTTCTTTCTTGTAATGAATCACAAATCTGCTTTAGTTTTTTTGGGCTAGGCAAACAATACGAGTGGTCCTTATACACACTGTGGTTCCCTGTTTCAACTATATATATTTTAAAAAACTATTATTGAGCCACAGTTTGGATTAAAAATATTTTGATTACTAATAAAAGTGACTATCTCTATTACAAAAAATGATACACTGTTTTACCTCCTTGATTTGATGACGGGTTAACCTCAAGCGAAACTGATTCTTGGATGAACTTTATTGGATTTGATTTTTGGTTTTTGTAAATGGTCCGGGAATGAAAATATTGTTGGAATGGCTTTAGGCAGAAGTAGCCTTCTCCCTCCTGACACATACATAAATCTGTCCTCAAAATGAACAGAGCATAGGCAACTAAAACGAGAAGGGTACCACTTGTCACGTTTCATATTGATTACCCATCGTTTTGTAAGCTGCTTGTTTTTCAAAGGGAATCTGAAAATATTTGGACTAACTTAATTACAGTATGGAGAACTACTGTCATAAAAAGAGAGCTGGCTTGCATTCCAGAGCACCACGAAGATTAGAAATTTGGTAAATATCGAAGTTACAAACACGTGCTGTCAAAAGTGAAAATATGATGATATTTACTTAAAATACGATATTCCAGCTGTTTTTGAACTGCGATTAGTACAATTGTACGCTGAACACACATGTGGCATGATTTCGGATGAAAAACAATATATTTTAATCACAAAAATACACGATTATTCAACCTCAGTCATATGAACACAGTACATAAGTCAAAGTTCTTGACCCTCGACATTGTCATTGTCCCTGTTGCTAGTTGCTGCCACCCAGGGCGCTGTAACAGCCTCTCTATCATGTTTATATATCTTTGGTGTAAACCTAGCTTTAGTCATTTATAGTTTCTTTCGTTCAGCTACGTTGGCAAGCCTTAACGATTCGGAAAGCTTGACTGCTGTTATTTAATACGCTTTGTGTTGAAGAACTTAAAAATTATTCTCTCACAGGTTAGTTTGTACAGCTACGAAAATGGTTTTACATAAGTGACTTTAATATAATGAATCACGTTCGTCCGATTCTTTCTCGATTCAAGTTTAACTGCATGCATATTTTTAAATTCTTATTATTATTGCTGCTTAGAATCTAAAGTAAACTACAGGAAACACCGATGTGAAGTAATTGCAAATGTTGTTGAATGAATTTTTCAATGATTAATTTTTAATTAAGGTTATTTTCTGTTTCAGTGGCAAGCGATTTGAAGGGGAATTTCGAGTAAAGTGAAATAGAAGTGAAGCAAAGGTTGAGAAAAGGTGAGGAATAATAAACCAACATCGTTCACATTTTAAAAACCATGTATAGTATTTCTTAAAATAATTAAATTATCGCCAAAGTAATTCTGAGCTATTTATCTATTTAAAAATTACAAAATATTGTATTCTAACTTCATGTAGCTTAACCACACCAGAAATAATTTAGTTGTTACATTGAAATTACTATTACTATACAATATTACACATTGTACTATAAATATGGAGCCTTAAAAATGTATTCATTTTATTTTTTGGTGTTGATGTTAACCATCTTCTTATTGAACGATACTTTTAAACCACTTTCCGTTGCCAACGCGACACAACTTCACATAACAACTCCCTTCGACTCCCAACATCCTTAAAACTTCTGGCTTAGCGTTTTGTCCCCCTATTTGCTTGATCCGGATGTGGCTTTCTCTTGTTCCTATGCTGTTTCAGCCATCATTTCTATCATCATTGTTACCTCCAGAAGAAATTTAATGATGGCAAATTAATTTTTAGTTTAAGATAGCCTGTTGTGCCTTTCTGTTTTACTTTTTTTTATTATTATGGCTGCCCTCTCCCTTGTATTCAATCCATGACCTGGAAATGTGAACAATCTGTTCAACTGACATATTTTGTCTCGAGGCTCATTGGTTTCCTGTTGACATCCGTCAAAATATCCCTTCCCAATCTAAAAGCAAAGGCTGAGAAAAGGTGAGGAATACCAAACTATTTAAACCGCGGAATGTTGAGGTTTCCTGAAATATATTTCTATATCACCCAAGTGTAATTAATAGAATACCTTTCCCATTTTCTCTATTCGAAGGAAAAGATTGAAATTTGAGTAACCAAGCCTTGTCATTCCATAGTAATTAGCATCACCCACGTCCTCCCTAATCTGCTTAGCACATTCCATCATTTTGCCTCCCTCTTCTGGTTCTTACCCTGCCACACACACACACTTCCCTCTAATTCAAATTTCACAAGACCCTCGTGTCTTAAAACGTGGCCTATTAATCAATCCCTCCTCTTAGTCAGCATCCTCCATATTGTTCACTTTTCCCCCTATTCTGGTTAGAACTTCCTCGTTTGTGATTCTATCCACCTCATCTGATTGTCAGCACTACATTTCAAAGTCTTCTTATTCTGTCCCTTTCCCAAACTCCTATCGTCCACGTTTCTCACCCCATATATACAGCCACGTCCATACAAACATGGTAAGGAAATCCCTCTTTTTCGCTCATCTCTAGTTATTACGCTTCCCAAGTAGCAGAATGAGACATAATGTACATAAAATTCAACCCCACTAACTCTGGCCCTACAGTTTTATCATGATTGTTTCCGTCATCCACAATTTATTCATGTCTTTTGCTTTGTCTTCTGTACCCTCTTTGCCCGACTGGGCTGTTTCAGTCGTCGTTTCTTCTGTCATCATTAAATCTTGACAAGGTTCAACGATGACAAAATAATTTTAAGTCCCGAGATAACCTTTCTATTTTTTTCCCCTTTTTAAAATTATTGCTGTCCCACCTGTATTGTATGCATGACCTGGAAAGGAACTATCTTTTTTCACTGACACCCGTGCATACATATTCTTCTTCAGCCCATTGGAGGGCCTGTCCCACTAGAGCACAGGAGGTTGTAATATATATAATGCATTAGGTCATTGTAACCAGTGCACTGACATAGACACTGCTGCTGACACAATAACAATGAGTAAACTGAACAGAAAATAAAATATAATCATAAAAATTATGTGGAGGAGGAATAAGGAAAAAACAGAAAAGTATGGATCAAAAAGTCATAATTAATCAACTACATATTGAGAAAACCTAATTTTTCCAGTTCTGATCAAAAAAATTATCTTTGTATATTGCTTATTTTTGGTATTTTCATATTCAACAACATTAGCTGGAGATTAATAAATAGAAATTCATATGGTAGTGTTTAGCTGGTAGTGTTTAGCTGAATCTTAGATTTCACATTGTTGGTTATACAGCTTTTCACTTTTGTATCAATGGCTGTCGAGTATTTAACTTTATGTCTATATGTGTTCTACTTTTTTGGACTGTAGCTATGCACATCTTCCTTCCTTTCATATTAATTATCATTTGGTACTCGGCACCTATTGGTAATTGGGCAAATAACTCAACTAGAAATTAAGTCCCGACTCAAGGACACAATGTGAACTTCCCCTGCTTCCACAACTGCAATTTACTAGTGTGTAGGGCAAACGTCCTTTTTTACATTCTATTCTCATATATTGATAAATGACATAACTGTAAATGAATTTTGTAACATTAAGTATTTAGCAAAACATAATAAATGTTAAATCAATTTGGTTACTAATATAGTTTTAAATTTTCTATTTCTTATCTTGTCTCAAGGTTTTTTTGACAGATTTTATTTTTATCATAACCTAGGTTTATATACCAAATATATAAAATTTTTTGTGTTATAACTAGTTTTGGACAAATTATTATCTCTGATCTTCAAAAAATCTTATTGATCTTAGATACATCATTCCCACAAAGGCATAAGGTGAACTCTGTTGGACGCACCAAAAAAAAATGGAGGCTGACATTGCACCTGCCCAGTCTCCAAACTTAGCAAGGACTATGAAGGCACGCAAGGAAAGGAAACAACACAAATGTGTCGAGTGTGATAAAACATTCCAAACTTCCTCAAACTTAACAATTCACATGAGGACTCACACTGGCGAGAAACCATACGAATGTCATCACTGTGCTAAAGCATTCTCACAATCTTCAAAGTTACGAGACCATATAAGGACTCACACCGGTGAGAAACCACACAAATGTGTTGAGTGTCACAAAACATTCTCGACATCCACACAATTAACGCGTCACATGTGGATTCACACCAGTGAGAAACCACACAAATGTGTTGAGTGTCACAAAACATTCTCGACATCCACACAATTAATGCGTCACATGAGGATTCACACAGGTGAGAAACCATACAAATGTGTTGAGTGTCACAAAACATTCTCGACATCCACACAATTGACACGTCACATGAGGATTCACACAGGTGAGAAACCATACAAATGTGTTGAGTGTCACAAAACATTCTCCTCATCCACACAATTAACGCGTCACATTATGATTCACACGGGTGAGAAACCATACAAATGTGTTGAGTGTGACCAAACATTTTCAACATCCGCTTACTTGACAACACACAGGAGAATTCACACTGGTGATGAACGGTACAAATGTGTTGAATGTGATAAAACATTGTCACATAACTCAAGCTTAAAATGCCATATGAGAATTCACACTGGTGAGAAACCATACAAATGTGTTGAGTGTGATAAAACATTCACAACTTCCTCGCACTTGACAAGACACATGAGAATTCACACTGGTGAGAAACCATACAAATGTGTAGAGTGTGATATAACATTTTCAGATTCTTCTACATTAACAAGACACTTGAGGGTTCACACTGGTGGGAAACCATACAAATGTGTTGAATGTGATAATACATTTAAAGATAACTCAAGCTTAACATGCCATATGAGGATTCACACTGGTGAGAAACCATACAAATGTGTTGAATGTGAAAAAACATTTTCAGTTCGCTCAAGCTTAACATGCCATATGAGGATTCACACTGGTGAGAAACCATACAAATGTGTTGAATGTGATAATACATTTAGAGATAACTCAAGCTTAACATGCCATATGAGGATTCACACTGGTGAGAAACCATACGAATGTGTTCATTGTGATAAAACATTTACAGATCGCTCAAACTTAACACGCCATATGAGAATTCACACTGCTGAGAAACCATAGAAATGTGTTGAGTATGGTAAAACATTTTCAACACCATGTTACTTAACCACACATGAGAATTCACACTGGCAAGAAACCTTACAAGTGTTTTAAGTGATGAAACAAATCTAAACCTACCAATTCACATTTATAAGCATATCAATTGTGTTGAAATTTTGTAAATGATTTGTATGTTTTAACAGGCATTTTTCTGTAAATAAACTTGTACATTTTGTCTGTCATAAATAATAAAATATTTCAGAATTGTTTTGAAGTTGTATTAAAAAAAAATTTCTTACTTTGGTATGCAATAATTTTTTACTACATCAATAATTTAACTTATGTTCTAATGATCCTTGATTATTTCTGTGGTTGGAAAATAATCTTATTTTTTACGGATAGGGCTTATAAGGTTGGTCTGTTTCTGACCTAAGTCATTATAGTTAATCCTGTTATGTGTAAACTTGGCATATGTTCTTTTGTTATAATATTGTCACGTAGAAATCGGAACGTTGGAATAATGAATCAGGTTATTTGTAGAACACGTTTATTTAGTCATACAAGTTATACACGATGTGACCCGATGCTCGCTCACAAGTCAACTGCCCGCTGCATAGCAGATCACAGCTTTATATAGGCACAGAACAGGAAATGAGGTAACACTCATTGTTAACATAGAACAATCTGGAACAAATTAAATGAAGTAATGAAAAGTGACTAAAAATATTAGCGGGTGACGGGAATCGATCCCTGGCCCTCTGGACCGCAGAGCAGCGTCTTAACCACTACACCATAGCGTCAGGTCCTTTGGAGATCACAAATGTGGCATTGCTCCCCCTCCAAAGGAAACAGCGTCTCGCTGTTATGGAGATATCGACCAGAATCTTGCTGGGAACCGTTGGAAAGAAACAGTTTGTAATGTTGACGGCTTGACAGTTTTTATTTTTTTATTTTTATTCATCTTCTGGGGGTGTTGTTCCCGGAATTAGGACGGATCGTTGATCTCCTTCTTCGTTATCTACTTGAAGGTCAGGTCTATTGTAGGACTTCATTCGTAAGACGTGTACTATATCCTTTGGTTTCCGTCGCTTCGACGAAGGATCATAGTCTTCAACCTCATAATTGACATCCGAAATTTTTCGTAGGACTCGGTACGGCCCAAAGTATCGTTTTAAAAGTTTTTCGGACAGGCCAACCTTCCTTACAGGTCTGAAAATCCACACTAAGTCTCCTGGTTTGTACTCTACAGATCTGTGTTTCGTATTATAGCGTTCCCGGTCCTTGTCTTGCGTGCTCAATGTCCGTATTCGCGCAAGCTGTCGGGCTTCTTCTGCTCTAGTTACCAGATGTCCCACGTAATCATTATCTATTTCGTCAGGGTAAAGGGGGAACAGCGTATCCATAGTTGTCTCAGCCTCGCGTGCATGGAGCAGAAAGAAAGGACTGAAACCAGTGGCATCTTGCTTTGCCGTGTTGTACGCAAATGTTACAAATGGAAGAAACGTATCCCAATCCATCTGTTCGGCATCGACAGCATATCAGTCAGAGTTTTATTGAATCTTTCCGTTAGTCCATTCGTCTGTGGATGATAGGCCGTAGTCATTCTATGAGTAACATTGCAGCGTGCAGCTACTTCCGAAACTAGCTTCGAATAAAACACTTTCCCACGATCCGTTATCATTATTCTCGGGGCTCCATGTTTCAAGATGATTTCTTCAACTAGAAACTTTGCTATCTCCTGAGCTTCGGCAGTCGGTACGGCTTTAGTGACAGCGTAACGTGTCAAGTAATCCGTGCAAACAATTATCCACCGATTACCGTAAGTTGTTTTTGGAAATTTTCCTAAGAGATCAATCCCAATTCGGTGAAATGGAGAAACGGCGGGTGGGATCGGTATCAGATGTCCCGGTGGTAACTGTGGCAAATGCTTTCGTCTCTGGCATTCCTTGCAGTGACTTACGTAGCGTCTGACGGTTCTGTACAGGCCCGGCCAATAGTATCGTCGTCTGATTCTGTCGAAGGTCTTGGTGAAACCCAGATGACGCATAATGTCAAGTCGCAATTCACGGGGAATAACTATCAACCACTCTTGTCCCATAGGATCGTAGTTCCTCTTGCACAATGTTCCCTCTACCAATTCGAACCCTCCTTTAAGTGGTTCCTCCTTCTCCAGAGCCCTTATGATGTCTCGTAGCTTCGGATCTCCCCTTTGCTCCGCAACTAAAGCAGTGATGGCTGGGATCTCATCATCATCATCATCACTTACTGGGTCTTCTTGAAGAGGATATCTTGACAGGCAGTCTGCGTCTCGGTGTTTTGGCCCGTTCTTATACGACGGTGACGTCAAACTCTTGTAGTCTCAATGCCCATCTTGCTAGTCGTCCCGAAGGATCCTTTAAGCTTGTTAACCAACATAAAGAGTGATGATCGGTGACAATAGTAAACGGCCTACCAAATAAATAAGGGCGAAACTTGTTAATAGACCACATGATGGCAAGGCATTCTCTTTCAGTGGTAGAATAGTTCCTCTCGGCCCTTGATAACACTCTGGAAGCATACGCAATGACTTTCTCAACACTCTCTTGATTTTGAACTAGAACGGCACCGATTCCGTACCCGCTGGCGTCCGTACGTAATTCAGTTTGGAACTTTTCGTCGTAAAAGCCCAAAACCGGATCTGAAGTCAGGGCTTCCTTCAAAATGTTAAATGACTTTTCTTGAATTTCATTCCAACAAAATTTTGTATTCCCCTTGAGCAAATCTTGTAGAGGACGCGCTTTTGTGCAGAAATCCTTAATGAAACGCCGATAATAGGAACAAATTCCCAAGAAACTTCTGACGTCACGAATATGTCGAGGAGTGGGGAAATGTGTAATAGCTCTGACTTTTTCTGGATCTGGACGAATCCCCTCACCGTTAACAAGGTGCCCCAAAATCTTTATTTCGGATGCGGCAAATAAACACTTCTTTGGGTTCAAGCGAAGTCCTGCTCCTTGGATACATTTTAGCACCGCCGCTAAACGACGAAGATGTTCTTCAAACGACTCTGAATAAACAACAATGTCATCAAGGTAGCACAGGCACATTGTCCATTTAAGACGACGGAGAAGATTATCCATCATGCGCTCGAAGGTGGCTGGAGCATTACAAAGACCAAATGGCATTACCTTGAACTCGTAGAGTCCTTCTGACGTTACAAATGCGGTCTTTTCCCGATCGGCTTCGTCAATCTCAATCTGCCAATAGCCGGTATGAAGGTCCATAGTGGAGAAGAACTTTGATCCCGTGAGTGAGTCCAATGTGTCGTCGATTCGGGGTAATGGGTAGACATCCTTCTTAGTGACCTTGTTTAATCGACGATAGTCGACACAGAAACGCCATGTTCCGTCTTTCTTCTTAACAAGGACCACTGGGGAAGACCACGGACTTTCTGATGGCTGAATGACGTCTCCTTTCAGCATTTTCTCTACTTCCTCCTGGATAATCCGTCGTTCGGCTGCAGACACTCTATACGGCCTTTGGCTGATTGGGGCGTGATCGCCGGTAATAATACGATGTTTAACTTTGCATTGATTAACATGTTTCTTTGTTGAGCCAGTTTCAAAAGTGTCAGAGAATTGGCGCAGTAGGGTCAATAAATGGAAACGTTGTTCGTCTGTCAGGTTAGTTCCTAGGAGCGTATTAACAATATCCTCTTCAGTTTTGTCTACGGAATCACTGCTATACACTCCTTCTTCTATGACATTCAGGTGACTTTCGTTTATGGTTTCGGCTACCCCTATACGCATACCTTTCGGAATGAGCGTGGGCTGAGTGTGAGCGTTGGTGACCCAAAGTTGTCCCTTACCTTGGCTAAGCGTCACGATTAATGTGGGCACATACACTTCCTTCTGAAGCATCAATGCCTTGTTACTCTCCACAAGGGCTTCACAGTTGAGAGTGGGATCTAAACTGCCCACGTGCACTCGGCTCATCGATAACGGCGGGATGACATAATCTTCAACGACGGATAACTGTCCAGGATACTGGTCGCACGCCTTCTCTGAACTAGCTTCGTCAAGATGCAGCTTAGATCTTCCGCAGTCGATAATGGCCTGTGACGCTTCTAAAAAGTCCCAACCAAGAATGACATTATGACTGCATTCCGGTAAAACAATGAATTCAAAGGGTTGCGTTCGGCCATTGATGCTGAGTCTTATAACGCAAGTTCCAACTGGTTTGATGTAATTTCCGTTGGCGACTTTCAACAACGTATGTTTTGTGTTTTGAAACATGGTTTTCCTTAGTCGGCGGCGATAGTCGTCAGATATCACGGAAAACGAAGCTCCTGAGTCGACGAGTGCTTTAACTGCTCGATGGTCTATCATGACGTCGATGTGGTTTCCCGACATCTTAGCCACTGTCGTCCATGGAGGATTTCCGTCTACAGCGGCCTCCCCTCCGTAGAAGGTCGCCCCCCTCAGTTTTCCGGATTTCGGCGGGTAGGAGATCTACTTGAATTTCTGTAAGGCGACGGCGAACGACTGCGTCGAATCGGCGATCGACCGCGGCGGGGGAATGGCGACGAATAACTTTCGACTGGTTGATTGTTTTCATCGGCATAGTCTGTGTGACTCCGTACGTGATGACCGGGTTGGGTTCTCGTGGCATAGTTCTCGTCAAATGTTCGTCTTCTTTCTCTGCAATACCGAACAACATGCCCGGGAAACATACGGGCCTGTTGTCGTCAGTCCTCCAAACTTCCGTTCTTCTTTGCGGACTCTCTCTTGGAGCGGCTACGGGTCGACGGCGAAGTGTTAACGGCGAGAACTTTGGCGGATGCGGAAAAGAATCAGTAGGAACCCGTTGAAGTACATCGGCATATGTCTGGCGGCGCGGTGTTTCTTTAAACTCGCTGGGTTCCAGGGAGATGGGAGCTAGCGACTTCTGCACCTCATTGCGGACTATATTCTCTATGTAGTGCTCCTGAGGGTCAATTGCTGATGGCATCATCACTTTTCTGATTTCTTCCCTCACGATCTGGCGAATGAGAGAGCTTAAGTCTTGTTGCTCCTCCATCATTGCTACTGACGCCACATTTGGTAGGCGCTCAAATCGTTTAGGAGCAATTCTCTTCTGGTGTGAAGCTTCTACATGGTGACACCATTGAATGAAATCCTTTGGCGTGGTGATCTTCTTCGTAAGCAGCGCCTGATAAATGTTTTCAGCTACACCTTTCATCAGATGCGCTACTTTATCTTCCTCCGTCATTCTCGGATCAACGCGATGACACAATCCCAATACGTCTTGGATGTATGATTGGGTGCTCTCATGTTGTTTTTGCGCCCGGATTTTTAATTCCTCTTCGGCCCGTCTACGCAATTTCAGCTGGTCCCCGAATGTAGCCTTTAAAGCGCCTTGGAATGCTTCCCATGATGTAATTTCGTGTTCGCTATTTTCAAACCATTGCCTAGCAGTGGCACTGAGGAAGAAGTAGGCGTTTGCCAAACACATCATATCGTCCCATCTGTTGTACTTCGCCACGCGCTCAAACTCTTTTAACCATTTCACTGGATCTTCATTAGCCTCTCCGGAGAAGATGGTTGGATTCCTAGTGGTCTGATATACGGGAATGGTGATGGGTGCGCACGTAGCCATTATTTCAGTAGCACTTGACGTGTTTGCTATCTGATTACCAGATATTTCTTGTCTGGTGTATGGAACGTGCCGCGGTTTGAGTCCTTGCAGACGACGGCTTTTTCTTGCCACGATGAACTGGAAGTATTTCTACCCGGCGCCTCCACCAAAAAATGTCACGTAGAAATCGGAACGTTGGAATAATGAATCAGGTTATTTGTAGAACACGTTTATTTAGTCATACAAGTTATACACGATGTGACCCGATGCTCGCTCACAAGTCAACTGCCCGCTGCTGTTTTCGTGTGAGGGCGTACCTCATTTAAATGTTCAAGTTTCGGGCTTTTGCCCACGACTTTGTATGACATTCTATAAGTGTTTGCCTGACGTGCCTAAAAGTATGATGAGAGCTGGCTGTGCTCTTTTAGAATTACGTTTCTTTTAAATTAGGATTGGATTTGCGGTCCCGTTAGGTTGTGGGATTTGGGAATTATATACAGATACTTTATATGGGAATATTCTGGAATTTTATCTAGATGTAATATTAGCCATTAATTTAGTTTGCTTGTCGTTAATTTGGCCAAGGTTTTTTATTGATTTAAATTTAGATTTTTTGCAGTTTTCATAAAATTTTTTAGTTGTGTGTCTAATGCGGTCTGATATTCTTTCGGTTAGAGTAACTTGGTGGAGGTCTTGGGTTTTGGTGTAGGGTGGGGCTTTGGTAATGAGTCGGAGGAATCTGTTTTGCGTGACCTGGGCCCGTTCTATTAGGGTTTTACAGGCTGCACCCCAGACTTCACATCCGTAAAGGAGGGCAGGTCGGACTATTGTCTTGTAGATTTTCAATTTTGTTTTAGTACGAAGGGATCGGGAACATAGTATTGGGAATAGGGCCTTCATCGCACCGAAACTTTTGTTTCGTGCTGCCTCAATGTGAGGTTTGAAGGTGAGCCTTTTGTCAAGGGTGAGGCCCAGGTATTTCGCGGTTGTTTGCCACGGCACGATCTCGTGGTTTACCTCAAGAATCGTGTCGGGCAAACGACGGCTGTTAGTGAAGACTATCGCCTGTGTCTTCTTGTGATTTAGCGAAATTCGCCATTTCTTTGCCCACTCTTGGAAGCCGTCTAGTGCATGCTGGAGCTTTCGGGACGCGTAATTTAGATTTTTTTCTGCTACAAAGTAGGCTGCATCATCTGCATATAGTGCAAGTCGTGTTCCGGGATGCGTCGGTACGTCGTTTATGTATATGTTGTAGAGTGTTGGTCCAAGACAGCTGCCCTGGGGCACTCCACTTCGTACTGGTCGCGTTTGGCTGTTTTTACCATCTATTCTGATGTAAAATTGCCGGTCAGTTAAGTAAGAATTAATGAGATGCGTCATGTAATCTGGACAACCTATTGCGTCAAGTTTGTATATGAGTCCTGTATGCCACACTTTGTCGAAGGCTTGTGTTTGGTCGAGAAACACTGCACCTGTGCTATGTCTTTTTGTCTTCAAGCCTTCGTATGTTTGTTGAAGTAATCGTACTGCTTGGTGCGTAGTGCTATGTCCCTGCCTGAAGCCGAACTGTACGTCAGAGAGAATGTCGTTGTCTGTCAGGTATTTATTTAGTCGCGCGAGTATTATTTTTTCAAAAATTTTTGATAGGGTGGAGAGTAGGGAGATAGGCCTGTAGTTTGTGGGGAGAAGAGGATCCTTTCCCGGCTTCGGGAAGACTACAACTTTGGCTGTCTTCCATGTATCGGGATGCCCGCTGCATAGCTGATCACAGCTTTATATAGGCACAGAACAGGAAATGAGGTAACACTCATTGTTAACATAGAACAATCTGGAACAAATTAAATGAAGTAATGAAAAGTGACTAAAAATATCCTGGCCCTCTGGACCGCAGAGCAGCGTCTTAACCACTACACCATAGCGTCAGGTCCTTTGGAGATCACAAATGTGGCAATATTTATGCCATACAAGTAGTAAGGGTTTCTTGATAAAGCTTCTTTATACTTGTTTATTGTGTGGCTATGGAAAGACAGTTTCGTATCACGTCTTTAATAGGGTTCTAAGTACTATAAAATATAGAACCTTAACTACTTTTGAATTATGTTGATTGTATTTTTGCCATTTTTAAAATGGACGAGACTGAACACTTTGATAAAGCTCTAAATGTGGTTCACAATAAAAGTAAAGCCCTGTTGTAGGGTAAAAAGTTTGTGTGGAAAGGAAATTGCGATTTGACTGATGATGGATATCCGATGAGACTTGTAAATAAAGCATGGAAGGAAAGCATGTATTGAATTAAATATAAATGAGGGAAAGGTGAATTTGAAAGCGATATTGTTGTAATCGTACTTGAGAAGTTGTAAGTCTTGATGTAATAAAGAAAATTGCGTTATATAAGTGTTTCAAGGTAACAAAAAACTATTTAAGGTTAATTTGAATGACGCTCAGGTTTGCCCGCATGAAGTCAATCAAAAATCTATTCTTATAGTTTGCATGGAATATTTATCCAAAGGTCTATATGTATATCAGTTATTTACTTTTAAAAATGTCAGCACCTGTATAAGATGTACAAAAATTAGCTAAACATGCAGGCAATTTATAAGCTAAACGTGGTGATAAATAGTCTGCACCTTGTCAATATTGGGTTTTCGCTTTTATCAGGAGATTCTAAATCGCACAAACTCAGAATCTCTTAATTACAGCATGAATGAAGTATTTTCTGTTTTATGAAATCTAAAGAATTTGGCGGCATTTTATCTTTTTAGGGGAACCTGTTCTTTAAATGATAATACACGATTAGCTTTACTATATCTAAAGGTTTGTATACTTCCGTTATCAGGATATTTAATAATAATATATTCTTGTTTTTATATAATAAATTATTTCAGGTCAAGGTGCAGCTTATGATATAGTATGAAATGGGTTACAATAATATTATTTATATGGATTTTTTTTTTAAAATTTAAGATGAAGGTGGATTTATTAGTAAGTTTTTATAATTATAAGTTCTGAATTAGTTCTAATTTGTGTACATATCGCCCGTCATTCTCATATTTGAGACAAGTCGTAACATAGTAGATTTACTGGAAAGTGAATCTGGTTGACAGAGTATAATATATTATTGTTTTCGTTTACGTTGAAAAATTTTTTTGTGCAATTCAGAATGCTCTGATTATCAATTATATAATTTTTTTTTGCTGAATTTTCTAATTTTTAATTAAGTTATTTTATTTTTTTTGATGTTTAGTATATTTGAAAAGCTTATATTTATTATAGTTTATTTTTAATGTAAATGGTTTATTTTAATTTTGTTAAAGAATTTTTTTATTATTTTACCTTTTGTATCAGGGTTAATTAAATATTATTTTTGTATTAATTTTTCTCGAATTGTAAGGATCTATATTATAATGATTTTTATTGTTTTATAACTATTTAAAATTTTAATATAGGAGTGAAATTCTATACGTTTTATAAGATATCTAGTTCTCTAAGATAAAATTTAATTTTTAGTAATTTTTAAAATTGATTTTTTTTTATTAATTTTTTAATTTTCTATTATTATTTAGGGGTTAATCTCTAAATTTAACTATAATTTATTAATTATTTATTTTTATGTAGGCTTGGAATTAGCCATTGTTTAAGTTTGTATTATTTTATTATATGAATTAATTATTTTTTATTTTATTTAGTTATTTTATTAGAGTTTAATTTGGAATTTTTTTTTATTAGTAATAATGATTGAATTAGTATATTTATTTATTTTGTTATTTTAATAATTGATTTTAAATTATTATAAGGAATTCGGCAATTATATTTCCGCCTGTTTATCAAAAACATCTTTTGTAGAATTTATTACAGGTAAAATTTTAATATAGGAGTGAAATTCTATACGTTTTATAAGATATCTAGTTCTCTAAGATTAAATTTAATTTGTAGTAATTTTTTAAATAGATTTTTTAATTTTCTATTATTGTTTAGTGGTTAATCTCTGAATTTAACTATAATTTATTAATTATTTATTTTTATATAGGCTTGGAATTAGCCATTGTTTAAGTTTGTATTATTTTATTATATTAATTAATTATTATTTTTATTTAGTTATTCTATTAGAGTTTAATTTAAAATTTTTTTTGTTTAGTAATAATGGTTAAATTAGTATATTTATTTATTTTGTTATTTTAATAGTTGAATTTAAATTATTATAAGGAATTCGGCAATTATATTTCCGCTTGTTTATCAAAAACATCTCTTGTAGAATTTATTACAGGTAAAATTTTAATATAGGAGTGAAATTCTATACGTTTTATAAGATATCTAGTTCTCTAAGATAAAATTTAATTTTTAGTAATTTTTAAAATTGATTTTTTTTTATTAATTTTTTAATTTTCTATTATTATTTAGGGGTTAATCTCTAAATTTAACTATAATTTATTAATTATTTATTTTTATGTAGGCTTGGAATTAGCCATTGTTTAAGTTTGTATTATTTTATTATATGAATTAATTATTTTTTATTTTATTTAGTTATTTTATTAGAGTTTAATTTGGAATTTTTTTTTATTAGTAATAATGATTGAATTAGTATATTTATTTATTTTGTTATTTTAATAATTGATTTTAAATTATTATAAGGAATTCGGCAATTATATTTCCGCCTGTTTATCAAAAACATCTTTTGTAGAATTTATTACAGGTAGGGCCTGCACACTGAATTTTTAAAGAGCCGCAGTATTTTGACTGTGCAAAGGTAGCATAATCATTAGTATATTAATTGTATACTGGAATGAAAGGTTTGACGAGAAATATACTGTCTCTTTTTAATTTATAGAATTTTACTTTTTAGTTAAAAGGCTAAAATTTTTTTTTTTGGACGATAAGACCCTATAGAATTTAATTTATTATTTATTATTAATTTGGGTTATTTTATATTTTTATGTTATAATTAAATTTAGTTGGGGCGATTTGAATAATTAATAAACTGTTCATTTATTTTTTCATTGATTAATGTTTTTTTTGATCCTTTATTATAGATTATAAGATTAAATTACCTTAGGGATAACAGCGCAATCATCTTTGAGAGTTCTTATTGACAGGATTGGATTGTGACCTCGATGTTGGATTAAGATTATTAATTAGGTGAAGATGCTTAAATTATTGGTCTGTTCGACCATTAAAATCTTACATGATCTGAGTTCAGACCGGTGTGAGCCAGGTTGGTTTCTATCCAATAATAAATTAAGTTTTCTAGTACGAAAGGACCGTTAATTTTAATTATTTTATTTAATTTGAATAATATTAACTGCTTTGGCAGAGTTAAATGTGTTAGGGTTAGGTTCTATATATGTATTAAAATATACAAGCAGTAATTTATTTTTTTGATTTATATATATTTATTTTGAATTTTGTTATTATTGTTATTATGTTACTATTAAGTGTTGCTTTTTTGACTTTGTTAGAACGCAGGGTTTTAGGGTATATTCAATTACGAAGGGGGCCTAACAGGGTGGGTTATCTAGGAGTTTTGCAGCCATTTGGTGATGCTATTAAGTTATTTAGAAGGCAAAGTTTTAGTCCTTATATTTCTAATTTAATTTTATATAATTTATCTCCTTTATATATACTTTTTTTGTCATTGTTTCTTTGATTATTATTTCCTTATATCACATTTTTTTGTTCTCTTTATTTAGGTTTACTGTTTTTAATTTGTATTATAAGATTAGGGGTATTTGGTTTAATAATTTCTGGCTGGTCGTCTAATTCTAATTATTCTTTATTGGGAGCCCTGCGGGGGGTGGCTCAAACTATTTCTTATGAGGTAAGTTTTTCTATTATTATATTATCTTTATTTTTTTTGGTTGATTCTTATAATTTAATAGATTTTATTTTATATCAAAATGTTTGATTTATTTTTTTGAGATTTCCTTTATTTTTGTGTTTTTATGGTTCTTGTTTAGCTGAGACTAATCGTACTCCTTTTGATTTTGCTGAGGGGGAATCGGAGTTGGTATCTGGGTTTAATATTGAATATGGGGGAGTTGGATTTTCTTTAATTTTTTTATCTGAATATTCTATAATTATTTTTATGAGTTTTTTAATTAGCTTACTTTTTTTGGGGGGTAATTTTTATTCATTATTTTTTTTTTTTGAGTTGACAGTACTTTCTTTTAGTTTTTTATGGGTCCGGGGTACATTGCCTCGTTTTCGGTATGATAAGCTAATGTATCTTGCTTGAAGGGCTTATTTACCTGTTTCATTGAATTATTTATTTTTTTATATAGGTTTTAAGTTGATAATTTTATTGAATGTATAATGTATTTAATTTGTTAATAG